>CM077673.1:102784498-103460094 GCA_039707655.1 Elymus sibiricus
CTTTCAAATATCTAAAGGACAGATTGTGGAGTAAAGTGAAAGGGTGGGTAGAGAAAACTATTTCTTCTGCAGGGAAGGAGGTCTTGGTGAAGTCAGTTGCGCAGGCTGTGCCGGTATACTCAATGTCATGTTTTAAACTCCCTAGAGGCTTGTGTGAGCACCTGAACAAGCTCATACGCCAATTTTGGTGGGGAAGCAAGGAGGGGAAGAGAAAACCCAACTGGGTATCTTGGCACACAATGACACAACCAAAGTTTATGGGAGGACTGGGATTCCGGGATTTTGAGTAATTTAACCTGGCTCTCTTGGCACGTTAGGCATGGCGCCTGTTGCAGCAGTCGGACTCGCTTTGTGCCCGTATTCTAAAAGCTATATATTTTCCAGACTCCAACATACTTTTAGCTGAACTTGGGGGATGCCCCTCCCAGGTATGGAGGGCAATCTTGGAAGGTCGTGATGTCTTGCTCCAGGGTCTGATAAGGAGAGTCGGTGATGGTGCAACTACTCGGATATGGCAAGATAATTGGATCCCTAGGAACGGGACAATGAGGCCGATAGCTTGTCTTTCGGCCAATCCACCGCAGCTAGTGAGGGACTTGATCGATAGTACGAATGCTTCATGGAGGAAGGACATGGTGGAACATATTTTTATTGTTGCTGATTCAAACATAATTCTAGGGATCCCTTTGAGCACAAGAAGAATGACCGATTTCTGGGCCTGGAATCATGAGAAGAATGGTGCTTTTTCTGTACGCTCTGCATATCGGATGCTAGCTGATACAAAGAGGAGAAGAGAAGACTGGCTTGAAGGAATGGCAGGAAGATCAAACTATGAGGCAGAAGCGAAATCATGGAAATCGTTGTGGTCAGTGAAGGTACCAGGAAAAATTAGAAATTTCCTCTGGAGACTTGCAAAACACTCAATCCCAACAGAAGATGTGAGACTTCACAGGAATATGGCGACCACAGATCAATGTCAGATATGCGGGGCGCAGGACTCATGGCGCCATTCCCTACTGGAATGCACTATGGCTCGCTGCGTGTGGGCTCTTACAGATGATGACATATCGTCCCATTTATAGGCTACAACAGAAGGGAATGCCAAGAGATGGATTTTTTCATTGATAGAAGTTATGCCGCATGCACACTTAATCAAAACTGTTGTGACGTTGTGGGCGATTTGGTCGGCGCGCCGCAAAGCAATACATGAAGGAATTCTTCAGAGTCCTCACGCCACCAACTCCTTCGTTACCAGTCTTATTGCGGAGCTTGAAGCCATTAACGAAACAAATCAGCAACAACCTCATCAAGGGATTGTGGCATCAAGGAGTGCAGATGCGAGGTATGAATGGAGGGCACCAGCTCGTGGCATGGCAAAAATTCACGTTGATGGGGGTCTGGCGAGAGTTGGGAATGGAGGATCATCAGCAACACTGTGTCGGGACCAGGATGGCACCTACTTGGGCTCTTCGGCGTTGGTTTTCAGCGATATTCACGACCCGGCGACACTAGAAGTTCTCGCATGCAGAGAAGCTATGGCACTTGCGCAAGATCTCTCGTTAAGGAGAATCGTTATTGCTTGTGATTGCAAAACAGTGGTGGAAGAGATACATAAGGGATCGGCTGGCCCTTACAGTGTGGTCATTAAGGAGATTGAAGCTTCAGAAAGGGATTTTGATAGTTGCGTTTTTATTTTTGAAAGTCGTGTTTTGAATTTTGAGGCTCATAGTTTGGCCAAGTTTTCTTCGTCTTTAGCAGTGGGTCGCCATGTGTGGCTGGGCTTACCCCATGACCCGTTTGTAATTCCTGTAAACCGAACCCCGTCTTAATAAAGTGTTGGTTTACCGCTCAAAAAAATGCTATTTCTGAATACAGCGTGTAAATATCATTTTCTCAGAAAACAAAACCGTGTAAATATTAGTACTAGTCCGTAGTACTATTGTTTTTTTAAAGAGAAAATGACCCTTGGCCTGTATTGAATGATGTATGAATTTATGTATATTTGTTTAGATTAGTTATTAATGTTGATAAGCAAATGCTAAAATCGATGTGGAACGAAGCAATTTACACAGAGCCTAAAAACCAAAGGAGCTCCTACAGGACGCGTTTTGCGTCAAACGAGGACCCGACAAGCCATGACTGGGACGACCCATTAACATGTACTGTAGCGGATGGCACTGTAGCTCCACGGTCACTGTAGCCCTAAGTTCGTTAGTCTTTTTTGTGTCTGACAATTATATTTTCAAAAATTGATTTTTTTTGAAATTTTTAAACATTTTAAAAACAATAAAGCATTTAAAATTTCCAAACAACATTTAAAAGCATGAGTATTTTTCTAAACTTTCCTCAAAAAAATTGAAAACGCCATGGCTTGACAAGGAGCTCGAGCTCCCGCGGCGGCATGTGGCGAAGGGGAGAAGGAGGCGTGTGAGTGGCCATGCGGCGGGGACGATTTTTTTTTGAGTCGGTTTACTTACCATATCACATACTTACTCTTTTTTAGTATTCTGAAGTGTTTCAGATGGTCTCCTTTAGGTAGTCATCCGATGTAATTATTTTAATAACGTCCGCTCAATGTTAATGGGGTACCTGCTATATAAGTTTAAGTCTTTGTCCATTAATCACCTTTGGTTGGTTTCCTTTAACATTATTGATCTTGATAGTTTCAAAATGATAAACCTCCTCGGTAATATAGGGATCCTCCCATTTGAAGAGGAGTTTGCCTGCAAAAAAAATCTAAAATAAGATAGGTACAAAAGAACTTTGCCACCGATATTAGATTCTTGTTTCTGAATTCTTTTGTCATGCCATCTTTTTACCTTCTCTTTAAATAATTTGGCATTTTCATAAGATTTTGTTCTCCACTCATCCAGATAATTAATATCAAATCATCTCTTTTCACCTGCAAGTTTGAAATCATAATTAAGTTCTTTAATAGCCAAGTAAGCTTTATGTTCTAACTCGACATGTAAATGAGAAGTGAAAGGATTGATATGGTTGACTAGAGGGGGTGAATAGGCAACTACCAATTTTTAGCTTTTCTTAACAAATCAGGTTTAGCAACAAATAGGTTGTCTAGATATGCAATTAGGTGAACAACTTATATGATGCTAACAACAACAACAATACAAGCAAGCAAAAGACACTACACAAGTAAAGCTTGCACAGAGTAAAGGTAAGAAATAACCACAAGTGGAGCCGGTGGAGACGAGGATGTGTTAGCAAAGTTCCTTCCCATTGAGGTGAAGTACGTCTCCGTTGGAGCGGTGTGAAGGCACAATGCTCCCCAAGAAGCCACTAGGGCCATCGTATTCTCCTCACACCCTCATACAATGCGAGATGCCGTGATTCCACTAGTGGTGCCCTTGAAGGCGTCGACCAAACCTTTACAAACAAGGTTGGGGCAATCTCCACAACTTAATTGGAGGCTCCCAACACCACCACGAAGCTTCACCACAATGGATTGTGGCTCCAAGGTGACCTCAACCGTCTAGGGTGCTCAAACACCCAAGAGTAACAAGATTCGCAAGGATTAGTGGGGGGAATCAAATTTCTCTTGGTGGAAGTGTAGATCACCATATTCTTTTGATATCCACTTTCTTTCCACTTTGACTCATTTTGATATCTATCATCATATTTTATTTCACCTATATGTTATATACATGGTTCACGCTCATGTATTGAGTGAGGTTGAAAATGCTGAAGTGCGTTAGAAGCACGATCCAATTGCCTGACTTGACACTGTGGTGTTCATGATTTGTACTTATGTGGTGAAGACGGAGTCATCCCATGCTAATATGATAAAATAAGTGGGGAGTAACGTTCTTTAAGGATCGTGTATTTCTAAAGTTAATGATTATGTTGCTTATGTTTATGGATATTACTATATTGATGTTTATTAGTTCATCGTTTCTCAAAGATCATACCTAAAAGAGATTACATGTTGGATAGCATGTCGCATCAAAAATTCTGTTTTTATCATTTACCTACTCGAGGACGAGCAAGAATTAAGCTTGGGGATGTTGATACGTCGCCAACTTATCTATAATTTTTTATTGTTCCATGCTATAATATTATCATTATTGGATACTTTATATGCATTTATATACTATTTTATATCATTTTTGTGAACTAACCTGCCCAATGCTAGTTGTTGTTTTCTTCTTGTTTTTGGCCTTTCGGGAATACAGTACCAAACGAATTCCAAATGCCCCGAAACTTTTTGATGATTTTTTCTGGACAAAAATAAGATTTGGAAGCTTCGGAGGGAGACCGGAGGCCACACGGGGTGTCCCCAAGCCAACATGGCGCGCCAAGGGGGTGGCCATTCCCTAATGGCTTGGGACCACCTCCCGCAGCCTCCTGACCTAATTCCAATTCTATATATTCTCTAAAATCGGGAAAACACCCGAGAGCCAGCCAAAATATTTTTTTCGCCGCCGCAAGTCTCTGTTCCGACGGGAGGCCATCTGGAGCCATGTTCCGGTGCCCTGCCGGAGGGGGAATCGATCACGGAGGGCCTCTACGTCAACCTTGTCGCCTCCATGATGATGTGTGAATAGTTTACCATAGAACTACGGCTCCATAGCTAGTACCTAGATTATTCTCTCTCTCTCTATGATCTTTAATACAAAGTTCACCGCGATTCCCGCGGTGATCTATCCGATGTAATCCTTCTTTGCAGTGTGTTTGTTGGGATCCGATGAATTGTGGGTTTATGTTCAGATTATTCATAAAAATATATTGAATCTTTACTGAATTCATATATGCATGATTGCTATAGCTTCATATTGCTCTTCGATCTATCGGTTTGGTTTGGCCAACTAGATTGGTTTATCTTCAGTGGGAGTGGTGTGTTGTGATGGGTTTAATCTTGCGGTGCTCAATCCTCGTGACAGAAGGGGACATGATGATACGTCTCCAACGTATCGGTAATTTATGAAGTATTCATGCCATATTTGCCTATGTTTACAATACATTTATATGGTTTTGATGCACTTTATATGATTTATTTAGAACTAACCCAGACTGACGTTGTTTTCAGCAGAATTACCATGGTGTTGTTTTTGTGTAGAAAATAAAAGTTCTCCGAATCGCCCAAAACCTTTTTATGATTTTTTCTAGAGAAAATAAGAAATACCGGAGTGAAGAACCACCGGAGGGGAGCCACCTATGGGCCACAAGCCAACAGGGCACGCCCACCCCCCTAGGCGCACCCTGTTAGCTTGTGGGTGATACGTCCATTTTGCATCATGATTTCCTAATGTTATTTACTTTGTTTTGTTGAATAATAATCTTTGGGGAGTGATTCTAATGCCTTTTCTCTCATAATATGCAACGTTTACACAAAGAGGGAGAATACCGACAGCTGGAATTCTGGACCCAAGAAAAGCACGTCAAAGATACCTATTCTGCACAACTCCAATGAAGCTGAAATTTTACGGAGATTATTTTTGCATTTAATAAAAAATACTGGAGCTGAAAACTACCAGAGGGGGCCTACCAGGTGGGCACAACCCACCAGGGCGCGCCCTGATGGGTTGTGGCCACCTCGGCCCACCTCCGGTGCCCATCTTCTGGTATAAGGTCACTCTTGACCTAGAAAAAATCAGAGGAGGACTTTTGGGACGAAGCGCCGCCGCCTCGAGGCGGAACTTGGGCATGAGCACTTTTGCCCTCCGGCGGAGCGATTCCGCCGGGGGAACTTCCTTCCTGGAGGGGGAAATCGAAGCTATCGTCATCACCAACACTCCTCTCATCTTTGGGAGGCCAATCCTCATCAACATCTTCAACAACACCATCTCCTCTCAAACCCTAGTTCATCTCTTGTGTTCAATGTTTGTACCGAAACCTCAGATTGGTACCTGTGGGTGACTAGTAGTGTTGATTACCTTGCGTAGTTGATTACTATATGGTTTATTTGGTGGAAGATTATATGTTCAGATCCATTATGCTATTTAATACTCCTTTGATCTTGAGCATGATTATTATTTGTGAGTAGTTACCTTTGTTCTTGAGGTCACGGGAGAAGTCATGTTGCGAGTAATCATGTGAATTTGATATGTGTTCGATATTTTGATGATATGTATGTTGTGATTCCCTTAGTGGTGTCATGTGAACGTCGACTACATGACACTTCACCGTTTATGGGCCTAAGGGAAGGCATTGTGGAGTAGTTATTAGATTATGGGTTGCTAGAGTGACAGAAGCTTAAACCCTAGTTTATGCGCTACTTCGTAAGGGGTTGATTTGGATCCACATGTTTAATGCTATGGTTAGACTTTGTCTTAATACTTTTCTCGTAGTTGTGGATGCTTGCGAGGGGGTTAATCATAAGTAGGTTGTTAGTTCAAGTAAGAACAGCACCTTAGCACCGGTCCACCCATATATCAAATTATCAAAGTAGCGAACACGAATCAAACCAACATGATAAAAGTGACTAGACGAAATTCCCGTGTACCCTCAAGAACACTTTGCCTATTACTATTGATTGTTCTGGCATGTCCTTTGCCTCAAAAGGATTGGGCTACCTTGCTGCACCTTGTTTACCGTTACCGTTACTTGCTCGTTACCAATTATCTTGCTATCAAACTATCTGTTACCTACAATTTCAGTGCTTGCAGAAATTACCTTGCTGAAAACCGCTTGTCATTTCCTTCTGCTCCTCGTTGGGTTCGACACTCTTATTTATCAAAACGACTACGTGTCGGGGCACGGATGCTCACGATCACCTATGGGACCAGAGGTCCCTTGTGGTTCGGCAAGGGGGGTCACGTTGCACGAAGAGCGGAGAGCATGAGACGGCGCAACGATCAAGGCTCAGGCATTTTACCCTGGTTCGGGCCGCTGCTAAGCGTAAAACCCTACTCCTGCTTTTTGGTGGATTGATTGGAGGAACACGAAGAACGCAGGGCGCCTAACCCCTGCAAGGACTGCTGTCGGGGAAAGAGAGGCTATGCGAGTACAAGCGTTCGGGGGTTCGAGTTGCCAACCTTGAGCTAGGTTGCCTTGGGCCTCCTTTTATAGAGCAAGGGGTCACCACAATGGCAAAACAGACATTATCTATCGATTAGATAGCTAAGCAGACCTATCATACCTAACTCTGGCATTTAGGACAAAATGCCATGATTACCTGCCTAGGTGGCGCTTGGGGGTGCATCCCCGGCAAGCTCTTGCCACCGCTTGGCCGGTCGTTGCTTAAGATCTTGACACGCTGCAGGGCGGGTGTCAACCGAGCGTAACTTGCCTTCCATTGCATCGCCACGTGCTTAGCGAGAGCTGATTAATCGCCTAAGGGCTCGACACCACATCGATAAGTGACAGGCGTAGCGATGCGGTGGAGCGGTGGCTGGATGGATCATGCCTGCCGGGAAATGGCTTGCCGGGTCTTCTGGGAGGTATGTACGTCTTGGTCCCCGGCAAGCGTCGGGGATGTGCTTGGCACGTCGCAGCCCAGGCTTGGGCTGCCGCGTTGAGCTTGTTGGAGTCTTGGTCTTGATTGTTGGCGGGGTTCTTTGCTTCTACCGCCCGTGCATAAGTCAGGGGCACTGGGTACCCCTGTACTAGTGCACCGACAGGAGCCCCCGGGACTGGCCCACACGTGCTCGCCAAGTGCCGTTGGGTCAAGCCCAAGTTTCATGCACAGGCGCGCAATGTGAGGGAGTAACTGCCAATTTATTGGTCAGCACTGACCCACCACCTCAGTCCATTTCCACCACGCGCGCCGCATGCATAGCGAGGAGTTAGCGACGGGCGCGCGTGACTTAAAGTCCTGATCGTGGCAGAAACTACAGCGCCATGGATTGGAGCAATGGGGCGGTTACCTGTTCGCCCGTGATCATGGGCGATGGAATTGGTGGAGATGGGCGGCGACCTTTGGAATGAAGGAGAGCCAGCCCCCGCACTCTCCCCTATAAATTGGGGGGGTCGCGAAGGGCGATGCTCATCCATCCTTTCTTCCTCCTTGAGTGCAAACCTACAGAGCTCGCCCTTCTACTTCTTTGTCTTGAGCTGCGCTCACCGCTGGCATGCCTAGGGGACGAGGGCGGCCTCCGGCCTCTGCCTCAACGGCGAGGGGTTCCCGTCGGGATCATGCCACTGCTTCAGCCGCGGAAGTGGAGGGTGGCTCGAGTGCGCGCAGCGGAGGAGCTGGGAGGGGCCGTAGTCGATGCAGAGCCCATGGTTGGGGGAGGCGGAGCGCCGCTTCACTTCCTCCTCCAACGCCAGACCCTCCCCTTGAGGAGACCCATGCAGAGGGAACGGCGCTGGAGTTCGTCATCAAGCTGCGTGGTCCCCTCCGAGGTCACCTACGCCTCCCTCACCTTTTCGCTAGGGTGATGGAGGTTGAAAAGCCGCACGCCCTGGGGCTGCGGGCGCATGGTTGCTGTAATGGCGCCGCGCGGGTGGATGTCGAGTACCCGGAGCGTCGCATCATGCTTCTCAGGCGTGGGTGGAAAACCTTCGCCCGCGCCCACAACCTCATGGATGGGCACGTCCTCCGCTTCAAGATGATGGAGGCCGACCTGCTCTCCGTCAAGATTTACGGGCATTCGGGCGCCCGTCTTGGTTGCTGCGAGGAGAGCTCGAGCGATGTCGAAAGCTCCTCCTCGAGCGATAGCGACGAGGAGGACAGTGTCGGTGAAGACGACGACGACGAGTCCCAGGCCGTCAAGTCGGAGTACGACGACCTGGGCTCCAGTTGATCGTCGGCCGCACCATCATCGTCATCGCGCTCCTCCTCCTCCCGGCAGAGCGATTTGCCGGGGGTTCTTGACTTGGGCGCCGCCTCTTCTTCTCAGCTGGACCCCGGTAGGCTCGTGGACTTCGGCTTCGCCCTCCTTTCTGGTGGGACTGCCGTCCACGCAATGCTGGTCCTGACGGGGTCAGGCTGGGCTTCTGTTAGGGGTCTCCCTCTGCTCTTTTTCTTTTTCTTTTCTAGGTAGTATCTTCTATTCAAGCGTGATGGGCCACCATCTTTGTTCCCTTGTTTCCCTTCCCTGTTTTCTCGATGGTAAAACATGTAGGGTGAGGACAGTAACAAAGATTACGGTTTCATCAAGCATTCTAGCAAATCTTAATAACTTAAAAGTGCTAACATTGCAGTCATAAAAATGCGTAATGAGCATGTAAGGATGATGATATGATGCAATGCCTAGCTTTATTATTGTTGCACAGGGTCTGCGCCTGGCTTTGTACAAAGGGTTACATGCAACATCGGCAAGGCTTGTACAAAAGGTGGCTGCCGGGGACTGAGCCCGGCAGCCGCGCCTTACGGGTAGAACTTACGAAGATGCTCAATGTTCCATGAGTTCTGCACCTTGGTGCCATCTTCGGTCTCCAGACGGACTGCGCCAGGTCTGGTGACTCGTACTACCTGGTAAGGGCCTTCCCACTTCGGCGTCAACTTGTTTGTACCCTTGGCGGACTGAACACGCCGAAGGACAAGGTCGCCTTCCTCAAGGCTCCGGGCATGAACTCTGCGGCTATGGTAGCAGCACAGAGCCTGCTGGTAGCGTGCGGCACACACAGCAGCCCGGAGACGGTCTTCTTCGAGGAGCGTGGCATCGTCATGCCGCAGCTGCTGTTGCTCTACTTCATCGTAGGCAAGCACTCGAGGTGACCCGTATATGAGTTCTGTGGGGAGCACTGCTTCCGCCCCGTACACTAGGGAGAAGGGCGTCTGGCCGGTAGCTCGATTTGGTGTCGTTCTGAGGGACCAAAGAACCACCGGCAGCTCATCTATCCAGCGTCTGCCGCTCTTCCGTAGCTTATCGAAAGTCCTTGTCTTGAGTCCTCGCAGCACTTCATCATTCATCCTCTCGACTTGCCCGTTGCTCCTTGGGTGAGCAACAGAGGCGAAGGAGACCTTGCTTCCAAGGTTTCGGATATATTGCATGAAGGCGCGGCTCGTGAACTGGGTGCCGTTGTCGGTGATCACTCTGTTAGGCACTCCAAAGCGGCACACCAGTCCTTTCATGAACTTGATAGCTTCTTGTGCGGTCACCTTTTCTCACGGGTTCCACCTCAGGCCACTTTCTGAACTTGTCGATTGCCATGAACAAGAACTCAAAGTCCCCAACAGCACGGGGGAAGGGGCCCAGGATATCGAGCCCCCAGACCGAGAATGGCCAGGATAGAGGGATTGTTTGTAGGGCTTGCGCTGGTTGATGGATGTTCTTGGAGTGGAACTGGCAGGCTTCACACTTGGTGACCAGTTCAATAGCATCCCGGAGGGCAGTGGGCCAATAGGAACCCTGTCGGAAAGCTTTCCCGGCGAGGGCCCTTGATCCAATGTGGGAACCACATACTCCTCCGTGAATCTCCGCCAATAGCTTCAGTCCATCCTCCCGGCAGATACACCTCAATTTCACACCGTTCGTCCACCTTCTGTATAGGGTGTCATCGACAAATTGGTACATACTTGACCGATGGGCTACTCTTTCGGCTTCCTCTTGCTCTTCGGGGAGTTCTCCTGTTTGAAGGAAATGGACTATATGCTGCGCCCAGGTTGGAGCCTGTGGCTCGTCAACAAGGACTAAAGGCATCTCCATGCCTCCGGGAGCGCTTGTCTCAACCGCCAGACCATGAGGTCTTGCGGGAGGAAGCTGCTTGTCAACCGGAACGGGATCTTCCCCGGCAGCTTCTCTACCAGCGGCTTCGGGAAGCTCTACCGGGAAATGCTTGCCGGAGTTCAGCTTCCTTCTCTTCTTGGACATCGCAGATGGGGATACTGATGGTTGGGTGAGGCAGAGAACAAAGGTTCCTGGTTCCACAGGAAGCTTCTGCGCAGCGCACTTCGATAGGTGGTCAGCAATGCTGTTTCTGCTCATGGCACATGCTCTGTTTGCAGCCCATCGAAGTGCTCCTCCAATTTCCTCACTTCTTCCACATAGGCTTCCATCAGCGGGCTCTGGTA
This sequence comes from Elymus sibiricus, assembly GCA_039707655.1. Classification (NCBI taxonomy): domain Eukaryota; kingdom Viridiplantae; phylum Streptophyta; class Magnoliopsida; order Poales; family Poaceae; genus Elymus; species Elymus sibiricus. Next base: position 102,795,414 of record CM077673.1, read on the forward strand.
ATCTTTGTTGACTTGCTTTATCACAAGTTGAGAATCTCCTCGGACGATCAGCCTCTTTATTCCCAACTCTACCGCGATTCTGAGTCCGGCAAGGAGCCCCTCGTACTCAGCGGTATTGTTGGTGGCTTCCTCCCGGGGAAAGTGCATCTGGACGACGTACTTGAGGTGCTCTCCGATCGGGGCGATGAGGAGCACGCCTGCTCCAGCGCCCTGGAGTGAGAAAGCACCGTCAAAGTACATGATCCAATCCTTTGGCGCCTCTTTGCCAGGGAGGATTGTCTCCGGAGCTTCATCATCTGGCGTGGGTGTCCATTCTGCAATAAACACCGCCAAGGCTCTGCTTTGAATGGTGGAAGTGCTCTCATACTTTAATCCAAAGCTTGACAACTCCAATGCCCACTCAACTATCCTGCCAGTGGCTTCGGGGTTTCTCAGTATGCGTTGCAATGGGAAACAGGTGACAACTGTTATCTCATGGGCTTGGAAGTAGTGGCGCAGCTTCCTCGAGGCCATGATGAGTTCGAAGATCAGCTTTTGTACTCCGGAGTACCTTGACCTAGCCCCCTGCAGTAGGGAACTGACAAAGTACACGGGCCGCTGCACCATTTTCTTCTTTACCACTTCCTTGGATTCACTGTCAACCATTTGCTGAGATCCCCCTTGACCTGTGTCGAGCCCTGCCGCGGATGTTTCTTTCTCGTTCCCGGCAGCATCAGCAGCGGCTGCTGAATCTTCATCCACCCCCCGCTGCGCCACCAGCGCTGCACTAACCACTTGATTCGTTGCCGCTAAATATAGCAGCAACGGCTCTTGCGGTTTAGGAGCGACCAAGGTGGGAGCAGAGGATAGGTATTCCTTTAGGTCTTGCAGCGCTGCATCTGCCTTCGGGTCCACTTCATCGGGCCAGCCTTCTTCAGGATTTTGAAGAACGACAAGGCGCGCTCAGCGGATTTGGAGATGAACCTACTCAACGCGACAACACATCCGGTCAGGCGTATGATATGTTTGATGGTCTTGGGTACCTGTATCTGCTCGATCGCCTTGATCTTGTCGGGATTGGCTTCTATTCCTCGCTGAGATACGAAGAACCCAAGCAGCTTGCCGGATGGGACACCGAACACACACTTTTCAGGGTTGAGCTTCAGGTTGATCTTGCGCAAGTTTACGAAAGTTTCCTCCAGATCTTGTATGAGAGTGGCTTCATCCTTGGTCTTGACCACGATGTCATCCATATAGGCTTCCACATTTCTATGCAGCTGAGGTCCAAAACCAATTTGAACAGCCCTGGCGAAGGTCGAACCAGCACTCTTTAGCCCGAAGGGCATACGTACAAAGCAGTACGTGCCGCAGGGAGTTATAAATGCGGTCTTCTCCTCATCTTGCTTGCTCATAAATATTTGGTGGTAGCCGGAGTAGGAATCCAAAAAGGAGAGCAAGTCACATCCGGAGGTGGAATCAACAATTTGATCTATGCGCGGCAAGGGGAAAGGGTCCTTCGGGCAAGCCTTGTTCAAGTCAGTGAAGTCTATGCAAAGCCTCCATTTCCCATTTGCCTTTCATACCACCACCGGGTTTGCCAGCCAAGTTGGATGCAGTACCCCTCTGACCAAACCAGCTACTTTGAGCTTCTTGATTTCCTCGGCAATGAACTACTGCCGCTCCAAGGCCTGTTTCCTAACCTTTTGCTTGACGGGTCGGGCATGAGGGCAGACAACAAGGTGATGCTCAATTACCTCCCTGGGAACACCGGGGATGTCAGATGGTTGCCAGGCAAACACATCGACATTCTCCCGCAGGAAGGCAATGAGCGAGCTTTCCTATTTGTCAGTAAGGGTAGCACTGATGGTGAAGGTACCACCAGTGCCATCCTCCCTTGCCGGGACTTTCTTCGTCTCAGGATAGATGACCTTGGTCTTCTTGCTGGCGGAACTCTCCGGCAGGTCATCGTCAGGTGTGGCGCACTCCGAAGAGGCACGCTTCCCGGAGTCCTTGCCAGTCTTCTTCATTCTCTCTGCGCCCTTGGCGGGAGCTGGGATATCTGTGGCTTTAGCTGCTACCGCGTCGCGATACATCTGGTCTACGCAAATAACTGCGTTCTTCTTGTCGGATGGGATGGAAATGACCCCAATGGGCCCTGGCATTTTCAAAGTATTGTAGGCATAGTGGGATGCCGCCATGAACTTTGTCAGTGCTGGGTGACCAAGGATTTCGTTGTAAGGCAGTGGGATCTCGGCGACGTCGAACACTATCCTCTCTGTTCAGAAGTTCAACTCCCCGCCGAATGTCACAGGCAGAGTAATCTTTCCCTTAGGTCGGCTCCTGCCGGGGTTGATTCCTTGGAGCGTACCCGTGGCTTCGAGCTCTTCATCAAGGATCTGCAGTTTCTCAGCCACTCTAGGAGAGATCAAGTTCAATCCGGCCCCACCGTCAACTAACATCTTAGACACCTTGAGGTTGCGGATTGTCGGGGAAACCAACAATGGCAAACACCCAACCGTAGTGGTACGGTCAGGATGATCCTCTTCGTCAAAGATGATAGGCATGCGGGACCATCTGAGTGGCTTCCTAGATACTGCAGTCGGTTCCACAACATTGACCTCGCGTGCCCACTGCTTGAGCTGGCGGCGAGAGGAGTGCAAGGACGCACCCCCGTCAACGCACATGGCTTCGGTTGCTTTCTGGAACTCCCTGTCGCTGAAATCCTCATCATCATCCTCATCTTCACACATATCATCTGTTTCCTTCTTTTCTCGGCCTCTGGCGGGTTTTTCCTTTTGCCGCGGGGTTTTGCCGCGACGACCTCCTCTGCCACCACGGCCTTTCCCAGCAGCGCCGTCCTGGCCTTTTTCCTTGTCGCGTTTCTCGTACTGGGCCCTCTGTTTCTCAACAAGTTGCTCGACCTGTCGGCATTCTTGGAGATCATGGCCCTTGGTGCGGTGAATTTTGCAGTAGGGCCCGTCGGACTTCCCGGTCTTCTCAGCGACAGGAGCCTCCCGGCAATCAGCGCACGCAGCAGCTCCCTTGCCGGGGGTTTCGGCTTTCGCCTTCTTGCCTGCACTGAGGTCTCCGGAGCTCTCGACAGCCAACACTGCTTTTCCCTTGCGCTTCTTGTTGCGCTTCCTGTTCCTTCCCTTCGGGTCGGGGGCATTGTCGTCATCATCAGAGTCCACTTCGACGCCCGCCTCCTCTCCGGGGAGTCGTCTCCCTTCTTCAGCTCGAGCACACTTATCCGCCAGGGTGTAAAGCTCATTGACAGTCTCGGGGAGCTTGACATTCATCTTGGCTCGCATCCTCCTGTTGCGCACGTTCGAGTGGAACGTGGCAATCACCGCTGCGGGATGGATCTATGGGATGTTGCGGTGCACTCGGCTGAATCTCTGGATATACTTTCTCAAAGTTTCTCCCTCCTTTTACGGGAGGACTTGGAGATCGCTAGGCTGGCCTGGTTCTTGATGACCACCGGTGAAGGCGCCAACGAGCTCGTTGCACAGATCAGCCCAAGAGGAAATGGAATTCTCCGGCAGGTGCATCAGCCATGATCTCACATTTGGCTTGAGAGCCAAAGGGAAATAGTTGGCTAGCACCTTTTCATCTCTTCCTCCCGCAGCTTGAACAGCTATCGTGTAAATGCCCAAGAACTCCGCAGGGTTCAGCTTCCCATCGTATTTCTCCGGTAGCTCAGGCTTGAAAGCTCGAGTCGACGGCCAGCGGACCTGTCGCAGCTCGCTAGTGAAGGCAGGGCAACCAACCTCGTAAGGAAGGTACCCGCCAACACTGGGCACGGGGTCGCCGACGTCTGGACCATTGCACTTATCGGATTGACGGTGTGCTTCCCGGCGTTGCTCGATGGTGATGCGCGCGTCTTCCTTCCGTCGGTCTTCAAGGACACGCTGTTGATCCCGGCGGTCGTGCGGGCCAGACGAGACTATGGACGCCTCGTCGTGGTCATCAGCATGTGAAGCTTGCTGCGGCTGCCTCTGGGTCTGTTGTCGCGGAGGGGATTGCACCGTTGGGGTGGACCCTTCAACGCGCTCGCCGCCCCGGGCCGCCGCTGCTGTCCGCGTACGTCGCGACGGCTCCACATGCTGGGCCTTGTTGGCTTCAACGAAAGAGATCAAACTCTGAATGGTGGCTCTCCATTCATCCATTTTATCAGCCGCTGGCATGAAGCTGAGAAGCATCTGGACCAGCGCCATGGCCTCCTCTGTGGTGCCCGGCATGGCGAAAGAGGCGGACCGTGATGTTGCTCGACTCTTGGTAGGACCAAGAGAAGCGTCACCGCGTCCTTGATGCCATGCGCCACTCGCTGGAGCTTTCTGGTGGACAGCGGGCCGATCCTGCGGGGCTGCGGTCCCGCTGGGCGCCCCGTCTCGCTCCGCACGAGGCGCATGCCCAACGATCTCGCTGGCGATGGGTGCGGCCGGAAGGTCACGGCTCGCACCGGACTGGGCGCCGCTGAGGCGGCCTCAGCCATCCGCGCGGCGGGGAGGTGATGAATGGATGTTTCCTCCGCCCATGGCATCGGGGCCGAGCTCGCCATGTGGTTGTTGTAGTTGCTCCCCTCCGATGCCTCCTGCTCCATCCCCGCTCGTGAAGGGCTGGACGGGGGCGCCGCCTGCGCCGACCACGTTGTCCACGATGCCCGCCTCGCCAGCAGCCGCCGCGGTGCCTATGGCACCGGCGGCCGCGTGTGAGGGAGCCTTTGAAGTGGAAGGATGCGCGGTTGCGCTGGATTTCTTCTTCGGAGCCATTGTTGAAGAAGATGATGATGAAGATTGATTCGCCGTTCACGAACTCGGGTTCGCGCAAATGATGCACGCCCCCTACCTGGCGCGCCAAAGATGTCGGGGCACGGATGCTCACGATCACCTATGGGACCAGAGGTCCCTTGTGGTTCGGCAAGGGGGGTCACGTTGCACGAAAAGCGGAGAGCATGGGGCGGCGCAACGATCAAGGCTCAGGCATTTTACCCAGGTTCGGGCCGCTGCTAAGCGTAAAACCCTACTCCTGCTTTTTGGTGGATTGATTGGAGGAACACAAAGAACGCAGGGCGCCTAACCCCGGGAAGGACTGCTGTCGGGGAAAGAGCGGCTATGCGAGTACAAGCGTTCGGGGGTTCGAGTTGTCAACCTTGAGCTAGGCTGCCTTGGGCCTCCTTTTATAGAGCAAGGGGTCACCACAATGGCAAAACAGACATTATCTATCGATTAGATAGCTAAGCAGAGCTATCATACCTAACTCTGGCATTTAGGACAAAATGCCATGATTACCTGCCTAGGTGGCGCTTGGGGGTGCATCCCCGGCAAGCTCTTGCCACCGCTTGGCCGGTCGTTTCTTAAGATCTTGACACGCTGTAGGGCGGGTGTCAACCGAGCGTAACTTGCCTTCCATTGCGTCGCCACGTGCTTAGCGAGAGCTGATTAATCGCCTGAGGGCTTGACACCGCATCGATAAGTGACAGGCGTAGCGATGCGGTGGAGCGGTGGCTGGATGGCTCATGCCTGCCGAGAAATGGCTTGCCGGGTCTTCTGGGAGGTGTGTACGTCTTGGTCCCCGGCAAGCGTCGGGGACGTGCTTGGCGCGTCGCAGCCCAGGCTTGGGCTGCCGCGTTGAGCTTGCTGGAGTCTTGGTCTTGATTGTTGGCGGGGTTCTTTGCTTCTACCGCCCGTGCATAAGTCAGGGGCACTGGGTACCCCTGTACTAGTGCACCAACACTACGATTGATCCCCTATACTTGTGGGTCATCAAGACTCTTTTCTGGCGCCGTTGCCGGGGAGTGAAGCGCTCTTGGTAAGTGGAAACCGGTAAGGAAAAACTTATACTACATGCTAAAATTTATCGCTACTTGCTACTATGGAGAACAATCCTTTGAGGCGTTTGTTCGGGGTATCTTCACCTCGACCGGAACCACAATTAGTTGCCCCTCAACCTACAGCACCTACTGAAAATGTTACTTATGAAATTCCTTTGGGTATGTTAGAACAACTTCTTGCTAAACCTTATGCATGAGATGGAACTGAACATCCTGATATGCATCTTTTATATGTGAACGAAATTTGTGGATTATTTAAGCTTGCAGGTTTACCCGGAGATGAAGTTAAGAAGAAGGTTTTCCCTTTATCTTTGGAGAGAAAAGCAATGACATGGTATAGGCTATGTGATGATCTTTGATCATGGAACTGGAATCGTTTGCAATTGGAATTTCACCAAAAGTTTTATCCCATGCATCTAGTTCATCATGATCGGAATTATATATATAAATTTTGGCCTCGTGAAGGAGAAAGTATCGCTCTAGCTTGGGGGAGGCTTAAGTCAATGTTATATTCAGGCCCCAATCATGACATTCCGAGGGAAGTTATCATTCAGAATTTTTATGCTCGGCTTTCTCATAATGATCAATCCATGCTCGATACTTCTTGTGCTGGTTCTTATATGATGAAGACTATTGAATTCAAGTGGGGTCTCTTAGAAAGAATTAAACCCAACTCTGAAGATTGGGAACTCGACGAAGGTAATAAGTCAGGTATAAAGCTTGAATTTGATTGTGTTAAATATTTTATGAATACCGATACTTTTCACAAGTTTAGCACTAAATATGGACTTGACTCTGAGATAGTAGCCTCTTTCTGTGAAGCATTTGCTACTCACGTTGACCTCCCTAAGGAGAAGTGGTTTAAATATCATTCCCCTATTAAAGAAGAAATTAAAGAACCGGTCATAGCTAAAGAAGAAACCATCTTTTACAATGTTGGTCCAGTTGTGCCTACTTCTTATATTGAAAAACCACCTTTCCCTGTTAGGATAAAGGAACATCATAAGGTATCAACTGTGGTTCGTAAGAGTAATATAAGAGCACCTAAACCCCCTGAGCAAATTAAAGTAGAACCTAGTGTTTCTATGGTTAGAGATCTCTTGGTAGAAAATATTGATGGGCATGTTATCTACTTTTGTGATGAAGCTGCTAGAATTGCTAAACCTGATGAAAAAGATAAACATAGACCCATAGAAGGCACGCCTGTTGTCTCGGTCAAAATAGGAGATCATTGCTATCATGGTTTATGTGATTTAGGTTCTAGTGTGAGTGCTATCCCTTTTACCTTATACCAAGAAATTATGGATGAAATAGCACCTGCTGAAATGGAAGACATTGATGTCACTATTAAACTTGCTAATAGAGACACTATCACACCACTTGGGATTGTTAGAGATGTTGAAGTCTTGTTTGGGAAAGTAAAATACCCTACTTATTTTCTAGTCCTTGGTTCCCCACAAGATGACTTTTGTCCCATTATCTTTGGTAGACCTTTCTTAAGCACCGTCAATGCTAAGATAGATTGTGAAAAACAAACTGTCGGTGTCATTTTTGGTAATGTGTCTCATGAGTTTAATTTTTCCAAGTTTAGTAGACAACCTCGCGATAAAATGCTATCTAGTAAGGATGAAATAATTGGTCTTGCTTCTATTGCTGTGCCTCCTACTGATCCCTTAGAACAATATTTGCTCGACCATGAAAATGATATGCATTTGCGTGAAAGAAATGAAATAGATCAAATTTTCTTCGAACAACAACCTCTCTTAAAACACAATTTGCCTATTGAAACTCTTGGAGGTCCTCCTCCACCTAAAGGTGATCCTGTGTTTGAATTGAAACAATTGCCTGACACTTTGAATTATGCTTATCTTGATGAGAAAAAGATATATCATGTTATTATTAGTGCTAACCTTTCAGAACATGAGGAAGAAAGATTATTAAAAGTTCTAAGGAAGCACCGGGCTGCTATTGGATATACTCTTGATGATCTTAAGGGCATCAGTCCCACTCTATGTCAGCACAAGATCAATATGGAACCTGATGCTAAACCCGTTGTTGATCACCAACGGCGATTGAATCCTAAGATGAAAGAAGTGGTAAGAACCAAAATATTAAAGCCTCTGGAAGAAGGTATAATCTATCCCACAGCTGATAGTAGATGGGTAAGTCCCGTTCATTGTGTCCCTAAGAAAGGAGGTATCACCGTTGTTCCCAATGATAAGAACGAACTCATTCCACAAAGAATTGTCACTGGCTATAGAATGGTAATTGATTTTAGAAAATTAAATAAAGCTACTAGGAAAGATCATTACCCTCTACCGTTCATTGATCAAATGCTAGGGAGACTATCTAAGCACACACACTTTTGCTTCCTAGATGGATATTCTGGGTTCTCTCAAATACCTGTGTCACAATCTGATCAGGAGAAAACTACCTTTACTTGCCCTTTTGGAACCTATGCTTATAGACGTATGCCTTTTGGTTTATGCAATGCACCTGCTACCTTTCAAATATGTATGACTGCTATATTCACTGATTTTTGTGAAAAGATTGTGTCGGATTTCGGGCTCCGCAAAACCCTAGGAAATTCGAACCCAGGGGCGTGTGCGAAGATCCACAACAGCTTCGCCCCTACCAAGCCCACAACACTATCTAAATCAGTGCGCCCGTCTAGCCTGGCTGGCGTCACCCTTGGCCTCCTGAGGCCGTGTGTTGCATAGAAGTCTCCGCCGCTCAGGAGGGGGCCTAGGGAGGTCCACCTCCCCGCGGGTCTTGGCGCTATTTCCCTCGCGAGCTCGGGGGTCTCGCGAGGGCCTTGTGTTAAGCGAGGCCGCGCTGGGCCGTACTCGGTCGTCGAGGTGGGCCACGCCCTGGGCCGCGGGCAGGCGGGTCTGGGTACCCCCGTTCCCAGGACGTCGATAGTAGCCCCCAGGCCCAAGGCGCGCTCGGGTTGGCTTCCGGGCGAAGCCTTGGGTGATGGCCCGAAGCGCCGCGGGCCCCTCCACCGCCAGCGGGCCAGGCCTGACACGCGGCGCCCTTCGAGACGCTGACGCCGACCCCCTTTTGCGCTTCCTCGGCGATTGCCCCGGCTGACAAACCGTCTGGCGCCCCCCTCCGAGCCGTCACTGTTCCCCATCAATCTGGTCGCCCGTCTCTCCCCTTCCGCGGCTCACTCCTTCTCCGCTCTCCATCCTTCAGGCTCGGACGCTCGCCATGGCTTCCAAGAAGAGTGGGAGCGAGGCCTCGAAGGCATCGGGACCTGCGCCGACGCCAGAGCCCGCGTTAGGTCGATCCTCGGTGGTCAATCTTGAGGGGTTGGAGAAGGTCCGCCTGGTGGTCGCCGCCAGCTCCAACGAGTGGGGGGCGACCAAGATCTGGCTGGGCTCGCGGCCTCAGGCCGAGCTGGAGGCCACCTGCATTCCCCTTCATCTCCACGCCCTCCTCTCCGGCTTGCTGCCGCCGTTCTCGGACTTCTTTTCTGCCGTGCTCACGCACTTTCAGGTCCATGCGCTTCATCTCGACCCTGGCTCCATCGTCCTCCTTTCTGCCTTCGCATTCTTGTGTGAGGCCTTCGTCGGTGTCTCCCCGTCCGTGGCCCTGCTTCGCCACTTCTCCTTTCTCCGGTTGAACCCCGGGGGGCACTGCTTCGGGTGCATGTCCCTGCAGGCCGCCGATGCGACGGCCAGCGGGGCCCCCGACACCCGGCTTTCACCGAATGCAGAAGGTTTCTGGAGGAAGTGGGTGTATGTAGACGCCGCTGAGGCCGGCTTCTTGCTCCAACCCCCGTCGGTTCTCGCGGAGCCAAACCCTGGGTGGGGAAGCGAGGAGCTTGACGACCCTCGGCTTGCGCCCGTCTTGGTCAGGCTGGCGGAACTAAGGGAGTCCGGCGTGATGATGGCGATGGTGGTGCAGGAGTTTTCCCGCCAGCGAATTGCTCCCCTGCAACGCCATTATTGCCCGATGTGGACCTTCGCGGGCCCTTGTGACCCCATGAGGCTCCAGGTTCCCTCTCTCCTTCCCAGCGTGCTGCGCGAGCTACTCCGCCGCCTGACCGGCGGTGATCCGGGTGAGCTTCCCCGGAACGGCCTTCCTTTGTTCAACCGCCGGACGGAGGGGCCCTTGCCGGGGAGATGCCGCGTTTGGACGAGTGGGGGCTCCTCCCTTTGGTGAAGGTAGGTCCCCGGGACGATTCCCCCGCGACGGCCTCAAGGCCTGGGGCCCCTGAGGGTGCTGAGGCCGTGACCGGGGGTGAAGGTGATGCCCCGACGATGGAGGCGGCCGCCATCTTCGCCGCTGGATGCGCGGGGCCGGACACCGAGATGCCGTCCCCGGGCCCCCGCGCTCGCCGGAAGAGGAAGAGGCTCGGGGGCAGCCATCGCCCGTCGCCGTGGGTGCCGACGAAGAGGAAGTGGGTCGCCCTGGATGAGTAAGTGCCCGGGCCCTCTCAGTCTTTCTTGGTGTATTGGTCTTGAATCTCTGTTGTGCAGGTTTCCCTCCGCGGAAGAAGAAGGCGATACGTTACCGCCGCCTCCTGAGGCTTCTGGGCCCATCGTGGCCTTGGCGCCTGCGGTCTTCGCAGCCCCTCACGGTGAGGCGCCTGTGCCCGAGCTTGCGCGGCCCCCGCAGGGTTTTGTGCGCGAGTTCCCTGCGAGCTTCTTCATGCGTGGCCCCCACCTCGCAGGGATGAGGCTTCATCCTCCGTTGGCGGTCTTCACCGAGAATCAGCCGCGCCGTGCTCCAGGGCCTTCCTTGAGCGATGATACGTCCATTTTGCATCGTGCTTTTATATTGATATTTATTGCATTATGGGCTGTTATTACACATTATGGTACAATACTTATGCCTTTTCTCTCTTATTTTACAAGGTTTACATGAAGAGGGAGAATGCCGGCAGCTGGAATTCTGGACTGGAAAAGGAGGAAATATGAGAGACCTATTCTGCACAACTCCAAAAGTCCTGAAAAGTTTCGGAGAATTATTTTGGAATATATAAAAAATATTGGGCGAAAGAAATACCAGAGTGGACCCACCAGGAGGTCACAAGCCAGGGGGGTGCGCGCTACCCCCCTGGGCGCGCCCCTGTGGCTTGTGGGCCCCCTGGCAGGCCTCCGGTGCCCATCTTCTGCTATATGAAGGGTTTTGACCTGGAAAAAATCATAAGAGAGCTTTCGGGGCAGAACCAATCTAGGGCTCCGGCGGAGCTGTTCTGCCGGGGAAACTTCCCTCCCGGAGGGGGAAATCAAAGCCATCGTCATCACCAACGATCCTCTCATCGAGAGGGGGTCAATCTCCATCAACATCTTCACCAGCACCATCTCCTCTCCAATCCCTAGTTCATCTCTTGTATCCGATCTTTGTCTCAAAACCTCATATTGGTACCTGTGGGTTGCTAGTAGTGTTGATTACTCCTTGTAGTTGATGTTAGTTGGTTTACTTTGTGGAAGATCTTATGTTCAGATCCTTAATGAGAATTAATACTCCTCTGATTATGAACATGAATATGCTTCGTGAGTAGTTACGTTTGTTCCTGAGGACATGGGAGAAGTCTTGTTATAAGTAATCATGTGAATTTGGTATTCGTTCGATATTTTGATGAGATGTATGTTGTCTCTCCTCTAGTGGTGTTATGTGAATGTCGACTACATGACACTTCACCATTATTTGGGCCTAGGGGAAGGCATTGGGAAGTAATAAGTAGATGATGGGTTGCTAGAGTGACAGAAGCTTAAACCCTAGTTTATGCGTTGCTTCGTAAGGGGCTGATTTGGATCCATATGTTTCATGCTATGGTTAGATTTATCTTAATTCTTCTTTCGTAGTTGCGGATGCTTGCGAGAGAGGTTAATCATAAGTGGGAGGCTTGTCCAAGTAAGGACAGCACCCAAGCACCGGTCCACCCACATATCAAATTATCAAAGTAACGAACGCGAATCATATGAGCATGATGAAAACTAGCTTGACAGAAATTCCCATGTGTCCTCGGGAGCGCTTTGCTTTATATAAGAGTTTGTCCAGGCTTGTCCTTTGCTACAAAAAGGATTGGGCCACCTTGCTGCACCTTTGTTACATTTGTTACTTGCTACCCGTTACGAATTATCTTATCGCAAAACTATCTGTTACCGATAATTTCAGTGCTTGCAGAGAATACCTTACTGAAAACCGCTTGTCATTTCCTTTTGCTCCTCGTTGGGTTCGACACTCTTACTTATGGAAAGGACTACGATAGATCCCCTATACTTGTGGGTCATCAAGCGACGACACGGACCTCCGCTGTGGACCTTCGCGGGCCCTTGCGACCCCATGAGGCTCCAGGTTCCCTCTCTCCTTCCCAGCGTGTTGCGCGAGCTACTCCGCCGCCTGACGGGCGGTGATCCGGGTGAGCTTCCCCGGAACGGCCTTCCTTTGTTCAACCGCCGGACGGAGGGGCCCTTGCCGGGGAGATGACGCGTTTTGACGAGTGGGGGCTCCTCCCTTTGGTGAAGGCAGGTCCCCGGGACGATTCCCCCGCGACGGCCTCAAGGCCTGGGGGCCCTGAGGGTGCTGAGGCCGTGACCGGGAGTGAAGGTGATCCCCCGACGATGGAGGCGGCCGCCATCTTCGCCGCTGGATGCGCGGGGCCGGACACCGGGATGCCGTCCCCGGGCCCCCGCGCTCGCCGGAAGAGGAAGAGGCTCGGGGGCAGCCATCGCCCGTCGCCGTGGGTGCCAACGATGAGGAAGTGGGTCGCCCTGGATGAGTAAGTGCCCGGGCCCTCTCAGTCTTTCTTGGTGTATTGGTCCTGAATCTCTGTTGTGCAGGTTCCCCTCCGCGGAAGAAGAAGGCGATACGTTACCGCCGCCTCCTGAGGCTTCTGGGCCCATCGTGGCCTTGGCGCCTGCGGTCTTCGCAGCCCCTCACGGTGAGGCGCCTGTGCCCGAGCTTGCGCGGCCCCCGCGGGGTTTTTCGCGCGAGTTCCCCGCGAGCTTCTTCATGCGTGGCCCCCACCTCGCAGGGATGAGGCTTCACCCTCCGTTGGCGGTCTTCACTGAGAATCAGCCGCGCCGTGCTCCAGGGCCTTCCTTGAGCGATGATACGTCCATTTTGCATCGTGCTTTTATATTGATATTTATTGCATTATGGGCTGCTATTACACATTATGGTACAATACTTATGCCTTTTCTCTCTTATTTTACAAGGTTTACATGAAGAGGGAGAATGCCGGCAGCTGGAATTCTGGACTGGAAAAGGAGCAAATATGAGAGACCTATTCTGCACAACTCCAAAAGTCCTGAAAAGTTACGGAGAATTACTTTGGAATATATAAAAAATATTGGGCGAAAGAAATACCAGAGGGGACCCACCAGGAGGTCACTAGCCAGGGGGGCGCGCGCTACCCCCTGGGCGCGCCCCTGTGGCTTGTGGGCCCCCTGGCAGGCCTTCGGTGCCCATCTTCTGCTATATGAAGGGTTTTGACCTGGAAAAAATCATAAGAGAGCTTTCGGGGCAGAACCAATCTAGGGCTCCGGCGGAGCTGTTCTGCCGGGGAAACTTCCCTCCCGGAGGGGGAAATCAAAGCCATCGTCATCACCAACGATCCTCTCATCGAGAGGGGCTCAATCTCCATCAACATCTTCACCAGCACCATCTCCTCTCCAATCCCTAGTTCATCTCTTGTATCCGATCTTTGTCTCAAAACCTCAGATTGGTACCTGTGGGTTGCTAGTAGTGTTGATTACTCCTTGTAGTTGATGCTAGTTGGTTTACTTTGTGGAAGATCTTATGTTCAGATCCTTAATGAGAATTAATACTCCTATGATTATGAACATGAATATGCTTCGTGAGTAGTTACGTTTGTTCCTGAGGACATGGGAGAAGTCTTGTTATAAGTAATCATGTGAATTTGGTATTCGTTCGATATTTTGATGAGATGTATGTTGTCTCTCCTCTAGTGGTGTTATGTGAATGTCGACTACATGACACTTCACCATTATTTGGGCCTAGGGGAAGGCATTGGGAAGTAATAAGTAGATGATGGGTTGCTAGAGTGACAGAAGCTTAAACCCTAGTTTATGCGTTGCTTCATAAGGGGCTGATTTGGATCCATATGTTTCATGCTATGGTTAGATTTATCTTAATTCTTCTTTCGTAGTTGCGGATGCTTGCGAGAGAGGTTAATCATAAGTGGGAGGCTTGTCCAAGTAAGGACAGCACCCAAGCACCGGTCCACCCACATATCAAATTATCAAAGTAACGAACGCGAATCATATGAGCATGATGAAAACTAGCTTGACAGAAATTCGCATGTGTCCTCAGGAGCGCTTTGCTTTATATAAGAGTTTGTCCAGGCTTGTCCTTTGCTACAAAAAGGATTGGGCCACCTTGCTGCACCTTTGTTACATTTGCTACTTGCTACCCGTTACGAATTATCTTATCGCAAAACTATCTGTTACCGATAATTTCAGTGCTTGCAGAGAATACCTTACTGAAAACCGCTTGTCATTTCCTTTTGCTCCTCGTTGGGTTCGACACTCTTACTTATGGAAAGGACTACGATAGATCCCCTATACTTGTGGGTCATCAAGCGATGACACGGACCTCCGCTGGGGGCGGACTCCGCTCGGGGGGATGGAGGAGGAGCCCCCAGCCCCCGCGCGCGCGTCAGGGTCGGGCGGCCCCTCGCATGCCCTTCCGACCGGCCCGGTGGAGGGCGGAGACCTTGGCTGGGCCCTTGAGCTCGCGTGCGACCGGAGCGCCATGCGGCACAGTTTTCTCCAGACCGCGGCGAATGCGCTGGGGCGTCTGGGGACTGAGCTCGTCACCGTCGACACTCGTCTCGAGGCAGAGCGCCAGCGCCTTGCGCGCGAGTGGCATCGTCTTGAGGTTGCCGTCAACCTCGGCCGTTTGTAGCGCGAGCGAGCCCATGCCGCCACCAAGGGGTCGCTTGCCGCGGCGAGGGAGGCCCGCGACCGCGCCCTTGCAGTGGCCCACGCCGCTGACTGCCGACGCAAGGCCTTGGAGGAACACTCGGAGGAACTTGAAGCCTCCAACGCCGCCCTTGAAAGGCGAATCCAGGTACACAAGGCCGCCCATGATGCCATCACGACCGAGCTGCCCGCCGGCAGTGCGGGGCCCCGCATACCCGAGGATGTGCTGACGATGGAAGCGCTGGAGCAGAGTCTGGAGCATGAGAGGCTGAAGGTGAGAGAACACCAGGTGGCGAAATTTCAGGAGGAGGTCGACGACAAGGTAGCGGAGGCTTGGCGTTCCCTCCTTCAGGACTACCGCGCGAAGTTGAGGCTCCAGGAGTCCCGTTACCGCAAGCGCCGCGACCACCTGAAAAGCGAGGTCATGGTCCTCAAGAGAAGGTTAGATCAAGAGGAGTGACGCCGGCAAGCCGCTATGGATGCCCAGGTTGCTGCCGAGGCCGACCTATCTTTTCTCTATAATCAGGTAAAGGGCGTTGCTTCCCTCGCGGAGAAGGCTTTGGACGAGGTGGATCATGCTCGCGGCCTTCAACACACGTGCTCCCAGATGTTCCAGTCCCTTGAGAGGAAGGACAACCGGGCCTTGAGCGACATCTGCGGCGCGAGCGTCTCGAGCCCCCTGGTGCCTGACGACGCTGGGTACCGGGGCTTCTTCTCCAGGGTCGTGGAGTGCCTTGAGGGAGGTGCGAAGAATATCCACGAGCTCGTAGAGGAGAAGCACCGCGACCTCCTTGCTCGGGTGGCCCCGCACGTCTCCAGCCACCTCCTTCGCCTCGACCCGCACTTCGACTTCGGGGCGCTGCTTGCTCCGGTGCCTGAAGTGATCCAAGGCGCTCTTGCCGAGTGGGTGGAGGACCATGTGGAGGACTTGATTGCGGGATTTTCTTCTGATGAGCCGGAGGACCATGGCAGAGCCGGGGGCCGCGAGCCCGGCTGTGGTGGTGACGATGTGGATGATGACGACGGCATGCACCCATGAGTAGTCTTTGCGTTTGCCTGTCGGGGTCATGAGCACAGCCCTGTGGCGGCTTGAGCGTGTTTTGGGAGGAGCTCCGGGGTTGCTCACGTCTGGCATGATGCACAACTTGTACGTTTTTGCTAAAACTTTTGTCGGCCAGGATGACCGTGCCTCGCGAGCATCCGAGCGTTTACATTTCGGCAGGGTATGCGCGATAGCACATCCACCGCGCCCAGCTTCCGCTGCGGGCCGATCGAGAGAGAGAGGAGGGGTCCGGCTGCTGCCGAACTTCCCAAAGAAAGCGAAGTACCAAACGGAAATCGTTACCAGAAAGAATGATTCCCCCCCTTTTTATTTCCAGAAGAAAACCGCAAGAACTTCAAATTTTATTCCAGAAAATGGCAAATTCGAATACAAAAATGGGCAAGGAACAGCCGCGTCCGGCGTCTAGGCTACTCTTCATCTTCGTTTTCTCCCCAGCGCGGAGCGTAGGGCTTCCACGTTGCGTGGGCATAGCCATTGGGGGGCAGTGCTGTCCGCCAGCACGGAGCATGGGGCTTCCACTTGGGCGTGGGATGGAACCCCCTGCGTCCTCGGGGGGCTCCGGGCATATACAACCCACTCATTATTACGTGAGAGTGTCACGGGTTGGGCTTGGGGGTGCGCTGAGAGCTCCATGCCTCCTTGACATGGAGCCCGCTCCCAGCCCCCAAGCATGATGTGGCGACGTGGGGTGGGTCCCGAACGGTCCCTCGTGCGTGGGGCGAACCCACCACGCACTTCGCAGGGAGGGCCCATCCCGGAGCAGGGCCTCGGGCTCTCCGAAGCCTGGGGATGGGTGTCGTCGTTGTTGCGGCGCCGCAGCCCCCTGGGCCGGGGGCGCGACTCGGAGCAGGGGCCCTCCATCGCGCGCGAGGCGGATGCCCAAGGCAGTACCCCAGCGCGCCTCGCTGGGGTGCCCGGGGGCTCCGCGCAGGTATCTCATCGCACGTCCCCAGGCGGACCGAGCCGGGTCCAGAGACATGGGTGAGTACGTGAGCTCTCGCCACTGGTTGAGCGAAACCCGGCCCGGAGACATGGGCGTATTTTCCACCCTCCATCTCCGGGTAGGAGTCGCCCCGCCAGGGGACATTGGCGTGTGTTCCACCCTCCGTCTCCTGGCTGGGGGCACCTGGCCTGGGGACATGGGCGTGTGTTCCACCCTCCGTCTCCAGGTTGGAAGCACCTGGCCTGAGGACATGGGTGTGTGTTCCACCCTCCGTCTCCTGGCTGGAGTCGCCCTGCCTGGGAACATGGGCGTGTGTTCCACCCTCTGTCCCCAGGCAGGCGACCCCCGGTCCGCGGACCCAAGCGCTTGCCAAGGGTAGCCCCCTACCAGCGGGGGCGCCTCACGAGGCTGCCAGCGCCTGGCATCCTCATGAGGCCGGCCCCGCCAGCCGCCCTCGCGAGGCTGTTCGCACCAGCCTCGACGAAAGCCGCTCGCGGGATCGCATACGCTCCTCCTGTTGTTGTGGTAGCCGGCGCCGCTCCCATCGTGGCCCGGGCACTCGCCGACACGGTCATGGTAGTGTCGCGCGAGCCCCCAGGCGTTGGTGTTGACGAGTCGTCGGGCGCCCTGCCTCGATCCGCCGGGTGTGTTGGGAGGCGCGCCATGGCGCCTTCCCCACGCGGCTAGAACCTCCCGTTGGCCCCCGCCTGCGCGAGGGGCCAACTCATGAGTGCCCGACAAGCCGGGCCGCACTTCCGGCGGGTGCGGGTCGTGACGCACGTCCCCAGCGCGTCCGCACGCCCTCGGCACCTCGGCGGCTGGTTGAGCGACTTCATGGGCGCGAGCCCCCTGGGCCGTCTCATGGGGGAGCGCCTGGGCCTCGCCTGTCAGGGTGGCGCATATGGCCGCGCAACATATCCAGCTGTCATAGCGTCCGCGAGCAAAGCGGAAAGGCTGCAACTCGCGGGCCACGAGGAGTGCGATTCGCCCGTGTGCCAGCTCGCGGCGAGCCCGGGGAGATGATGCCGCGACGTGGACGCTGGGGAGGTCCAGGGCGGCGAGGGCTCTTTGCGCGGTCGACGAGGGCGATAGCCCCTAGTGCCTATCCAAGGCCGGGCTGGAGACGGCGCCTTCCGACGGAAGAGCGAGGCAGCGCAGGATGCCGAGGTTTACCTGCGTCACCCGCGCAACGCGTGCAGCCCGTCGTTCGGCGGCGAGGCAAAGCTTAAGCGAGGATCCCGGCACGCCCCCTACCTGGCGCGCCAAATGTCGGATTTCGGGCTCCGTAAAACCCTAGGAAGTTCGAACCCAGGGGCGTCTGCGAAGATCCCCAACAGCTTCGCCCCTACCAAGCCCACAACACGATAACCCCGCTCGATGGCGAGGAAGAAGATAGCACACGAGAGTTTACCCAGGTTCGGGCCGCTACGAAGCATAAAACCCTACCCCTGCCTTTGGTGGATTGCCTCACGAGGAGGTTTGTGGATGAACTAGTACAGTGGTATGTTGCCTTGCGGGTGTGTTTGCGGGGTGGTTGTCCCGTGTCCCTCCACCGGGCTACCTAGCCTCTATTTATAGTGGCCCGGGTCCTCTTCCCTTATCGCAACGGCGGGAAGGGATCCCACAACGGCCAAATTCAAAGGGGGACAGGAGGTGCACCCTATCCTGACGAAAGGTGGTCTTCGCCTGCAAAGTAGTCGACGGTGATGCAGTGGTGGGCTCGGTGATGACGTCCGTCCCGCGGGGCTCAGGGTCTTGGTCTTGTTGCACCGAAGTGGAAACCTTTGGGGGGCGCTTTGGGAACTCGCGTGTGCCCCTGCCCCCTTTGCACCAAAGGGGAAACTGTCCCCTCTGGCACACTGGCGCCCGTCTGGCCTGGCTGGCGTCACCCTTGGCCTCATGAGGCCGTGTGTTGCATAAAAGTCTCCGCCGCTCAGGAGGGGGCCTGGGGAGGTCCACCTCCCCGCTGGTCTTGGCGCTGTTTCCCTCACGAGCTCGGGGGTCTCGCGAGGGCCTTGTGTTGAGCGAGGCCGCGCTGGGCCGTACTCGGTCGTCGAGGTGGGCCACGCCCTGGGCCGTGGGCAGGCGGGTCTGGGTACCCCCATTCCCAGGACGCCGACAGATTGTGGAGGTTTTCATGGATGATTTTTCCGTTTACGGAACTTCTTTTGATGATTGCTTAAGCAACCTTGATCGAGTTTTGCAGAGATGTGAACAAACTAATCTCGTCTTGAATTGGGAGAAGTGCCACTTTATGGTTAATGAAGGCATTGTCTTGGGGCATAAAATATTTGGATGAGGTATTGAGGTGGATAAAGCTAAAGTTGATGCAATTGAGAAAATGCCATGTCCTAAAGATATTAAAGGTATTCGAAGTTTCTTGGTCACGCTGGTTTCTATAGGAGGTTCATTAAAGACTTCTCTAAAATTTCTAGGCCTCTTACTAATCTTTTGCAAAAGGATATTCCTTTTGTTTTTTATGATGATTGTGTGGAAGCCTTTGAAACACTCAAGAAAGCCTTAACCTCCGAGCCTATCGTTCAACCACCTGATTGGAACTTGCCTTTTGAAATTATGTGTGATGCTAGTGATTATGTTGTTGGTGCTGTCCTGGGACAAAGAGTTGATAAGAAATTGAATGTTATCCATTATGCTAGTAAAACTCTGTCTCGCCTAACGAAACTATGCTACTACTGAAAAAGAATTTTTAGCAGTTGTGTTTGCATGTGATAAATTTAGATCCTATATTATTGACTCCAAAGTTATAGTTCACACCGATCATGCTGCTATAAAATACCTTATGGAAAAGAAAGTTGCTAAACCTAGACTCATTAGGTGGGTTCTTCTGCTTCAAGAATTTGACTTACACATCGTTGATAGGAAAGGAGCTGAGAACCCTGTAGCTGATAACTTGTCTAGGTTAGAAAATATTCTTGATGACCCACTACCTATTGATGATAGTTTCCCTGACAAACAGCTAGCTGCAATAAGTGTCTCCCAAAACACACCTTGGTATGCTGATTATGCTAATTACATTGTCGCTAAATATATACCACCTAGCTTCACTTATCAACAAAAGAGAAAAAAATTCTATGACTTGAGACATTACTTTTGGGATGACCCACACCTTTATAAAGAAGGAGTAGATGGTATTATTAGACGTTGTGTACCTGAGCATGAACAGGAACAAATCCTATGGAAATGTCATTCCGAAGCTTATGGAGGACATCATGCGGGAGATAGAACTGCTCATAAGGTATTGCAATCTGGTTTTTATTGGCCTACTCTCTTTAAGGATGCCCGTAAGTTTGTCTTGTCTTGTGATGAATGTCAAAGAATTGGTAATATCGGTAAGCGTCAGGAAATGCCTATGAATTATTCACTTGTTGTCGAACCATTTGACGTGTGGGGTTTTGATTATATGGGGCCTTTTCCTTCTTCCAACGGGTACACTCATATTTTAGTTGCGGTTGATTATGTCACTAAGTGGGTAGAAACTATTCCAACTAGTAGTGCTGATCACCACACTTCCATTAAAATGCTTAAAGAGGTCATCTTCCCGAGGTTTGGAGTCCCTAGATATTTAATGACCGATGGTGGTTCACACTTTATTCATGGTGCTTTCCATAAGATGCTTGCTAAATATGATGTTAACCATAGAATTGCCTCACCCTATCATCCTCAATCTAGTGGTCAAGTTGAACTTAGCAATAGAGAAATAAAATTGATATTACAAAAAACTATCAATAAGTCTCGTAAGAATTGGTCTAAGAAATTAGATGATGCACTTTGGGCCAATAGAACAGCTTATAAAAATCCTATGGGTATGTCTCCATATAAAATGGTATATGGGAAAGCTTGTCATTTGCCTCTAGAACTAGAACACAAAGCATTTTGGGCAATTAAAGAACTCAACTATGATTTCAAACTTGCCAGTGAGAAGAGGCTATTTGATATTAGCTCACTAGATGAATGGAGAACCCAAGCATATGAAAATGCCAAGCTATTCAAAGAAAAGGTAAAAAGATGGCATGACAAAAGAATCCAAAAGCGGGAATTCAAAATAGGAGATTATGTTCTTTTGTTCAACTCTCGTTTAAGATTTTTTGCAGGAAAGCTTCTCTCCAAATGGGAAGGACCATATATTATCGAAGAGGTTTATCGTTCTGGAGCTATAACAATTAATAACGCCGAAGGTACTAACCCGAAGGTGGTCAATGGACAAAGTATTAAGCATTATATCTCAGGTACGCCTATTAACGTTGAAAGCAATGTTATCCAAACCATGACACCGGAGGAACACATAAATGAATTCTTCCGGAACACTCCAGAATACTTAAAAATAGGAGGTACGTGATACGGTAAGTAAACAGACTCCGAAAAATCAGCTAAAATATTTTTTGTTAGTTTTGGAATATTTTAGAATTTTGGAAATAAATAAATAAGCCGGAAGGTGATCGAGGTGAGCACGATACACCAGGGCACGTCAGGCACCCCTGGGCGCGCCCTGGTGGGTTGTGCCCACCTCGGATGCCTTCCCGACTCCGTTTTCCTTCCAAATACTTGTTCCCCAAGAATAAAAATTCTCTATTTATACCCCCGACTGTTTTGACGATCGCATCGCAGAAAAATCCTCTGTTCTTGTTTCTTGCTGTTTTCCTATCAGATCTGTCAAGTCAGGCATCATGTCTTCTCCCTCTTCTAACAACGTAGAAGAAGATGCCTGGCTAATGAAGATAGATCCGAGGAGGGAAGAGCCGGAAGAAGACAAAGGAAGAGAAGGGCAAGGAGGCTATGGTTGATCATCCCCCTGAAGGAGATCAACCCATGCCAGCAAAGGAGGAAGAGGAAGAAGATATCCTTCAACCTTACTACAGTCATCTCACCCCTATTGAAATTGGAGCCTTTAAAGCTTTCGAAGCGGTTCATATTCAGAATAAATTTCTCATCCGTGAAAATATTTTGCTAGAATATCACATCAATAACCTTAGGAGGGTCATCCGCAAGTTGGAGCATCTTTTGAAGCTGAAGTGTGACATCATAGCTCCTCCACCTTCTTCGTCACCACCACCAAAGGAAACTTAAGCACACGGGTATGGGCACTCCCCTTGGCTTGAGCCAAGCTTGGGGGAGGTGCCCCGATATCGTATCACCACCACTTTTATTCACCTTTACCTATTTTAGTTCGACCTTTAGTTTCCCTTTGCTTTAGTTGAATAAAAGTTTAGCTTGATCTATTTTCGTGTGTTAGTTCCGTGGCCTACCTATCTATGTAATCGAGTGAGAGTTATATAATAAAGTTTAGTTTGAGTTTTTGCCTCTCTACTTTCTTGTTGCAATCAAAATAAAGGAAAGATGAAACAAATAAAAAGAATCATATGCTAATCTTATGGTGAGTAATGACATCACATAAGGAAAAGTATAAGTAGTAAAATTTGTTGGAGATTGACAAACATAGCATTGGTCAATGATGCAATTCATGAAAGAATTAATAAGGGAAGAGAAGATTCACATGCAAATACACCATCTTGGACATCTTTTATGATTGTGAGCCCCCATCAAATATTATATGTCAAAATTGTTGACGTTGGACGAGGAAGACAACGTAATGATTTATGTTTGTTCATATCCACATAGAAGTTATATTGTCATAGATCCTTTAACATGTGGTGCTTGCCCAATATCTTTGCTAGCCAAAAATTCCGCACTAAGTAGAGATACTACTTGTGCATCGAAAAACCCAAACCAAACTCTTTCTTTGAGTGTCTACCATACCTACCTATGGATCGAGAAAGATCCTTCAATTAAGTTGTCATCGGTGCAACAAGGCAATAAAAATTGCTTCTAAAAGTGTTTTGATCAATTAGTGTAAGAGAAAATTGAGCGTTATATGAACTTATGATGGCAAAGTAATAAAAGCGACGGACTGCATAATAAATGTTGCTATCATAGGGGGCAATATAGCGTGACGTTCTTTTTACATTAAGGGATTGGGCATACAAACCAATAAGCGCATGACAACCTCTGCTTCCCTCTGCGAAGGGCCTATCTTTTATTTTTATGCACTTACTTTTATGCAAGAGTCAAAGTATTCTTCCCTATTCCTTTTTTACTTTTTCTTTTGGAAGCATCATGTGGTGAGGAAAGATCTAGGCACATATATCCAGTTGGATATGGGTGGGCATGAGTTATTATTGTGGACATCACCCTTGAGGTGAATACGTTGGGAGGCGAAACTATAAGCCCCTATCTTCCTATGTGTCCGGTTGAAACATTTTGTTCATGGGTATGCCGTGAGTGTTAGAAATCATAGAAGACTAAATGATGGTTGAGTATGTGGACTTGCCAAAAGGCTCCTACATGAGACCCTTCCTGAAAATATGATGAATTGTAGTTGCAAAGTTGACTGAGAACATAGTTTGTTGGTTTTCAATAAGGTTTATGCTTCATACTTCTATGTTGTGATGAATTGTTACTTGTTCATGAGAAGCTTTATGATAAAGATGTATTGAAATAAGTTCATATGTTAGAGTTTGTTGTTGTTATGTTAATAAGCATGATGCTTCTATGTCTGTATTTTGTTTTTATAGACACCTCTCTCTCAAACCATGTGGACATGCTTTTCAATATCGGCTTTCGCTTGAGGACAAGCGAGGTCTAAGCTTGGGGAGTTGATACGTCCATTTTGCATCATGATTTCCAACTATTATTTACTTTGTTTTGTTGAATAATAATGCTTTGGGGAGTGATTCTAATGCCTTTTCTCTAATAATATGCAAGGTTTACACAAAGAGGGAGAATACCGGCAACTGGAATTCTGGACCCAAGAAAAGCACGTCAGAGATACCTATTCTGCAGAACTCCAATGAAGCTGAAATTTTACGGATATTATTTTTGCATTTAATAAAAAATACTGGAGCTGAAAACTACCGGAGGGGGCCTCCTAGGTGGGCACAACCCACCAGGGTGCACCAGGCCCCCCTGGGCGCGCCCTGATGGGTTGTGGCCACCTCGGCCCACCTCCGGTGCCCATCTTCTGGTATAAGGTCACTCTTGACCGAGAAAAAAATCAGAGGAGGACTTTCGGGATGAAGCGCTGCCGCCTCGAGGCGGAACTTGGGTAGGAGCACTTTTGCCCTCCGGCGGAGCGATTCTGCCGGGGGAACTTCCCTCCCGGAGGGGGAAATCGAAGCTATCATCATCACCAACACTCCTCTCATCTTTGGGAGGCCAATCCTCATCAACATCTTCAACAACACCATCTCCTCTCAAACCCTAGTTCATCTCTTGTGTTCAATCTTTGTACCGGAACCTCAGATTGGTATCTGTGGGTGACTAGTAGTGTTGATTACCTTGCATAGTTGATTACTATATGGTTTATTTGGTGGAAGATTATATGTTCAGATCCATTATGCTATTTAATACTCCTCTGATCTTGAGCATGATTATTATTTGTGAGTAGTTACCTTTTTTCTTGAGGTCACGGGAGAAGTCATGTTGCGAGTAATCGTGTGAATTTGATATGTGTTCGATATTTTGATGATATGTATGCTGCGATTCCCTTAGTGGTGTCATGTGAACGTCGACTACATGACACTTCACCATTCATAGGAAGGAACAGGGGTAGTACCGTTGAAGCGGTACTACCACTTATAAGCGGTAGTGCATCGCCCTACTGCCGCCCCTATGTCCGCTGACAGTTCCAGGTCCGGAAGGTTAGGCGGTAGTTGAGCGGTAGTGGCTGGCAGTACTACCGCTTATAGGCGGTACTACCGCGCCGAACTACCGTCCCTACTACCACGCAGTCCGACACAAAAAGTTGAGACTCCGGAGGCAGCGGTACAGCATGCGGCACTGGTCAGTGGTACTACCACCCGTAGGCGGTACTACCGCTTACAGTTGTAGGCGGTACTACCGCTTGCCAGCGCGGTACAACCGCTTGGTTCCTTCAGGACTAGAACAAAGGGCAAAGAGGAGCAACTCCATTGATGCGGGAAAGGAACAAGGGTGCAAATGAAAGTGTACGTGTTGATTCCACCCAAACCTTTCTGACGCGGACCCCCTCTTAATAGTGCGGTTCTCCTACGACTCAATTGCACCGAAAACGAAACGCAAGAAAATAACCGTCCTCACTATTATCCACCAGAGGGGCTAGAATCATCTTGTGCCATATGATGAATTATCTCAAAGGCTTAATGCACACGATTAGTCCGCAAATACATTGTCATCAATCATCAAAACCAGTAAGGGAGAAATATGCCCTAACAATCTCCCCCTTTTTTGTGGATTGATGACAACACGACATTCGCACAAGGAATATCATAAGATACAAAGCAAACCCCAAAACCTAGAAAATATAGACGGACTCCCCCTAGATGTGTGCACTATTTTAGATATGCTTTTGGAATGCAAAGCACACACACTAGGATCAACACTCCTCCCTATATTTTATAGACAGGCAATACTTAAAATATTATGAAGAGCGATAAGCATATATGCAAGAGATGGCATGAGCATAAACATAGGTCACAAGATAAGCATAAACTCACATGCTAGCAGAGTACTAAGACATACATAGATAAGTAGAGGGTAGCATATGTCTCACACCATACGACTCGGTCTTTAAGTCTCACAAACACAAACCAAAGCAAATGATAAAAGAGTTCACGAGAGAAGAAAGCAAGCAACTAAGACGCACTCATGACTCGGCAAATCCCTAAACTCTCTCCCCTTTTGGCATCGAGACACCAAAAGGGCAAAAGGCACTACGACCGCCCAAGGTGGTAGCAACGCATGAGACCATCATCAGTACTTGATAATCAACAAGTGTAGGGGATCGATTGTAGACTTTTTCGATAAGTAAGAGTGTCATACCCAACGAGGAGCTAAAGGTAGAATTAATATTCTCTCAAGTTCTATCGACCACCAATACAACTCCACGCACGCTAACACTTACTTTACCTAGAACAAGTATGAAACTATTTTGCGGGAATAAAACTAGAAGTACTTAGTAGGTGTAATAGATAGTTTTGCAAGAAAATAAAGAAAAGTAAATAAAAGTTAGGGGCTGCTTAGATAAATATTAGTTTAGTTAGTTGTTTAGTAGAAAACTTTTTTGTAACACAAGAGAAGGATTTGTCCCTAGGCAATCGATAACTAGATCGGTAATCATTATTGCAGTTTATATGAGGGAGAGGCATACACTAACATACTTTCCTTACTTGGATCATATGAACTTATGATTGGACCTCTAGCAAGCATCCGCAACTACTAGAGATC
Organism: Elymus sibiricus; assembly: GCA_039707655.1. Taxonomy (NCBI): domain Eukaryota; kingdom Viridiplantae; phylum Streptophyta; class Magnoliopsida; order Poales; family Poaceae; genus Elymus; species Elymus sibiricus. The sequence goes on from CM077673.1 coordinate 102,821,414, forward strand.
ATTAATGTAAATCCAACAATAGCATTAACACTTCAAGTCCCCTTTACTCCCATACGCAACAACCCCCTTACTTGGGTGTAAGCTTCTGTCACTCTAGCCACCCATTATAAGTGAGTCATGAACGTATTGCAACACCCTACAGCGGGAATCCTCCATGTGTGCGCGGCACGGAAGGCACCATAGGACAGCACCAAAATAAAACATACAACTCAAACCAATCACGATCATCAATCAACCCATAGGACAAAAGAAATCTACTCAAACATCACAGGATAGCCACACATCATTGGATAATAATATATAGCATTGAGCACCATGTTTAAGTAGAGATTACAACGGGAAAGAGAGGTTTTACACCACTACATAGAGGGGGAGAGAGTTGGTGGTGACGGCGGCAAAGTTGTTGGTGTAGATCATCCTCGCGATGGTTGCCTCGGCGGTGTTCCGGTGCCACCGGGAGAGAGGAGGAGAGAGCCCCCCTCCTTATTATTATTCCTTGTCTCCCCCCTAGATGGGAGAAGAGTTTCCCCTCTAGTCCATGGCCGCCATGGCTCCCGGAGGGCAGCAGCCCCTCCGAGATTGGATCTCTCTCTCTCTCTCTCTCTCTGTTTATCTCCTGTTTTCGCGACTGGTTTCTGACCCCTTCACCGTTTCTTCAATATCCGGAGATCCGTAAATCCGATTGGCCTGAAATTTTGAAGGGATTTTTATCGCGAAATTATATTTCTTGCAGCGAAAGAAGGGCGCTCCAACCGACTTAAGGGGTGGCCACAAGCTATTAGGGCGCGGCCACCCCCTGGCTGCGCCCTGTTGGCTTGTGGGGCCCTCGGGCATCCTGTTGCGTTGATTATTCTTTTGAAAATTCACATATATTTCAAAAAAAATCTCCGTAAAGTTTTATCATGTTTGGAGTTCGTTTGATATGTATTTTGTCTGAAATAAAAAACACACAAAAAACAGGAACTGGCACTGGGCACTGGATAAGTAAGTTAGTCCCAAAAAATATAAAATGTTGCCATATGAAAGTTGTAGAATATTGGCATGAAATAATCAAAAATTATTGATACAATGAAGACGTATTAGTACTCCCTGTACTCGCTGAAGCTGGAAGCTGCTGTGCTAGGCTGATCAACATCTGAGTCCCACGTGCAATGTTTGGAAGTCCATGTCTCCTCATCAGTGAGCATGTCCTCATACCCACTAGCCACCTCCATCTCAATGTGCCTCATCATAAGCTTCTCACGGCTTCTAGCCTGCTTCTCTGCCACATGTGTTGTGTACTGACCATGAGCCTGCATGCAAAACAACCTCTTCATCTTCTCCTTTAGCTTCTTAGCCCAAGATGGCTCCACGCCAGATGGCGCGTAACTGGGGTCAGCACCACCTTCAACCTCATCCTCATCCTCAGCAACATCCACCTCCGGAGTAGCATGAGTATTCCACTTGTCCTTCAGCCTCAGTTGCACAACCTCATGAGTATTCCACATGACGTGGGAAACATGCAAAACCTCTCACTCATTTGAGTTCTTCATGTTTTGGCAGTAGAGAAGCATATCCACCAGATAAGAGTGTACCTGATCCAAGTTCCCAACGCGGGGAAAGAGTGTGTGCCTGAAGATGCGGTGCATGATGTCAAGAAACGGATACATCACATAAGTTACATTGCCAGTGGTGGAGGAAACCTTCTTAGTAGAGAAGGACGAGAGATGACTCTTGTGGGTGGAAGTAACCTCTGTGTGAGGACGAAATCCAATTGGGGTATGGAGCCCCTGATCATCATAGAACAGCAAATCCCATTTAGCAGCCTGTTTCCTTTCATTAGTCATCCAGGACAATGTCTTGTCCTCATCAGATCCGAGATGGACCGTAGGAAAGAACACAACCACTATCTCTACATCAAAATCTCTGTTGAACTGCATGAGCCCGATAATATCTAGCTTCTCACATAAACCAAGAGCTTCACCAAAATAGCTAACATTCTTCTGCAAATGGTCCATATCAATGGACTTGACATGAGGAATGAACAAGTTCTTCTTCTTCTTGAGCACATTATGATAAATAGAACCTTGTTGCTTGGTCCATAAGGGACGCTTGAGAAGAGCCTGATCTTGTGGATTGACGTATGGGTTGCGACGGCGGACAATACATAACTCTTTGCTTGGCAACTCACTCGTTGTCGGAGCCCTTTGAGATTTGGTAGCAGTGTTCTTGGTCCTCTGCTTGGGTGGTGCATTGGGATTGGTATTGTCATCCCTTGGTGTGCAGTAACGCTTAGAGCCACCCTCACATCTTGGATTCACCGAATGCTCCTAATGAGCAGAGCCGCTACCACCTGGAACCCACAACGCAGAGCGAGGGAAAATCAGGTGTAAACAAATTGCATAAGTGAAAGCACAACTTCTCGCTAGGTGGTTTTGGTAATTAATAATAACATATATTTCATTGGACTAATGATTCTACCAAGTATATTTCAGGAAAAGTTCAATGAATGGATTGGCAAAGGATTGTGTGGAGATCCCCTAGATGCAAGGAACCTCTATTGGCAACAAGCATCAAGACTCTACATTTTGCATTTTGTGAGAAATCACATTTGAGTCCATAGGAAAGCCAATACTATTAAAAGGGGGTGAGGTATCCATGATGATCTGGTTGCTCAAGTACTTAGAGCTAGCCACCAAAAATACCCATGAATTCTCCCACAAAATACTCTGTCTAAACCCTAATACTCAAATTCGGTGCCACCAATATTTCCAAATCGGCCTTACCGAGTTTCACCCTAGACAGATCCTAAGCCAAACCCTAATGTCTCGGTGACACCAAGTTTGATTTCGGAGAAACCGAAATCAGTGACCAACTTTCTGTTAACCCATTTCTAAGAATCGGAATTTTGAGTTTTAGGAATCGATGACACCAAAACTGGAAACTGCCTAGGTCAGCCAAAATCGGACCCACCGAGATTTATCTATCAGTCTCACCGAAACGCCAAAAGTTGCCACATTTTGCACTCGTCGGTGCAACCGAGTTTTTGCTTCGGTTTCACCGAGTTGGGAAATAATGTTGTAACGATTGGATTTTTGGAGATGCCTATATATACCCCTCCACCTGCCTCTCACTGGTAGAGGAAGCACTCGAAACAGACCAACACTTGCCCCATCCATTTTCTGAGAGAGAACCACCTACTCATGTGTTGAGATCAAGATCTTCCACTCCAACCATATGAATCTTGATTTCTAGCAACCCTATGAATCTTGATTTATAGCCTCCCCAAGTTGCTTTCCACCCAATCAACCTCTTCTACCAAGCCAAATCTGTGAGGGAGTGATTGTGTGTTATGGAGACTATCTTTTGAAGCACAAGAGCAAGGAGTTAATCATTCTTACCACATCTATTACCTTTTGGAGAGCGGTGTCTCCTAGATTAGTTAGGTGTCGCTTGGGAGCCTCCGATTTCGTGTGGAGTTGAACTAAGAAGTTTGTAAGGGCAAGGAGATCGCCCACTTCGTGAAGATCTACCCCGAGTGAGGCTAGTCCTTCGTGGACGTAAGCCGTGATGGAACGAATGAGGTTGATACTTTTTGGACCCTTATGGGTGGAGCCCTCCGTGGACTCTCGCGACCGCTACCCTCCGTGGGTTGAAGTCTCCATCAACATGGACGTACGATAGCACCACCTATCAGAACCACGGGAAAAATCTTCGTGTCTCCAATTGCGTTTGATCCTCCTATCCCTTCCCTCTAATTATATGTGCATGTATTTACTTTCCACTGCTATACTCTTAGACTTGCATGTGTAGGGTGTGCTTGACTTGATATAATTGCTAAAACTTGCCAACATCTAAAATTGGGAAAAGGCTAGAATTTTAATTTGGTCAAGTAGTCTAATCACCCCCCTCTAGACATACTTTGGATTGTACAAGTTGAATCAGAGCTTTGGTCTCCATTGCATTGGTTTCACAACCTACGAGAGTATGGCGTCTAGTGAGGGAAATTATCATCGTAGAGGTCCATATTTTGATGGTACAAACTTTGCTAGTTGGAAGCACAAAATGAAAATGCATATTCTTGGTCATAACCCCGGCGTTTGGGCTGTTGTTCGTGTTGGATTGCAAGGTGAATTCTTTGGTGATGGAAAGGAACCGGACCGTGAAGCAACCACGGAAGAATTGAAGATGTTGCAATACAATGCTCAAGCATGCGACATTGTATTCAACTGCCTATGCCCCGAAGAGTTCAACAAGATAAGCTGTCTTGAGAATGCAAAGGAAATTTGGGATACTTTGGTTGATATGCACAAAGGTACCGAATCCGTCAGGGAATCTAAGTTGGCTGTGCTACAGAGTCATCTTGACAAGTTCAAGATGAAGGATGGTGAAGGAGCCGCGGAAATGTACTCTAGGTTTGCTCTCATCACAAGTGAGATTGACGGCTTGGGAAGTGAAGAGATGACCGAAAAATTCATCATCAAGAAGATCCTTAGAGCCTTGGATGGAAAGTACGACACCGTGTGTCGTGGGAATGAGCCTGACAGTAGAAGGTAGGGGTACGAAAGGAGAGGGCAGAGTCCTAGCTACGGCGAGGGTGTACACACGGATGTATGAGTTTAGGCCCCTCTCGTGGAGGTAACAGCCCTACGTCTCAGCTGCTCGGGAGCTTTCTGTCGTGTGGAATATGAGAGTTATAGGGGGTGCCAACCCTTGTGCCAGAGGGGAGGGGTGGCTTATATAGAGTGCGCTGCCCCTCATGAATACCCGGCAACCAAGGGTTCGATCGTGGTAATAAAGGCATACGTTACTGATAACGTATGTAACAAATGCTACTTATGGTGTCTAGTCGAACGCCTGTCCATTGGCCTCTCTGGAGTGGCTTCTGTTCTTCTGTGGTCGACTGACTTCTGGTTCTTCCGAGTGAAAGGTGGCTGTCGAATGGAGGGAGAAATCTCTGAGTGGATACTCTGTCGAGTGACTCATGTGCCATGGTGATTTCAGTCAGAGTCTTCCTTGTAATCTTGTGGTCTTTATGTTCTCCAATGTAGTGTCCTTAGGTAGGGTATGTAGGTCAGGCCTATGACCCTACCCTAGGTACATATCCCCATCATTAGCCCCCGAATGGATCGGGGTTCGAGTGAAAAGGGATCGATGCAGGTTCTGATAAGACACAAAAATTCCGAATGCATTTTAGGGCTTCACAGAAGTCTGCGTCGATTGGAATCTTTGTCATTCACCCTGATCGATTCTGTCTTGATATGCGTTTTCTTTTGGTGCATACTTGCTTGTTTTCCCCTCGAGTAGAGCAGGTCTTAGTCGAGTGGTTTCTGCTCCAGTGGGGGCACGCTGAGTGCACCCACTGGGTGTAGTCCCCGAGATCGCTGTCGAATGGCGGTGACATCGGCAGGAGTCTTAGATTTGTTTTGATAATCGCTTGTCACTCGGCAGGCCGGACCTGGTCGAGTGATAGTAGGTCCAGTGGGGGCACGCTGAGTGCACCCACTGGGTGTAGTCCCCGAGACCGCCGTCGAGTGTTTGCATCGGCGGGGGTCTGATAGAGACAATGTTTGCATGTTTGCTTTCCAATCCTTTGCTTGGCTAAGTTTGTTTGGTTTCTGAGTGAGATGGATGCTCATTACTCGGAAGAATTTTGAACTTAGGCGAAAACTGGTTCGCAACTAGGTTTCCGAGTGAAAGTGTTGCCTGTCACTCGGAACAGCCCTTAACTTAAGCGAGGTCTGACTCGCGGCTAAGTCCTCGAGAGAGAGGAGTGCTCGTCACTTGGGAGAGTTTTTAACTTAGACGAAGACTGGTTCGCAACTAAGTTTCCGAGTGAATGGGATGCTATTCACTCGGCAGGGTTTTTAACTTAGGCGATACGGAATCGCAGCTAATCCCTCGAGTGTGGATGATGTCTTCACTCGGAATGGTTTTTAACTTAGGCGATACGGAATCGCAGCTAAGCCCTCGAGTGTGGATGATGTCCTCACTCGGAATGGTTTTTAACTTAGGCGATACGAAGTCGCAGCTAAGCCCCCGAGTGTGGACGATGTCCTCACTCGGAGTGGTTTTTAACTTAGGCAATACGGAATCGCAGCTAAGCCCCCGAGTGTGGATGATGTCCTCACTCGGAGTGGTTTTTAACTTAGGCGATACGGAATCGCAGCTAAGCCCTCGAGTGTGGATGATGTCCTCACTCGGAATGGTTTTTAACTTAGGTGATACGGAATCACAGCTAAGCCCCCGAGTGTGGATGACGTCCTCACTCGGAGTGGTTTTTAACTTAGGTGATACGGAATCACAGCTAAGCCCCCGAGTGTGGATGATGTCCTCACTCGGAATGGTTTTTAACTTAGGTGATACGGAATCACAGCTAAGCCCCCGAGTGTGGATGATGTCCTCACTCGGAGTGGTTTTTAACTTAGGCGATACGGAATCACAGCTAAGCCCTCGAGTGTGGATGATGTCCTCACTCGGAATGGTTTTTAACTTAGGTGATACGGAATCACAACTAAGCCCCCGAGTGTGGATGACGTCCTCACTCGGAGTGGTTTTTAACTTAGGTGATACGGAATCACAGCTAAGCCCCCGAGTGTGGATGATGTCCTCACTCGGAATGGTTTTTAACTTAGGTGATACGGAATCACAGCTAAGCCCCCGAGTGTGGATGATGTCCTCACTCGGAGTGGTTTTGAACTTAGGCGAAATCAGGTTCGCGGCTAAGTCGTTCACCCACTGAGGGTTATGTTGTATATGTGTCCAGCTGAGCGATGGTGCACAGAGCGGCCGGGTGATGAAGACGGGCCGCACGGAGTGGCGATACGCGGGGTGTCCGAGTGAAGTAGACGCGTCTGGCTGAGTGGCGACACGCGGGGCGGCCAAGTGATGTAGACGCGTCCAGCACAGTTGCGATGCGCCGGGCATCCGAGTGAGGTAGATACGTCTCATTGAGTGGCGACACACATGGCGGTCAAGTAACGGCGCGCGGGGCGGCCTAGTCGAGAGTGTTGTCGCGGAGGCATCCGACCAAGTGACGGCGCGCGGGGCGTCCGAGTCCAGCGTGTCATCGAGGAGGCGTCCGAACAAGTGACGGCGCGCGGGGCGGCCGAATCGAGCATGTCCTCGAGAATGGCGCACAGAGGCGTCCAGGTAACCTGTGTATAAAAAATAACACAAGCTAACATAAAAAATTCCCGAAGTAATTTGATGTTTGTTGAAATGATTTGTGTAAATTACACCCCTAGACACCCACTGGGTGTGCCAGGTTCTTGCTGGTCCGGAACCAGCAATAGTCTAAAAGAGTGAAGGATCCGACTGAACTTGTGAAAGTGAAGGATCCGTCTGAACTTGTGAAAGTGAAGGATCCAACTGAACTTGTGAAAGTGAAGGATCCAAATGAAGCGGAAGTGTAGTGTTCCGATATGAAAATAAACAACTGAGCGCACAGGTACACCCGGTGGCGTGGCCTCCGAGTGGACGTCATGCGCGACTTACGTGCCACTCGATAATGCGGAAATAACTATTTAATTGAATGTAGTCTGTGAAGAATGACTTAGCTGTCTGACGACGCGCGGAGCGGTCGAGCGAAGTAGACACGTCCGACAGAGTGGCGATGCACGGGGTGGCCAAGTGACGAAGACGTGTCTCGCCGAGTGACGATGCGCGGAGCTGCCGAGTGACGAAGACGTGTCTCGCCGAATGGCGATACGCGGAGCTACCGAGTGATGACGACGCGTCCAGTAGAGTGACGGCGCGCGGGGCGGCCGAATGACGATGGAGCGTCCGGCTGAGTGGCGATGCGCGGAGCTGCCAAGTGACGAAGACGTGTCTCACCGAGCGGCGATGCGCGGAGCTGCCGAGTCATGATGACGCGTCCAGTAGAGTGACGGCGCGCGGGGCGGCCGAATGACGATGGAGCGTCCGGCTGAGTGGCGATGCGCGGAGCTGCCAAGTGACGAAGACGTGTCTCGCCGAGCGGCGATGCGCGGAGCTGCCGAGTGATGACGACGCGTCCAGTAGAGTGACGGCGCACGGGGCGGCCGAGCGACGATGGAGCGTCCGGCTGAGTGGCGATGCGCGGAGCTGCCAAGTGATGACGACGCGCCTCGCCGAGTGGCGATGCGCGGAGCTGCCGAGTGACGAAGACGTGTCTCGCCGAGCGGCGATGCGCGGAGCTGCCGAGTGATGACGACGCGTCCAGTAGAGTGACGGCGCACGGGGCGGCCGAGTGACGATGGAGCGTCCGGCTGAGTGGCGATGCGCGGAGCTGCCAAGTGACGACGACGCGCCTCGCCGAGTGGCGATGCGCGGAGCTGCCGAGTGACGAAGACGTGTCTCGTCGAATGGCGATACGCGGAGCTGCCGAGTGATGACGACGCGTCCAGTAGAGTGACGGCACGCGGGGCGGCCGAATGACGATGGAGGGTCCGTCTAAGTGGCGATGCGCGGAGCTATCGAATGACGAAGTCGTGTCTCGCCGAGTGGCGATGCGCGGAGCTGTCGAATGACGAAGTCGTGTGTCGCCGAGTGGCGATGCGCAGAGCTGCCGAGTGATGACGACGCGTCCAATAGAGTGACGGCGCGCGGGGCGGCCGAGCGACGATGGAGCGTCCGGCTGAGTGGCGGTGCGCGGAGCTGCCAAGTGACGACGACGCGCCTCGCCGAGTGGCGATGCGCGGAGCTGCCGAGTGACGAAGACGTGTCTCGCCGAGTGGCGATGCGCGGAGCTGCCGAGTGATGACGACGCGTCCAGTAAAGTGACGGCGCGCGGGGCGGCCGAGTGACGATGGAGCGTCCGGCTGAGTGGCGATGCGCGGAGCTGCCAAGTGACGACGACGCGCCTCGCCGAGTGGCGATGCGCGGAGCTGCCGAGTGACGAAGACGTGTCTCGCCGAATGGCGATACGCGGAGCTGCCGAGTGATGACGACCCGTCTAGTAGAGTGACGGCGCGCGGGGCGGCCGAATGACGATGGAGCGTCCGGCTGAGTGGCGATGCGCGGAGCTGTCGAATGACGAAGTCATGTCTCGCCGAGTGGCGATGTGCGTAGCTATCGAATGACGAAGTCGTGTCTCGCCGAGTGGCGATGCGCGGAGCTGCCGAGTGATGACAACGCGTCCAGTAGAGTGACGGCGCGCGGAGCGGCCGAGTGATGTAGAAGTGCCCAGCAGAGTGACGGTGCGCGGAGCGACCGAGTCACTGCATTTTTGTCGTCTGCATGTCATCGTGTTACCTGCCCGAACAAAAAGTCCGTCCGAGTGAGCTGCCGTCCGGACCCGGCGACGGACGATTGACCCTGCATGTTAGTAGCAAGTATAGCCACAAATATATGTTTTGCTGGAGTAAAGTATCCCTGTACAGATGCTATTTTGCAACGATTAAAGACCACGGATGATTACGCATGCATGCAGGATTACCTGGCGCGGGAAACGCTCACCTGATGAGACGCTTAATATGAGGCAATTACCTTAACCAAACGGTCAGCCCATCCCACAAAGTATTATGAGGGCCACGTCCTTCCGTTTCCTGTGCTTGAATGCATTTACGTGCATGCACTTAATTCAGGAGGAGCCGGCCTTTGTGCTGACCGCTGCAACGACCCATTGAAGGAGTTGTCTCCACGTCCAACGCACCAGAATCTGCATGCAGAGGTGTAAGTGCTAATTGAGCAAGAATTAAAGACGATTGTGCATCTAATGGGAGTTTCCTATTCCCGCGGGTCGTTTTCTGCATGCAGATTTATTGCCACGCCGTTGCTCTTATGCCTTGATCACGAAAATTACAGCATGGTGGCGGATGCCAACGGGAGGACTCGTCGAGCATGGTGGTGTGGCCGGCTCCGCCGCCTGCGCCACCACCGTGGAACAACGGCTGGGTCGCCAACGCCGGTCAGACGACACGGCGTGCGCAGGGAGCGATGCGCGCTTGCACCGCGTCGGGCTTGCGCCTCCATCGCAGAGGTCGCCGCCGAGCGGCCGAGAGCACGAGGCCGGAGTTGACGATGAGGCGAACGGCATGGAGGGCCGTGCAGGGAGCTGAACGACAAGGTTGGAGACGGCGACGAGGCAGACGACACCGACGGCCGTGCGTGATGACCATGAGGGAGACGTCACCGGTGGCCGCGCGCGCGGGGGCTCAACGACGACGTTGCAGACGAGGTGCAGTTGGTTGTGCCAAGATCGCTTGTGGCGACGAACAGCGGGGAGAGCAAACGATGCCGGAGTCGACAGGTACGGAGTCGACGGCTGCCGAAGAAGAACGCCGCATGAGCTTGCACGGAAGTGCGTCGCCCCGCGGATCGGGAGCGCCTCAACGTCCAGAGGCGCTTCCTGAAGCCATGCTGAGTCGTCGGCGACGAAGGTGAGCGCACCAAGACGGATCTCGTGGCCCAGGAACAAACCCCCGCCGGAAGACATGATGAAGAAGAAAATTGCAAACTCGTCGGAAGTCGCTTAGACGCCTGCCCCACGGTGGGCGCCAACTGTCGTGGGAACGAGCCTGACAGTAGAAGGTAGGGGTACAAAAGGAGAGGGCAGAGTCCTAGCTACGGCGAGGATGTACACACGGATGTATGAGTTCATGCCCCTCTCGTAGAGGTAACAGCCCTACGTCTCAGGTGCTCGGGAGCTTTCTGTCATGTGGAATATGAGAGTTACAGGGGGTGCCAACCCTTGTGCCAGAGGGGAGGGGTGGCTTATATAGAGTGCGCTGCCCCTCATGAATACCCGGCAACCAAGGGTTCGATCGTGGTAATAAAGGCATACGTTACTGATAACGTATGTAACAAATGCTACTTATGGTGTCTAGTCGAACGCCTGTCCATTGGCCTCTCTGGAGTGGCTTCTGTTCTTCTGTGGTCGACTGACTTCTGGTTCTTCTGAGTGAAAGGTGGCTGTCGAATGGAGGGAGAAATCTCCGAGTGGATACTCTGTCGAGTGACTCATGTGCCATGGTGATTTCAGTCGGAGTCTTCCTTGTAATCTTGTGGTCTTTATGTTCTCCAATGTAGTGTCCTTAGGTAGGGTATGTAGGTCAGGCCTATGACCCTACCCTAGGTACATATCCCCATCACCGTGTGCACATTGATCCAAATGATTCCAAACTACAAAGATCTCAAGCCTACTGAAGTCATTGGAAGGATTGCTGCTCATGAAATGTCACTCAAGGACAAAGAAGAGCTTCGCACCAAGTCAAGCGGTGCATACAAAGCTACAAGTGACACTCCCCCTACCTCAAGTGACAACCTTGTTACCAATGAAGAGATAAGCCTCATGGTCAAGAAGTTTAACAAGTTCTACAAGAATAGAGGCTAAGAGAGAAGCTCCAACTCAAGATATGAAGAGAAGCATTCCTCTAGTCGTGACCGAAATTGTTAAAATTGTGGAAGGCCCGGACACTATTCCAATGAGTGCACGGCCCCCACAAAAGAAGAGAAGAGTCACCTAGAAGAATAAGCTCAAGAGATGAGTCACCTCGTAGAGAGAGAAGGACTAGAGAAGAACGCTATGAATGATGATCCTCCTGAGAAGCAAGGACTCGGAGAAGAAGGACAAGTACACCAAGAGCTACACAAGAAGAAGACATCAAGCTCATGTTGGTGAATGGGTTTCCGGCTCCGATTCCGACAACCAATCCGAGAGAAGATACCACTCCAACTCTGACTATAGTCAAGATGAAGGTGTTGCCGGATTAGCACTCGTATCCTCCAATTCATATGACATATTTGATTCACCAAATGAAGGAAGTGGAAGTTGCTTCATGGCTAAAGGCCCCAAGGTATCACACCCCGAACACTTTGATTTTGATAGTGATGAGGATGACTTACTAGGAGATGATGACTTGCTCTTTGATAAAATTAGTAATGTTAGTCAACATAAACTTGATAATAATCATGCTAGTCAAGATAAGTCGTGTGATGATGATAAGAACGAGATTGAGCGTCTAACTAAAGAACTAAACACTCTTAGGTTAGCTCATGAATCTACTCAAGAAGATCATAGAGAGCTTCTAAGAATTCATGAGAAGTTATGCTTCGAGAAGCTAAATTTAGAGCAAGAGCATGAGTTTCTTAAAGCTATCAATGATGATCTTCGAAAGAAGAGTTCTTATTATCTTGCCAAACGACTACTCTTGTCTACCTTTGTTCCCCAAGTTAAATCTAAGCAAACTAGTAACAAAGGCAAGAAAGGTTCTTCATCTAGTAGCAACAATATAAATGTTAAATCCAATGATGTTGCTTCTAGTAGTTCTATTGATTCCACTAATGATTCTCTTAGGCAAGTTACACTTGAGCAAGAAAACGATTTATTGAAAGGAATTATAGAAAAAGGTGTCTACAAGAGTCTTCCCGGAAGTAAGCAACTTGAGGAGATTGTGCGTAAGCAAGGATGGCACCGAAAGAACCAAGGCATTGGCTATTTCAACGCCAATGGAGTTGAATGGGAAGAAAGTCAATACCAAACAAAGTTTGTTCCCCAAAAGGAGAAGTATGATCCTACTCTCCCTAAGGGAACAAAAGTTCAAGATGACCTTCCACCACAAGACCACAAGCTCAAGGGCAAGGACACGCTTCAAGAAGACATTCACTCATTTGAAGAAGAATTCCAAGCCATGGTCAAGTGGGTTCCCAAAGCTACTAGAAGCTCTACTTCAACAAGTGCTACTTCAACTCCAAGGATCCCCATCAAGTTGATGTGGGTCCCAAAGAAGAAGAACTAGAGAAGTTCTTGAGGGGTGAGTCCGCCAAAAAAATTCACTCACATTCATCATTGGCAAGAACTAATGCAATCAACTCCAATCTTACGCAATAGTTCAAGGAGTCACATATTCCCTCATAGGTAAGCAAGGGACAAGGTAATTAATGAATCAATGGACATCATATTGCATGTGTTTCACTCCATGTCCATAGATATCCTTGTATTTGTTCCTTGTGTGGGACTAACCCATGTAGGTGAGAAGAGTACAAAACAACAAGGATGACTCCCAACTCAAGATGATCTTCATCAACTATGAGCATCCACTACTACAACACCTACATGAAGTCTTCAACCACAAAACCCAAGGTTAGTTTGTCCCTCTTAGGAGGGTTGTCACATAAGGGGGAGCTTTACTCTAAGACTTGAGTCAAAGCATCTCTTAAGATGTGAACACATTAAAAGCATTATGTAAAAGTGGCAACCCCACTTGTGCTTAAACGATGAGTATGACCTATGACCAAGTATTCTTACTTGGCTCCTAAGTCAGTATACTCATATATAGATGACTCCGTCATCGCCAAAGTGCTTGGTAGATACTAGAGTGGTTTTGCATGTTTGCCATATTTTATTTGACATCTTAATGTGTGAGCAAGTTGGTATGCATATTTTTGCTCATTCGAGGACATCCAATTGTTGTTATTTGGCTTTCATTTTTCTGGCCAATTGGATGTACAAGAATTCCTAAGTACCCCCTCTAGCTATCTATGATTTCTTGTCTCAAATTCTATTCATGCTTCATCATAAAATTTGAGCAAGCACTTTTCGGACCCTCTGTGAGGAGCACTCGGAGTTCCGTCTCGAAAAGGGCTGACTTCCAAAACCTCCCATGTGCCACTCAGTGTAATCATCTCTCAAAACTCAGTTCCACCGAAGTACTAGGGTTGATCTAGGTTTTCAATCTCGGTACCACCGATCTTAAAATCTCGGCGTCACCGAGTTGCTCTGTCCTCGGGCAGTTAAGCATCTCGATGGAACCGAAATTTTTGGCTCGGTGTCACCGACAGCGGGTGGGCATATATATATATCCTGTGGATCCGAACTTTGAAATTAATCTTCAAACGATGACCCCGCACCCCACTGCTGGCGCCGCTCGTGTCCATGGACGTTCTACCTTGCCTCCTGTGCTGCCTCGCCGCAGGAGTTCACCGCCGTCAACGGGAATCCTCCCTGCCGTTGTCACCGTAGCAAACTCTTCACCGAACTAGGGTAAGACTTTGACCCCTTCTGTGCTCCAACCGCCGATTCTTGCGCATTAGGATGAGTTCCGCTTCTTGCCACTGATTACAATGATTTCATCCACAAGAAAATTCCATAGAGATTAGGCAAACGAAAAATTTTAGGTTTATGTTTCCGCCGTACGCGTCTCGGAGTCACCGAGTGGAAACGGATCGGTGTCACCGAGTGGAAACGGATCGGTGTCACCGAGTGGAAACGGATCGGTGTCACCGATCTGGTTTTTAGGGTTTCTAAGAACATTCTCGGTGAGACCGAATCACTTTTAGACAAAACCAAAAACTGTGACCAAGTTTCTGTTAAAGAGATTGTTTGTCTCGGATGCTCCAAAAATTGGAACTTGGTGGAACCGAAACCCATACAGTGGAAATCTGAAACTAACACTTTGAGTTCAAATTTTGCAAAAACCTCGGTAATTTTCTGATGCTCATCTATTCCACTCCTCTACATCTATTCACAGGGTCAGGATTTCAGCTATGTCAAGCTTAGATGACAGTCAGAATGCTTTCAGAGAGCCAAGTGCAGATCTTGATAGATCGCTGCTATGTTACAGGTCTCAGACTCCATGCTCTTGGTATCCAGGACGACCCCCTCCACCCCGTCTCCCTCCCGACCCCCTCGCGCCGCTACCAAGGGCGACGCCAGGGGGACCATCTCCTCCACGTTGCCAGTCCTCCCGCAAGGCAGATCCCTTCCGCCGCTGCCGCCGGCACTGGCTGCAGTGCTGGCGGCGCCCGACGCCAGAAGGGCTAGGGCAGGAGGGTTGCGCCGGATCTCCCATGAGGCGGCTGGTGCACCTCGTGCAGGATCCTCGTGTGGCAGCCGCGGCGGCGTCCTGGCTGTGCGGCGGCAGCCGGCGAACTCATGGATGGCGAGGCGTTCTGGATCCTCTCCTATGCGATGGACGACGGTGGTGGTCGTGGATCTGGCATGCTGGCCAGATCCGTTGTGGTTCGTCTTTTCCCGGCCGGTGGCGCGTGATAGGGTTGGGGTGGGGCGACCGGAGGTCCCCAACCGGCTTTCCGATGACACCGTACGTCTACATGGTGAGGGTGAGCTCGGATCCAGTCAGCGGCGAGATCATGGTGGCCAAGAAACCAGCCAAGAAGAGAGAGAGGAAGAGAACCATTCATGTCCAAGGAAGGGCAACTTCTATGTATGAAGATCCAGCTGAGCTTGAGGAAGAGGAAGAGGAAGAGGAAGAACCAGTTGCTAACCCACCTCCTTCCAAGGAAAGGAAGCTTATGGCTGATGCTATGCCTAGCAAGCCACCTTCTAAGGCAAAGCCCTCTGCTCCCAACAAGCCATCTGCCTCCAAGCCCAAGAAGACTACCAAAGACATCCTAGTTGCTGATAAGAACAAGGGTTCTACATCCAGGGAAGCTAAAGAAGATGAGGAAGTTGCTGTTTTGAGGAAGCTGAGACCTCACCTGCCAGACCATAATGATGATCATCCAGTGGCAGAGGATATGAAGAAGAGGAAGGATCAAGCACTCATGAAGTGGAGAGTGATCCCTATGCTATCAGGAGAAAGACTGCCGTGGTTACCATATTTCACACCAATGAGCAGCAAGATTTCTATGAGATTTCTTGTTAGACAAGAGTCAAACTGTCAGTGCCATGAGATATGTTGATTGGAAGTTCATCAAGGAGAATGAAGACTTCCCTCATGTGCTAGAAAACTTTAAGGCCATTGACATTGATGCTTTTGTTGGCAGAGTTGACAACTTGGAATGATTAGATGATCATGCAATTCTATTTTACGACTCATTTCTATCATGGTGGAAAGATTGAATGGATGACTGAAGGCACCAGTTACTAGTCTACAGTTGATGAGTGGGCTACCATCTTAGGAGCCCCAAAGGTGTAGGAAGGAGATCTTGATGTGTATGCTTAAGCCAAAATGAATCACAACTCTATGATCAATATGTACAACCCCATTCCCAGAGCATATCTGAAGACACATAAGCTTGGCTCTGTCTACTTCTTGCAAGCAGGACTACCCACCACCAACTCCATTATGAGGTACACCTTGATGCCAAAATTAGGTGATGACAAGATGATTAGGGGTATTCCATTAATATGTTGCATCATGTAGACACCCACACCAGGATTAGGGTGATGGATTTGATTGTGGAAACAATCAAGAGGACTGCTGCTGACCAGAAAAGATCTTGTGGATATGCTCCCTATATCCAGATGCTCATCAATTCCAAAGTTGGAAAGAGCCTCTATCTACTTGATCGTTCACACGTGCCACTCCAGCCAGATTTTGAGGATAATGTTGTGGTGATGGATCCTAGTCATCCCACTTCATCTACATCACAGGCTGAGGTTGAGGTTGAGGCCCAGGCAGAGGCAACCATAGCTACTAGTGCTCAAATACCGAGGACGAAGAGTGACCAAATGACATATCTCATCAGCACTATCCAAGGGATAGAGAAGAACGTGAGTGAGATCCTAAAGAACCAGAAGAGCCTTGAGAGGATAGTGGAAACCAAATTTCATGATCTAGATGTCAAGGTGACTGAGCTGACCACCACAGTAAATGCTTTGAAGAAGGAAGTGGATGCAGTGCCTAGCCCCAGCTCCAGTTCTAGTGATGGTGATGATAGTCCTCCTCTCCAGACTCACACTCAGTTCAGGATTCAGGTCAGATCTTCTGTCATGCCAGTTCCAGAGATGAGACCATCTTCATCAGTGATACGTCTCCAACGTATCTATAATTTTTTATTGTTCCATGCTGATATATTATCATTCTAGGATACTTTTTGGGTCATTATTTACCAATTTATAATATTTTTGAGCACTAACCTATTGACCCAGTGCCAAGTGCCAGTTGTTGTTTTCTGCGTGTTTTTGCCTTTTCAGGTTTACTATACCAAACGAAGTCCAATTGCCACGAAACTTTTTGATGATTTTTTCTGTACTATATGAAGACCTAGAAACTTCGGAAGGAAGCCAGGAGGTGCACGAGGGCCGCAGCACACATCAGGGCGCGCCCTGGGGGGCCGCGCCCTGATATGTGGTGGCCCCCTCGGGCGCCTCCCGACGTCCCTCTTCGGCCTATAAATTCTCTAAAATCCTAAAAACCCTAGAGCCAGTCCCGAAACCCTTTTTCCGCCGCCGCAAGTCTCTGTTCAGTCATGAGGCCATCTGGAGCTCCGTTCCGCCACCCTGCTGGAGGGGGGATCGATCACGGAGGGCCTCTTCATCAACCTCGCTGCCCTCATGATGATGTGTGAGTAGTTCACCACAGGCCTATGGGTCCATAGCTAGTACCTAGATGGCAATCTCTCTCTCTTATGATCTTCAATACAATGATGATCGCATATTCGCTTTGATCTATCCGATGTAATCCTATTGTGCGGTGTGTTTGTTGGGATCCGATGAATTGTGGGTTTATGTTCAGATTATTCATGAAAAGTATTTCAGATGCCTCTGAATTATATTATCTCTTAAGTGCATGATCATTATAGCTTCATAATGCTCTCCGATCTATTGATATACTTTGGCCAAGTAGATTGATATTTCATCGGTGGGAGTGGTGCGTTGTGGTAGGTTCAACCTGGCGAGTTTCTATATCCCAGTGACAAAGTAGGGGACAAGATGCGTCTTTGTGTTGTTTCTACTAAGGATAAAACAATGGGGTTCATTCATATTGTTTGAGTTTACTTTGTCTACATCATGTCATCGTTCTCCAAGCATTACTCTGTTTTACTTAATACTCTAGATGCATGCTGGATAGCGGTCGATGAGTGGAGTAATAATAATAGGTGCAGGTAGGAGTCGGCCTATTTGGTTATGTACGTGATGCCTATATATACATGATCATTGCCGTGAAAATCACATAACTATCCGCTTTTCTATCAATTGCCCAACAGTAATTTGTTTACCCACCGTATGCTGCCTACATGAGAGATGCCACTAGAGAACACTATGGGCCCCGGGTCTATTCACTTATATATTTGCAAATGCTACTATTACCTCGCTGCCTTTATTTTCTTTTTATTTATTTTGCATTCGTCAACAATTATCTACACAACTCATTTGCTTGCAAATAACGAGATCAAGGGGATTGACAACCCTCTTGCCCGCGTTGGGTGCAAGTTATTTGTTCATTTGTGTGCAGCCGCTGAAGACGGTTGAGGATTGATATTCCTATTGGTTAGATAAACCTTGGTTTCATAACTGAGGGAAATACTTATCTGCTTTGTGCTGCAATTACCCGTTCCTCTTCACGGAAAACCCAACGCAGATCACAAGTATCAATCAGCACCTGCATCAGCTCCATTAGCACCCTCAGCACCTCCAGTATCTACTCCACCACCTCAGATGACTTCAGCTGAAGCATCCGTGGACGCTGTTCTTTTGACTCCTTCCACGGCCACCTGAGGAGATCAAGCCCAGAATGATGCTTAGCTCTATACCTTCGAGCTTTTTGGTAACTTGTTGCCAAAGGGGGAGAAGTGTTATAGATCATAGGGCTTCGAGAGAGAGTGTTGCATTTTGTTTGCTCTCTTCGTTTTAAAACATTTGGTTTATCGTGTGGATGTCCCAAAAACTTCGTTGTGTTTGATCATACGCTTTGTTTGATGATGCTACTATTTAATATCTTTGTGATGTCTATATGATCATCATTCACTCATGTTTGGTGTTATGTGCATTGTAATCCATTCTTATCATTTATGCGCACCACCAAGTTGTATGTGACATGGAATAGTTACCCATGATCCCAATCGATTGTGCATTTGCATTCAAAAGCAAATTTAAAATAGTGCACAAATTTAGGGGGAGCTCTTTCTTATCACATAATTCTCAAAGCGACGATGCTATTCATTGTTTATAACCTTATCGAAGCTTTGATCTATATGTTGTCATCAATTACCAAAAAGGGGGAGATGGAAAGCACAACTTCTCCCTAGGTGGTTTTGGTAATTAATAACGACATATATTTCATTGGACTAATGATTCTACCAAGTATATTTCAGGAAAAGTTCAATGAATGGATTGGCAAAGGATTGTTTGGAGATCCCCTAAATGCAAGGAACATCTATTGGCAACAAGCTTCAAAACTCTACATTTTGCATTTTGTGAGCAATCACATTTGAGTCCATAGGAAAGCCAATACAATTAAAAGGGGACGAGGTATCCATGATGGCCTGGTTGCTCAAGTGCTTAGAGTTAGCCACCAAAAATACCCATGAATTCTCCCACAAAATACTCTATCTAAACCCTAATACTCAAATTCGGTGCCACCAATATTTCCAAATCGGCCTTACCGAGTTTCACCCTAGACAGATCCTAAGCCAAACCCTAATGTCTCGGTCACACCAAGTTTGATTTCGGTGAAACCTAAATCAGTGACCAACTTTCTGTTAACCCATTTCTAAGAATTGGAATTTTCGAGTTTTAGGAATCGGTGACACCGAAACTAGAAACTACCTAGGTCAGCTGTAAGTGCATCTAGTGCCCCTTAGTGATTTTGGTGTATTGAAGACTTATAGGTTAAGGGACTAATATGTGTGTGAGTGTACACAGGCTCTATAAGTCGCTGAGGAGTTTGATATATATGAAGAATGTCGACCCCTAAAAATGAATGTCTTCAGCTGAAGACTTTGGTGAAGACTTTGATATTTCCTTGAAGACTTTGAAGCTGAAGAATTCGGTGTGACCTTGAAGATATTAACGAGGACTATGAAGCGTGAAGACTTTTGTTTTCATAGTTTCATTTCCTTTCTTTGAATCATAGGAAACACCGTACTGTTAAAGGGGGCCGAGGTAATACTAAGGAAGAATTTCCAACTGATGCTCAACTCAAAAGCCTCAACATAACCAATCCTTCGAGTGAAGCCTTTGGAAATCTCTTGCAGCCCAGTCATGTTCTTCAATGACTGAGACGATATTCTTCTGGTCTCTGAGGAAATTGGTCTGACTGAGGAGTTAGTATTTCGCCAGTGCGAATTGCCTATCGTGAGGAATATGATAAGCCCCGAGGAATTTGACAGTTCAAATTCCGACCGTTGTTATGCTTTGCGCCAGCTGTCCAGATATTTTATCCACCTAACGGTCATATCATTTGGGGGCATTTATGTCTTATCATGTTGGGTTGCACCCTGGCTATAAATAGCTGCCCCCCACAACCAATAGTTGGTTGGCTGCTCAGAGAGAGATTGACACTTGTCATTTGAGAGCAACCCATTCCTCGAGGACTTCGAGAGAAAATCATCAGTGAGGAAAAACCCAAAATCCAAACCACCAAAACCCAAAGTGATTGAGCATCACCGAAGAGATTGTTCCTGTGTGGAACCGATGCTTTTTACCTTTGAAGACTGTGTATCTTCCAGACGGTTAGGCGTCATGGTCTAGAGCATCCAGCAGTCAATTATGGATCGCCGGGTGACCGAGTTTGTGAGGGTTTGGAAGTCTACCCTGAAGACTTACCACGAGTGTTGGGCGAGGTTTGTGTGACCTTAGCTCAAGGAGAATACGGTAAGGACTGTGTGTCCTGGGACTGTGTGTCCTTTGGTTTAAATACCAAGCCGCTCCGAACCAGACGTACGACTGTCGCAGCAGTTGGAACTGGGTCATCAAATCACTGTCTTCATCGAGCTCCTGGTTCTATTTCCTCACCCCTTCATTTCCTCGAAGTATTTGTTGATGAATCTGATCGTTACTGTTTGAAGAATTTGACTGAAGACTTTCTCAATTTCCTTATCTCAAATTCTTCAGTCACTTTATCTTCTGCCTGCTTATCCTGTTCACGCTACTTATGCTCTGTGTATGTTTCATTTCATCATGATGACTATGCTACTGCTATGTTTCGCATGCACTTGAGTACTTATTCCGCTGCTAGTAGTTCATCACTTAGCAAATTCCTCAACTAGTAATTCCTCAGTGACGAATTTATAAAAATCGCATATTCACCCCCCCTCTAGTCGATATAACGCACTTTCAATTGGTATCAGAGCAAGGTACTCCCTTGTTCTGTGTGATTTTGGTTTAACCACCTGGAGTTTTAGTTATGTCGACTTCAGGCATGATCAAGGTCTCAGCTGGGTATCCTACCTTCGATGGGACGGACTACCCCTACTGGAAGAACAAGATGCGCATGCATCTTGAGGCAATTGACACCGATTTCTGGTATGTTGTGGAAAATGGTGTTCCCCGTCACTCCCACTATCAACGCTGCTGATGTGAAGAGATTCAAGCAACTCGATTTTCAAGCGAAGAATATCATATGTGGCCATCTGAGCAAAGGTCAGTATGGCAGAGTGAGTGCTTTGGAAACTGCTAAGCTTATCTGGGATAGGCTGTCCAAAGTCAATGAAGGTGTTTCAACTCAACGTGACTCTCGAGTTGATGTTCTTCGCAATCTCTTCAACTGCTTCAAAAGACTTGACAACGAAAATGTTCAGCAAACTTTTGATCGTCTCACTGATATCTCCAATGAGCTCCAAGCTCTTGGTGCCACTGTCATCACCGACCATGAGGTGGTGAAGAAACTGCTGAGATCTCTTGATTCCTCATTCGATACACTTGCTTTGATGATCCAAGAACATGGAGACTACAAGTCACTATATCCTGCTGATATTCTTGAGAGACTCAATACTCATGAATTCCAACAAGCTAAGAAGAGAGACCTCTACGGGCCAAGCTATGGAAGACCTCGTGCTTTGAAGGCTAAGGCAATTTCCTCATCCGAAGGTGAAGAATCTGACAACAGCCTTGGTGATCCTGAAGAATTGAGTCAGGAGCTTGCAATGCTCCTGAGGAAATTCCAGAAGTTCCCAAGGAGAGGCCGGTTTGGAAAATCATCAAGAAGTGGCATGAAAAACTCAGAATCTTCATCAAGCGATTACAAGAAGAGAACTTGTCACAAATGCAAGAAATCTGGCCACTATATTGCTGACTGCCCTCTCTAGGAAAAAGAATCAAAGAACAAAAAAATACAAGGATGATAGTTCTGATGACTCGAAGAAAAAGAAGAAATCTTCAAAGTCCTCATCGCACAAGAAGAACAACTTAAGGAAGGCTCGGGCACTTATTGGCAAGGAAATGGATTCTGAAAAACAATCTGAAGAATATGAAGAAGAGGAGGAATCTGAAGTGGAATCTGACTCTGGTGTGGCTAGTCTAGCCCTCGCTACTACCTTCGTCAGCAAGTCAATCTTCAACAGTGAGGAAAGTGATGATGACCCCAACCTTGGCAACGATGACTATGCTCCCACCTATTGCTTCATGGCAAGGAGTGCCCATGCAACCACAGTGTGCCCCGTCTTTGATGGTTCTGACTATCCCAAATGGAAAGTCCTCATGCGGAAGCACCTCATATCAAAGAACAGTGAGCTATGGACTGTTACTGAGCTTGGACTGACAGATCTCTGCAAGATGGCAAACGCTGATGACATTCATAAGTACACACAGCTGGACGCTCAGGCGAAGAATATCATTTGCTCTAGCTTATCAAAGGTCATGTTCAAAAGCATCTACCATCTTCAAAGTGCAAAGCTCATCTGGGACAGGCTCTCTGATGTTCATGAAGGCTACCGCACTCGTCAATATCCCATGTTCATCAAATACAAGGGTTTCCTCAAAACTCTGAAGACAGATCCAACTTCATCTTCTTCATCTATGTGCCTCATGGCAAAAGGTTCAAAGGTACTCAAACATCATTCCTCATCTGAATCTAGTGAATGTGAATCTGATGAAAACCTCAAACCTAGCTATTCCAAACTTGCTAATATTGCCACCAAACAACAAACTGCTTTGGAAAAGCTTCAGAAACTGCTAGACAAAAGCGACGACCTGTTGAATGAGGAAATGGATCGCACTCAAACTCTGACTAAGGGACTTCAAAGTATTCAGTCTAAGTTTGATAACCTTCAAAGTCGTCATGATGCTCTCTTAGTTGATCATGAGAAGCTTTCTTATGAATTTCTTCAAAGAAAGCAAGATCTTGAGAAACTAAGGGTGTCTCATGAAGATCTTCAAAGGGATAACGATTCTTTGCTTGCTCAACGGATCAGTACCGCTCAGGAAGATTTCGTTCCACCTTGCTTAAAATGCATCGAATGTAAAACTACTCATTCTTCACCTGAAAGTTCAAATGCTTCTATTGCTGCAAATTCTTCAACTATTTATGTGGTCACAAATTCCTCATCTGAGGATACCATAAGTGTCACTAATGATAATGCAGGGTTGAAGGAATTGTATGTGACAGGCATATACAAAAGCCTCAAAGGGCATCAAACCCTTTGTGATGTGCTTAAAAAGCAGATTCTGAACAGGAACCCTAGGAAAGAGGGTATTGCCTTTGAGAGGAAACTCAATGTTGATGGATCCTACTGGAAACCTGAGCAGTATCCCAAAACCTCATGGGTTGCTACAAAAGGACCTCCTGTAGATCCATCCACTTTATCTGGTTTTACTTGTGAATCTTCATATTCCTCTGATGAGTCATTTGACTCCAACTATAAACTGTTCAAAAATGAGAATGGTGAAGTATTTGCCAGATATGTTGGTACTAACTGCAGGAACGGTCCTCCGATGAAGAAAATCTAGGTCCCCAAAACGTACCTTCAAAATCTTCAAGTGAAGGTCATCATGACACCACCAGTGAAGAACAGGAACCCCAGATCAAATTCTTCATTTGGACCAAAGTCTTCACAAGGACCAAAGTCCTCACATGGACCAAATTCCTCATATGGTCAAAAGCCATATCATTCTTGTGCTAATGCTTCTGTTTTGTAGGGAAAATCTAAGGGTCATGAATATGTTCATTATTCTTCAAATCATTATGTTCATAAGTCCTCGAAGAATTTCTCTGCTTATTCATACAAGTACTCTAACCCCCCTCCCGTGAAACGAAGTGCACTTGCTTCAATGCCACCATTCTCATATGGAGCGTGCAGAATGATGAACTCTTTACCACCCCTTCAGATGTGGGTGGTGAAGAAATTGAACTAATCTCTTATGCAGGGTCAGGTCTCCAGACGAACTTGAACGTCTGATGAATTTGCTGGAGACCTGAGGAAATGCTTGAAAGGACGCAAGCTAATCATGAAGAAATGAATCATTCATTTCTCACGTCCTCACATTACTTTGCTTACCATACTATGTGATGAAATTTAATCTGATGAATTTGATGTCATATTCTTCACTCTGAAGTATATGTGTTCGTAAGTGGTACTAATTCATCTGCAGGATGAGCCACCCAAAGCAACTGAGTGGGTCCTAGACAGTGGCTGCACCAACCACATGACTGGTGACAAGAGTTTACTGATGAACATTCCACTTGCTCCATCACATCTGAAGCATATCACCTACGCTGACAAAGGAAAAAGCAAGGTATTGGGTCTAGGTAAGGTTGCAATCTCGAAGGATCGCACATGGATAAAGTAATGCTTGTCGAATCTCTTGGATTCAACCTCATGTCTGTCTCAATGCTTTGTGATCTTGATATGGTTGTCATCTTTGGAAAATACCGTTGTGTTGTCATCATGGAATCTGACAAATCCAAAGTTTTCAAAGGCTTTAGGAGAGGAGACTTGTATATTGTTGATTTCTTTACAGGTCCACAGCCTGCCACATGTCTACTTGCAAAAGCTTCAGAAGGCTGGTTATGGCATCGTTGACTTGGACACGCTGGCATGAGGAATTTGCACACGCTCGCGAAGAAAAAGCACGTCATTGGTATTGAGGGTGTCAAATTCCTCAAGGATCACTTGTGTGGGGCTTGTGAGTCTGGAAAGATGACCAAATCCAAGCATCCATCCAAGACTATCATGACTACCACTCGTCCCTTTGAATTACTTCATATGGATCTCTTTGGTCCCACTCACTATACCACACTAACAAATACTCCATGCTTATATGGCTTTGTTATTGTTGATGATTTCTCTCGCCATACTTGGGTGCACATTATCCTGTACAAATTTGAAGTGTAGAATGTCTTCAAACAATTTTCTTCAAGGGCCTCGACGAATTTCGGCGTCAAAATCAAGCACATCAGGAGTGATAATGGGACTGAGTTCAAGAACACTGGTCTTGATGATTATCTTGATGAACTTGGTATTACTCATGAGCTTTCTGCCCCTTATACTCCTCAGCAGAATGGTGTTGTGGAGCGCAAGAATAGGACTCTTGTTGAGATGGCTCGCACCATGCTTGATGAATACAAGACCCCTCATCGCTTCTGGCCCGAGGCAATCAATACTGCTTGTCACATCATCAACAAGGTATATGTTCACAAATTCCTCAAGAAAACTTCATATGAACTCCTCACTGACAAGAAACCCAATGTGAGTTATTTTAAAGTCTTCGGTGCTAAATGATGGATTAGAGATCCTCACCACAGTTCTAAATTTGCACCGAAAGCACATGAAGGTTTTATGCTTGGTTACGGAAAGGACTCGCACACCTACAGAGTCTTCAACACCTATCACCACAAGGTTGTTGAAACTGTAGATGTGCGGTTCGATGAAACTAATGGCGCGCAAAGAGAGCACCTACCTCCTGTGCTAGATGAAATGCCTCCTGAGGAATCCATTAGGTTCAAGGCCACTGAAGATGTGATTCCTACTGAAGAACAACTACTCTCTGAAGAAGTTGTACCCAACGCTGAAGACATTCATGCTGACACACCTGAAGAAAATGACACTGAAGAAATTGCTCAGCCTCAACAAAGTCATCAACCTGCTCATCCAAGACTTGCAAATGAAGTGCAGATTGAGAAAATCCTCGACGACATCAATGCACCAGGTCCTCTCACTCGCTCAAGAGCTTCTCATTTGTCTAACTTTTGTGGCCACTTTGCTTTTGTCTCTATCATAGAGCCCACCAAAGTTGATGAAGCATTCTTGGAGCCTGAGTGGATTCAAGCAATGCAAGAGGAATTGCATCAATTCAAGCTCAACAATGTGTGGGAACTTGTCAAGAGCCCAGATCCTCGCAAGCACAATGTCATAGGTACCAAGTGGATCTACCGCAACAAACAAGATGAACTTGGTCAGGTAGTGAGGAATAAGGCCCGTCTTGTGGCACATGGCTACACAAAGGTTGAGGGAATTGACTTTGATGAAACTTTTGCACCTGTTGCTAGACTTGAAGCTATTCGCATATTGCTTGCTTATGCTAACCATCACAATATCATCTTATATCAAATGGATGTGAAAAGTGCATTCCTCAATGGTAAGCTTGAGGAAGAAGTATATGTTGCTCAACCCCCAGGTTTTGAAGATCCTAAACATCCGGACAAAGTCTTCAGACTCAACAAGGCTCTCTATGGCCTCAAGCAAGCCCCTCGGGCGTGGTATGACACACTGAAGGAATTCCTCATGAAGAAAGGCTTCAAACCCGGTTCACTTGACCCAACTCTTTTCACAAAATCATATGATGATGAATTATTTGTGTGCCTAATATATGTGGACGATATTATCTTTGGATGTACTGACAAATGTTATAGTGATGAATTTGCCTATATGATGAGTGAAGAATATCAAATGTCTATGATGGGAGAGCTCAAATTCGTCCTAGGTCCTCAAATTCGTCAACAACACAATGGCATCTTCATCTCTCAAGAGAAATACCTCAAGGATGTCCTGAAGAAATTCGGCATGCAGGATTGCAAAGGCGTCTAGATTCCTATGCCCACATCGGCTTAACTCTGCACTGACGAAAGCGGTAAAGATTTCGATCAGAAGGTATATCGCTTCATGATTGGTTCTTTATTGTATCTATGTGCATCTAGGCCAGATATTATGCTTAGTGTTTGCATGTGTGCCCGATTTTAAGCAAAACCGAAGGAATCACACCATAAGGCTGTGAAACATATTCTTCGATATCTAGCTCACACACCAACACTAGGATTATGGTACCCCAAGGGCTCAGATCTTGACCTCATTGGATATTCTGATTCTGATTATGGTGGTGATCATGTGGACCGCAAGTCAACGTCAGGCACTTGTCATTTCCTCGGACGACCCTTAGTCTGTTGGTCCTCGAAGAAGCAGAACTGCGTGTCACTATCTACTGCTGAAGCTGAGTACATTGCTGCTGGTTCTTGCTGTGCTCAATTACTATGGATGAAGCAAACCCTCAAGGACTACGGTATCAACATGAAGAATGTCCCTCTCTACTGCGACAACGAGAGTGCCATCAAGATTGCTTACAACCCAGTTCAACACTCAAAGACCAAGCACATCCAGATTCATCATCATTTTCTTCGTGACCATGTGATGAAGGGCGATATCTTCATCGACCACGTGAAGACTGAAGAACAACTGGCTGATATCTTCACAAAGCCCTTGGATGAGAAGAGATTTTGCAAGTTGCGGTGTGAGCTAAATATCTTAGAATCTTTGAATGTTCTTTGAAAGGACACACATCCTAACACTTATGCAAAATTGATGACTTTGATGTGCAACACACGAAGTAACGTTTTTCTTCAATCAATGAAGACTAACTCTATAAGTGTGAAGAAATTAATGAAGAATTTGATTCTCAGAACCCTACGACAATTGTACGCGGTGTCTGAAATCATCATTCTTATACGGTGGATCACGCCACCAACCACAGTCAAAATTCTTCATGTTTGAGTTTTTCCTCATTTTACAAATTCTTCAAATTTCCAAGTTCTTCATGTTTGCAAAATCCTCAAAATCTTCAAATTCTTCAAACTTTCAACTTGAGTTCTTCATTGACTTATATATATATATATATATATATATATATATATATATATATATATATATATATATATATATATATATATTTGAGTTTTTCAATGTCCTCAACAACATTCACTTATAGCTAATTCTTCAAGTTGATTTTCCTCTAAGTGAATGTGATCGGATCCGATCCCCCTCTATGCTAAACTCAACCCAGTCTGTTCACAAATTCTTCATATGTGTTCTATTTTACACCCGTTCAAAGTCTTCACTGTGTCCTTGTCAGCTGAAGAATTTGCGAACGAAAAAATTAAAATTTTCAATTTCAATTTTTGGCGGTTGCCGCTCAAACCAATCCGATTCCCACGACTGGATAACCCACGATCCCCCACTATCTCCACTACTCAGTAAGTGGGTGACACATGTCGCGTGGATAGCAAGGGTCAGGGGTATACTGGTCCAAAATCTTCAGACCAGTTAGTTTTTACGGCAGCTATAAATACCCCCTCCCCTCCACCTGCTCGGGTTACTCCTCACTCTCATCCCCTCCGAGCTCTAGACCTAGCGCCGCCGCTAACCTCATCGTCGCAGGAGAGGAAGAGCTTTGCTGCCTCGACCTCGCCGTCATCGTACTCGCATCGGCTATGGAAGTCTTCACTCCGCCGCTGGTGTAGCTGCCTCCCTCTGCCAAGCTAGGGCGTGGGAGATCTGGACTGACGAACTCCTCCACTTCACTTCTCTGTTCGTCGTGTTCATCACATACGGTAAATAAAATCTAATTTTATTACCATCTTTGACCCAAATGATTCTCACGAAATCCTCAAAAGGTGTTTATTCTTCAACAATCCATCTCCTAAGCATCAAACAAATTCCTCTCTTGATTTATTTCGCTAAGTTATGATTTTCTTCAAGATTCCTCAATTGTGTGGATCCTCAGATCTACACAACTTTGGAACCTAAAGTCAAGAACACTTAATGAAATTCTTCAAGTCATCTATGGTCAAATTCCTCAAACTTGATACTTTTGCAAAAAATTCTGAGAACGCA
This sequence comes from Elymus sibiricus, assembly GCA_039707655.1. Classification (NCBI taxonomy): domain Eukaryota; kingdom Viridiplantae; phylum Streptophyta; class Magnoliopsida; order Poales; family Poaceae; genus Elymus; species Elymus sibiricus. Next base: position 102,850,100 of record CM077673.1, read on the forward strand.
TATGACCTCTTCAAATTCTTCGCACCTACACTCTATTCACAGGTACAAAATGTCAGCTGGTGAATCTCTAGGTTCTCATCAACTTAAGTCATTTGCAGCATTCCTTGAAGAAAAACTGCACACCTCGATCCTCAAAAGTACAGAATCCTCAGCCAAAGAAAATGACTGATAGCAAAATACCTCAGAAAGGAGTAAAGCATCCTGAAGTGCAAACTGCCTTTGAGATACCTGATGATTTGTATGAGGAATATTGCACACCAGATGAAGCCACTCATGGCAAAGAAACTCAAAAGCAGCATAAGATACGCATCCAGAGGATTGAGAGGAGATGGGCACGAGAATGGAGAGAATATCGATATATCACTCCAAAATACATGAAGAAATTTGCTATCAAACATCCGTGCAACAGGCCACCTTTGGCTCAAGGCCAACGTGCTGATCCTACCAGTCTCAAAACTAGTGAAGATTTTCCTCATGACTGGGAAAAGCAACAAGCCAAGCTGGCAAGAAAGGCAAAAGAAGCAGTGAAGAAATTCAATGAGGACTCTGCTGCTGCTGCCGGGGCCTCTGCTAGCGCCACTGCCCCAAAGAAAGCTGTGTTGAAGAAATCAGCTGTGAAGCAAAAATCCTCAGCACCAAAGTCTTCAGCTCCAAGTTCTTCACAGCAAATGCCTCAGGTAAAATCATCAAGGGCTCCTGCAATGCCCTCAGTGGCTGCACAATCTTCAACTGCTGCTGCCAAGTCCTCAACTCCAGTGCACCTAGCAACGTGTCAGAGGACTGATGGTTTTTCAATTGCTTCAAGGGCATCTGCAACTTCATCAGCCCAAGCACATTCATCAAGAAGTCCCACCTTGCTGAAGATAAAAGCTACTGCTGGACGAGGAAGAAGGCCAAGTCCTCACGGCAAAAAAGTTGCGTTTCAAGTTCACTCAGGATCTGAGGATGATGAGGCTGATGATGAAGAACTGGCTGCTATAGTCAAAAACAAGCAAGAGAGAGTGGCTCAAGCTAAGGGGACTCAAATAACTCTCATGCTTGATCCAAAAATTGTGTTGGATTTCATTGACTTGTGGCATCAGGATCCAAACACCCCCATTGATGACTTGAAGCTTCCACCTGACCCAAGTCATGTCCTCGCTGCTTTCACCGATGAAGAAAAGTGGAAGTATGAGCAGGCCAGAAGAGCCAAGAAAGCTCAACTGAAGAAGGAACGATTCATGAAGGACAATGTCCTCAACCTGATGCCAAATCAACTTGTCTCTGTCCAAAGGGACATCAAAGGCCTCAGTGAAAAATACAATAATCACTACTCAGATTGGCAAGGTGCCAAGGGCAGATTCATCAAGATGGCTGACAAAGACATCAAGGACCACAACACAAGGGTTGCTGCTCGCTCGCAACCTCAAAATCCTTAGGCAAGCTCATCCGCCCAGCGTGACGAAGAAACTGCTATTGCAGCTGGAGAGATTCCTGCTGCTGAAGAAATTGCCAGGCCAGCTGAAGCAACTGCTGCGCCTGAAGAAACTGCCAGAGCGACTGTATCAGTCATGCCTGAAGAAATTACTCCCCCTTCACCTCATGCTCCTCAGGCAAAATCCTCAAAGGTGAAGAATTTAACTCTTCCTTCTGCATTAGAAGCAAAGAAAACCAAGGATGCGAAAAGGCAGCTGCTCAGAAAAGGAAAGCATCACCATCTGCAGATTCCTCAGCTGTGAAGAAATTGAAGACTCTGTCCAGTTCTTCAACAGAACCCATTGATGCCACACCTCTGTCATCTGTCCCGGCCTATGAGATTGTCTCGTTTGGTGAAGAGTATCACATTCCAAATGATGATGCTGATGAAAATGAATCTGCTGCTTCAGAACCAGTTGATGAAGAAATACAGATTGATGAAAATGCTCCAACACCTGTGACATCATCCCCCCAACCTCAGTTAACCGCTGAAGAGGCCGGAGTTGAAGAAATGGAAGAGGATGTGGACATTGGATCCACCACTCCTGTTATACATGATGAATTTTGGGAAGCAGCTCACCCAAATTCGCTAATGGCCACCCCTCTTGCACAGGTTCCTCAGTCCCTGCACAAACTAAAGAAATTCAAACTGGTTCTGAAGAACATCATACTCCCCTCCGACCGCTCAATGAAGAAATTCCAGCTGCATCAACTGATGAAAATGCTGTCCCAAGTGCACCTGAGGATCATGGTGTGCAAATTCCTCAGAATACTGAAACTGCAATTGTGACTAGGGAGGTTGGGAGACATTTCAAACCTAATCTTTAGGCCAAGCCTGCCCTGCCTTTCAAAAGGCGACCCAAATTCCTCAAGGAGAACTTCTATGATGAACACCATTTCTTCACTGGTGTAAATCCTTATGACTCTCCGAGGATTCGTCAAAAGCGTTTCTGGACAACTACTCAAGCCAACTTTTACAGTGTCGTGCTATTTCAGAAGGACAAGGTTTTTTAGCATTATCAAATTCCTCATGCTCACATGGAAACCATTCCTTGCTTCACCCCAGTACTCAATGTTCTTCATGATGCTGGTCTGCTGCCATTTTGCGTTGACATCTGTGATTGGAATGAAGAACTCATTCTTCAGTTCTATGCTACACTTCACATCTCAGGTGATGCTGAAGATATCAACACATGGGTACTTGACTGGATGACTGAGAACACCCATTACACTGCTCCAGCAACAGAGTTACTTTGAGTAGTTCCAGTCAGTATTCCCTCAGCTGATGCCAGATGCCTCTATGAAGAACCTGAACTTCCAAATCATCTCATGCAAGTACTAATGAAGCCTTTGGCTCCAGGTCAAGCTCCCAGAACCTCTTTTTTGGTGAAGGATTTGTTGTATGTGCCCCGCATCGTGTACCGCATCATGACCAAAACCCTCCGCCCTATCAAAGGTCACAATAATGAAGAGGAAGATGTGGTAGGTGTGATGAAGAACCTGATGTTCAACATTATTCAAGGGATTCCTATAAATCTTCATGATTTCTTCATGACGACATTGCCAACATTGCTCTGTCTCCATTTGAACTGAAGCCATATGCTCCTTGGATCATGAAATTCATCAGAGCGCGATCCTCAATTCCTTATGAAGCTGATTTTCAGAATCACTTCAGTTACCTGCCCCCAATTGAAGTCCTCAAGAACACATTTTCCTCAATTGATGGGAAGGGAAAATCAGTTATTGATGAAGGATCTCGTCCTCTGAATGGTCAATTTCGTCCTGCTGTTTCTTACTCAACCAATGATGACACAACATCACAAGACTCAGCAGCTAGAGCCACTGCTCAAAAACCTCTTGAAACTGCTGTCGGCGTTCTGGGTTCGGGGGTACCCAGACCTGCCAGCCTGCGGCCCAGCGCGTGGCCCACCTCGACGGCCCGGTATGGCCTGGCAGCAAACTCCCCAAGACAAGGCCCTCGTGATGGCCCCAGCCTCGCGAGGGGAACATCGCCAAGACCTCCAAGGGAGCGGCCTCCTCAGGCTGCCTCCCAAGGAGCGGAGACTCCTATGCAGGCACCCGACCTTAGGAGGGTGGGATGACGTGAGCCATGACGACCAAGGCCAGGCGGGCGCCAGCGGGTGCCAGCTGGCGCAGAGGGGACAGTTTCCTCTTTTGTGCTAAGGAGGAAAGGACGTACGCGGGTTCCCAAGGAACCCCCCAAAGGTTTCTATTCCGGTGCAACAGGACCAAGATCACGGGCTCGGCAGTACGGGTGTCATCGCCGAGCCCACCTCTGCGTCACGCCAGGAGCTTTGCAGGCGAAGACCACCTTTAGTCAGGATAAGTTGTACCTCTTGTCCCCCTTCAAATTTGGCCGCTGTGGGATCCCTTCTCGCCTGTGCGATAAGGGAAGAGGACCAAGGCCCGCTATAAATAGGGACTAGCCACCACCATAAAACAGGGTCGGATCCACCCACACCAAAGAGCCCTCGCGAGGTCGCTCAACCATTGTACTAGTTCATCCACAAACCTCCTCGTGAGGCCAATCCACCAAAGCAGGAGTAGGGTTTTACACCGCAAGGTGGCCCGAACCTGGGTAAATCTCTCGTGTCCATCTTCTTGCGCTCTCACGCATCTTTGGCAGGGTCAGGCTGTGGAGCGGCAGGCTTGAGGCTTAGGCTGGTTGGGATCTTCGCACACACCCCAGAGTTCGAACCTTCTTGGGTCTGTGGAGCCCCGAATCCGACATTTGGCACGCCAGGTAGTGGCGTGTCGAAGCTTCACCTTCACTAGCCGCGCTTCACCCTCGCCTCGTCGTCTCCATGGTAGGCGTCGCTCCCAAGGACTGGCAGCCCGCAGCCTGTGGGGACGCCGCGGTTGGCCTGACCACGCCCGCGGTCGCTTGTATCCTCGGTGGGTCGCAGGCGCCCGCGTCCGGTCAACATGTCAAGTAGTTTCTCCGCCCGGTGGGCGCAGCTCAGCCATGGCTTGAGGCCCCGCAGAGCAGAGCGGAGCCGGAGACCGACATCACCTTTGACTCCAGGGACCATCCTAGGACGACGGTCGCTATAGGTGCGCTCCCCATGCTGTGCACGCCCACCATCAGCGGCGTTGCGGTCACCAAGACCCTCATCGACGGCGGCGCCGGCCTCAACGTCCTTTCTGTGGAGGCCTTCTACATGCTCCAGATGCACTACGACCAGCTCGCGCCCTCCAGGCCCTTCTCAGGAGTGGTCGGGGGCTCCGCCACCCTTTTGGGGCAGGTGCGCCTCCCCGTCACCTTTGGCACCCGCGACAACTACCGCACTGAGCTGATCGACTTCGACGTCGCTCACATTGGCCTCTCGTACAACTGCATCCTGGGATATCCGGCCCTCGCCAAGTTCATGGCGACAATGCACCCGGGCTACAACGTCATCAAGATGCCTGGCAGTAGCGGTATCATCACCGTGGCCGGAGATACCAAGGACTTAGTTTGAGCCCTCAAGCTCGCCTACAAGGCCGCGACGGCCACGCGCCCAGACGCATAGAGTGTCACACATGAAGAAGGAGGCGTCCCGCCCCCGGAGAGCATCGTGCAGGCTCTGGAGGCCACACCTGTGAAGAAGAAGCAGCTGTTCTCTCAGGACCGGGCTGAGATGAAGCAGGTGCCCGCAGACGACGGGAGCCCGGGCCACACCTTCACCATTGGCGCCGGTCTTCCCCCGGAGCAGGAGAAGGCGCTGGTGGACTTCCTCCATGCGAACAAGGACGTGTTTGCATGGGAGGCAATTGACCTAACCGGCGTCCCGAGAGAGGTGATTGAGCATCACCTAAGGGTGCGCCCCGATGCGCGCCCGGTGAAACAAAAGGCAAGGCGACAAGCACAAGAGAAGCAAGCGTTCATCGTCCAAGAGGTTGGCAAGCTGCGGGAGGCTGGTGTTGTCCGGGAGGTGCGGCACCCGAGTTGGCTGGCCAACCCAGTGATTGTCCCCAAGAAGGGAGGAAACGAACATATGTGCGTCGACTTCACGGGCCTTAACAAGGCTTGTCCTCACGACCCCTTTCCGCTCCTGCGCATCGATCAAATCGTAGACTCCACCGCCGAGTGCGATCTGTTGTGCTTTCTGGATGCCTTCTCGGGCTACCACCAGATCAAGATGGCAGTGGAGGACGTCGAGAAGACGGCCTTCCTCTCCCCGTGCGGCGTGTACTGCTATGTTTGCATGCCCTTCGGGCTGCGGAATGCCGGTGCGACGTTCCAGCGATTGATGCGCATTGCCCTGGGGCAGCAGCTCGGAAGGAATGTGGAGGCATACGTAGATGACATCGTGGTTAAATCGCGAGAGGCGAAGACCCTGATCGAGGACCTGGAGGAGACATTCGCCAGCCTACGCCAAGTAAACCTGAAGCTCAACCCAGAAAAGTGCGTCTTTGGGGTCCCATCCGGCAAGCTACTTGGTTTCTTGGTATCGCACCGAGGAATCGAGGCCAACCCGGAGAAGGTCAAAGCCATCGGAAAGATGAGCCCGCCTCAGACCCTCAAGGAAATGCAGAAGCTTGCGGATTGCGTGACCTCTTTGGGATGTTTCATCTCCAAGTTGGGCGAGCGCGCCCTCCCTTTCTTCAAGCTCATGAAGAGAAAGGGCCCTTTCGAGTGGACTCCGGAGGCGGACGCAGCCTTCGAGGACCTCAAGCGGTATCTCACGAGCCCACCCGTTATGGTGGTGCCACGTCCTTGCGAGCCCCTGGTGCTCTACTTGGTAGCCACCCCCACTCGGCCAGCGCGGCGCTCGTGGCAGTCCGAGAGGAGTGCGCTGGCGCAGGCGCGAAGCAGGGTGGCTCGTGCGGAGCCGCGCAGCGCTCACCGCCTCAGGACGGCGCTCCTGAGGCCCACGTCGTTCCATCAACCCCCGGGGCACCTGAGTCCCTCGAGCCTCATGAGGAGCAGGGCGACGCCAATACCTCATCCCTGATCGAGCACCCGGTGTACTACGTCAGCACCAAGCCGCGGGATGCGCATGCGCGCTACCCTATGCAGCAGAAACTTCTGTTGGCACTCCTCGTCGCCTCAAGGAAGCTACGCCACTATTTCCAGTGCCACCCTATCAAGGTCGTCTCCGCGTATTCCCTAGAGAAGGTGCTACGCAACCCCAACGCAGCCGGAAGAGTTGCAGAGTGGAACATCGAGCTACATGCCTTCCACCTGGAGTTCAGCACCACCAGGGTCATCAAGGGCGTGGCCCTTGTTGACTTTGTGGCGGAGTGGATGGATGCTCCCGACCAGTGGCTGGATGAGGGCCGGTCCCTCGCGCCTAGTGATGAGGTGCCCGACAGCTGGGTCATGCATTTCGACGGAGCCTTCGCACGCCGGGGCACGGGGGCTGGAGTAGTCCTCATCTCCCCAACCCAAGACAAGCTTTACTATGCTATCCAGCTTTGCTTCCAACATGGCGAGAAGGTCTCCAACAACATCGTGGAATACGAAGGCCTGATCGCTGGCCTCAGGGCCGCTGCCGCCTTGGGGGTCAAGCGCCTCACCATCAAGGGCGACTCCCAGCTCCTCCTCAACTTCTCCAACAAAGAGTATACGCCGAAGGACGAACACATGGAGGCCTACTCGGAGGAGGTACGTAAGATGGAAAAACGTTTTCAAGGCTTGGAGTTGCAGCACGTCCCGCGTGGCGCGAACAAGGAAGCAGATGACATCGCCAAGAGGGCGTCGCGTCGCGAGCCTTAGGAGCCCGGAGTCTTCGAGGAGAGGCTCTTCAAGCCGTCCGCGGCACCCACGGCCGTATGCCCGGCATCGCTTCAGGATGAGCTGCCACCGGCCCCGCCCTCAGGTGCCCCAGCCTGTGGCCCGGCCTCAGGAGCCCGCCTGCTCCTGGCGCTGGAACCTCAGGCCGGCGACTGGAACAAAGAGTTCAAGGCATACCTGCTCAGCGGCGCCTTGCCGGAGAAGGAGGAGCACATGGAGCGCATGGTCTGCCAGGCCACTGCTTATTGTTTGCAGGACGGCGAGTTGTACCGCAGGTGCCCCAACGACGTCTTGCTGCGGTGCATATCCGAGGAGCAGGGTCGCGAGCTGCTGGCCGACATCCACGGAGGCGATTGCGGGCACCATTCCTCATCCCGTACCCTCCTGGGGAAGGTGTTTCGCAGCGGGTTCTACTGGCCCACGACGCTCCAAGACGCCACAGAGCTGGTCAGATCCAGCGAGGCCTGCCAATTTCAGGACAAGCAGATTCATCAGCCCACACAGGGTCTCCAGACCACCCACTCTCCTGGCCCTTCACGGCCTGGGGGCTGGACATACTGGGACCCTTCCCTCGGGCGGCCGGTGGTTACCGCTACCTCTACGTCGCCATCGACAAGTTCACCAAGTGGGCGGAGGTGGAGCCCAAGCGCACCATCCCCGCCGGCTCGGCCGTCAAGATCATCAAGGGCCTCGTGAGCCACTTCGGCGTCCCCAACCGTATTATTACCAACAATGGCTCAGAGTTCACAAGCAACCTCTTTAGAACATATTGTGCTAACCTTGGAACGCAGATATTGATGCGGAGCATCCCACCATCATCCCCATGAAGACTACACATCCGAACAAACCCCCAAGTGTTCCTATGACAAGAGCCCGTGCACGTGCAATCCAAGACGAGGTGACTTCTCTCCTTCTTGACGCATCTCTTGATACACATGGAATGTGGATGCTACCTCAAGCGGAAACCCTATGCATGCTCAGGTATCATGAAGAAGGCCTAGGAGACGCTCGTGGTGAAGGACAAGTCCCCATGGAAACGGACATGAAGACAAAGAGACAAGATCTTACAAAGGAGGCAGACCAACTCCCACGCCCCGAAGGTCCGGCCATGCCCCGGACATCCGGCCCCTGGAAGCTTCATAGGCGCCAAGGCCAAGCTACCGCAAAGCTACAGGCGCCGGACATCCGGACCCCCTGCCCCGGACATCCGGCATGGCTTGGACATCCGGCCAACGGCCCCGGAAATCCGGCATCACCTATACAGAGAGCATGAAAACCAGCACGCCAACCCCGGACATCCGGCACCCCTTCCTCGGACTTCCGGCGCCTCCTATCCAGAGAGCTTTCTCAGCCAGCTCCAGGCCCCGGACATCCGGCCCGGAGTCCCGGACATCCGGCCCCCTGCTGAAGCCCCGGGCATCCGGCCCCTCAATCCCGGACATCCGGCCCCTGTGTGGGCAGCCTCGGGCCCGAGTGGCTATGTACCTTTCCCTTCGCCCCCTTTTTCCTCTAGCACTATATAAACCCATCTCCCCCTCTTTCTAGGGTTAGCTATTTTTTGGCAAAAGACTTTGTTGAGCATAGCTCCATTATCTCCCTTCCCTCGTGGAGTGATTCCCCTCTACGTGAGAAGATCCGGAGTGATGCCAAGGCCCCTATAAGGGAAGATCCCACGGGATTCAAGACCTCCTCCTCCAGAGCGAGGAGACTACTGTTACTTGTATCCTTTGTTGATTGTGGACCGTGATACTCGTGTACTCGTGTGATTCTAGTGGATGTGTGATCGAAGGTTGTCCTTGAGTGTTTGATTTCCCTCTTGTGTCTCTCTTGTGTTCTTCGTGTTCCTCGTGAGATCCCCTCCAATTCGTGAAATATCGACGCACACGGGTGTGCCCCATATCATATTGGTATCAAGAGCCAAGGTTCCTCACGAATTTGGAGTCTCCCCCACCGTTTTCTAGCCAATTTTGTTTTGTTTTGACCTAATTTCAAAAATCCCCACAAAAATAGCCCTACCAAATTTCTTGGATTCGTTTAATTTGAGGAGATTTTGTTGATTTGGATCCGTGGATTTCGTTGTGGACAGGTAGATCTAGCTTTCCCCCACCTTCCCCATCAGTTTCCACCATCAAATCGCCGCAATTTTGCCAAAAAAAATCATGTTCATCCTCTAGTTCATAGGGATCTTGAGATTGGATCTGGATTTGGGAGGCCCGGACATCCGGCCCGTACCCCGAACATCCGGCCTGCCGGACATCCGGCCCGTGGAGAACAGCAAAGCCGTTTTGCTTCCCATTTTTGACAGATTCTGTTCTTTTCCACCATTTCTTCTGCACCTTTCCACCATTCCTTCCACAACCCATTTGCATTTGAGATTGTGAGTCGTGAGCAACGCCACTTCCTAAGGTGTTTCGGCTAATTAGGAGTGGTTCTTCATTGACATCGCCGCTCATCATCGCCCCGGATCGTCGCCAACCAGCTCTTCATTGACACCTCACCGTAAGCAAGGACGGTAACCACGACGACACTCTTGTACATTAACCCTTGCCATTGCATTGTTACCCCCGAGCCTTTTTGCGTTACTTGCCTATCGAGACTAGCCATTGAGTATTGCCGGGCCACGCTACTTGTGCACTTTAGTGATACATACTCCGCATAGCTTCATTTGTGTGCATATATCTTAGTATCATCTTTTGTGTTACAACATAGTACCCACATAAATAATTGCTATCTTGGTGTGCACGTCCCGCATTGTGACCATACAAATCATCATTGCAAAAGAAAAGAGAAGCAAAGCTTTTAAGCAAGAGCAAGAGAACAATAGCATCGCAAGTTTTGCATTGCATACTTGATCATCTTGGATCACTTGAGAGAGTGACACGCGACATATACACATATAGCAAGTCGGGCATAGGAAGACGACACGTTTGGTTCATCTTAGGGTGTGCACAAGTGCGTATCATGCCCATTGGAGCAATCATGCTACCGTCTCTCTAGTGTCGTGCAACGAGAGCATTTTCCGTGAATTCCACATTTTGGCTCATCCTTGGTTGCATGACCCCAATTTTCTTCTGTGTGTGTGTTTCCGTGTATACACATTGCTATTGATCTACATTGTCTCATTTGCGAATTTTACGAATCTCTTTTAACATTATTGAATCTTGTCTTTCAAATTGCTTGAACTTTGTGCCACTATCCTAACCAAGCGACTCCATAAGCCTTATTTGTGTAGGTGTGAGAAGGATGATCTTCGGTACCAATTCTACTATTTCCATACTTGCACATTGAGTGATCTTGATCCACTTTCAACTTTTTGAACGGTAATTGGCATTGTCTTCTCACACTTCCACTTATATCTTCTTGAGTGCTATGGATAGGAACATCATGTCGAACCCGGCCTTCGAGGAGAATGATGACGACAACGCGAACAACCTCATCACTAAGTTACACTTCTTCGGCGTGCACAAGGCAATTACTCAAGCTCAAGATGTCTTGCATGACCGCATCGACCAACTCGCCTCCAACTTGCGCGAATCCGAAATGTGCACACAGGAATACCTCGACAACAAGCTCTCAAGCCAAATGGAGGAGCTATGGTCCTTGATGGTCACTCGCGCACCTTCCTCATCTACATCGACAAGGAGTCGTCACACAAGTCACAACTCAACGACGTACTCTTCCGACGCAAGTCCACAAGCGCGTCATCATCATCGTGACGAACACTCCGGCCGAAGCTCTCCACAAGGTCGTCACCATCAAGACAATCCATTTCATGGCAATGGATTGCAAGATCGCGTCCGCGCTCGAGAACGCCACCGCCAACAAGATCAAGATGCGTTGGAGCAAGAACACCAACGCCAAGAACAAGCACAACGACGCCGAGAAGAAGAACAACATCGCCGTCATGAACGAGCGCTTGAGGCATATCGCGCTTTACAAGAAGCTACTCGTGCCTTGGAGGAGCGCAACCGCCAAGTTCATCACGAGCAAGAAGCACTTCGCCAAGCACAACAAGAAGAACTTCATCGACAACGACAAGAAGAAGCCAATCGCCAAGAGGAGCACCAAGAAAGGCGCAACCGAGTGCGTCCACCTCGTCGCCGTCCTGAAGATCATTGCGCCGAACCCGACCATGAAGATGGACAAGGACAAGATCAATGTCAACATGCTCAAGGCAATGATAATGAGGATCCACCTCCACGACAAGGATTTCGGCATCACAACCACAATGATGAACAACGCTTCGGCAAGCTCAAGTTCACAATGCCAAAGTTTTCCGGAAGCAATGATCCCGAAGACTACTTGTCATGGGCCCTCAAAGTTGACAAGATCTTTCGCCTACACAACTATGATGAAGAGAAGAAGATTGCCATGGCTTCCCTTGTCGGATTTTGGGCTCCGCAAAACCCTCAAGATTAGAACACAGGGGCGTGTGCGAAGATCCCCTGCAGCCTCGCACTACCTAGCTCGCTACTCGATGGATATCACGATGAACTCATACAATGACGAGGAAGAAGATGAACACGGTGGTTTACCCAGGTTCGAGCCGCTGCGAAGCATAATACCCTACTCCTGCTTTTGGTGGATTGCCTCTCGTGGAGGTATGGTGGCTGAACTAGTACAATGTTCCAGAGCCTCGCGAGGGCGCTCCTGAGGTATTCTTGGTCCTCTGCTGGCTTTGTGGTGGATCGGATGGAAATGTGGATCTACTGATTGCTGGATCCCCTGCTACGGTGTAACCTAGCCTCTATATATAGCGGAGGCCCGGGTCCTCTTCCCTTATCGCAATGGCGGGAAGGGCTCCCACAATGGCCAAATTTAAAGGGGGACAGGAGTACATCCCCGCCCTGTCCAAAGGTGGTCTTCGCCTACAAAGTAGTTGTCGATGACGCAGAGGTGGGCTCGGTGATGACATCCGTCCTGCGGGGCTCCTGGTCATGGTCTTGTTGCACCGAAATGGAAACCTTTGGGGGATGCTTTAGGAACCTGCGTACGTCCTTGCCCCCTTTGCACCAAAGGGGAAACAGCTCCGCCTGGCACGCTGGCGCCCGCCTGTCCTTCCTTGCGTCACCCTTGACTCCTGAGGCCGGGTCTTGCATAGAGATCTCCGCTGCTCCGGAGGGGGCCTGGGAAGGCCCATCCCTTGCCGGTCTTGAAGCTGCTCCTCCTCGCGAGCCTAGGGTCCTTGCGAGGGCCTTGTCTTGAGTGGGGCTGCGCCTGGTTATGCTTGGCCGATGAAGTGGGCCATGCCCTGGGCCGCAGGCAGGCAGGTCTGGGTACCCCCGTTCCCAGAACACCGACAGTAGCCCCCGGGCCCAAGGCGTGCTCGAGCTGGCTTCTGGGCGACGCCTTGAGGGTGGCCCAAAGCGCCGCGGGCCCCACGCGCCTGCGGGCCAGGCTTTACACGCGTCGAGCGCCCGAGCGGCGACGCCCCCGCTCCCCGAGTGCGTCAGGAACCGCTCCAGGCCAAATTGACGCGACGCCCAGGTAGCGCCGGCCATCATTGCCCTTCCTTGAATGCTACTGCTGCTTCGGGCCTCTGCTCCTCGGGCCACGCGGATGTGACCCTTCAATCGGCAGGAGAGGCGATGCGGACGGTGTTGCGCCGGTCGAACCGCATCGCGGCGCCCGAGTGGCGCACGACGCCTGCTCTCCCACGATGCCTCGCGGCTGCAGTTACGCCTATAAATCCGCCCCGCCCCTGGCAGTGGAGGTGCATTGCAGTCTCGAGGTATCTTCCTGCTCCCGTCGCTCCGCAGGGAAAGCCCTCTCTTTTTCCCAGCTTCTTCTCTTCCATGGCGTCTGGAGGGAGCGCAGCAGGCGCGGGGAAACGTGCGGCACCGCCGGCTCCCTCACCCTTTTTTGGAGGCAGCGGCGGGGGGCCCTCGGGGTCGCCCAAGTTCGCCGGCGCTGGACCATGGTCGACGAGTGAGTACTCCGCCGCCTCTCTCCTCTTTTGTTGTCTTGCCCAATGATCCGGAATTTATCTTCTTCTTCCCCCAGGGTGCCTTCCAGGCCGCCCTCAGGGGCGAGTCGGAGGCCAGGGCGGAGCTGGCGTCCCTCCGGGCCCAGGTGAAGGAGGCGGCCGACGCCATGTAGGCCGCCCTGGACGAGGCGGCGCATGCCAGGATGATGGAGTCCCAGCGCGCCAAGCAGTACCTTGGCATCGCCAGCCGTGCGGCCGGCGCGGTGACCCGGTTTGTCGGAGAGGCCCCCGCGCTGCCGTGCGTGCGCGGCGATGGGGGCTACCTCGACTTCTTCCAGAAGGTGGTGGAGGCGCTGGAGACCGGCGTCTCCCGCGCGAACGCGGACAATGAGTCCAACGCGCGCGACCTCCTGGACCTTGCCTTGACGCTCGTTTTCTCCAACCTGTGCCGCCTCGCCCCACAGCTCGACCTCCGGCGTGTCAGTGAGCGGGTGCCTGACGAGCTCCAGCGCTCCCTCCGGGACGAGGTGCGCCCGCATGTGGAGGCCCTAGTGGAGCGGTTCATCCAGGTGCCCGCCTCCAGCGGGGAGGACGATTCCGACGCCGGGGCGGCCGGTGGCGTGGGCGGCGACGGCGACTTCTCCTCCTAGGCATCCCCTGTTTCCCTTTCCTGGTTCCTGTAATGTTTCAAGAAGAACTTGGCCCCAGAGGGCGTTAGTCTTTTGCATGTTACCTTCGCCCTCTTGTTTTTCTTCTCTTGAATCGCCGATCGCTTGCTCGCCGCGACGCGACTTAGTTTCTCCGCGCGGGGCCCGGCGCCACTGCCGCTGCGGCCTGGTGATGGCAGACGGTAGGGCCCTCGCGAGGATTTCTCTCCTGAGGGGAAACTCATGGCTGACACCCCCCTGGGTTCATGGCCTTGCAGTTCGTCGTGGTGGGGTCCCTCCCTTCGTGCTGTTTTCCCTGTCGCCCCGATCCTCAGGGGTCTCGGTAGCCGCGTGTGGTGGCCTGTAGTACCTGCATCCTTACATTAGTGCGCATGATCCTTATCCCGTCCTCGGGTCGTTATTAGGTCAGGAGGCTCTTGCTTGGGTCGGCAGTGTACTTAGCTTGTAGGGCGGTGACGATCTCGTGCGTCACGAGGTGCGGTTGGGTTACCCCGATAGTCCGCGATTCCTCCTGGGACGCTTCCTCCTTCTTTGTCGGACGGTTTGGGGCCCCTTTCGGTACTCTGTGTCTGCAGGCCCCAGTCCCGCACATTTCCCTACCACCGTAATGTACGACCGGATCACCAAGGACGCAATTACGAGGCGAGGCCTCGACACCCTTGATGCCGACCGGATCACCAAGGACGACATCAAGGGGGGCGAGTGGCTATATGACCGGTAACGCTCCTGAGGCGTGTTGCTCAGGAGCCCCCCTTGACGCTCAAGCGACTCTACGTCGGCAGGTTCCAGTCCCGCACATTTCCCCACCACCGTTAGGTACGACCGGATCACCTGGACGCACTTCACGAGGCGAGGCCTCGACACCCTTGATGCCGACCGGATCACCAAGGACGACATCAAGGGGGGCGAGTGGCTATATGACCGGTAAGGCTCCTGAGGTGCGATGCTCAGGAGCCCCCTTTAACGCTCGAGCGATCCCCATTCCGTCCTGCCGGACGCAGCCTCAGGAGGCCCTGGGGCCTGCCGAGACTCCATGCTGCGGTGCCGCGCTGCGGTCGGAGCCCCCGAGCGGGGGTCTACGGCCTAAAGATGCGAGCCCCTGAGGCGACAGGGCCTTGCTATCCAGCCCCGAGGTGCTTGGGGGAGGCCGGGGCGCACGGCTTCTTGCAAAACACCAATCCAGAAAGAGAGAACTCAAGACCGGTAAAACGAGAGAACAACGAGAGAAAAATCCCCGCCCCTTTTTCTTTTAAATATAAAGTTGCGAAATCTTCAAACTTCATTCCAAAAAGCAGCGATTTGAGCACCAAAAAGAAGAAAGCAACTGCCGCGTCCAGCCCCTAGGCTAGTTTTCATCTTCGTCTTCCCCCAGCGCTGAGCGTAGGGCATCCACGTTGCATGGGCATAGCCATTGGAGGGCAGTGTTGAGTTGTCCGCCAGCGCGGAGCTGTGGCTTCCACATTGCGTGGGAAGGAACCCCTCCGCGTCCTCGGGGGGCTCCGGGCGTATACAGCCCGCTCATTATTACGTGAGAGTGTCACGGCCGTAGATAGCTGGGCAAGCCCCCAAGCGCACAGCCTGGTGGCTCCCAACTCCGTCAAGAACCATCTCGTGCATTTCTGCTCGGTTGCGCGCCCTTATGACCCAAACCCGAATGCATTGTTCCCCGCGCAGCCGCAGGATTGCGCTCCCGTGGCCCAAACATGAGCAGAATGCATCCGGCGCAGCCATAAAGGTGTTCTGTCGATGAAGCCGCCTCGTGAGGCGTACGGGCATTGGCCGGAGAATGTCCTGAGGGCCTCGTGAGGCCCAGCCTCCCGAGGCTGCGCCGGTGCTTCAGTTGCCGTGGGTGGCCCGCGTTGTTTGTGTCTTGCTGCTCCCCCCAAGCCATCACTGCTGAGGCATCGGGGCTTGGTTCGGCGTTGCTTGCCCGCGAGGGCGTCGGCTTGCGCTGCGCCCCGCGGGTCCGGGGGCGCCCTCCCTCTTTCTCCCACTCGCGTCGTCCAGGCCCGGTGCTCCGTCGGCTGAAGCCCCCAGGCCCGGCTCGGGGAGGACACCCGGGGTGCTCCCTACTCTTGGGAGGTACTGGCGCCTGCGGCAGGCACCTGACCCGCCCCACCGTCAGGCGGTACGACGTAGCATGGTATATAGGGCTCCACATAAGAGCTTGGTTCCCCTCCTGGGCCGTCCGGCGGGGCGCCGGGGACGGCCCGTCCTGGCGGCGGAGGGGCGCCGCCCCGTGTGCGTCGCTCGTAGACCCTCCTGCGACGGGCCTCAGAGCGGAGCTGCTTACCTCTGCCACCGCCGTTGGACGGGCCGCGCGCCTCCTGGTGTGGATTGCCTCCTCGGCGAACTGATGCGCCTTCGCGGTTGCTGCTTGTTTGTCTGGACGTCTGCGCCGCGTGCTCCCCGCGCAGGATGGCGCGCTACCGCCTGGTCAGCCCGGGCTGTTGGGGGTCCATCGGGTCACGAAGGCGCGTGTTGGTGTGCGCGCGGGGCGCCCCGTTGTTTCCTCCATGCGTTCGGTCGTCGTGGCCGGTGTCGGTGTCAAAACCGGCGGATCTCGGGTAGGGGGTCCCGAGCTGTGAGACTAGAATCGAGGGTAACAGGAGACGAAGGGGACAATGTTTTACCCAGGTTCGGGCCCTCCTATGGAGGTAATACCCTACGTTCTGCTTGATTATATTGATGGTATGAGGATTACAGAGTTGATCTACCACGAGATCATATGACTAAAACCCTAGATGAGTTCTGTTGGCCTACAACCTAAAACCCTTCGGCTTATATAGACGCCGAGGGTACCTAGGGTTTACACATGGTCGGTTACACGTCGAAGGGATAAACATGCCTATTCACTGCTTTAAACTTGGAGGATGCGCCACGATCCTCGAAGCTTCCTTCCTGGCAACAGAGTCTTCGATCAATCCAGTGCTCGGCAAATGGCCCATACAGTCCGGCCCATAAGAAATAGGACGGCCTCCCGAGGACCCCTTAATCCAGGATTCCCTCAGTAGCCCCCGAACTAGCCTCCAATGCCAAGGGTCCTAGCTCCATCTACTTCATATGATCAGAGTCTTCGGCTTGCGAGGCGAGTTCCTTTCTCCAAATAGTGATCGGCCGGGCTTTAGTTCGGCCTCCGACGATGTGTAGTTTTTCCGATCATAGATCGTCCGACCATTATGAATAGCTCGGCCCTGAAGGCCAAACGTCAAGGAGCCAATAGTGCTTTCTGACAACCTTTCAGATGAAAGGTCACGGCCCACCACGACCGCTGAACCAGTCGAAAAAGCTCGATTCGCGGTTCGAGGCCGTTTTTACTGGCGCGATCCATCAATGCATAGATCGTGCTCCGTTTTACACGGGATATGTTTAATCATGCGCGTATAACGGCACGCACGTCTCGGGAAGCTGAGGGATTCACGGCGTGGTGAGGGGAGGCTAACCGACGACAAGCCCAATAAAAGGGGAAGAAAACCCCAAGGCTTGGCCACGCTTCCCATTCGCATCCCTGCTTCCCCTATCTCCTGAGCCTCCAGAGCCCAGATCTAGGTTTTCCACTTTCCCCCCTCCGAGCTTAGCCATGGCCAGCTCCGGCTCCAATGGCAAGTGGGAAGCGTCCACAGTCACCGACCAGGACATCCGGGACCTCAAGGAGGCCGGCTACCTCCCCGCCAACATCTTCCACCACGCCGCAGAGGAGGGCCAGGTGATTCCCACCCCCAAACCAGGCGAGAGGGTGGTCTTCATTCCTCATTTCATCCGAGGACTGAGCTTCCCGCTCCACCCCTTCGTGAGGGGCCTCATGTTCTTCTACGGACTCGACTTCCACGACCTCCCGCCAAACTCTTTCATGCATATATCGGCCTTCATCATCGTCTGCGAGGCCTTCTTGCGGGTCAAACCACACTTCAGACTGTGGCTCAAGATCTTCAACATCAAGCCGAAGTGTGTCGCAGGCGCACATGCAGACTGCGGCGGGGCGGTCATCGGCAAGCTTCCATGCGCGGTATGGCCATCCAGCACCTTCATCGACACCATCAAGACCTGGCAGAAAGAGTGGTTCTACATCACCGAGCAAAGGGAGGAGGGCAGAACTGTTTCGGCCGAATTCAGATCTGGCCTGCCGACAAGATTGACCTCATGGGTCCGAAAAGGCCTCGACTGGGGGTCGGATACAGAGGTGGAGGACCTATAGAGGGGCATCACCTTCATGATCAAGGACGGAATCGAGCTGACCAACGTGGTCCAAATCATGCTTCGGCGGCGCATCCTCCCCTGCCAGCGCCGGGGCTCTCCGATGTGGACTTATCGGACTGACGATGAGCCTACGATCCGTCGGCTCTTCCGCACCACACGGGAGAATCTATGGAAGGCGCTGTTCAAGGCGCAAGAGAACTGGCCGGCCAAGAAGGAGGACCGGGGTCTGCGCGCCGACAAACCTCCTTCCGAGGTATGACATAGTTTCATTAGATCGGTTCTTGTCTTTCCCGAATAAAATCTGAATTCTTTCCGATCACTGCCGCAGGAATGGTTGAGCAAGGCCATGGGCATCAAGTGCCCGGCTCCACAGCCCAAAGACCCTAGGTCCCAGCAGCTGTCGGAGATGCTCATCATGGTGCCTTACAAGGCGCCAGAGAAGAAGGAGAAAAAGAAGCCAGGCCGAGCAGGCCTATGCATCAGGGACCAGCCAGGGGCTGTGTCCGAAGAGACCCATGCCTCTTCGAATCAAGAGGAGGAGCACGAGGTTGAGGGGGGAGGCGATTCCCCCCTCACAAGAAAGAGGGCGGCGTCATCGGACGCTTCAGAGGATGTAGTTCCTCCCGCCCAGAAGAAAGCGCGTCGGACACAGGTAGTCCTGTCCGATGACAGTTCGGACTCGGATACCGAGTCCGAGGACTTCGAGAGGGTTCCGCGAAGGAACCTCAGGGTCAAGCCCCCACCTCGAAGGTACAGATCCGAAGACTTCCCGAGCTATTAGTGCTGAGTTTTAAATATGATTATCATGTGAGCGCCTTATTGACTTGCAGCCCACCGCGTGTTCTCCCCACCGATCAAGTTTCGGACGGGGAGACCCCGCCCGCCGAGCTGGCGGAGAGCGGGACCGCGTTGCGCCCCTCTCCTCCGGGCGCCACGAAGTATGCCGCGGAGGTGTCCTCCCAATAGGCTCCTTTGGAGCCGGACACTGGAGGTGGGGGCGATGACGTCATGGTCGAGGCTAACACCTTGACTGCCGAAGACCCGGGGGAGAAGCCCCTCCCGGATACCGAGGAGACCGGACGAGCAGATGTCCAGTCACCTCCAAGGCTGTCTCCGGAGCGCACCGTGCCTCCGGAGGCATCGGTTCAATCCCCGATCGGAGATCGGGTCAACCGATCCCCACCGGCTCCCCGACCAATGGGTGGTCGGATATGGGGGAGGCTCTGTCAAGCGCCTCCCTCTCCAAGGAGCACCGCACCCTTATGGGTGCGGTATTGCAGAGCATCCAGTCCGTGGACAGCGGACTGAAGGAGGCCTTCAACGGTCTCCTGACGGGCTTTCAGGTGAGCCACGTAATGCTCTGTTCTTTGAAATATTAATTTCTTTGAGTTATGTTTATATACACGGCAGCCCCCGAGCCCTAGGTAAGTTTGGAAAAACTTACCTGGGCGTCAAGCATAGATCATTATCCGAACTATGTATAAAACAGTATTCGTTCGGAATGGTCTAACAGTCTTTAAGGGGACCGGACATATGATCATATTTATGATAGTTCGGAAGTTGTGAACCCGCGTAACTTGATATGGTTGTTTTTGTATAGGCTTCATCATCGGCAGCGGCTGTTAATGCAACTGAGCTGGACGAGCTGAATCAGAAGCTCAAGAGCTCCGAAGATGAGCTCGAAGCTCTGAATAAGAGATTCGGCGAGGCGCAAGGTAAACCGGACTAGAATATCCAAATTCATCATCACCGTACTGTCAAAGCAGTAAGCTTGATGTGTTTTAGTGCTTACGTAGCCTCGGCGAAGGAGATTGAGAAGCTCAAGGTCAAACTTGAGAAGGCAAATCAGGAGGTTGCGGTGGAGAAGGCGGCGGCCAAAGAAGCGGCTACCGCGCTCTCCGCCCTAAGAGCCACCAGCGACAAGCACAAGGCTCGGGTGGAGGAAATCCAACAGGAGCTCAAGGACGCCGGCCAAAAGTGCGAGGACCTGGAGCGGAAGGGCAAGGATTAGGCCGCCGAACTTTCCACCCTGAAAACCAATCTCCAAAAGAAGCAGGTGGAAAGGCGGTCTTTTGAAGAGGAGGTCAACCAGGCCAAAGCTATCATGTATGGTAAGCCGTATTCATTGTAGTGTATCTTCGGGGATAGCAAGTTCGAGTTGCTTACCCAAGTATGGCGTTCCTCAGGCGCCTGCTCTGACCTCCAGAAGAGCACAGCGGACGCGAAGCAGTTCTATGCTTCGCGGGGAGAAGGAGATGAAGCTCGGCTGATTTGGGCGCAGTTTGAAGCCCCCGAGCGCTCTCCTCTCCTTATCGAGCAGCTGAAACAGCTGATGGAGCTACACCGGATGGCAGAGCCAGCCATGAAGGATCTCTGCATCCGGCTATGGCCCAACGAGCCACTACCGGGCAGCTACTTCGGCCTGGTGCAGAAGCTGAGCGACGCCTCGCCCCGGATCGACGCGCTAAGGCGATCTTCCTGTATCGAGGGAGCTCGGATGACCTTTGCGAAGGCCAAGGTGCACTGGTCGGGGCTGGATCCGATGAAGATCGCCATCGCCCCTCCACCTCCTGGGAAGGAGCATAGGCGCCCCGAGCTGTACTTCTCCGGAGTAATGGTGGGTGCTTGGGCAATAGAGGCGCAATGTTCGAGATAAAACGTGTATGAGTAAAGGCGTTGTAATATGTCCGAAGACTTTTTAACGCGAATATATTAAAAATGCATGGTTTATCATGTCTTGTATGTTTTGCATCCTTTATAACTCCTTTGTGGCCGTTAAACCTGAAAGCTGCGAGTCGTCGGCTTCAGCCCCCGTGTAGATACTACGCGGGGTGTCTCTTCCAATCGCACTGTGACCCTTAGCCGAACTATCGGCACCCGAAGGCGGTAGTGTGGGGCGGACAAGGCAATCGGACCATAATGCTTTATTGCTTTCACTTAGCTGTAGGGGCGCGAGAAAGGAGTGCGGGGGGCTGATGACTAGCCCCCAGGGGTTTGTGATGTTCGGATGAACCGTGGCCAAAGCCTATATCACATGGTTTGTACTAATACCAAACCCATCGTATGACACGGAATAACCTCTGACGAGATTTAGTTAAGCTCGGATTCGCAGACCACTTCTCACATACCATGACAGTCAGTTTTCGGCTTTCTCCGCTGAGGTGCTTGACAAGGCTAGCCGGAAACACAATCGCAGCGGTTCTCCCTTTGCCCTTTTAGCCGAACGAGTGGAACATAAAGGGGCAAGCACAGGAGTCGGGCAACCCAACTATTGACCCAAGACATAGTTCGGAACCAATGCATATAAAGCGGAATCCCAAGACACCGAACACGAAATCAATTGTGCTTAGGGCGATTTTAAGGTTGAGCCCCCGGTCTATTAGCCGGTTGCATCGTAGAGTGTACCAAACAGGTTCGCAAGAAGAGAGGGAAAATAGGGAGTGCGCCAAAAACAGCGGAACGGTTATGTATGATACATCTGTATTTTACTCAACAACTATTATTATTCAAATTGTGGATACAACTGTTTACAGGTATTAAAAAATGAAATATAAACTTTACAGGAGGGGCTGTACCAAGGGCCTTCGATGGGTGACCTGACGTCCTCGATGTGCCTTGTCGCTTATCCGCTCCTGCGTCACCTAAGGAGGTGTATGCCTCTATGGGCTTTGCTGTTCGGCGAACGGACCTTGAAGAAAAAGTCTTGAGAAGTCGCCGAAGTATGGATGAGCTTGATGCCTTAGCAGGCACTTTATGGTACCTGTAGTATGTCCGAAGACGTGTTGATGGTAATAGTTCGGTCCAGCCGAACACCTACCCTTTAATAATTTTTCCCCACCGCTGCCCATGGAATTTTGAGAGCGAAGTTGTGCCTCCTCGGCATGTACTTTGCCGGTTCTAGGGCCGTGTGATGGGGGGCGAGTCCCTATTTATGGGGAGAGGAAGGTTCTGGTACTTCGGATTGAGACCGAGCTCGCTTCCCAGCCTTGGGTGCCTTTACGGCAGATGTCGGCGCTTGCCAATCATCGGTGTAATGGAATTCAGCCGCCAGGGCCAACGCATGTTCCTCGGTTTGGAGGGAGCGCTCTGTGTTGCCATTGACAGTAATGACCCCCTAGGGCCGGGCATCTTGAGCTTGAGGTATGCGTAGTGCGAGACGACGTTAAAGCGAGCGAATGATGTACGGCCAAGCAGGGCGTGATAGCCGCTGCGGAAAGGTACGATGTCGAAGATCAGGTCCTCGCTTCGAAAGTTATCGGGCGAGCCGAACACTACTTCCAGGCATACAGAGCCTGTGCACCGGGCTTCAACGCCTGGGATCACTCCTTTGAAGGTAGTGTTACTGGGCTTGATCCTTGACGGATCTATGCCAATCTTTTTCACCGTATCTGAGTAAATCAGATTGAGGCTACTTCCTCCGTCCATTAGGACTTTAGTGAGGTGGTACCCGTCTATGATCGGGTCTAGGACGAGTGCGGCCGAACCCCCATGATGGATACTGGTCAGATGGTCACGTCGATTGAAGGTGATCGGGTATGCCGACCATGGGTTATACTTCGGGGCTACAGGCTCTATGGCGTAGACATCTCGAAGGGCACGCTTCCTCTCCTTTTTGGGTATATGGGTGGCCTATATCATGTTTACTGTTTTTACCTCCGGAGGAAATTTCTTTTGTCCGCCGCCGATCGGACCACGGGGTTCATCCTCGTCCTCGCTGTGTGGGCTCTTGCCTTGGTCCTCGGATGCGAGCTTGCCGGCCTGTTTGAAGACCCAACAGTTATGGTTCGTGTGATTGGCGGGCTTCTCTTGAGTGCCGTGGATCTGGCAAGGCCTCTCCAGAATCTTGTCCAGTGGGGTGGGTCCGTCGTGTTTGCCTTTAGGAGGCTTCTTCCGCTGCCCAGGCCGGGAATTGCGGAAGCCGGCGTTAACGGCCGTGTCATCGGCATCACTATTATTGTGCCGGCGCTTGTTCTTGTTGCGCTTCGGTTTCCCGTTTCCATCTCGAACTTCGGAGGTTCCGGGGTCTTCGGGGTTGTGGCTACGTCTAGCTAGCCAGTTATCGTCGCCCACGCAAAAGCGGGCCATGAGTGATGTGAGGGCGGACATTGTCCTTGGTTTATCCTGGCCGAGCTGACGAGCCAGCCATTCATCCCGAATATTGTGCCTGAAAGAGGCTATTGCTTCGGCGTCCGGGCAGTCCACGATCTGGTTTTTCTTAGTCAAGAAACGATTCCAGAATAGCCGCGCGGACTCTCCTGGCTTCTGGACGACGTTGCTTAGATCGGAGGAGTCCGGCGGCCGGACATAAGTGCCCTGGAAGTTAGATCGGAATGCCTCTTCTAGGTCCTCCCAACACCCAATGGAGTTTTCAGGGAGGCTATTTAACCAGTGCCGAGCTAGCCCCTTGAGCTTCAGGGGTAAGTACTTGATGGCGTGGAGGTCATCTCCTCATGCCATGTGGATGTGGAGGAGGAAATCCTCGATCCATACGGTTGGGTCAGTTATCCCATCGTATTGCTCTATGTTTACGGGTTTAAACCCTTCCGGGAACTGATGCCGCATCACCTCATCCGTGAAGCACAGTGGGTGGGCAGCGCCTCTGACCTGAGCTATGACGCGCCGGTGATCGATGTCTGTCCTAGCACGGTTTCGTTCCCGATCTTCATTGTCGCGGTCGAACCAAGGCCGGTACCCTTCCCGTCTATCGGGTGAGTATCCTCTGGATCCGTAGATGGATCGCGTACGACCTGCTCTGTGGTTCAGGTCGTGTCGCAGGTCAAACCTGTCATCGGGCTCTAGTGGCTCCTTTCCCCGTCTACGGGGTATCGTCGGCCTATAGCCGGTGTCGTCAGCCGTCCTGTCTCATCCTCGAGGAGGGCGGTCTGGCTTGTCGTATGGGGTATGTTTAGGAGACGGCGTATCAGTGAGCTCGTCATCGAATTGTGGCAGCAACCTTCTGCGTGGATAGCTCATAGGTTGGTCCGATAGACCAGTACCGTATCCTTCCTCAGCTGAGAGGACTCTCGTCCATCGATCGTTGAGGTCGTCTTGTTCGGCTTTAAGCTGCCGTTCTTTTGCTTTCAGGCTGCGGGCCGTGGCTATAAGCTGTTGCCGGAACAGTTCCTGATCTGCAGGATTATCGGGGATGGCAAAGTCATCGGCGTCCGTATTGTCTCCCCCCTCGATAGAGCGGAGGTAGTCGTCGTCCTCGGGGTCATCTGGATCATCGGGGTTGCGCCGGTCTTCCGGCCTCTCCTGACCCTCTAACGGGTGTTCGGGGTTTTCGGGATCGCCGAGGTCTTCTGGGGTATCTCCGTCCCCGATGCCGTCGATAGATTTTCTTCCCTTTTTTCCTTTTGACCGTTTATGCGGCTTTCGGCGTCTTGACGACGCTTCATCCGATTTGTCACCATCGTTTTTTGGAGTGTCTACCATGTAGACGTCGTATGTGGAGGTGGCAGTCCATCGCCCGGTGTTAACGGGGGTGAGGGCGCGATCCTCTTCATCCATGTAATCTGCCTCCTCCGAGGCATAGTCCAACATGTCGGTTAAATCTTCGATAGTGGCTATGAAGTGGGTGGTGGGTGGGGCGAAAAATTCGTCCTGAACAGACCGGGGTTGGATCGTCGGTAATCTTCATCGACGAGATTCGATCTAGAGCCTCGTTGAGTATCGAGAGCTTGATCGGGTCGGCCTGCCCGGAGCTTCCGGAGTGAACCTCCGATGCGTCCGTGCGGGGAGAGTGTCCGGCAAGTACAGATGTCTGGAATTCTGGCACTATGACTGGGTCCGGACTGAGAGTCGGGTCCTCGCCAGGGTAGGTCCCGTGGGCGGGGCCAAAAGATGGATATGAGGTTGAAGCCTCAGAGTCTTCGGGCACGACAGGCGAGACTGCGAGCCCGGTTAGCGATAGATCGCCCCGAGAGTCTACGGAGAACTCTAAGTTCCCAAATCTGACCTCTTGATTAGGGGCGAAACTTCTGACACGGCCTAGATGGCCGGTCGGGTCGGCGTGCAGCACAATGCTGCCGAAAGCAAAGATCTTTCCGGGGACAAAAGTGCCTGTATTGCGGACCTCTTCGTTGATGACAAGGCGAGCCATCGATTCCCTCCGACGATCACAGCGGAACTCTCAATGAAAGCACTAATGTCGGTGTCAAAACCGGCGGATCTCGGGTAGGGGGTCCCGAGCTGTGAGATTAGAATCGAGGGTAACAGGAGATGAAGGGGACAGTGTTTTACCCAGGTTTGGGCCCTCCTATGGAGGTAATACCCTACGTCCTGCTTGATTATATTGATGGTATGAGGATTACAGAGTTGATCTACCACGAGATCATATGACTAAAACCCTAGATGAGTTCTGTTGGCCTACAACCTAAAACCCTTCGGCTTATATAGACGCCGAGGGTACCTAGGGTTTACACATGGTCGGTTACACGTCGAAGGGATAAACATGCCTATTCACTGCTTTAAATTTGGAGGATGCGCCACGATCCTCGAAGCTTCCTTCCTGGCAACAGAGTCTTCGATCAATCCAGTGCTTGGCAAACGGCCCATACAGTCCGGCCCATAAGAAATAGGATGGCCTCCCGAGGACCCCTTAATCCAGGACTCCCTCAGCCGGGCTGCGCCCCGAAACCGGTCACCGGGATCCGAAGGAGAAGGAGCGCAGCATGAGGCAGGCCCCGCTGGGCTCGCCCAGTGCTGGAGGGGGCACACCACTGACGGGCTGGGGAACGGGCGCGGCGGACGAGCCCCCAGCGCCTGACGCCTGCGGCCTTGAAGAAGAGTGAGGAGCCACGGCCCTCTGCGCGACGGTGACCAGCTCTGCAACTTGGTCGGCCTATGCGTCGAAGCCCCCGTGTGTCGGCCGGTGGCGGAGCATCTCGCTTGCCAGTAGTAGCGCATCGTGCGCGTTGAGGTCCTCCACGTAGGTGCGGCGCATCGCTGGTGCTGAGGGCGCCGCCCGCCGTGTGCTTGGGCGGCGTGATAGGCGGCGATGGTGGAGACGATGCTGGTGGCTTGATACTGACTGCCCAGTATTATGCTGTCGGGGCGTGGGTCTCCGGCGGTAGCGGCGGGGTTGATGGAAGCTGAGCCGCTGCGGCCGGGGGAGGCTTGTTGGGTGCCGGCCATCGGAGTGGTGAAGCGAGGGACGAGCGAAGCTTGGAGAAGACTCCGACACGCCCCCTACCTTGTGCGCCAAATGTCGGATTTCGGGCTCCGCAAAAC
Source organism: Elymus sibiricus (assembly GCA_039707655.1). NCBI lineage: Eukaryota > Viridiplantae > Streptophyta > Magnoliopsida > Poales > Poaceae > Elymus > Elymus sibiricus. Next base: position 102,876,318 of record CM077673.1, read on the forward strand.
CCTCAAGATTCAAACACAGGGGCGTGTGCGAAGATCCCCTACAGCCTCGCCCTACCTAGCTCGCTACTCGATGGATATCACGATGAACTCGCACGATGACGAGGAAGAAGATGAACACGGTGGTTTACCCAGTTTCGGGCCGCTGCGAAGCGTAATACCCTACTCCTGCTTTTGGTTGATTGCCTCTCGTGGAGGTATGGTGGATGAACTAGTACAATGTTCCGGAGCCTCGCGAGGGCGCTCCTGAGGTGTTCTCGGCCCTCTGCTGGCTTTGTGGTGGATCGGATGGAAGTGTGGATCTACTGATTGCCGGATCCCCTGCTACAGTGTAACCTAGCCTCTATATATAGCAGAGGCCCGGGTCCTCTTCCCTTATCGCAATGGCGGGAAGGGATCCCACAACGGCCAAATTTAAAAGGGGACAGGAGTACATCCCCGCCCTGTCCAAAGGTGGTCTTCGCCTGCAAAGTAGCTGTCGACGACGCAGAGGTGGGCTCGGCGATGACATCCGTCCTGCGGGGCTCGTGGTCGTGGTCTTGTTGCACCGGAATGGAAACCTTTGGGGGATGCTTTGGGAACCTGCGTACGTCCTTGCCCCCTTTGCACCAAAGAGGAAACTGCTCCACCTGGCGCGCTGGCGCCCGCCTATCCTTCCTTGCCTCACCCTTGACTCCTGAGGCCGGGTCTTGCATAGAGATCTCCACCGCTCCGGAGGGGGCCTGGGGAGGCCCATCCCTTGCCGGTCTTGAAGCTGCTCCTCCTCGCGAGCCTAGGGTCCTCGCGAGGGCCTTGTCTTGAGTGGGGCTGCACCTGGTTGTGCTTGGCCGATGAAGTGGGCTATGCCCTGGGCCGCAGGCAGGTAGGTCTGGGTACCCCCATTCCCAGAACGCCGACATCCCTTGAGTTCCAAGAATATGTCCTTATTTGGTGGGAACAAGTGATTGAGCGAAGAAGGGAGAGAGGTGAACCTCCTATCACCACTTGGGCCGAAATGAAGGATCTCATGCGAGCTTGTTTTGTGCCTACACATTACAACCAGGATCTCTTCTAGAAGCTCCAACAACTCAAGCAAGGCACCAAGTCGGTAGAAGAGTACTATCAAGTGATGGAGATTGCTATGATCCGAGCCAGTGTCAAGGAAGATGATGAGCAAACAATGGCACGCTTCTTGAATGGCCTCAACTACCAAGTCAAGAAAATTGCCGACTTCCAACCATACTCAAACCTTCTCGAACTTGTGCATCAAGCAACCAAGGCGGAACGGCAAGTGCAAGATGACTACAAGTACTCCAAGTTCTCCTCCAAGACCTACGGCTCAAGTGTTCAAGCTACTACGACAACGACACCATCAATTACGAAATCTACAACTCCGACCGGTGACAAGTCAAGTTACAAGGACAAGACGACTTCGTCAAGCTGACCAACCTCAAGCACCTACAAGCCGAGAGCTTCATCATCTACCCCAACAACGGATGCTACCGCCAAGACAAGCTCCATCAAGTGTTTCACGTGCCAAGGCTGAGGCCACAAGACCTTCGAATGTCCAACCAAACGCAACATGATCCTCCTCGACCATGGCACCTATGACTCTATGAGCGACGACGAGATGCAAGCTTTGGAGCAAGTGGCCATACACCGCCAAGTGAATGAAGATGAAGATTCGCAAATATTTTGCGACAATGATTCGAGCCCCGCTCTTGTTGTCTCCAAAGTTTTGACGCTCCAACAACAAGAAGACGAGGACCAACGTTGCCACATCTTCCATACCAAGGCGGGCATCCAAGGAAAATCCGTCAAGGCCATCATAGACGGCGGGAGTTGCCACAACATAGCAAGTGAAGACCTTTGTTCCAAGCTACACTTGGTCAAGAAAAAGCACCCTCGCCCCTACAAGGTCCAATGGCTTAGTGATTTCGGAACCCTCCAAGTTGACCACACCGTGGACGTTTCCTTCAAGATAGGCGCTTATGAAGACACCTTGGAGTGTGATGTGGTTCCAATGTCCGTTTGCCACCTCCTACTGGGTAGACCTTGGCAATTCGACTATGGTGTCACACACAACCGTCGGACAAATCAATATAGCTTCAAGATGAAGGGCAAGCAATATGTGCTCCGACCAATGACTCCAAGTCAAGTCATCGCCGACAAACAAGCTTCATCCCATCGTGGAGATAAAAGTGAGAGAGTGATCCACCTCAAAGAGAGTGAGTGCCACAAGCCAAAAATGAGCGACTCCACGATGAGGGACATGAGAGATATAGTTCTTTTAGCCACCAAAAGAGATTTGACGGATGTGAGTGAGAGCCCATCGACCATTCTTCACTATGTACTTGTGTGCAAAGATGACGTCGTTCGGACTAACCCTTCACAACATCTTCCTCTTGTGTTATCCAAGTTATTGCAGGAATTCCAAGATGTTTTTCTGGATGAGCTACCTCCGGGACTACCCCCAAAACGAGGGATCGAACACCGCATCGACCTCATCCCCGGAGCACCACTTCCTAACAAGGCTTCCTACCGCGTCAACCCCGAAGAAACAAAGGAAATACAAAGGCAAGTACAAAAACTCCTAGATAAAGGGCATGTACGCGAGAGCTTGAGTCCTTGTGCGGTTCTAGTGATACTAGTGCCTAAGCAAGATGGTAGTATGCGCATGTGCTCCAATTTTTGTTCTATCAATGCTATCACCATTCGCTACCGTCATCCAATTCCTCGCCTAGATGATATGATAGATGAACTTAGTGGTGCCACTATATTTTCTAAGATTGACTTAAAAAGTGGTTACTACCAAATTCGCATACAAGAGGGTGACGAGTGGAAAACTGCTTTTAAAACAAAGTTTGGTCTCTATGAATGGCTAGTTATGCCCATGGGCTTATCCGAAGCACCGGGTACTTTCATGCGTGTCATGCACTATGTTTTGGGACCCCTCATAGGATATTGTGTTGTGGTTTACTTTGATGACATTCTTGTCTTTAGCAAGTCTCTTGAGGAGCATGCTACACATGTTCGCGATGTTTTGCAAATTCTTAGGAAGGAACAACTCTATGCAAACATGGAGAAATGCACATTTGGTGTTGAGAAGGTAGTTTTCTTGGGTTTTGTAGTATCTTCCAAGGGTGTTCATGTAGATGAAACTAAGATTGATGCTATTAAAACTTGGCCCACACCAACGAATTTGCAACAAGTGCGTAGTTTCCTAGGACTAGCCGGTTTCTATCGCCGTTTTGTCAAAGACTTTAGCACTATTGAATCACCTCTTCATGCTTTGAGCAAGAAGAATGCACCATTTATTTGGGGTACTTCCCAAGACACCACATTCCATGAACTTAAAAATTTGCTCACTCATGCACCTTTGCTTGCTTTGCCCAACTTTGATAAAACATTTGAAGTGCATTGTGATGCTAGTGGTAATGGAATAGGTGGTGTGCTTTAGCAAGAGAAGCGTCCTATCGCATACTTTAACGAGAAACTATCCGGCGCTCCACTTAACTACCCCATCTATGACAAAGAATTGTATGCTTTGGTGAGAGTTTTGCATGTGTGGGAACACTACTTGCGACCTCATGAGTTTGTTATCCATACCGACCATGAAACGCTTAAGTACTTAAAAGGTCAAACCAAGTTTAACAAATGACATGCGAAATGGAGTGAATTTATTGAGTCCTTCCCTTATGTCATCAAATACATTAAGGGTAAGGAAAATGTTGTGGCGGATGCTCTTTCCCGCAAATGCATGCTAGTTACTCAACTTGAATTGAATGTTATTGGTTTTGAGCACATCAAAGACTTGTATGAGCATGATGCCTATTCTGCTAATCCTTACACTATGTGCCAAGTGAAAACTTGTTGGGAGAACTATTATATGAAAGATGGCTATCTTATGCGTGCTAACAAATTGTGTATACCCGAGTCTTCTCTTCGTTTGTTGCTTTTGCAAGAGGCTCACGGTGGAGGACTTATGGGTCACTTTGGACGCGACAAGACGTATGCCACACTATCCAACAAGTACTTTTGGCCCAAGATGTTTCGTGATGTTGCACGCTTCACCAACCGATGCTCTACATGCCGCAAAGCTAAGTCCAAAGCTCAATCCCATGGTCTTTATATGCCTCTCCCTATACCTTTCCAAGCTTGGGAAGACATTAGTATGGATTTTGTGCTTGGTTTGCCACGAACTAAACATGGCCATGATTCCGTTTTTGTCGTTGTGGACCGCTTTTCCAAAATGGCTCATTTCATTCCATGTCACAAGATAGACGATGCTTCACATATTGCAAATCTCGTTTGTAGGGACATCTTGCCACTACATGGCGTCCCAAAGACCATTGTCTCGGATCGCGACGTCAAGTTCTTAAGCTACTTTTGGAAGACCCTATGCGCCAAGCTCGGAATCAAGCTTCTATTCTCTTCGGCATACCACCCTCAAACCGATGGACAAACGGAGGTGACGAACAGGGCGCTTTCTACCCTACTTCGCGTGTTGATCAAGAAGAACATCAAGGAATGGGAAGATTGCCTCCCTATTGCCAAGTATGCCTACAACCGCGCGAGTCACTCCACCACCGGCAAGTCTCCGTTCGAAGTGGTCTACGGCTTCAATCCTTTGTCCCCATTGGACATCCTACCTCTACCTCTCCAAGAGCGTGTCAACATGGACGCAAGTGCAAGGGCAAGCTACATCAAGAGGATGCATGAAGATACAAGACGCACGATTGAACGTCAAGTGGAACGCGTCACCAACAAGCGCACCATCAACAAGCACCCCATGGTGTTCAAGCCCAGTGATCTTGTGTGGCTACACCTTCTCAAGGACTGCTTCCCCAACGAACGCAAGTCAAAGCTACTCCCTCGAGCCGACGGTCCATTCAAGGTGTTGGCACGCTACAACAACAATGCCTACAAGATCGACATCCCCCGCGACAAGTACAACGTGAGCAACACTTTCAATGTCACGGATCTATCCCCTTTTCATGGTGATGAAGATCTTGATCCGAGGACGGATCTTCCCCAAGGGGGGGAGATGATGCGGAGCATCCCACCATCATCCCCATGAAGACTACACATCCGAACAAACCACCAAGTGTTCCTATGACAAGAGCCCGTGCACGTGCAATCCAAGACGAGGTGACTTCTCTCCTTCTCGACTCATCTCTTGATACACATGGAACGTGGATGCTACCTCAAGAGGAAACCCTATGCTTGCTCAGGTATCATGAAGAAGGCCTAGGAGACGCTCATGGTGAAGGACAATTCCCCATGGAAACGGACATGAAGACGGAGAGACAAGATCTTACAAAGGAGGCAGACCAACTCCCAGGCCCCGGACATCCGGCCATGCCCGGACATCTGGCCCCCTGGAAGCTTCACAGGCGCCAAGGCCAAGCTACCGCAAAGCTACAGGTGCCGGACATCCGGACCCCTGCCCCGGACATCTGGCCAACGGCCCCGGAAATCCGGCATCACCTATACAGAGAGCATCAAAACCGGCACGCCAACCCCGGACATCCGGCACCCCTGCCTCGGACTTCCGGCGCCTCCTATCCAGAGAGCTTTCTTAGCCAGCTCCAGGCCCCGGACATCCGGCCCGGAGTCCCGGACATCCGGCCCCCTGCTGAAGCCCCGGACATCCGGCCCCTGTGTGGGCAGCCTCGGGCCCGAGTGGCCATGTACCTTTCCCTTCGCCCCATTTTTCCTCTAGCACTATATAAACCCATCTCCCCCTCTTTCTAGGGTTAGCTATTGTTTGGCAAAAGACTTTGTTGAGCATAGCTCCATTATCTTCCTTCCCTCGAGGAGTGATTCCCCTCTACGTGAGAAGATCCGGAGTGATGCCAAGGCCCCTCTAAGGGAAGATCCCATGGGATTCAAGACCTCCTCCTCCGGAGCGAGGAGACTATTGTTACTTGTATCCTTTGTTGATTGTGGACCATGATACTCGTGTACTCGTGTTATTCTAGTGGATGTGTGATCGAATGTTGTCCTTGAGTGTTTGATTTCCCTCTTGTGTTTCTCTTGTGTTCTTCGTGTTCCTCGTGAGATCCCCTCCAATTCGTGAAAGATCGACACACACGGGCGTGCCCCGTATTAGATATGCTACGCCTCAGTGGTGCACGCATGGAGCAATGGCCAGGCCGAGCGCACAACCGCAGAGGTCCTGAGGGGCCTCAAGGCAAGGAGCTTCAGGAAGAAGCTTGAGGCCTGGGGCAGGGGTTGGCTTGGTGAGCTTCAGTCTGTGTTGTGGTCCATCCGCACCACCGCGACTAAGCCCACCGGAGCAGAGGCGGTCCTCCCGCACGAGGTCAAGCATCGCTCCCCACTGGTCTTGGCATTCGAGGAGGAGCGGCAGGATGCCTCGCGTGGGACAGACCTCGTGCTCGGAGCAGAGGGACGCCGCCAAGCCTCGCTCAGTGCAGCGAGGTACCAGGAGGCGCTGCGACGCTACCATTGCCGTAGAGTCCGCTCCAGGACCCTTGAAGTCGGAGACCTCGTCCTGAGGCGGGTCCTCTATAGGGACGGCTTGCACAAGCTCTCGCACATGTGGGAGGGCCCGTTCAGGATCGCCCGCGTCTCCAGGCCTGGCGCCGTGCGCCTGGAGACTCAGGACAAGGTCCCCATCCAGAATGCCTGGAACATCCAGCATCTCCGCAAGTTCTACCCGTGACACTCTCACGTAATAATGAGTGGGTTGTATGCGCCCGGGCTCCCCCGAGGACGCGGAGGGGTGTTGGAAATATGCCCTAGAGGCAATAATAAAATGGTTATTATCATATTTCCTTGTTCATGATAATCGTTTATTATCCATGCTAGAATTGTATTGATCGGAAACTCAGATACATGTGTGGATACATAGACAACACTGTGTCCCTAGTAAGCCTCTACTAGACTAGCTCGTTGATTAGAGATGGTCAAGGTTTCCTGACCATAGACAATGAGTTGTCATATGATAATGGGATCACATCATTAGGAGAATGATGTGATGGACAAGACCCAACCGTAAGCATAGCATTTGATCGTGTCAGTTTATTGCTACTGCTTTATCCATGTCAAGTATATGTTCCTACGACCATGAGATCATGCAACTCCCGAACACCGGAGGAATGCCTTGTGTGTATCAAATATCACAACGTAACTGGGTGACCATAAAGGTGCTCTATAGGTATCTCCGAGGGTGTCTGTTGGGTTGGCGTGGATCGAGACTGGGATTTGTCACTCCGTATGACGGAGAGGTATCTCTGGGCCCACTCGGTAAAACAACATCACAAGAAGTTTGCAAGCAATGTGACTAAGGAGTTAGTCACGGGATCTTGTGTTACAGAACGAGTAAAGAGACTTGCCGGTAACGAGATTGAACTAGGTATGGAGATACCGACGATCGAATCTCGGCAAGTAACATACCGATGGACAAAGGGAACTGCATACGGGATTGTCTGAATCCTTGATATCGTGGTTCGACCAATAAAGATCTTCATAGAATATGTAGGAACCAATATGGGCATCCAGGTCCCGCTATTGGTTATTGACCGTAGAGTTGTCTCAGTCATGTCTACATAGTTCTCGAACCCGCAGGGTCTGCACACTTAACGTTCAGTGACATTTCGGTATTATTGAGTTATGTATGTTGGTGACCGAAGGTTGTTCAGAGTCCCGGATGAGATCCCGGACGTCACGAAGAGCTCCGGAATGGTCCAGATGTAAAGATTTATATATGGGAAGTCATATTTTGGCGACCAGAAAAGTTTCAGGTTTTTCCGGTATTGTACCGGGAAGCTTCTAGAAGGTTCCGGAAACTTCCAGAGGAGTCTGGAAGTCCACCTAGGGTTCACCATGTCGCAAGGGTTTTTATGGGCTGAGGGGAGGCGCCCTGGCCTTGTTGGGCCAGGCGCACAAGTCCCTCAAGGCCCATGTGGCTTGGGAGAGGTGGAAAGTCCACCTGTTTATGCAAAGGGAGGGAATTGGACTAGGAGTCCAACTCCTCCCCCATGGCTGCACCCTAGGGCTTGGAGGGGCTGATCTACACGCCCCTCCTCCTATATATAGAGGGGAGGGGCGCCCCAAGAGCATACACGAAGCCCTTGGAGCCCCTCTCTCTCCCTAGATCGTTTTCTCCTCCATTCGCGGTTTCGGTAGCGCTAGGCGTAGCCCTGCCGGGATAGCACCACCACCACCGCCACCACACCGTCGTGTTGTAGGAGAACTCATCTACCTCTCCGATCTCCCTTGCTGGATCAAGGAGGCGGAGATCGTCATCGAGTTGTATGTGTGCTGAACGCGGAGGTGCCGTCCGTTCGGCGCTAGAACGTGATTGGATCGCGAAGAGGTTCGACTACATCAACTACGTTTCTTAATGCTTCCCGCTTAGTGATCTACAAGGGTATGTAGATCCACTCTTCCTCTCGTAGCTGCTGATCTCCATAGATAGATCTTGGGTGTTCATTGGAAATTTTTTGTTTCCCATGCAACGTTCCCCAACAGTGGCATCATGAGCTAGGTCTATGCGTAGATGACATCACGAGTCGAACACAAAGGAGTTTGTGGGCGTTGATATTTAGATTGCTTCCTTCCTTAGTCTTATTTTGATTCAACAGTATTGTGGGATGAAGCGGCTCGGACCAAGCTTACTCGTCCACGTACGAGAGACCGGTTCCATCCACTGACATGCACTTGTTTCATAAAGATGGCTGGTGGGCGTCTGTCTCTCCCACTTTAGTTGAATCGGATTCGACAGAGGCGGTCATTGTAGAAGGTTAAATAGCAACTTGAATATCACCGTTGTGGTTTTGCATAGGTAAGAATCGTTCTTGCTAGATACCCATAGCAGCCACGTAAAACATGCAACAACAATTAGAGGACGTCTAACTTGTTTTTGCAGGGTATGTTGCGATATGATATGGCCAAACACATGATGTGATATATGTGATGTATGAGATGATCATGTTTTGTATAGATTATCACGACTTGCATGTCGATGAGTACGACAACCGGCAGGAGCCATAGGGTTGTCTTTTATTATTTTCGCCTTCTTTTGCTTTACTTGATCGCTATGAGTTAGCAATAGTTGTAGAAGCAATAGTTGGCGCAACAACCTCATGGAGACACGTTGATGGAGATCAAGATGATGGAGATCATGGTGTCATGCCGGTGACGATGGAGATCATGCCGGTGCTTTGGAGATGGAGATCAAAAGCACAAGATCATGGCCATATCATGTCACTTATGATTTGCATGTGATGTTAATCCTTTTATGCATCTTATTTTGCTTAGGACGATGGTAGTATTATAAGGTGATCCCTCACTAAACTTTCAAGATAAAATTGTGTTCTCCCCAAGTGTGCACCGTTGCGAAAGTTTGTCGTTTTGAAGCACCACGTAATGATCGGGTGTGATAGACTCTACGTTCGCATACAATGGCTGCAAGCCAGTTTTGCACATGCGGAACACTCGGGTTAAACTTGACGAGCCTAGCATGTACAGACATGGCCTCGGAACACAAGAGACCGAAAGGTTAAACTTGAGCCATATAGTAGATATGATCAACATGGAGATGTTCACCACTGAAACCACCTCATCTCACGTGATGATCGGACTTGGGTTGGTGAATTTGGATCATGTCACACTTGGATGACCGGAGGGATGTCAATTGGATAGGAAGTTCTTTAAGGTATATGATTAATTGAACTCTTTATCATGAACATAGTCTAAAGTTGTCTTTGCAAAATTATGTTGTAGATCAATAGCTCGCGCTGTAGCTCCACTGTGTTTTTGAAACGTTCCTAGAGAAAATAGAGTTGAAAGATGTTGGTAACAATTATGCGGACTAGGTCCGTGATCTGAGGATTCTCCTCAGTTGCTGCATAGAAGGCTTATGTCCTTAATGCACCGCTCGCTGCGCCACCCCCTCAAGCGGCGTATGTGGATGTTGTGAACATCTGACAGGTACGTCCTGATGACTACTTGATAGTTCAGTGCATTATGCATTACGGCTTAGAATTGAGGCTCCAAATACGTTTTGAAACGTCATGGAGCATATGTGATGTTCCAAGAGCTAAAATTGGATTTCAGGCTCGTGCCCGTGTTGAGAGGTATGAGACCTCCAACAAGATTCTTTGCCTGCAAGATGAAGGAGAATAGGTCAATCGGTGAGCATGTGCTCAGATTGTCTAAGTGCACAATCACTTGAATCAAGTGGGAGTTGATCTTCCAGATAAGATAGTGATTGATATGGTTCTCCAAGTCACTGCCACCAAGCTCCTAGAGCTTCGTGATGAACTATAAAATGCCAGGGATGGAGATGATGGTCCCTGAGCTATTCACAATGTTTTACACTGCGAAAGGTAGAAAGAAAGAAAGAGCATCAAGTGTTGATGGTAAGACCACTAGTTTCAAGAAAGGCAAGGGCAAGAAGGGAAACTTCGAGTAAGGCAGGCCAGTTGTCGCTCCAGTGAAGAAACCCAAGATTGGACCCAAACCCGAGACTGAGTGCTTCTGTTATGAGGGGAACGGTCACTGAAGAGGAACTGCCCCAGATACTTGGCACATAAGAAGGCTGACAACATCAACAAAAGTATATTTGATATACATGTTATTGATGTGTACTTTACTAGTAGTCCTAGTAGCACCTGGGTATTAGATACCGGTTCAGTTGCTAATTATGGTAACTCGAAGTAAAAGCTACAGAATAAACGGAGACTAGCTAAGGGGGAGGTGACGATGTGTGTTGGAAGTGTTTCCAAGGTTGATGTGATCACCATCGCACGCTCCCTCTACCTTCGGGATTAGTGTTGAACCTAAATAAATGTTATTTGGTGTTTGCGTTGGGCATGAACATGATTAGATCGTGTTTATTGCAATACGGTTATTCATTTAAGTCAGAGAATAATGGTTATTCTATTTACATGAATAAAATCTTCAATGGTCATGCAGCCAATGTGAATGGTTTATTGAATCTCGATCGTAGTGATACACATGTTCATAATATTGATGCCAAAAGATGCAAAGTTAATAATGATAGTACCACATACTTGTGGCACTGCCGCTAAGGTCATATTGGTGTAAATCGCATGAAGAAACTCCATGCTGATGGATCTTTAGACTCACTCGATTTCGAATCGCTTGAGACATGCGGACCATGCCTCATGGGCAAGATGACTGAGACCCCGTTTTCGTTATGACGGAGCGGGCAAATGACTTATTGGAAATGATACATGTTGATGTATGCGGTCCAATAAGTGTTGAACCGTGCGGTGGATGTCGTTATTTTCTTACCTTCACTGTTGATTTGAGTAGATATGGGTATATTTACTTAATGAAACACAAGTCTGAAATGTTTGAAAAGTTCAAGCAATTTCAGAGTGAAGATTGAAGATCATCGTAACAAGAAGATAAAATGTCTATGGTATGATCGTGGAGGTGAATATCTGAGTTACGAGTTTGGTATGCAACTTAAAACACTGTGGAAACTGTTTCACAACTCACGCCACCTGGAACACCATAGTGTAATGGTGTGTCCGAACGTCGTAGGTGCGCTCTATCCGATATGGTGCGTACTATGATGTCTCTTACCGATTTGCCACTATCATTATGGGGATATGCATTGGAGACAACTACATTCACTTTAAAATAGGGCACCATCTTAAATCCGTTGAGACGCCGCCGTATGAACTGTGGTTTGGCAAGAAACCAAAGTTGTCGTTTCTTAGAGTTTGGGAATGCGATGCTTATGTGACAGGACTTCAACCTCATAAGCTCGAACCCAAAGCGGACAAATGCGTCTTCATAGGATACCCTAAGGAAACAGTTGGGTATACCTTCTATCTCAGATCCAAGGGCAAAGTGTTTTTTTGCTAAAAATGGGTCCTTTCTCGAGAAAGAGTTTCTCTCGAAAGAATTGAGTGGGAGGAAGGTAGAACTTGATGAGGTTATTGAATTGTCACTTCAGTTGGATGGTAGCACGACGCAGAAAGATGTTTCTGCGGCGACTACATCGAATGAAGAGGAAGTTAATGATGATGATCATGACACTTCGGATCAAGTTACTACCGAGCCTCATAGGTCGACAAGGAATCGTACCGCCCCGTGTGGTATGGCAATCCTGTCTTGGAGGTCATGTTGTTAGACAACAGTGAACCTACGAGCTATGAAGAAGCGATGGTGGGCCATGATTCCAACAAATGGCTAGGAGCCATGAAATCCGAGATAGGATCCATGTATGAAAACCAAGTATGGACTTTGGTAGACTTGCCCGATGAACGGCAGGTCGTTAAGTACAAACGGACCTTTAAGAAGAAGACAGACGCTGACGGTAATTATCACCATTTATAAAGCTCGACTTGTCGCAAAGTGGTTTCTGACAAGTTCAAGGAGTTGACTACCATGAGACTCTCTCACCCGTAGAGATGCTAAAGTCTGTTGAAATTATGTTAGCAGTTGCTGTATTTTTCGATTATGAAATCTGGCAGATGGATGTCAAAACAGAGTTTCCTTAACGGTTTCCGTGAGGAAAGGTTGTATGTGATACAACCAGAAGGTTTTGTCGATCCTAAGGATGCTAAAAGGTGTGCAAACTCCAGCAATCCTTCTAAGGACTAGGGCAAGCATCTCGGAGTTGGAATATACGCTTTGATAAGGTGATCAAAGTTTTTGGGTATATACAAAGTTTATAAGAAACTTGTATTTACAATAAATTCAGTGGGAGCACTATAGAATTTCTGATAGGTATATCTGGACGACATATTGTTGATCCGGAATGATGTAGAAATTTTTGGAAGGCATAAAAGGTTGTTTGAAAGGTGTTTTTCAAAGGAAGACCTGGATAAAAGGCTACTTAAATATTGGGCATCAAGATCTATAGAGATAGATCAAAATGCCTGATAAGACTTTCAATGAGTGCATACCTTTGACAAGATTTTGAAGGAGTTCAAAATGGATCAGTCAAAGAAGGAGTTCTTGCCTGATTTGTAAGGTGTGAAGTTGAGTGAGACTCAAAGTTCGACCACGGCAGAAGAGATAAAAAGGACGAAGGTCGTCCCCTATGCCTTAGCCGTAGGCTCTATATAGTATGCCATGCTGTGTACCGCACCTGGTGTGTGCCTTGCCATGAGTCTGTCAAGGGGTACATGAGTGATCCAGGAGTGGATCACTGGACAGCAGACAAATTTATCCTTAGTAACTTGAGGACTGAAGAAATATTTCTCGATTATGGAGGTGATAAAGAGTTCGTCGTAAAGAGTTACGTCAATGCAAGCTTTGACACCAATCCGGATGACTCTGAGTAGCAATCCGGATACGTATTGTGGAGCACCATTTGGAATAGCTCCAAGCGGAGCATGGTAGCAGCATCTACAGTATGACATAAGATTTGCAAAGTGCACACGGATCTGAATGTTGCAGACCCGTTGACTAAAAACCTCTCTCACAAGCAAAACATGATAAAACCCCAGAACTCATTGGGTGTTAATCACATGGAGATGTGAACTAGATTATTGACTCTAGGGCAAGTGGGAGACTGTTGGAAATATGCCCTAGAGGCAATAATAAAATGGTTATTATCATATTTCCTTGTTCATGATAATCGTTTATTATCCATGCGAGAATTGTATTGATCGGAAACTCAGATACATGTGTGGATACATAGACAACACTGTGTCCCTAGTAAGCTTCTACTAGACTAGCTCGTTGATCAGAGGTGGTCAAGGTTTCCTGACCATAGACAATGAGTTGGCATCTGATAACGGGATCACATCATTAGGAGAATGATGTGATGGACAAGACCCAACCATAAGCATAGCAGTTGATCGTGTTAGTTTATTGCTACTGCTTTATCCATGTCAAGTATATGTTCCTACGACCATGAGATCATGCAACTCCCGGACACCGGAGGAATGCCTTGTGTGTATCAAACATCACAACGTAACTGGGTGACTATAAAGGTGCTCTACAGGTATCTCTGAGGGTGTCTGTTGGGTTGGCGTGGATCGAGACTGGGATTTGTCACTCCGTATGACGGAGAGGTATCTCTGGGCCCACTCGGTAACACAACATCACAAGAAGCTTGCAAGCAATGTGACTAAGGAGTTAGTCACGGGATCTTGTGTTACGGAATGAGTAAAGAGACTTGCCGGTAACGAGATTGAACTAGGTATGTTGATACCGACGATCAAATCTCGGGCAAGTAACATACCGATGGACAAAGGGAACTGCATACGGGATTGTCTGAATCCTTGATATCGTGGTTCGAACGTTAAAGATCTTCGTAGAATACGTAGGAACCAATATGGGCATCCAGGTCCCGCTATTGGTTATTGACCGTAGAGTTGTCTCGGTCATGTCTACATAGTTCTCGAACCCGCAGGGTCTGCACACTTAACGTTCAGTGATGTTTCGGTATTATTGAGTTATGTATGTTGGTGACCGAAGGTTGTTCAGAGTCCCGGTTGAGATCCCGGACGTCATGAAGAGCTCCGGAATGGTCCGGAGGTAAAGATTTATATATGGGAAGTCATATTTTGGCGACCGGAAAAGTTTCGGGTTTTTCCGGTATTGTACCGGGAAGCTTCTAGAAGGTTCCGGAAACTTCCGGAGGAGTCCGGAAGTCCACCAAGGGTTCCACCATGTCGCAAGGGTTTGCATGGGCTGAGGGGAGGCGCTCTGGCCTTGTTGGGCCAGGCACACAAGTCCCTCAAGGCCCATGTGGCTTGCGAGAGGTGGAAAGTCCACCTGTTTATGCAAAGGGAGGGAACTGGACTAGGAGTCCAACTCCTCCCCCTTGGCTGCGCCCTAGGGCTTGGAGGGGCTGATCTCCACGCCCCTCCACCTATATATAGAGGGGAGGGGGCACCCCAAGAGCATACACGAAGCCCTTGGCGCCCCTCTCTCTCCCTAGATCGTTTTCTCCTCCGTTCGCGGTTTCGGTACCGCTAGGCGTAGCCCTGCCGGGATAGCACCACCACCGCCGCCACCACGTCGTCGTGTTGCGGGAGAACTCATCTACCTCTCCGCTCTCCCTTGCTGGATCAAGGAGCTGGAGATCGTCATCGAGCTGTACGTGTGTTGAACGCGGAGGTGCCGTCCGTTCGGCGCTAGATCGTGATTGGATCGCGGGACGGCTTGCGATTTGGATCGCGAAGAGGTTCGACTACATCAACTGTGTTTCTTAACGCTTCCCGCTTAGTGATCTACAAGGGTATGTAGATCCACTCTCCCTCTCGTAGCTGTTGATCTCCATAGATAGATCTTGGGTGTTCGTAGGAAATTTTTTGTTTCCCATGCAACGTTCCCCAACAGTGGCATCATGAGCTAGGTCTATGCGTAGATGACATCACGAGTAGAACACAAAGGAGTTTGTGGGCGTTGATATTCAGATTGCTTTCTTCCTTAGTCTTATTTTGATTCAGCGGTATTGTGGGATGAAGCGGCTCGGACCAACCTTACTCGTCCACGTACGAGGGACCGGTTCCATCGACTGACATGCACTTGTTTCATAAAGATGGCTGGTGGGTGTCTGTCTCTCCCACTTTAGTTGAATTGGATTCGACAGAGGCGGTCCTTGTAGAAGGTTAAATAGCAACTTGAATATCACTGTTGTGGTTTTGCGTAGGTAAGAATCGTTCTTGCTAGATACCCATAGCAGCCACGTAAAACATGCAACAACAATTAGAGGACGTCTAACTTGTTTTTGCAGGGTATGTTGCGATATGATATGGCCAAACACATGATGTGATATATGTGATGTATGAGATGATCATGTTTTGTATAGATTATCATGACTTGCATGTCGATGAGTACGACAACCGGCAGGAGCCATAGGGTTGTCTTTAATTATTTTCGCCTTCTTTTGCTTTACTTGATCGCTATGAGTTAGCAATAGTTTTAGAAGCAATAGTTGGCGTAACAACCTCATGGAGACACGTTGATGGAGATCAAGATGATGGAGATCATGGTGTCATGCCGATGACGATGGAGATCATGCCGGTGCTTTGGAGATGGAGATCAAAAGCACAAGATCATGGCCATATCATGTCACTTATGATTTGCATGTGATGTTAATCCTTTTATGCATCTTATTTTGCTTAGGACGACGGTAGTATTATAAGGTGATCCCTCACTAAAATTTCAAGATAAAATTGTGTTCTCCCCAAGTGTGCACCGTTGCGAACGTTCGTCGTTTCGAAGCACCACGTGATGATCGGGTGTGATAGACTCTACGTTCGCATACAACGGGTGCAAGCCAGTTTTGCACATGCGGAACACTCGGGTTAAACTTGACGAGCCTAGCATGCACAGACATGGCCTCGGAACACAAGAGACCGAAAGGTCAAACTTGAGTCATATAGTAGATATGATCAACATGGAGATGTTCACCACTGAAACCACCTCATCTCACGTGATGATCGGACTTGGGTTGGTGAATTTGGATCATGTCACACTCGGATGACCGGAGGGATGTCAATTTTATTGGGAGTTCTTTAAGTAATATGATTAATTAAACTCTTTATCATGATCATAGTCTAAAGTTGTCTTTGCAAAATTATGTTGTAGATCAATAGCTCGCGCTGTAGCTCCACTGTGTTTTTGAAACGTTCCTAGAGAAAATAGAGTTGAAAGATGTTGGTAGCAATTATGCGGACTAGGTCCGTGATCTGAGGATTGTCCTCAGTTGCTGCAAAGAAGGCTTATGTCCTTAATGCACCGCTCTGTGCGCCACCCCCTCAAGCGGCGTATGTGGATGTTGTGAACATCTGACAGGTACGTCCTGATGACTACTTGATAGTTCAGTGCGTCATGCATTATGGCTTAGAATTGAGGCTCCAAATACGTTTTGAAACGTCATGGAGCATATGTGATGTTCCAAGAGCTAAAATTGGATTTCAGGCTCGTGCTTTTGTTGAGAGGTATGAGACCTCCAACAAGATCCTTTTCCTGCAAGATGAAGGAGAATAGCTCAATCGGTGAGCATGTGCTCAGATTGTCTAAGTGCACAATCACTTGAATCAAGTGGGAGTTGATCTTCCAGATAAGATAGTGATTGATATGGTTCTCCAAGTCACTGCCACCAAGCTCCTAGAGCTTCGTGATGAACTATAACATGCTAGGGATGGAGATGATGATCCCTGAGCTATTCACAATGTTTTACACTGTGAAAGGTAGAAATCAAGAAAGAGCATCAAGTGTTGATGGTAAGACCACTAGTTTCAAGAAAGGCAAGGGAAAGAAGGGAAACTTCGAGAAAGGCAGGTCAGTTGTCGCTCCAGTGAAGAAACCCAAGATTGGACCCAAACCCGAGACTGAGTGCTTCTGTTATGAGGGGAACGGTCACTGAAGAGGAACTGCCCCAGATACTTGGCAGATAAGAAGGCTGACAACATCAACAAAAGTATATTTGATATACATGTTATTGATGTGTACTTTACTAGTAGTCCTAGTAGCACCTGGGTATTAGATACCGGTTCAGTTGCTAATTTTGGTAACTCGAAGTAAAAGCTACGGAATAAACGGAGACTAGCTAAGGGGGAGGTGACGGTGTGTGTTGGAAGTGTTTCCAAGGTTGATGTGATCACCATCGCACGCTCCCTCTACCTTCGGGATTAGTGTTGAACCTAAATAAATGTTATTTGGTGTTTGCGTTGGGCATGAACATGATTAGATCGTGTTTATTGCAATACGGTTATTCATTTAAGTCAGAGACTAATAGTTATTCTATTTACATGAATAATACCTTCAATGGTCATGCAGCCAATGTGAATGGTTTATTGAATCTCGATCGTAGTGATACACATGTTCATAATATTGATGCCAAAAGATGCAAAGTTAATAATGATAGTACCACATACTTGTGGCACTGCTGCTAAGCTCGTATTGGTGTAAATCGCATGAAGAAACTCCATGCTGATGGATCTTTAGACTCACTCGATTTCGAATCGCTTGAGACATGCGGACCATGCCACATGGGCAAGATGACTGAGACCCCGTTTTCGTTATGACGGAGCGGGCAAATGACTTATTGGAAATGATACATGTTGATGTATGCGGTCCAATAAGTGTTGAAGCGTGCGGTGGATGTCATTATTTTCTTACCTTCACTGATGATTTGAGTAGATATGGGTATATTTACTTAATGAAACACAAGTCTGAAATGTTTGAAAAGTTCAAGCAATTTCAGAGTGAAGATTGAAGATCATCGTAACAAGAAGATAAAATGTCTATGGTATGATCATGGAGGTGAATATCTGAGTTACGAGTTTGGTATGCAACTTAAAAATGTGGAAACTATTTCACAACTCACGCCACCTGGAACACTATAGTGTAATGGTGTGTCCGAACGTCGTAGACGTGCTCTATCCGATATGGTGCGTACTATGATGTCTCTTACCGATTTGCCACTATCATTTTGGCGATATGCATTGGAGACAACTAAATTCACTTTAAAATAGGGCACCATCTTAAATCCGTTGAGACGCCGCCGTATGAACTGTGGTTTGGCAAGAAACCAATGTTGTCGTTTCTTAGAGTTTGGTAATGCGATGCTTATGTGAAAGGACTTCAACCTCATAAGCTCGAACCCAAAACGGACAAATGCGTCTTCATAGGATACCCTATGGAAACAGTTGGGTATACCTTCTATCTCAGATCCAAGGGCAAAGTGTTTTTTGCTAAAAATGGGTCCTTTCTCGAGAAAGAGTTTCTCTCGAAAGAATTGAGTGGGAGGAAGGTAGAACTTGATGATGTTATTGAATTGTCACTTCAGTTGGATGGTAGCACGACGCAGAAAGATGTTTCTGCGGCGACTACATCGAATGAAGAGGAAGTTAATGATGATGATCATGACACTTCGGATCAAGTTACTACCGAGCCTCGTAGGTCGACAAGGAATCGTACCGCCCCGTGTGGTATGGCAATCCTGTCTTGGAGGTCATGTTGTTTGACAACAGTGAACCTACGAGCTATGAAGAAGCGATGGTGGGCCCGGATTCCATCAAATGGCTAGGAGCCATGAAAGCCGAGATAGGATCCATGTATGAAAACCAAGTATGGACTTTGGTAGACTTGCCCGATGAACGGCAGGTCGTTAAGTACAAACGGACCTTTAAGAAGAAGACAGACACTGACGGTAATTATCACCATTTATAAAGCTCGACTTGTCGCAAAGTGGTTTCCGACAAGTTCAAGGAGTTGACTACCATGAGACTCTCTCACCCGTAGCGATGCTAAAGTCTGTTGAAATTATGTTAGTAGTTGCTGTATTTTTCGATTATGAAATCTGGCAGATGGATGTCAAAACAGAGTTTCCTTAACGGTTTCCGTGTGGAAAGGTCATATGTGATACAACCAGAAGGTTTTGTCGATCCTAAGGATGCTAAAAGGTGTGCAAACTCCAGCAATCCTTCTATGGACTGGGGCAAGCATCTCGGAGTTGGAATATACGCTTTGATAAGGTGATCAAAGTTTTTGGGTATATACAAAGTTTATAAGAAACTTGTATTAACAATAAAGTCAGTGGGAGCACTATAGAATTTCTGATAGGTATATGTGGATGACATATTGTTGATCCGGAATGATGTAGAAATTTCTGGAAGGCATAAAAGGCTGTTTGAAAGGTGTTTTTCAAAGGAAGACCTGGATAAAAGGCTACTTAAATATTGGGCATCAAGATCTATAGAGATAGATCAAAATGCCTGATAAGACTTTCAATGAGTGCATACCTTTGACAAGATTTTGAAGGAGTTCAAAATGGATCAGTCAAAGAAGGAGTTCTTGCCTGATTTTTAAGGTGTGAAGTTGAGTGAGACTCAAACTCGACCACGACAGAAGAGATAAAAAGGACGAAGGTCGTCCCCTATGCCTTAGCCGCAGGCTCTATATAGTATGCCATGATGTGTACCGTACCTGGTGTGTGCCTTGCCATGAGTCTGTCAAGGGGTACATGAGTGATCCAAGAGTGGATCACTGGACATCGGTCAAACTTATCCTTAGTAACTTGAGGACTGAAGAAATATTTCTCGATTATGGAGGTGATAAAGAGTTCGTCGTAAAGAATTACGTCGATGCAAGCTTTGACACCAATCTGGATGACTCTGAGTAGCAATCCGGATATGTATATTCGAGCACCATTTGGAATAGATCCAAGCGGAGCATGGTAGCAGCATCTACAGTATGACATAAGATTTGCAAAGTGCACACGGATCTGAATGTTGCAGACCCGTTGACTAAAAACCTCTCTCACAAGCAAAACATGATAAAACCCCAGAACTCATTGGGTGTTAATCACATGGTGATGTGAACTAGATTATTGACTCTAGTGCAAGTGGGAGAGTATTGGAAATATGCCCTAGAGGCAATAATAAAATGGTTATTATCATATTTCCTTGTTCATGATAATCGTTTATTATCCATGCGAGAATTGTATTGATCGGAAACTCAGATACATGTGTGGATACATAGACAACACTGTGTCCCTAATAAGCCTCTACTAGACTAGCTCGTTGATCAGAGATAGTCAAGGTTTCCTGACCATAGACAATGAGTTGTCATCTGATAACGGGATCACATCATTAGGAGAATGATGTGATGGACAAGACCCAACCGTAAGCATAGCAGTTGATCGTGTCAGTTTATTGCTACTGCTTTATCCATGTCAAGTATATGTTCCTACGACCATGAGATCATGCAACTCCCGGACACCGGAGGAATGCCTTGTGTGTATCAAACATCACAACGTAATTGGGTGACTATAAAGGTGCTCTATAGGTATCTCCGAGGGTGTCTGTTGGGTTGGCGTGGATAGAGACTGGGATTTGTCACTCCGTATGACGGAGAGGTATCTCTGGGCCCCCTCGGTAACGCAACATCACAAGAAGCTTGCAAGCAATGTGACTAAGAAGTTAGTCACGGGATCTTGTGTTACGGAACGAGTAAAGAGACTTGCCAGTAACGAGATTGAACTTGGTATGGAGATACCGACGATCGAATCTCGGCAAGTAACATACCGATGGACAAAGGGAACTGCATACGGGATTGTCTGAATCCTTGATATCGTGGTTCGACCGATAAAGATCTTCGTAGAATATGTAGGAACCAATATGGGCATCCAGGTCCCGCTATTGGTTATTGACCGTAGAGTTGTCTCGGTCATGTCTACATAGTTCTCGAACCCGTAGGGTCTGCACACTTAACGTTCGGTGACGTTTCGATATTATTGAGTTATGTATGTTGGTGACCGAAGGTTGTTCGGAGTCCCGGATGAGATCCCGGACGTCACGAGGAGCTCCGGAATGGTCTGGAGGTAAAGATTTACATATGGGAAGTCATATTTTGGCGACCGGAAAAGTTTCGGGTTTTTCCGGTATTGTACCGGAAAGCTTCTAGAAGGTTCCGAAAACTTCCGGAGGAGTCCGGAAGTCCACCAAGGGTTCCACCACGCCCCAAGGGTTTGCATGGGCTGAGGGGAGGCGCCCTGGCCTTATTGGGCCAGGCGCACAAGTCCCTCAAGGCCCATGTGGCTTGGGAGAGGTGGAAAGTTCACCTGTTTATGGAAAGGGAGGGAATTGGACTAGGAGTCCAACTCCTCCCCCTTGGCTGCGCCCTAGGGCTTGGAGGGGCTGATCTCCACGCCCCTCCACCTATATATAGAGGGAAGGGGGTGCCCCAAGAGCACACACGAAGCCCTTGGCGCCCCTCTCTCTCCCTAGATCGTTTTCTCCTCCGTTCGCGGTTTCGGTAGCGCTAGGCGTAGCCCTGCCGGGATTGCACCACCACCACCACCACCACCACACCGTCGTGTTGCCGGAGAACTCATCTACCTCTCCGCTCTCCCTTGCTGGATCAGGGAGGCGGAGATCGTCATCGAGATGTATGTGTGCTGAATGCGGAGGTGTCGTCCGTTCGGCGCTAGATCGTGATTGGATCGCGGGACGGCTTGCGATTTGGATCGCGAAGACGTTCGACTACATCAACCGCGTTTCTTAACGCTTCCCGCTTAGCGATCTACAAGGGTATGTAGATCCACTCTCCCTCTCGTAGCTATTGAACTCCATAGATAGATCTTGGGTGTTCGTAGGAAATTTTTTGTTTCCCATGCAACGTTCCCCAACAAGGGGCCCCCACCCACGCCCAAGTGGAAGCCCCATGCTCCACGCTGGCGGACGACACTGTCCTCCAATGACTATGCCCATGAAGTCTACTACGCAACTTTATTCTTGTAGACTTTGTTGGGCCACCAAGCGCAGAGTTTTGTAGGACAGTATCAATTTTCCCTCAAGTGGATGACCTAAGGTTTATCAATCCATGGGAGGTGTAGGATGAAGATGGTCTCTCTCAAACAACCCTGCAATCAAATACAAGAAATCTCTTGTGTCCCCAACACACCCAATACAATGGAAAATTGTATAGGTGCACTAGTTCAGCGAAGAGATGGTGATACAAGTGCAATATCGATGATAGATTTTGGTTTTTGTAATATGAAAATATAGCACAAACGGTATTGCAATGCTTGAAAACAAGGCCTAGGGTCTGTACTTTTGCTAGTGCAATCTCACAACAATGCTAATATAATTGGATCACATAACCACCCCTCAACGTGCAACGAAGAATCACTCCAAAGTTCTTATCTAGCGAAGAACATAAGAAAAATTGTTTGTAGGGTACGAAACCACCTTAAAGTTATTCTTTCCAATCGATCTATTCAAAAGTTCGTACTAAGGTAACATCAAGTTATCCTTTCCGTTCGATCTATCTATGAGTTCGTACTAGAATAACACCATATGATATGCATCAACCAACTCTAATGTCACCTAGATACTCCAATGTCACCACAAGTATCCATGAGTTAATTATACGATACACATCAAACAATTTCAGATTCATAATACTCAATCCACACAAAGAACCTCAAAGAGTGCCCCAAGATTTCTATCGGAGAAAGTAGGACAAGAACGTGTATCAACCCCTATGCATAGATTACCCCAATGTCACCGCGGGAATCTGCAAGTTGAGTACCAAAACATATATCAATTGAATCAATAGAACACCCCATTGTCACCACGGGTATCCGCATGCAAGACATATATCAAGTGCTCTCAAATCCATAAAAGTATTCAATCCGATAACGAAATCTCAAAGGGAAAACTCAATTCATCACAATTAGATAGAGAGGGAAACACATCATATGATCCGACTATATATAACAAGGTCCGTGATACATCAAGATCATGACATCTCAAGAACACGAGAGAGAGAGAGAGATTGAACACATAGCTACTGGTACATACCCTCAGCCCTGAGGGTGGACTACTCCCTCCTCATCATGGCCTCCGCCAGGATGGTGAAGATGGCCACCGGAGATGGATTCCCCTCTCCGGCAGGGTACTAGAACGTCTCCAGATTGGTTTTTTGTCGATACAGAGAGTTGCGGCGGCGGAGCGGAGAGTCTAGGGTTCTTTTTTGGGGTTTCCGAATATTTGGGAATTTATAGGCGTCAGAGGGGTGGAGGGGGTGCCCGAGGTGCCCAGCACCCATCAGGCCGCGCCAGGGGGCCTCTGGCGCGCCCTGGTGGGTGCTGGCCACCCTGGGCCCCCTCTTCTGGTGTTCTTTGGCCCATATGGTTTCTTCTGGTCTGTAAAAAATCCACAAAAATCCCCACAGCGTTTCATCTCTGTTTGGTACTGATTTTCTGCGAAGTAAAAAACAAGCAAAAACAACAACTGGCACTTTGGCACTATGTCAATAGGTTAGTCCCAAAAAATGATATAAAGTTGTAATAAAATGATTGTAAAACATCCAAGAATGATAATATAACAGCATGGAACAAGCAAAAATTATAGATACGTTGGAGACGTATCAGCATCCCCAAGCTTAATTCCTACTCGTCCTCGAGTAGGTAAATGATAAAAACAGAATTTTTGATGTGGAATGCTGCCTAACATGTTCATCATATTCTTTTCTTCTTTGTATAGCATGGACATTTGGACTTGTAAATGATTCAAAGCAATAGTCTAGTTTTAACATAATGACCTGAATACTCAAGCTTGTCAACAAGCAACCATGTCTTTCAAAATATCAATACTAAAGAAAGTTATCCCTAGCCCATCATGCTTAATCATTGATCCATTCATGAAACACACTCAAATATTAGCTATGCCCAATGCTCAAGTACGATCATAGTGCCCCCTAGTTGGTGCTTATAAGAGAAGATGGAGACTCAAAGCAAAAATAAAAATTGCATAAAGTTAATAGATAGGCCCTTCGCAGAGGGAAGTAGGGATTTGTAGAGGTGCCAGAGCTCAAAGTTTTAAATTTAGAGAGAAAAATATTTTGGGTGGCATGCTTTTCCTGTCAACGAAAACGACAAAGTAGCTCACAATACTTTCCATGCTAGATATATCATGGGCGGTTCCCAGACAGAAAATAAAGTTTGTTCCTTTTTCCACCAAACTTTCACTTTCCATGGCGGGCCGTATCAACGGTTGCCTTCCATACCAACACTTTCCAAGGAATTTGTTATTTGACAACATAAAGTAAATATTTTTTTTCTTTTTCATTTCAGGAATGGGCATCCCTATTCCCGCCGCACTCTCGTGCAATGACAAGTGAATAAACACTCATCTTGAGAATAACACATCTAGCATGGAAAAATATTGGACACTCCCCACCGTTTCATGAGCGGTACGGGCACACAAAAGAGAAAATTTATTTTGAAAATTTAGAGATGGCACATACAAATTTGCTTGGAACGGCATGGAAATACCGCATATAGGTAGGTATGGTGGACTCATAAGGCAAAACTTGGTTTAAGGATTTTGGAGGCACAAGTAGTATATCTACTTAGTACAAATGAAGGCTAGCAAATAGATTGGGAAGAAACCAAACCAAGAAACGAAAAATCACATAAGTGAGCATTGAACATAACTAACACCGAATAATGCACCACAAGTAGGATGTAACTTCATTGCATAACTATTGACTTTCGTGCATGCATAGGGAATCACAAACCTTAACACCAATATTCCTACTAAGCATAATTACTCATCAACATGACTCACATATTACTATCATCATGTTTCAAAACTATTACAAGGAATCAAGTTTAATTTGTCCAATGATCTTCATGAATTTTTTTATTATATCCTCCTTGGATATCTATCACTTTGGGACGAGTTTCATATATTGCCATTGCTTTTTGGCAAGCTCGAACAAATTTAAGTGAAGCACTAGAGCAAATGACAAGCTACTCTCAAAAGATATAAGTGAATATCAATGAGTAGTCAAACAATTAAGTAGCTATGTGAGGACTATCTCTCTCAATAAAAATTTTCAGATCTAAGTATTTTAATCAAACAGCAAACTAAACAAAAATAGAACTCCAAGAATAGCACGCAACATGTGAACGAATAAAAATTTAGGCTCAACATAGGCTAACCGATAGTTGACGAAGAGAGGTGGGATGCGTAGCATCCCCAAGCTCAGATGCTTGAGACTTCTTGAAATATTTACTTGGGGTGCCTTGGGCATCCCCAAGCTTGAGCTTTTGTATCTCGTTCAATCCTCTCATATCATGGTTTCACCTATTCTCAAAAACTTCATCCACACAAACTTGAAAAGAACTCGTGCGATAGGTTAGTACACATAAAAACAAATCAACACTTCATGTACTGCCAAGACAAGTTGCACAACAATTTTCAAACATCATCTACTGTTTACTATCGTTTCCACAATTTATATCTACCAATATAGGCTATGGAAACTATAGGATAAGTAGATAACAAAACTCTGACAGCAATCTGTCCAAACAGAACAGTCTGTAGTAATCTATTAAACTAGTGTACTTATGTAACTCAAAAAATTATGAAAATTTAGGACATGCTAAATAATTTATATGCCAATACTGTGTAAAAATGTCAGAAACTTTCCACGTTCCAGTAAAATATGAAAATTCAAACACTACAGCAAAAGTTTCTGTTTTTACACAGCACACATCAAAACATGCAATGCAAGCATCCTAAGGCAATTCTTGGAACTTTTTATTGAAAAACAAGATTATAAATAACATCTAACATAGAAAAACAAAATAAAATGACACTCCAAGTAAAACACATATTATGTGACGAATAAAAATATAGCTCCAAGTAAGATATACCGATAGTGTTGAAGACGAAAGAGGGGATGCCTTCCGGGGCATCCCCAAGCTTAGGCGCTTGAGTCTTCCTTGGATATTACCTTGGGGGTGCCTTGGGCATCCCCAAGCTTAGGTTCTTGTCACTCCTTATTCTCCTCATATCGGTATCTCACCCAAAACTTGAAAACTTCAATCATACAAAACTTAACAGAGCTTCATGAGAAGGGTTAGTGTAATAAAGATAAATCATTCACTTAGGTACTGTCAAGAAAATATTCATAATTGTTCCCACATGATACCTTCTGTATTCTATCATTCCCATAATTTATACCACGAAATATAAGTTATGGGAACACTAAAACAAGCAAACTATGCATGCAAAACCGAATCTGTCAAAAACAGAACAGTCTGTGAAGATCTATAGTGTAACCATACTTAACTATCTCTAAAAATTCTGAAACATTAGGAAAACCTGAAGAATTTGTATATCAATATTGTGTAAAAATTGTAGAATTTTTAATGCTCCAGTAAAATCAGAGAAATTCTTTACTGGAGGCAAAAGTTTCTGTTTTTGGTTCAGTATCAATTCTACTCCTCTTGTGAGTCATCCCAAAGGCTTTACTTGGCACTTAATTGAAATAAAAGTCACAAAACATGATTACTACAGTATCTTAATCATGTGAACACACGAAAACAGAAAGGAAAAGTGTTGGGTTGTCTCCCAACAAGCGCTTTTCTTTAAAGCCGTTTAGCTAGGCATGATGATTTCAATGATGCTCACATAGGAATAGTAATTGAAACATGCAAGAGAGCATCATGAATCTCATGACAAGCACATTTAAGTCTAACCCACTTCCTATGCATAGGAATTTTGTGAGCAAACAATTTATGGGAACAAGAATCAACTATCATAGTAAGGCAAAACAAGCATAACTTCAAAACTTTGAAAACATAGGGAGGAAACTTGATATTATTGCAATTCCTACAAGCATATGTTTCTCCCTCATAATAATTTTCAGTAGCATCATGAAGGAATTTCACAATATAAATATCACATAAAGCATTCTTTTCATGATCTACAAGCATAGAAAATTTATTACTCTCCACACAAGCAATTTCCTTCTCATTCATAATAGTGGGTGCATCAAATGAAACTCGAATACTATAAATTGTTTCCACATTAAAAGAGTAATGTTCAGTAAAAGGATATTCAAAATTATGACAATAATTATCACTACTTTTTATAACATAAGTATCATCACAATAATCATCATAAGTAGATACTTTGTTCTCATCATAGTCAAGTGAAACCTCTTCCGAAATAGTGGAATCATTACTAAATAAAGTCATGACCTCTGCAAATCCACTTTTATCATTATAATAAAATTCAACACCTCCCAAAATAGTGGGATAATAATTATCTAAAGTTGACACTCTTCCAAACCCACTTTCATAAATATCACAATCATCATAAATAGGAGGCATGGAATCATCATAACAAATTTGATCATTCAAAGTAGGGGAACTAAAAAGATCATCTTCATTAAGCATAGCATCCCCAAGCTTGAGACTAACATTAATTGCAGCAAATAAATTCTCAAACATGTCATTCTCATCAAACATAGCATCCCCAAGCTTGTGGCTTGGCATATCATAAGCATAATCACTTTCATCATTAATAGTATGAATAGCACCAATAGTATAACAATTATTATCATGATAATTTAAAAAGTTGGTGCCAAAAAGATTTTCAAGATTATAAGGAGTCTCACTATCTTCCCAATCATAGTCATCGGAACAAGCAATAGGCATAACAAAATCATCATCAAGTCTATCATCGTCCACAATTATTTTTGATTCATCCTCGTAAGGCACAACAATAATAGGAGCAACTTCATTTGGGAGAAATACCTTTTTACCTCTACTCTTTCTTCTTTTCTTCTTCTTCACCACATCATGTGTGGGTTTAATTAATCTTTTCGAGCTTCTTATTGATGAGATTGGTTGAATAGGGGGCTCCTCCTCGTCACCTATTACATCATGAGAGACAATAGGAGGGAAAGTGGAATTCTTCACCCTTTCATTAGTATTACTTTTATATTCTATTAGTTTTCCCATCTTTCTATAGTTGGCAATATAAGCATTCTTATTGCAATTTACCATGCAAAACATATAGATATTTTTTAGATTAGTTTCAATGTCGCCCGTGAGAATAAATACTTCAAACCAACTATTTTTATGTGTCAATTCTTCACTCCCCAAAAATAGAGAAAGCTCATCATAAAGTTCAAGGGTGATCAAGTCATTACAATATTTGGCCATGATTTGATCATCAAAAAGTTTGCATTGGAAATTAAGATGACCAACTGTACTGCAAAGTTCACAAGTGATAGGACAAAGAGAACATAATTTTGTAGCAAATTCATCTATCACTTTGAGCAAAGAATTGGTTCTATCATATTTATGCTTCTTACAAAATCTATCATCCCTATAAGGTACGTCTTCACAAACTTTATGCACTCCACAAAAATTGACATGCTTATAAGAAATATTTTTATCATGACTAGTGCAATCATCATTAGTATTATGGATATTCAGAAAATTCATGCTAACAATATTGCTATCATGCTCATCATTCAAGGAATTCTCATTAAGTATTTTCATAGTTTCTTCCTCTACCAATTGAGCACAATTTTCTGAATCCTTATTTTCACGAAAGACATTGTAAAGATGAAACAAATGATGCAACGTAAACTCCATTTTTTTTGTAGTTTTATTTTATAAAACCAAACTAGTGAAAAACAAGAAACTAAAAGATTTAATTGCAAGATCTAAAGATATACCTTCAAGCACTCACCTCCCCGGCAACGACGCCAGAAAAGAGCTTGATGTCTACTACGCAACTTTATTCTTGTAGACTTTGTTGGGCCTCCAAGCGCAGAGTTTTGTAGGACAGTAACAATTTTCCCTCAAGTGGATGACCTAAGGTTTATCAATCCATGGGAGGTGTAGGATGAAGATGGTCTCTCTCAAACAACCCTGCAATCAAATACAAGAAATCTCTTGTGTCCCCAACACACCCAATACAATGGTAAATTGTATAGGTGCACTAGTTCGGCGAAGAGATGGTGATACAAGTGCAATTTGGATGATAGATATTGGTTTTTGTAATCTGAAAATATAAAAATGGCAAGGTAGTAAGTAACAAAAGTGAGCACAAACGGTATTGCAATGCTTGAAAACAAGGCCTAGGCTCTGATACCAACTTGTAACGCCCAAGATGCAATTCTATCCTTATTTTGGCACGAGGGCCTCGATAGGGATAGAAGCACATCTCGTCGTTTCGCAAGAATGGATATCATTACAAGTACATGTAAAGAAGAGATGAGTATATGGAATTGGCTTACACTCGCCACAAGCTACAACAATATCACATCAATTCAACAACATATCCAAACATCATACAGAAGAGCAGGGTCTGACTACGGACGAAAACAAACGATAAAATGACATCCATCCTTGCTATCCCAGGCTGCCGGCCTGGAACCCATCGTAGATCGATGAAGAAGAAGAAGAACTCCAAATCAAACAAGCATCGCACTCACGTCAAAGCATCGCGTTACCTGTACCTGCAACTATTGTTGTAGTAATCTGTTAGCCACAGGGACTCAGCAATCTCATTTCCAAGGGTATAAAGACTATTAAAGCTTAATGGGTGAGGTATGGTTAAGTGGTGAGGCTGCAGCAAGCACTAAGCATTTATTTGAGTGGTAACTTACGAGTACAAGAATAAAGGGGGATGATTGTCGTATAAACGGATGTGAACTAGTAATGATCTCTAAGAGATCCTGAACACCTACTTACGAACAAACATAACCCCACTGTGTTCTCTCTCGGTTCAGAAATCACGAGAAGAGATAGTCACGGTTACGCACACGGTTGGTGTATTTTATTTGAGTTTACTTCAAGTTTTCTATGACCGGGTGTTAAACAAAGTTTCCAAGTTGCCACATAACCGCGGGCACGGCTTTCCGAAAGATTTAACCCTGCAGAGGTGCTCCAACTCATCCATCACAAACTAACCACACGCCGCGGGAATAACCTCGACCACGAATCCCGTGATCTCCTAGGAAATTCCGTAGGAAAACCGCAACCTCGAGATAGCCCGAAGTATTCTTGGAATTCCTCGCACAAGACGTTCGAGAAAGGTAAAAAAAATCCAGCAAGGCCGCCCGGGGTGTCGACGAACCCGATAGGAGCCGTGTATCTCGTTCTCAGGACACGACCAGATGAGCTAGTGTACAGTGGCCTGATAGACATCACCCGAGTTGCCCCGGGGTGGCCCCACACAGTGCTCTGTTTTGGACCAACACCAGCAGCACTGGCCCCCTGTATTATGTTGAATAACGAACCTCGGGTAGCGCTAACTCCCTATGCGTCAAATTAATTATCAGAATTATTATGTTGGGCAAATGTAGTACCAATGTTGGGCCTTGCCAGACAGGTTTTATCCTAAAACGAAAATCAAGGGGGTCCCCATGACAACCCCGAGCATGTTAGGAGCGCTCAATATGGAACATAACACCGGTACACAAGTAACTAGGGCGGCAAAAGTGGAACAAAACACCAAGCAAAAGGCCGAGCCTTCCACATTTTACCAAGTATATATGTGCATTAAATTAAATAGCAGTAATATTGTGATAGCTGGAAACAATTGCACCTGCAACTAGCAACGCTATAAGAAGGGCTGAGCAAGCGGTAACATAGACAAACAATGTTTTGCTGGGATGTGGATGGGTTAGAGGCTTTTCATGGCAATTTGGGAGGCTTGACATACAAGTGGTAGGTAGCGAGACAGCGATAGAAATGAGACAACTAGCATGGCAATGATAGTAATGGTATCCAGGGAAATGATCATCTTGCCTGAGATCCCGCTTGGAAGAAGAACGAATCCATGAAGAAGAAGAGCCAACGTAGTCGAACGAATCCTCACACTCCGAACGCTTTCGGAACTCTATCGAGAAGAAGCAATTCGGAAACAACAATCAACACATGATAACACCACAACATATGCATGACATGATGTGCCAACAAACATGATGCATGTCTGGTTTAATTATGCAAGGCATGGCAATCACAACAAATAAATACTACACATTAAGTGAAGCTCAATATGCAACGAGTTGCATATTGACGAAACTCCACATTTGAATTACTTAGTTCACTCCCGTTTAGATACACGACAATATTAAATGTTTTTAACCATGGCAAGAGGTAAAGCATGAACAAACTACACATCTAGGCAGGTATAAATGAGGTCGGAAACAACTTATAGTATTTCCGAAACGACCCCATATGTTAATTTCGAAATTGGTCCAGATCTGAACTAACCATATTTTATATTTGTTAAACAGCAAAATAAAGTGCACCATGTGATTCTACACGTCATTCTGGTCGATTTACATATATGGAACATCTCAAACGGAGCTACGGCCTAAAAGATATGACAAACACAAGATTATATGCCATGAATGCAAAATGCATGAAAATGACAACCACAAGCATTTCAAAAACATGGATGCAACATGATATTATGAAACTACATGAAATTCTAGTCAAGTTTCATATATGGCATGTCCAAAACGGAGCTACGGTTCAACCACAACAACCAACACAAGTTTTATTTGAAATCTGCCGAAAACAGCAACATAGCATATTGCACACATGAAAACAACAAGCTACAAGATTCTAAAATGCACAAGCTAAGCATGGGGCAGTAGCATATAACACACACTTCATTTCATCTTCACATTACATAGTCAAAAGAATCATGGAACACATGGTAGGAAGCTCACAACATGGCAATAAAGTATAGCATTTAGGGACTTAGTGAAAATAACAGTTTTTAACAGAGCAGATTTTCGTGAAGGCATATTGGCAGCAAGAAAATTATATATTATAGGGCATATAATGGCATGAAAATCTACAGGAAGGTAGTAGACATGATGCACTACAATTCATTCCATGGGGGCAAGGTCTAATTATGCATAGAATCATGGCTAGCATCATCACAACATGGCATTATGAAGAAAAGAGATTCTCAGACTTAGTGAAAATGTGACTAGACATGTGCAGCAGTTTTTAACAGATTGACACGTTGGGCGATGAACATAACTATGATGCAAAACCTATAAATGGCATCAAAAGACACAACCTGGTAGACAACAACATGCTTAACAAAAGACTCCTTGGGAGCTACCACAAAAGACTCCTAGATCAATAGCAAATCACATGACAACATGGCAACAAAATAACAGTTTCAGACTTCGTGAAATTTAGCTAACTCCCAAAACTGCAGTTTGACTACGCATGTTGACATGGCATTAACAGTAGCATAACAATCACTTATGAGCATGGCAAGGACACTAACATCAACTAGACATGACACACTTCAAATCATACCATTGGCAAAATTACATAGGATGCATGGTGTGCTTAATATGATGCTCGCAAAACGGAACTCATCGTTAACGGATTTCAATTTTAACATGATAGCCACTTGAGAGCAAGAAATTGACATGATAATGAACTTCTACCTAGCAACCAGAGGCATGGCATCAAAATAGACATCACATAGATCAATACTTATGAAGACACCATATGCAAAAGACCTACGGTTAAGATGCAATCATCCGCGTAACAATGAATAAAATAACAGATTTGCACTTAATGATGAGATGCACTTTTGCAACTCACATTACAGCACCTAAATAAATTCCTATGAGCATGCCAATGACACTAACACAAAGAGCACAAAATGTAGAACAACTTTCATATAATTTTCATTGCAATCCGATGCTTGTGCAAAAAGTTATAGCAGTCACAAAATGCATGAATGAGTTAAAATTTCGGGGACTTAGAGGAATTACCCCACAGAAAAACTGGATGGGGTCGTACGGGCTGGAGGCGACCGGCGTTTGGTTCGGTGGACGAGGGGGTCCTCAGGTCGGGGCTGTCCCGATCTGGCCGGTGGAGGAGGCCGGCCATGGCGGACGCGACAGCGCCGGCGAGGCGGCCGGAGGCGCGGGGACGCGGGGCAGCTGGCAGGGGTCGCCGGATCCTGGGCGGGGAGGCCAGATCCCGCCGGATCCATGGCCGAAGGTGGGCGACGGCGAGATACAGGCGGCGGGGCGGTGAGGAGAAGCTCCGGCGGCGGACCTTGCGCGGGCTGCGCACTCGGGAGGACGGCGGCGAGGCACGGCGGCGAGGGGGCAAATGGCGGCGGGGGCTCGGGCGGCACGGCGGCGGAGCTCCGGCAGCTTCCGTTGCCGGCGATGGGGTGTGAAGTCCGGCGGCGGGGAAGGAGCACCCGGGCGGTGCTAGGGTATGGGGCTGGCGCGGGGCGGCTCGGCCTCGCGGGCTGGCGCGGGCCAGCACGGCGGCGGGACGGGCTCACGAGGGCCGGATCTGGGCCCTCCGGGCCCTGGCGCTCATGGGGGAGGAGAGGAGGCGAGCTGGTGGCGGCGGTGGGGAACGTGGCGGGCCCCGATTGGCCGGGGCGCCGGCTCAGGCGGCGGCTGGCCCGTGGTGCGGCGCCAAGTGGCGATGAAGGGGCGGCCGGCGCTGAATTTTAGGTGGGTGGCGGCGGCTGGAGGTCAGGCTGGGCATATAACCCGAAAACCGATGTCCCGAACCGAACTAACCGGCACCAAAGCCAAATACACCGAAACCGAGTACTTCGGTGATACGTTCGGTTTGCATATGTTGAAAACCGAATTAAGTTCAGTGATTTCGGGTTTAACACTCGGGTACCCGAGCGAACCGAAAACCGAGTAAGCACACAGGTCCGACCTGCGCGCCTGTTGCTACTCAAGTGCTCTACCGAGTACGTATATGTGTGAACATGAACTATTTATCCGGTATCTGCCAAGTGCACGAGCCCCACAACTGCATTGGGAAGAGGTGAAACTGACCCGGTGAACCGCTGTTGTCGATATAAATTTTGTGTAAAAAGAGAAGTACCGTAGGAGTAGTACTAGTAGAGTACTACCTCTGCTTAATTTTTTGCTACATGGAGTATTTTATCTAGTGAGCCGCCACGCTAATTGTACAGAGTAGTAGCCAAGGAGACTAGCCTTTAGTGCTGTCAAAAAAACGAGTAGCCTTTAGTAGCTACTCCTAGCTAGTAGGCGCAGCTACACGCACTGTACATTCAGAATAAAGTAGCGATTGCTGCTACTAGTACAGGTAAAAGGCAGTGATTCTCGAGTATATCTCGGTGTTGTTCGGTAGAACCGACGACCGAACCGAAATTTCGGTACACAGAATCTTCGGTTAGCTAATTTTTTATTAACCGATCGGTTAGTATTCTGACAAAACCGATATTTTGAATAAACCGAAGGACCGACCCGAACGGTTCGGGGGAACCGAACGCCTAGCCTGAGCTGGAGGTTAGGGGTAGGTTTGGTTAGGCTAGGGTTTTAAAAAAATGGAAGGGGGATTATATAGGGAAAGGACTAGGGTTAGAGGGTTCTTAGTCCGTTTTCGGACCATCGGATCTCGATCGGGCGGTCCGGAAGCGTAGGGGGGGCTAGCTGGGCTAGTGGGTTGTGGAGAGGGGGTGGTTGGTGGCCCGTGACATGATTTTGAAATACCGAAAACGTCCGATGAATAAACCGACGACGGTGCCGCTACGGTCGACCGTTCGAGTATCAAATGACCTCCGATTGCGACAAAATTTGGCAGGCGGTCTACCTACAATACAATAAGACCGCATGCCAGGTTTCGACCCAATCCGAGAATATTTTTATACGCACTTTTAAAAACAATATTTTATCAATGTCGCGGGCGCGTGCGTGTGTGGTTGGACTCGAAACGGTCGACGACACGAACGGAGAGAACCGGCAACTACGAACGGATGCAAGTTTTCAAAAACGAGTGACGATGATATGCACATGATGCTGTGATGAATGCGACAACCAAAAGAATCAGACAACGAGAAAGGAAATAATAGGGGAATCTTCTGGAGCATCGGTCCCGGGCTGTTACACTAGTGCAATCTCTCAACAATGCTAATATAATTGGATCACATAACCACCCCTCAACGTGCAACGAAGAATCACTCCAAAGTTCTTATCTAGCGGAGAACATAAGAAGAAATTGTTTGTAGGGTACGAAAGCACCTTAAAGTTATTCTTTCCGATCGATCTATTCAGGAGTTCGTACTAAGGTAACATCAAGTTATCCTTTCCGTTCGATCTATCTAAGAGTTCGTACTAGAATAACACCATATGATACGCATCAACCAACTCTAATGTCACCTAGATACTCCAATATCACCACAAGTATCCATGAGTTAATTATACGATACGCATCAAACAATTTCAGATTCATAATACTCAATCCACACAAAGAACCTCAAAGAGTGCCCCAAGAATTCTATCGGAGAAAGTAGGACAAGAACGTGTATCACCGCGGGAATCAACAAGTTGAGTACCAAAACATATATCAAGTGAATCAATAGAACACCCCATTGTCACCACGGGTATCTGCATGCAAGACATATATCAAGTGCTCTCAAATCCATAAAAGTATTCAATCCAATAACGAAATCTCAAAGGGAAAACTCAATTCATCACAACTAGATAGAGAGGGAAACACATCATATGATCCGACTATATTAACAAGGCCCATGATACATCAAGATCGTGACATCTCAAGAACACGAGAGAGAGAGAGAGATTGAACACATAGCTACTGGTACATACCCTCAGCCCCGAGGGTGGACTACTCCCTCCTCGTCATGGCCTCCGCCGGGATGATAAAGATGGCCACCGGAGATGGATTCCCCTCTCCGGCAGGGTACTGGAACGTCTCCAGATTGGTTTTTTGTCGATACAGAGAGTTGCGGCGGTGGAGCGGAGAGTCTAGGGTTCTTTTTTGGGGTTTCCGAATATTTGGGAATTTATAGGCGTCGGAGGAGGTGGAGGGGGAGCCCGAGGTGCCCAGCACCCATCAGGTGGCGCCAGGGGGCCTCTGGCACGCCCTGGTGGGTGCTGGCCACCCTGGGCCCCCTCTTCTGGTGTTCTTTGGCCCATCTGGTTTCTTCTGCTCCGTAAAAAATCCACAAAAATCCCCGCATCATTTCATCTCTGTTTGGTACTGATTTTCTGCGAAGTAAAAAACAAGCAAAAACAGCAACTGGCACTTTGGCACTATGTCAATAGGTTAGTCCCAAAAAATGATATAAAGTTGTAATAAAATGATTGTAAAATATCCAAGAATGATAATATAACAGCATGGAACAAGCAAAAAGTATTGATACGTTGGAGACGTATCAGCCCACGCCTAGTGGAAGCCCTATGCTCCGCGCTGGGGGGAAGACAAAGACTAGCTATTAGGTGCCGGACGCGGCTGTTCTTTGCTCTCTTTTGTAAACCGAATTTGCCGTCTTTTGGAATGGAACTTGAAGCTTTCGTGTCTTTTTTGGAAAATGGGGTGGGAATTTTTCTCCTTTGCATTGTTTCTCGTTTTGCAGTCTTGACTTTAAAATTTGGCACCTGCCAGCTTTCTCTCTCTCGCGTGCCCAGCGAGCGGGGGCTGGGCACGGTATGCACCTCGCCAAAGCTTTGGCGTTCTAATCCTCGCGCAGCGCTCCCGAGCGAGCCAGCAGGCGCAACTTGCCTCAGGCCCCCGGCCTCGGGGGTGTTCATCTCCTGGCCCTGCCAGGCATTGCGGCCTGACACACCAACGATGACGACCCTCGCTCGGGGTCTCTAGCCAAATATGGTCGCTGGGGGGAAGACGACCAAGGGAAGGGAAGTTATGATTCAGCTCGTTATCAAGGAATTCTAACCCTGCATAAAGCACTTTTCAGCACCTTCGTGGGAAGTGGTGCCCTGAGGAAGCGCCTCCGGAGGTCCAGACTCCTCGCCACCCCCCAGGAGCCTCGCGAGCGGCGGACACCTCCCGAAGCTGTAGTGCTGACTTGTCCGCTAAGAAGGGGCCTTCTCGGCAACGCCCCCAAGCTGCCCCGGCGCCCCGGCTACACCTCGTGATGCAGGAACCCGCCATGAGTACGCCAAGCTAAGTTATCCTAATCACGACAAGCTGGAACTTTCCATTGGTGGCAATATGAACGCCAAAATACGAGATAGGAGTAAAACGCTAACATAAAGGCGCAAGCGCCATGGTTCACTACATGCCCCCTTGGGGTCCTCCGTGACTCTTGATGCAGGAAGTAAAAAACAAACAGCAAAAGATGGCCTCCCGAGGACCGCTACTCCTGAGGCCTGGCCCCGGCGCCGCCCGTGCTCAGTCGGATTCCTCCTCCTCCTTGACGGTGGCGCAGCGGCATGGCGGCTCGACGGCCTCCGGGGCAGGGGCGCGGCGCCGCGGCGGCTCGCCGCCTGATGTCTACTACACAACCTTCTTCTTGTAGACTCGTGTTGGGCCTCCAAGCGCAGAGTTTTGTAGGACAGTAGCAAATTTCCCTCAAGTGGATGACCTAAGGTTTATCAATCCGTGGGAGGCGTAGGATGAAGATGGTCTCTCTCAAACAACCCTGCAACAAAATAACAAAGAGTCCCTTGTGTCCCCAACACACCCAATACAATGGTAAATTGTATAGGTGCACTAGTTCGGCGAAGAGATGGTGATACAAGTGTAATATGGAAGGTAGATATAAGTTTTTGTAATCTGAAAATATAAAAACAGCAAGGTAACTAATGATAAAAGTGAACACAAACGGTATTGCAATGCTTAGAAACAAGGCCCAGGGTTCATACTTTCACTAGTGCAAGTTCTCTCAACAATACTAACATAGTTGAATCATATGTAAATCCCTCACGTGCGACAAAGAGTTCACTCCAAAGTCACAAATAGCGGAGAACAAATGAAGAAATTATTGTAGGGTACGAAACCACCTCAAAGTTATCTTTTCCGATCAATCATATGAGCTATCCCTATAAGTGTCACGAACAGCCCTAGAGTTCGTACTAAAATAACACCTTAAGATACACATCAACCAAAACTCTAATGTCACCTAGATACTCCAATGTCACCACGAGTACCCATGGGCTTGATTATACGATATGCATCCCACAATTTCAGATTCATCATGTTCAATCCAACACAAAGAACTTCAAAGAGTGCCCCAAAGTTTCTACCGGAGAGTCAAGATGAAAACATGTGCCAACCCATAGATTCCCAAGGTCACGGAACCCGCAAGTTGATCACCAAAACATACATCAAGTGGATCAATAGAACATCCCATTGTCACCACGGATATCCCATCGCAAGACATACATCAAGTGTTCTCAAATCCTTTAAAGACTCAATCTGATAAGAAAACTTCAAAGACAAAACTCAATTCATCACAAGAAGATAGAGAGGGGAAAACTCCATATGATTCATCCATATTAATAAAGCTCGCGGTACATCAAGATCGTGTCATCTCAAGAACATGAGAGAGAGAGATCAAACACATAGCTACTGGTACATACCCTCAGCCCCGAGGGTGAACTACTCCCTCCTCGTCATGGAGACCGCCGGGATGATGAAGATGGCCTCCGGTGATGGTTTCCCCCTCCGGCAGGGTGCCAGAACGGGCTCCCGATTGGTTTTTCGTGGCTACAGAGGCTTGCGGAGGCGGAACTCCCGATCTAGGTTTCTTTTCGGGGGTTTCTGTATTTATAGGAATATTTGGCGTTGGAATCACGTCAGGGGGGTGCTCGAGGGGCCCACAAGCCAGGGGGGCGCGCCCTAGGGGGGGGCGCCCCCTAGGCTTGTGGCCTCCTCGGGACTCCTCCCCGGTATCTTTTTACTCCGGTATTTTTTATATTTTCCAAAAATATTCTCCGTAAATTTTCAGCCCATTCTGAGAACTTTTATTTCAGCACAAAAACAACACCACGGTAGCTCTGCTGAAAACAGCGTCAGTCTGGGTTAGTTCTAATCAAATCATACCAAAATCATATAAAATTATTGTAAACATGGCAGGAATACTTCATAAATTATAGATACGTTTGTCGGATTTCGGGCTCCGCAAAACCCTTAAGATTCGAACATAGGGGCGTGTGCGAATATCCCCTGCAACTGCGCCCAACCTAGCTCGCTACTCGATGAACACAACGATGAACTCGCACGATGACGAGGAAGAAGATGAACATGATAGTTTACCCAGGTTCGGGCCGCTGCGAAGCGTAATACCCTACTCCTGCTTTGGTGGATTGCCTCTCGAGGAGGTGTGGTGGATGAAGTAGTACAGTGTTTCGGAGCCTCGTGAGGGCGCTCCTGAGGTGTTCTTGGCCCTCTGTTGGCTTTGTGATGGATGAGTGGATGGACTG
Organism: Elymus sibiricus; assembly: GCA_039707655.1. NCBI lineage: Eukaryota > Viridiplantae > Streptophyta > Magnoliopsida > Poales > Poaceae > Elymus > Elymus sibiricus. The sequence goes on from CM077673.1 coordinate 102,915,768, forward strand.
GTTTTGGATTTCCCATCCCTCTCTACGGTGCAGCCTACCCTCTATATATAGCGGTGGCTCGGGTCCTCTTCCCTTATCGCAATGGCGGGAAGGGATCCCACAATGGCCAATTTTGAAGGGGGACAGGATTACGTACCCGCCCAGCCCAAAGGCGGTCTTCGCCTGCAAAGTAGCTGTCGATGATGCAGAGGTGGGCTCGGCGATGACATCCGTCCTGCGGGGCTAGTGCTTGTGGTCTTGTTGCACCAGAATGGAAACCTTTGGGGGATGCTTTGGGAACCCGCGTACGTCCTTGCTCCCTTTGCACCAAAGGGGAAACTACGCCGCCTGGCGCGCTGGCGCCCGCCTGTCCTTCCTTGCGTCATCTTTGACTCCTGAGGCCGGGCTCTGCATAGAGATCGCCGCCGCTCCGGAGGGGGCCTGGGGAGGCCCATCCCTTGCCGGTCTTGACGCCGCTCCTCCTCGCGAGCCTAGGGCCCTCGCGAGGGCCTTGTCTTGAGTGGGGCCGCGCCTGGCCGTGTTTGGCTGATGAAGTGGCCCATGCCCTAGGCCGCAGGCAGGCAGGTCTGGGTACCCCCGTTCCCAAAACACCGACAGTATCCCCGGGCCCGAAGCGCCGTGCGCCCCAAACGCCCGCGGGCCAGGCTTTACACGCGTCGAATGCCTGGGCGGCGACGCCCCCGCTCCCCGAGGGCGTCAGGAACCGCTCCAAGTCAAATTGACGTGACACCCGTGTGCAGCGCTGGCCATCATTGCCATTCCTTGAATGCTGCTGCTTCGGGCCTCTACTCCTCGGGCCATGCGGATGTGACCCTTCAGTTGGCAGGAGAGGCGACGCGGACGGTACTACGTCGATCGAACCGCCTCGCGGCGCCCAAGAGGCGCACGACGCCTGCTCTCCCACGACGCCTCGCGGCTGCAGTTACACCTATAAATCCGCCCCGCCCCTGGCAGGGGAGGGGCATTGTAGTCTTGTGGCATCTTCCTGCTTCCTTTGCTCCGTCGAGAAAACCATCTCCTCTTCCCATCTTCTCGTCCTCCATGGCGTCTGGAGGAAGTGGCACGGGCCCAGGGAAGCGCGCGGCACCGCCGGCATCCTCGTCCTCCTCCGGAGGCAGCGGTGGGGGGCCCTCAGGGCCGGCGCAGGTTCGCCGGCGCTGGGCCATGGTCGACGAGTGAGTATTCTGCCGCCTCCCTCTTCTTTAGTTGTTCTGTCCAGCGCTCCGAGCATGATCCTCTCCTTCTCCCAGGGCGCCTGCGGCCAAGAAGCGCAGGCTTCGGGAGCTTCAGGAGGAAGCGGAGGCGCTGCGGGCCCGGCTGGCGACCGCCGAGGCCGCCTTCCAAGCCGCCCTCCGGGGCGAAGCAGAGGCCAGGGTGGAGCTGGCGTCCCTCCAGGCCCAGGTCCAGGAGGTGGCTGACGCCGTGTAGGCCGCCCAGGATGAGGCGGCGCACGCCAGGCTGCTGGAGTCCCAACGCGCCAAGCAGTTCCTGGACATCGCCAGCCGCGCGGCCGGCGCGGTGAACCGGTTCGTTGGGGGCGCCCCCGCGCTGCCGAACAAGCGCGGCGACGGGGGCTACCTTGAATTCTTCCAGAAGGTGGTGGAGGCGCTGGAGACCGGCGTCTCCCGCGTGAACGCGGACAGCGAGTCTGACGCGCGCGACCTTCTGGACCTCGCCTTGACGCTCATCTTCTCCAACCTGTGCCGCCTCGCCCCGCAGCTCGACCTCCGGCGCGTCGGGGAGCCGGAGCCAGACGGGCTCTAGCGCCCCCTTCGGGACGAGGTGCGCCCGCACGTGGAGTCCATGGTGGAGCGGTTCGTCCAGGTGCCCGCCTCCAGCGGGGTGGACGACTCCGACGCCGAGGCGGCTGGTGGTATGGGCGGCGACGGCGGCTTCTCCCCCTAAGCATCCCCTGCCTTCTTTTCTTGGTGCCTGTAATATTTCAAGAAGAACTCTTCCCCGGAGGGCGTTAATCTTTTGTCTGTTACCTTCACCTTCTTGTTTTTCTTTTCCCGAATCGCCGTTCGCTTGCTCGTCGCGACACGACTTAGATTCTCCGCACGGGGCCAGGCGCTGCTGCCGCCGCGGCCTGGTGATGGCAAACGGTAGGGTCCTCACGAGGCTTTTCCTCCTAAGGGGCAACTCGTGGCCGCCACCTTCCCCGGGTTCACGGCCTTGCAGTTCGTCGTGGTGGGGTCCTTTCCCTCGTGTCGTTTTTCCTGTTGCCTCGGTCCTCAGGGGTCTCGATGGCCGCGCGTGGTGGCCTGTAATTCCTGCATCTTTACGTTAGTGCGCATAATCCTTGTCCTGTCCTCGGGTCGTTATTAGGCCAGGAGGCTCTTGCTTGGTTCGGCAGTGTACTTAGCTTGTATGGCGGTGGCGATCTCGTGCGTCGCGAGGCGCGGCTGGGCTGTCCAGATAGCCCGCGGATCCGTCTGGGACGCTTCCTCCTCGTTTGCTGGACGGTTTGGGGGCCCTTTCGGCACTCTGCGTCTACAGGCCCCAGTCCCGCACATTTCCTGACCACCATTGCGTACGACCGGATCACCAAGGACGCAGCCACGGGGTCAGGCCCCGACACCCTTGATGCCGACTGGATCACCAAGGACGACATCAAGGGGGGCGAGTGGCTATATGACCGGTAAGGCTCCTAAGGCGTGCTGCTCAGGAGCCCCCCTTTGACGCTCAAACCGCTCTAAGTCGGCAGGTCCCAGTCCCGCACATTTCCCGACCACCGTAGTGTACGACCGGATCACCGGGACGTGACCATGGGGGCAGGCCTCAACACCCTTGATGCCGACCGGATCACCAAGGACGACATCAAGGGGGGCGAGTGGCTATATGACCGGTAAGGCTCCTGAGGCGTGATGCTCAGGAGCCCCCTTTGATGCTCGAGCGATCCCCATTCCATCATTTCGGACGCTGCCTCAGGAGGCCCTGGGGCCTCCCGAGACTCCATGTTGTGGTGTCGTGCTGCGGTCGGAGCCCCTGAGCGGGGGTCGACGGCTAAGAGGCGCGTGCCCCTGAGGCGACAAGGCCTTGTTATCCAGCCCCGAGGTGCCTCGGGGTGGAGTGGAGCGCTTGGCTCCTTGCGAAACACCATCCAGAAAGAGAGAATTCAAGTCTGGTAAAATGAGAGAACGCAGAGAGAAAAGTTCCCGCCCCTTTTTCTTTTAAACATAGAGTTTCGAAATCCTCAGACTTCATTCCAAAAAACGGCAACTCGAACACCAAAAAGAAGCAAGCAAATGCCGCGTCTGGCCCCTAGGCTAGTCTTCGTCTTCCCCCAGCGCTGAGCGTAGGGCATCCACGTTGCATGGGTATAGCCATTGGAGGGGAGTGTTGACTTCTCCGCCAGCGCGGAGCTGTGGCTGCCACGTTGCGTGGGAGGAACCCCTCCGCGTCCTCGGGGGGCTCCGGGCGTATACAGCCCACTTATTATTACGTGAGAGTGTCACGGGCGTAGATAGCTGGGCAAGCCAACAGGCGCACGGCCTGGTGGCTCCCAACTCCGTCAAGAACCATCCCGTGCATTTCTGCCCGGTTGCGCGCCCTTATGACCCTAACCCGAATGCATCGTTCCCCGCGCGACCGCAGGATTACGCTCCCGAGGCCCAAACATGAGCACCATGCATCGGCGCAGCCATAAGGGTGTTTTGTCGATGAAGCCGCCTCGTGAAGCGTCCGTGCGCCGGCCGGACAACGTCCTGAGGGCCTCCTGAGGCCCAGCCTCCCGAGGCCGTGCTGGCGCTGTAGTTGCCGCGGGTGTCCCGCGATGTTTGTGTCTTGCTGCTCCCCCCAGGCCATTACTCCTGGGGCCTCGGGGCTTGGTCCGACGTCGCTTGCCCGCGGGGGCGCCGGCTTGCGCCGCGCCCCGCGGGCCCAGGGGCGCCCTCCCGCTCGCGCCGCCTGGCCCGGTGCTCCGCCGACGGAAGCCCCCAGGCCCGGCTCGAGGAGGACGCCGTGTGTGCTCCTTACTCTTGGGAGGTGCTGGCGCCTGCGGCAGGCGCTTGACCCATCTCACCGCCAGGCGGTATGACGTAGCACGGTACATAGGGCTCCACATAAGGGCTCGGTCCTCCTCCTGAGCCGTCCGGCGGGGCGCCGGGGACGGTCCCTCCTGGCGGCGGCGGGGAAACCGCCCCACGCGCGTCGTTCGCAGACCCTCCTGCGACGGGCCTCAGAGCGGAGTTGCTTACCTCTGCCACTGCCGTTGGGTGGGCCGCGCGTCTCTTGGTGTGGATTGCTTCCTTGGCGACCTGATGCGCCTTCGCCATTGTTGCTTGTTTGTCCGGACGCCAGTGCCGCTTGCTCACTGCGCCGGATGGCACGCTCCCGTCTGGTCAACCCAGGCTGTTGAAGGCCCACCGGGTCATGGAGGCGCGTGTTGGTGTGCGCGCGGGGCGCCCCGTCGTTTCCTCCGTGTGCTTGGTCGTCGTGGCGGGGCTGCGCCCCGAAACCGGTCACCGGGATTCGGAGGAGGAGGAGCACAGCGTGTGGCGTGCCCCGCTCGGGCCCGTCCGGTGCCGGAAGGGTCACTCCGCCGGCGGGCTGGGGAGCAGGCGCGGCATGCGAGCCCCCGGCGCCTGGCGCCTGCGGCCTTGAAGAAGAGTGAGGGGCCACGGCCCTTTGCGCGACGGTGACCAGCTCCGCGATGTGGTCGGCCCATGCGTCGAAGCCCCCGTGCGTTGGGCGGTGGTGGAGCATCTCGCTTGCCAGCAGTAGCGCATCGTGCACGTCGAGGTCCCCCACGTAGGTGCGGCGCGTCGTCGGTGCCCGGGGTGCCGCCCGCCCGCCGTGTGCTTGGGCGGTGCGAGAGGCGGTGACGGTGGAGGCGATGCTGGTGGCCTGATACTGACCGGCCAGTACCATGCTGCAGGGGCGTGGGCCTCCGACGGCAGCGGCGGGGTTGATGGAAGCTGGCCCGATGCGGCCGGGGGAAGCTTGTTGAGCGCCGGCCATCGGAGCAGTGAAGCGTGGGAGGAACGAAGCTTGGAGAAGACCTCGACACGCCCCCTACCTGGCGCGCCAATAGTCGGATTTCGGGCTCTGCAAAACCCTTAAGATTCGAACACAGGGGCGTGTGCGAATATCCCCTGCAGGTTCGCCCAACCTAGATCGCTACTCGATGAACACAACAATGAACTCGCACGATGACGAGGAAGAAGATGAACACGATAGTTTACCTAGGTTCGGGTCGCTGCGAAGCGTAATACCCTACTCCTGCTTTGGTGAATTGCCTCTCGAGGAGGTGTGGTGGATGAACTAGTACAGTGTTTCGGAGCCTCGTGAGGGCGCTCCTGAGGTGTAATTGGCCCTCTGTTGGCTTTGTGATGGATGAGTGGATGGACTGGTTTTGGATTTCCCATCCCTCTCTACGGTGCAGCCTACCCTCTATATATAGCGGTGGCTCGGGTCCTCTTCCCTTATCGCAATGGCGGGAAGGGATCCCACAATGGCCAATTTTGAAGGGGGACAGGAGTACGTGCCCGCCCTGCCCAAAGGCGGTCTTTGCCTGCAAAGTAGCTGTCGATGATGCAGAGGTGGGCTCGGCGATGACATCCGTCCTACGGGGCTGGTGCTCGTGGTCTTGTTGCACCAGAATGAAAACCTTTGGGGGTGCTTTGGGAACCTGCGTACGTCCTTGCTCCCTTTGCACCAAAGGGGAAACTGCGCCGCCTGGCACGCTGGCGCCCGCCTGTCCTTCCTTGCGTCATCTTTGACTCCTGAGGCCGGGCTCTGCATAGAGATCTCCGCCGCTCCGGAGGGGGCCTGGGGAGGCCCATCCCTTGCCGGTCTTGACGCCGCTCCTCCTCGCGAGCCTAGGGCCCTCGCGAGGGCCTTGTCTTGAGTGGGGCCGCGCCTGGCCGTGTTTGGCTGATGAAGTGGGCCATGCCCTGGGCCGCAGGCAGGCAGGTCTGGGTACCCCCATTCCCAGAATGCCGACAACCTTGGAGACGTATCACCGCCCTCCTTGGTCCGGGCCCGCCGGCGTGGCGGCTCGTTGTAGCCATCGTCGCTCGAGCTTCCCCGGGAGGAGGCGTCGCTGCTGGTGGAGGTGGCTCGTCCGTCGCCAACGGCAAGCTCACCGCTGAGGACGCCGCCACCGCGGTGGTCATCGTCGGTGGAGAAGTGGTCGTTGTCGTCGCCGTCGCCCTCCGAACAACACCCCAAGCGCCTACCGTCTTCCCCGAAGGTCTTGACGAAGAGCGTCACCGCCCCGTCATACTTGAAGTGGAGGGTACACCTCCCCTGCAGGCTGCGGGCGCGGGCGAACGTCTGCCACCCGCGGGTCAGGAACACGTAGCCCGCGGGGGTGACTTCGAGCTCCACCCATGAGGCTTGACTGCAGCAACCGTCGGCCTGCAGCCATAGGCCGGCGGGCCCTCCGGCTGGGAGCGCACCCGCGAAGAAGCGTGGGAGCTGGACCTAGGAGATGGCCGGCCTCCCCTCCCACACCACAAATTCTTGGACCGCGTCGGCCGAGTGAGATCGCGGACGGGGCGGCTGGGTGCCCGCCGTGAGCCTCCCCCCTCGGCCGTGAGCGCCGCGGCTACCACTTCCACCTGCGTGGGAGGGAGCTTTCCCGCGGCCGCCGGAGGCAGTGCGGGCCCGCACGGGAGTGCGCCCGCGCCCTCGCGGGGCCACCGCCGGCGTCGCTGTGTACTTGCGGGGGCGGCCGCGACCCCTCTTGGGCGGCGGCGAGCCCGGTCCCTCCAGGCAGCCCTTCCCCTTCTCGGCAGTAGAGAACCTCCTCACTGGTGTCATGGTCATGGAAGTGGCGGATTGAAGTGAGGAGGAGAGAAGATGAATATGGGCTAGGGGGCTCTGCCCCCTAGCCCATTTATAGCTGCTCAGAGGCTAACCGGCATCTCTCCGCATGCCGGGCAATGATGGCCCCACAGCGCGCCAGCCCTCGTCCATCGGGGCGGTTACCGAGGCGACGTGGGGAAGTGGAGACGTCCGCGCCTCGTCATGCGCCACGCGTCGAGCCTGGCCCGTGGGTGACTGGGGCCCGCGGCCCGTCGGCCTCCCTTCCTTGGCTTCGCCCCGAAGCCGGCCCGAGCGCGCCTTGGGCCCGGGGGCTACAGTCGGCGTTCTGGGTTCGAGGGTACCCAGACCTGCCTGCCTGCGGCCCAGCGCGTGGCCCACCTCGACGGCCTGGCAGCAAACTCCCCAAGACAAGGCCCTCGTGAGGGCCCCAGCCTCGCGAGGGGAACAACGCCAAGACCTCCAAGGGAGTGGCCTCCTCAGGCTTCCTCCCGAGGAGCGGAGACTCCTATGCAGGCACCCGACCTCAGGAGGGTGGGATGATGTGAGCCATGACGACCAAGGCCAGGCGGGCGCCAGTGGGTGCCAGCGGGCGCAGAGGGGGCAGTTTCCTCTTTTGTGCTAAGGAGGCAAGGACATACGCGGGTTCCCAAGGAACCCTCCAAAGGTTTCCATTCCGGTGCAACAAGACCAAGATCACGGGCTCGGCAGGACGGGTGTCATCGCTAAGCCCACATCTGCGTCATGCCAGGAGCTTTGCAGGCGAAGACGACCGTTAGTCAGGATAAATTGTACCTCCTGTCCCCCTTCAAATTTGGCCGATGTGGGATCCCTTCCCGCCTCTGCGATAAGGGAAGAGGACCAAGGCCCGCTATAAATAGGGACTAGCCACCACCATAGAACGGGATCGGATCCACCCACACCAAAGAGCCCTCGCGAGGTCGCTCAACCACTGTACTAGTTCATCCACAAACCTCCTCGTCAGTCAAATCCACCAAAGCAGGAGTAGGGTTTTACACCACAAGGTGGCCCGAACCTGGGTAAATCTCTCGTGTCCATCTTCTTGCGCTCTCACGCATCTTCGGCAGGGTCAGGCTGTGGAGCGGCAGGCTTGAGGCTTAGGCTGGTTGGGATCTTCGCACACACCCCAGAGTTCGAACCTTCTTGGGTCTGCAGAGCCCCGAATCCGACAACTACTCCAAGAGTGATGACTGATCGTGAGCTTCTCCTCAGTCTTCATCAGAAGGTTGATCATAATCACAAGTGACGCAGAACTCTGTGAAGAAAAATCATTACTATGTGCATGAAATCTTCAATCGCACTTGGGCCATACTCGCACATCTCAAAACCCCCACAGAACTCGAGGAGATGAATCTTCAGCAGAACTATGACTGATCTCGACTTCCACAGAAGAAATTCAAGAAAGTTCAAGTTCCTTAGTTGGTGACCAGTTCATATTCTTCATCTCGTGAGATGGGTGAAGCTGAAGACATTGAAGATACTGCGGAAGGCCCTACCCCACCAACGCTGGCGCTCCTCCAGCACCTTAAAGATGAAATTCTTCAGGGGCGTTAATCCTCAATTTTATCCCTTTTGGTCACTTGATGACAAGGGGGGGGGGATTTGAGTTAGTCTTCAAGCGGGTCTCTTTATATGGGCTATTTTTGTTTAAGTTACAACTCTCGTTCTTCTGAAGTGTTCATTTGATGAGTTGTAAACTTAAGTCCGATGGTGGTCTGATACTTTTGAACTTCTTTATGCATGCTTATTTCCTCAAATATCTTAATGCATGCATGCTGAATTTCCTCAGACACCATTTTCCATCATGCATTTCAATTTCCTCATGATATATATTAAATGCGTGTATAGATTACATGATATAGGGGGAGATCTCCAAGATTTTATCCTGCCATGTGCATTTGCAGTCCAAACCAAATTCCTCAAATATGCACATCTTCAGGGGGAGTTCCTCTATATCTTGCAATCAAATTCCTCAAACTTAGTACTTACACTTCATATGTTTATCCTCGTTGAAAACTTAACCTATTTGTCATCAATCACCAAAAAGAGGGAGATTGTAAGTGCATCTCGTGCCCCTTAGTGATTTTGGTGTATTGAAGACTTGTAGGTTAAGGGACTAATATGTGTGTGAGTGTACACATGCTCTATAATTTGCTGAGGAGTTTGATATATACGAAGAATGTCGACCCCTAAAAATGAATGTCTTCAGCTGAAGACTTTGGTGAAGACTTTGATATTTCCCTGAAGACTTTGAAGCTGAAGAATTCGGTGTGACCTTGAAGATATTAACGAGGACTATGAAGCATGAATACTTTTGTTTTGGTAGTTTCATTTCCTTTCTTTGAATCATAGGAAACACTGTAGTGTTAAAGGGGCCCGAGGTAATACTAAGGAAGAATTTCCAACTGATGCTCAACTCAAAAGCCTCAACATAACCAATCCTTCGAGTGAAGCCTTTGGAAATCTCTTGCAGCTCAGTCAAGTTCTTCAGTGACAGAGACGATTTTCTTTTGGTCTCGGAGGAAATTGGTCGAACTGAGGAGTTAGGATTTCGCCAGTGCGAATTGCCTACCGTGAGGAATATGATAAGCTATGGGGAATTTGACAGTTCAAATTCCGAACGTTGTTGTGCTTTGCACCAGCTGTCCAGATATTTTATCCACCTAACGGTCATATCATTTGGGGGCATTTATGTCTTATCATGTTGGGTTGCATCCTGGCTATAAATATCCGCCCCCCACAACCAATAGTTGGTTGGCTGCTTAGAGAGAGATTGACACTTGTCATTTGAGAGCAACCCATTCCTCAAGGACTTTGAGAGAAAATCATCAGTGAGGAAAAACCCAAAACCCAAACCACCAAAACTCAAAGTGATTGAGCATCACTGAAGAGATTGTTCCTATGTGGAACCGACGCTTTTTACCTTTGAAGACTGTGTATCTTCCAGACGGTTAGGCGTCATGGTCTACAGCATCCAGCAGTCAATTGTGGATCGCTGGGTGACCGAGTTTGTGAGGGTTTGGAAGTCTACCCTGAAGACTTACCACGAGTGTTGGGCGAGGTCTGCGTGACCTTAGCTCAAGGAGAATACGGTAAGGACTGTGTGTCCTGGGACTGTGTGTCCTTTGGTTCAAATACCAAGCCGCTCCGAACCAGACGTACGACTGTCATAGCAGTTGGAACTGGGTCATCAAATCACTGTCTTCATCGAGCTCCTGGTTCTATTTCCTCAACCCCTTCATTTCCTCGAAGTATTTGTTGATGAATCTGATTGTTACTGTTTGAAGAATTTGACTGAAGACTTTCTCAATTTCCTCATCTCAAATTCTTCAGTCACTTTATCTTCTGCCTACTTATCCTGTTCACGCTACTTATGATGTGTGTATGTTTCATTTCATCATGATGACTATGATACTGCTATGTTTCGCATGCACTTGAGTACTTATTCCGCTGCTAGTAGTTCGTCACTTAGCAAATTCCTCAACTAGTAATTCCTCAGTGACGAATTTATAAAAATTGCCTATTCACCCCCCCTCTAGTCGATATAACGCACTTTCATCAGCCAAAATCAGACCCACTGAGATTTATCTATTGGTCTCACCAAAACACCAAAAGTTGCCACATTTTGCACTAGTCGGTGCAACCGAGTTTTTGCTTCGGTTTCATTGAATTGGGCAATAATGTTTTAACGGTTAGATTTTTGGAGATGCCTATATATACCCCTACACCCGCCTCTCACTCGTAGAGGAAGCACTCAAAATAGACCAACACTTGCCCCCATCTATTTTCTGAGAGAGAACCACCTACTCATGTGTTGAGATCAAGATCTTCCACTCCAACCATATGAATCTTGATTTTCTAGCCTCCCCAAGTTGCTTTCCACCAAATCAACCTCTTCTACCAAGCCAAATCTATGAGAGAGTGATTGTGTGTTGGGAGACTATCTTTTGAAGCACAAGAGCAAGGAGTTCATCATTCTTACCACATCTATTACCTTTTGGAGAGTGGTGTCTCCTAGATTGGTTTGGTGTCGCTTGGCGATTTCGTGTGGAGTTGAACCAAGAAGTTTGTAAGGGCAAGGAGATCGCCCACTTCGTGAAGATCAACCCCGAGTGAGGCTAGTCCTTCGTGGACGTAAGCCGTGATGGAATAGATGAGGTTGCTACTTTGTGGACCCTTATGGGTGGAGCCCTCCATGGACTCTTGCAACCGCTACCCTCCGTGGGTGAAGTCTCTATCAACGTGGACGTACGATAGCACCACCTATCGGAACCACGGGAAAAATCTTCGTGTCTCCAATTGAGTTTGATCCTCCTATCCCTTCCCTCTATTTATATGTGCATGTCTTTACTTTCCGCTGATATACTCTTAGACTTGCATGTGTACGGTGTGCTTGACTTGATATAATTGCTAAAACTTGCCAACATCTAAAATTGGGAAAATGCTAGAATTTTAATTTGGTCAAGTGGTCTAATCACCCCCCTCTAGACATACTTTGGATCCTACAATAAACCAAAACAAAGAAAGGGTAGACTGGAAGTTGAATCAAAAGAAATGTGAACTTGGTAGCACATGCTGTAGTACCGCTCCCTGCAAGCGGTAGTATCGCTCCCGGGAGCGGCAGTAGCGCTCGAGGCGGAGGTCTCCGGGGCAACCACAACCGCAGGTCAGATCCGGTACTACCGGTGATGCCAAACTCAAATTTCTTCCAATAGAACGACAAATCTACCCAACTAGCAGTCTTCCACGTCCTACTCATGCCACGATTTGACCAAAAATCGGTGAATGCATCTCATATTGCCCTAAGGCCTAGATCCAAAAAATAGAACCGTAGGAGAGGAAAACAGGGGCAATACCGGCATCCATGGCAACAGGAGAGGGTAGGGATCGACTCCACCGGTCAGAATCGCGAAAGAACTGCTAGAAACGGAGGTCCGGCGGTGGCCGCCGGAGCAATGAGGTCGCCTGTAGAGAGAGAACCGGGAGGGAGGAAAGAGATGAATGGGTATGGGGGTGTGGAAACTCCCCCTACCCATCTCATAACCCCCTCCACGCACTCACAAGCGGTAGTACCGCTTGGGAAGCGGTAGTACCGCCCCGGTACTACTGCATAGCAGGGGGCCGTATAGTACCGCTCCAGCGGTAGTACCGCGGGGGCGGCGATAGTACCGCTTACATAATCGGTAGTACCGCCCCACACAGCGGTAGTACCGCCTGGGTGACCAGGAATTGTCAAACTAGTTCTAAAAAGGGTGACTTATGCAATATAAGAGTTTGTAGATGAGAAATGGCTTGGGTTGGAGACACAAAAACCAGCAAATGGGAAGGGACACTCCAAGTTCAAAATGACAAATAGAAAGAAGAGCAAACTTGGAGTGACACAAATAAAAAACAAGCTCTAAAAAGCAAATACCTCACTAGGAGGGGGCGGTGGCCGTAGCCACCTATGTTTGAGTCAATTGGTATGGTACCACGAAGATTTTAACCTTGGGTCCATGACCAAAACTCTTCTTTGAAGCACAAGTACCATAAAAATGGCTAATGTGAAATACTTGGTCGATTTTTGCATAATGGGGGGAGGGAGAGTTCATTGAGAGAACAACACTCCCCTATATCCATGCCTACATCTAAACAAGACAAAATGATGAGTGCGGTGGGGTGTAAAATACTTCGAGCCACATTGCTCAAATCAATGGTATTTAGCTCATGCCTTAACTCGCGAAATCTTGCTTCATCCAGTGGCTTATTGAAAATATCTGCAAGTTGTTCGTGAGGTTGACATAGAGAAGATCAATGTCTCCATGCTTGATATGCTCCTGGATGAAGTGATGACAAATCTCAATATGCTTCGTCTTGCAATGTTGAACCAGGTTGTGGGAGATTTTGATAGCACTTTCATTGTCACATAAAAGAGGCACTTTGTTACAATCGACACTGTAACCCTTTAAAGTTTGCCTCATCCTGTCACACACTGTGTTTGTTTCACTTTGCTATGCTTGGATTTACAAAATTTGGAACCAATTAAAACTTTTTGAGTGCATGTGCTTGTTTGATTTGTTTGATGCTTGCTTGCTTGGTTGAATGTGTTGGCACTGTTAGGTTCTACTCCTCTCCACATTCATCTTCCTTGATCCAAACTTCTTGCCCAATGATCATACCATGTGTATAGTACCTAAAACTATTTTTATCAAAATTTCTTTTGGCCAAAAAGGATTTATACAAACTAGGTTTTCAAAAGCCCCTGAATTGAGGTTTGCACTGCAAGTCCTCAAATTGGGTGGATCCTTTCTTTTCAAAGGATTTATTTGAAACCTACTATATATATGACTTCCCAAAAACACCAAATATTATTTTTAAAGATTATTTTACTATTTTATTTAAAGGCTTTTTCTTAAGGTCAGAAATGGTCTTTTATTGGGAAAAAATTATTTGAATGCTTTAAAAATATTTGAGAAAATTTAGGGAAACTCAGTGGACATATATTTTCCATATATATGAGTTTCAACACATGCTCATGTTCAACATAATGGGCAAAACCCTTTCTGCTTAAATCAAGCTTTTGAAATATTTCCATAAGAAATATTCTCAATAAATTCCAGGAAAATTCCAGCAAGACACACATGCCATATGTGTTGATCTTGAAAATTTTCATCTCAATCCCAATTGAATTGCTTCACCAAAATATTCCAAAACCATTCCTGTCCAGAGTCAAATTTGAGCAACTTTACATTGTGAAGTTTCTTCCCTTGACCCCAAACTTTGTGGGCATGTTCTAAACCCCAAATAATGATACGACACCAAGTGGTGGATTTGGGGGAAGTGAATTGCATGCCTAGATCTACAGAAATCTGATTCTGTTGATTTCTAGGGTTTTACAAAGCTACATTGTGAACTTTCTTCAATCAAGCTCAAACTTGGTGATCAACCCTATTTCTAATCACCATTTGCCCCTGTTAAATCTCTTGGCAAGCAAACTCCATTTTCTTAGCCAAATCATCATCAAACACTTCTGCATGTCTTGTAAAAAACCTTGTTTGACCCCCTTCTGATATTCTCCTTCACTTCAAATTTTTACCACAGCTTAATAGTATTGCATTGCACCTCCAGTAACTTTCTCTGGCCAAGGCTCAATCATTAGGGGGGGGCTAAAACCCCATTTTTACCTTTTGACAGCATCTATTTTTACCTCCCCCTCCTTTCACCTCTACTCCCCTCTAGCCCCTAGAGCATCTCCAGGCACCCCAAGAGCTAGTGGACAAGCAGTGGCATGCCCAGAGCGTGTGGACACGCCACTGGCATGCCAAACGCGCGCTCTGGAGCACGCTACAGTGTGCCACCACACTGTAGCAGGAGCATCCCAAGGCCCCCCGACAGCTTTGGGATGGGGGGAGCTGTCCCCCGAGATGCCCTCGACGTCCGCAACCCTCCAAAGTGTCGCCCCCCTCCTCCTTCTCTCTCCGACGACCTCTGTCGCGCGTGCCCGAGCGCCGCCCGCGTCCGCCAGTCACTGCCCGCGTCCCTGGCCTGCATCGCGCACGCTCTCCTCTCCCTCTCCCTTCTCCGAGTCGTGGACGACGCCCAGGAACACCTCATACCGGCCCCTGCCCCTTCCCGTGGCCACCAGGGCTGATCCCGCGGACGCCGGTGAGCTTCGTCCATGGTGCACCGTTGCCTCGCTATTTAAGCAAGCCCGCACCTCTCTCTCCCCTCTGGACCCTTTCTCCCTCACCTAATCTAGCCCTCGCTCAGTCCATCTACCCCAAGGAGGCCCCAAGCTCGAGATCGAGCCGGAGCTCCGCCGTCTCGGCTCGCCGGCAACCGCACGGTAGAGGCCTCCCCCGCTCGCGCTCTGACTCGATTTGGATCCAACACGAGCTCCTGACTGTTTCCCCTCGCTTCCCCCCTCCATTTGCAGCTCAAGGCGACTGAGGCTTCCCCCTCCCGAAGTGCCGCCGCCCTGCTTCCTCGTCGCCGGCGACCCAGGGCGCCCCGGCGACCAGCTCCACTTCCCCCGAAACGGCGACGGGCCGCCGAACCCATCCCCGTGCTCGCCGACCCTTCCCGCCTCCGGTAGCCATGTCGGTGAGCTCCTCCCCCTCGGTCCTGAGGTGGAAGAAGGTCCCGACAGGGGGACCCCACCTGTCGGCCTCCACCTTGTCCGCTCCGTCCTCTCTCTGCCGCTGACGCCAGGGGCCCGCCTGTCGGGTTTGAACCGACGGGCGCACGCGCGCCTGGCCTGGATGGCTGGGCCGGCCCAGCTGCTGGCCGAGTCTGGTGCAGGGGTGCAATGCCCATTTTTCTTTTTTCTTTTTTCTGGCATTTTCCAAAAATTCCACAAGATTAAATAAAACTCCAATGCCAAATATTCTTCCACCATAATTCTTGTAATAATCTGCAGAATTTTATAGTGCCAATTGTAAAAATATTTGAAAACCTTTTATGTACTGTTTTATTTTAAAACCTCTTTTTAGGCATTTTTGCCTCTGTTAAAAATAATTTTTAAAACCTTTTTCACCACAAAACCTTATACACATATTTTTAGAATAGCTTGTAGTATTTATCAGAATAGAGTAACATTTTTGAAGTGGCTTTTGTGCTCTGTTTTTGTTGTGATGCTTATTATTATCGTTATTTATCGCGACGATAGATTGCGCTGTTGACGAGGGGGTTGGACCCGAACACTTTGAAGACCCTGAAGACTTTGTTGAGCCAGGCAAGTAGCCCTTTGACCATGACTATGAAACCCTTTTATTGCATGGCATATAGCACTTTATTTTTTGATGTTGATCATGTTGATGTGGTGACCCCTTCGGTGGGATGCCTCCGATACCTTCTTGTTGATACTTGCATCGTGCATGACCCTACCTCCTTATGAGGGTTGTGCGGGTGGGGAGTAGATAGGATGCTTAGTAGATGCTACGCAAAGTGGAACGAGAATATGCATGGTGATGGAAACAAGAGTGTTTTCAAAGATTTTTCGAAAACCCCGTCGGGTGCCACTAATGCCCGAGGGAGTTGATGATGAGCTAGGTAACCACTTGATAAAGAAGTGGTGTACCGGAGCTAGTTGTGTGTGTGTTTTCAAAAACCGAGTGTTTTAAGATTTGCTGACCGTCCCAACCTTACATGTACTACCACGATACCCCTTATGGGACGGGGCTTTGTTGACTACCTTGGTGGGTACTAGCATAGAGCCCGCATTACTAGTGGCGGGAGTGACGTGGTCACTCTCGATACGGGGTCGTGCCTGTTAGGGCGACCATGCGCTGTCTTTACAGGCACCGGGCACACCGTTGTGTGCCCTCGTGGATGATACGTGTGATGTATATCATGAGGGATGGCACCAACGAGTGGACTCTTTGTTTAGTATCACTAGGGGAAAGGCAATGTTTGGGTACTTACCTCGGGTGTGAACAATACCGCGAGTCGTGGCTTGACACGAAAGTTTCCCGAGTCTTGTGGGTAAAGTGTAAAACTATTCGAATAGCCATGTCCACGGTCCTGGACAGTTGGAGGTCCTGCTTAAACTACATCCGATGTTTTCACAAACTTGGTGTGTGTGTGTGTGTGTGTGTGTGTGTGTGTGTGTGGATGACACAAGGATGAAACTTGAGCTAAGTCCGATGACTTGGCATGATGATGAACATGAGATGTTCAACCCCTGCTTATGATTATAACTGAGACTTGTTCACATGAATACCTATTAGGAGTTGATGCATGCTTACTCAAGTTACTTGATCATATCATTGCACTCAAAAATTAACTTTCTGCAAAACTTACCTACTTAGTGCTATATCATGCATTGTTATACCTTGTTCCAAAACTTGGGTTGCTTGCGAGTACATTCAAAGTACTCACTGGCTTGCCACTGATTATTTAATTGGCCAGGCATGGAAGAGCAGGATTATGGTGAAGAGTTCGTTGGTGACGAACATGCGAACTAGGACGCTTCCCAGTCAGAATGCATGTAGGTTTAAGGCAAATGGCATGGGTTCACGCTTCCGATCAAGGTTTCCGCTGCTTGTTACGTTTAAGTGTTTGGCCCTTGCGGCCCTATCTATGTAAGACTTGACCTCCATGGTCTTTATTTGTGTAAGACGTTGAGTATGGATGTAAGACTCTTGTTATTCAGGTTATGTGTGTTCAGTGAGCATTGATCTCTGGGATCACTGTACACGTGCATTCGGTGATCACGACTTTTGAGTCGGGTCCACACAAAGCTGGTATCAGAGCCATCCTGATTGTAGGAAGCCCTTAGTTAGCATGGACGTTAGTTAGGATAAAACTATTTTCAAAACTACACCTAGCACCTATGCTTAGGAGTTCTGCACTTCTTACCTCTTCTAGTCTTCTCACTGCACTATACTGACTCTCCTCCCTTCAAACCTTTGTAGATGGCCGTCGTACCTGAAGCCCTCCTAGCATCCGGCTTTCCCCTACTCCTTGAGGATAGCCTGGAGAAGTGCCAGTATCGCCGATCACCCGTTTTCCTCTACCACGAGCACTTGATCAATGTTGTCACGAAGGAGTACCACGTTGATATGGCCGTGAAGGCAAACGACTCCCCGACCAGTTGGTTCTTTGAAGGACCACAAATGAAGACCCTAGCAATCGTAGTCGAGACAACTGCATGGAAGGCACTCATCCACCTTCAAGGCATCATTCCAGAGATGGCTGACGAGCCAGCTACTCGCTATCTACCATTCAGGAGGGATGATATTGGCGAGAGTTGAATGTTGGTTCCATCCAAGGAGGATGGGACACCACTCAGATTCCAGACCTACTTCAGCCTCTCCGCCAACAGTCTGGTTCACGACCTAATTAAGGAGTCCATGAAGCTCCGCGAGGAACTTCACCACACCCGAGAGCTACTTCGTCAAGCCAAGACGAAGCCAGACAAGATCAAGAAGGATGGAGCCCCCGAGGGACGACCAGCTATCGCTTACCGAGGAGGAGTAACCCTAGCTAGAGATGCACCCACACGTCGTCGTCGCATGAGTGCGAAGGAGTACCGTGAGCTCTTCACTGACCCACCGACGAAGCGTCGTCGGGATGGGCCTCCTCGTTCTCTGAACCCTTCGACCGGAGACGATGCCCGTTCGGATGATGATCAGGAGGAAGACCCAGAGGAGCGTGATTACAAGACCGAGCACTCCACCACTTGAGTCCGAGAACCCCTAGGGTAGGATCAGTCATGTGCCCCTCATGTGAAGTCGAGTCCGTGTAATGGTTCATATGAGACCATGTGTGCTTGTTGTTTGCTTTTGTTATTTGTGTTCCGTTGCAAGTCGCGCTTTTTCCTTAGGCAACATGTAAGCGACTCTATCGTCTATCTTATCTTAATATATGTATTGGTCTTTCGACCTTTGTTTTACCACACTTGCACTATACCAACACCCCTTAGGCGTGTTTTCTCCATTATTGCTTTTCCTCTCGTCTATCCCAGTTGTTTGACATGGCTGCTCCAAATAGGATGGTGACTGCAACCCGCAACAGCTTCTTCACTAACCCTGAAGCCGGCAACTCCAGCCAGCAACAGGGAGCTGGTGGGACTGCTCAGGCTGGAGGACACCAGGAGCAGCCACAAGGCGACATTCCCCCGCCACCACCTCCACCCGAGAACATGAGCATAGCTCAGTTTCTCCAAGTTCTCCGGGAGGAATGCCAAGCCAACACTGCTGCTATCCAGCAGATGGCCCAAGTCCTTGTGAACAACCAGCATCAAGGCAGGAACGGCAATGGTCGTTCCACTCTATCTGAGTTCATGAGGAATTCGCCCCCAACCTTCACCGAGACTGCTGAACCACTGGATGCCGATGACTGGATCCGCACCATCGAGGACCTCCTTGCACTGGTCAATTGCAGTGAGGATCGTGAGAAGGTGTTGTATGCCTCTCACTGTCTCGGAGGTACCGCCAGAGCTTGGTGGGATGGATTCAAGGTCATGCAGGGCGATCGTGTGATCACCTGGGATAACTTCAAGGAAGGATTCCGCACCGCCCACATTCCTTCTGGGATCATGGCTATCAAGAAGAGAGAATTCCGAGCGCTGAAGCAAGGAAGTGGCTCTGTCAAGGAGTACATGCAGAAGTTCAACCTGCTGTCGAGGTATGCACCTGAAGATGTCAACACGGAGGCTGCTAAGATGGAACGCTTAATGGAAGGACTTCAGCAGACCCTGTAGTATCAGCTCATCATTTGTGACTATTGGACCTTCTTTGATCTGGTAAACAAGGCCCTCATGCTGGAAGACAAGCGTCGTGCCATAGCGACACTCGCAAGCACAAGATGATTAGCAAGGGTAGTTCCAGCAACCAGAAGCCTCGCCCCTGGCAGCCATCCCCAATCAAGCCAACCTATCAGCCGCAGCAGGCTAGACCTCCTGCACCAGCCTCAACAGTATGCCAGTCCCAGGCCAGCCTACAACAACCCCAATAACAACAACAATGGCAGGAACAACAACAACAACTATGGTCAAGTCACTTGTTTTGGGTGTGGTCAGCCTGGACACATCTCTAAGCAGTGCCCCAACAAGAAGTCAGATGCACCGCGCCCCAATGCGCCCAACCAAGGTCAAGGCCGTGGAGCACCACCAAGGAACCCAGCTCCCCGCAACCAGCCCAACAATGGCAAGGGTCGTGTAAATCACATCACCGCTGAGGAAGCCCAGGAAGACCCGGACGTCATACTGGGTACGTTCCTCGTCAACTCAACCCCGGCAACCGTACTGTTTGATTGTGGGGCCTCGCATTCTTTTGTCACTCAAAAGTTTGCACTAGAGAGTGGTATGAAGCCTACACCGCTGGGTAGTCATATGTTGATACAAACCCCGGGTTTGGTTATGAAGTCCAAGATAGGATGTAAAGGAGTTCAGATTATCATCAACGGGGTAGACTTCCTAGCAGACCTTATAGTTCTGGATTCACCAGGCTTGGACGTCATCCTTGGCATGAATTGGTTGACCAAGAACCAAGGCTACTTGGACTGTGCCAAGAGGATTGTTACCATAACCAATAGCCAAGGAGTAGAAGTCAAGTATGTTACCAACCCTGCCTCCACTCGAACCCCTCAGGTTAATTGTCTGTCGGGAATTGAGTTGGATCAAGTGCCAGTGGTATGCGAATACCCCGATGTTTTTCCTAATGAGCTGCCCGGAAAGCCTCCTGACCGCGACATTGAATTCATCATTGAGCTAATGCCCGGAGCAGGACCCATCTATAAGAAGCCCTATAGAATGGGATCCGAAGAGTTGGCTGAATTGAAGAAGCAACTGGCAGAGCAGCTCAGAAAAGGATTCATTCGCCCTAGTGCCTCTCCTTGGGGATCACCTGTTCTATTTGTGTCAAAGAGGCACGGAACTATCCGACTCTGTGTTGATTACCGTTCTCTCAATGAAGTCACAATAAAGAACAAGTACCCACTTCCTAAGATTGAAGACCTGTTCGATCAGCTGAATGGAGCGAAGGTGTTTTCCAAGATCGACCTCAGGTCTGGGTACTATCAGCTAAAGATCAGGCCCCAAGACATCCCGAAGACGGCGTTTGTATCCCAGTATGGCCTGTATGAATACACGGTCATGTCATTTGGGTTAACCAATGCCCCAGCCTACTTCATGTACCTCATGAACAAAGTTTTCATGGAGTACTTGGACAAGTTTGTTGTCGTCTTCATTGATGACATACTCGTCTTCTCCAAGTCTCAAGAAGAGCATGAGCAACACTTGAGATTGGTCCTAGACAAGCTTCGAGAGCACCAGCTTTATGCCAAGTTTAGCAAGTGTGAGTTTTGGCTGCATGAAGTTGGATTCTTGGGTCATGTATTGACTGCAGAAGGATTGTCAGTGGATCCTGCCAAGATTGAAGCCGTGACTGAATGGCAATCCCCAACCAATGTGAAGGAAGCCAGAAGCTTCCTCGGGCTCGCGGGATATTACCGCAAGTTCGTCGAAGGATTTTCGAGCATTGCCCAACCCATGATTCAGCTTTTGAAGAAGGACAAGAAGTTTGAATGGACGCCGAAGTGCGAAGAAAGCTTCCAAGAGCTCAAGAAGAGATTGACAACAGCCCCAGTTTTGGCCACCCCCGATATTCACAAGGAGTTTGTGATATATTGTGATGCATCGAGAACCGGGCTTGGAGGTGTTCTGATGCAAGAAGGCAGAGTCGTAGCGTATCTATCCAGATAGCTACATCCTCACGAAGAGAACTACGCTACTCACGACCTTGAGTTGGCAGCTGTAGTTCATGCCTTGAAGACATGGCGACATTACCTTCTGGGGAAGCGATGTGAGATATACACAGACCACAAGAGTTTGAAGTATATTTTCACTCAAAGGGAATTGAACATGAGGCAGCGGAGATGGTTGGAGTTGATCAAGGATTATGACCTCAGTGTTCAATACCACCCTGGAAAGGCTAACGTGGTAGCTGATGCCTTAAGCAGAAAGGCTTGTTCCTTGAATGCTATGATTAAGGAAAGGCTACCCGCCCTGTATGAAGAGCTTGAAAGCTTCTGCTTGGAACTAGTTGCACCTGGATTCCTAGCCAACCTCGAAGCAAAGCCTACCTTGATGGATGATATTAAGGAAGCCCAGAAGGGACACGAGAGCATTGAAGACATCAAGAGGAAGATCAAGACAAGCAAGGCCCCAGGATTCTCAGTGGATGAACAAGGAGTTGTATGGTTCGGAAAGCGCATCTGCGTACCCAACAAAGGAGAGCTGAAGAACTTGATCTTGCAAGAAGCTCATGACTATCCGTATTCCATCCACCCTGGAGGAACCAAGATGTACCAAGACCTCAAAGCAAGATTCTGGTGGCATGGCATGAAGAGGGAGATAGGCACTTTTCTCGCTAAATGTGACATATGTCAGAGAGTCAAAGCTGAGCATCAGCAACCCGCTGGACTATTGCAACCTCTCAAAGTGCCTGAATGGAAGTGGGACAAAGTCGGGATGGACTTCATCACCGATTTGCCTAGGTCAAGCAAGGGACATGATTCCATTTGGGTCATCGTCGACCATCTGACCAAGGTAGCCCACTTCATTCCCGTCAAGACCACTTATGATGGCAACAAGCTAGCCAGTCTTTACATCGAGCACATTGTGAGCCTCCATGGAGTTCCGAAGGAGATCGTTTCTGACTGAGGTACCCAGTTCACCTCGAGGTTCTGGAAAAAGTTTCAAGAAGCGATGGGAACCAAGCTATCCTTCAACACTGCCTTTCACCCCCAGACCGGAGGACAGACGGAATGAGTAAATCAGATACTCGAAGACATGCTTCGTGCTTGTGTTCTGGCGTATGGAGCCAAGTGGGAAGATTGCTTACCATTCGCCGAGTTCTCCTACAACAACAGCTACCAGTCGAGTCTTCAGATGGCACCATTTGAGGTATTGTACGGACGCAAGTGCCGCACTCCCCTCAATTGGTCGGAAACCGGAGAAGGACTAGTCTTTGGACCAGATATCCTCCGCGAAGCAGAAGAGCAAGTTCAACTTGTCCGGGAACATCTGGAGACTGCCAAGTCAAGACAGAAGAGTAACGCCAACTCTCACCGCCGAGAAGTAAACTTCTGCATCGGTGACCATGTCTATCTCCGAGTCACGCCTCTCAAGGGAACCAAGCGTTTCCACGTCAAGGGCAAGCTTGCACCAAGATACATCGGCCCCTTCAAGATCACTGCTACACGAGGAGAAGTTGCCTACCAGCTAGAGCTACCTTTCGAGCTATCAGATGTACACAATGTGTTCCACGTGTCACAACTCCGGAAGTATCTCCAAGTTCCCAACCACCCCGACCTCTACAAGGATATCGATCATCAAGCCATCGACCTTCAGCCAGACCTCACTTATCGTGAGAGGCCAGTTCGCATTTTGGATGAAGCTGAGCATTGCACCTGAAGCCGCACCATCAAGTACTTCAAGGTCCAATGGAGCAACCACACGGAAACAGAAGCAACCTGGGAGCGTGAAGACTATCTTAGATCTGAGTTCCCTTATCTTTTTAGTGCTTAGCCTAGGAATCTCGGGGACGAGAATCTTGTAAGGGGGGTAGGCCTATCACACCCTGTGTTTGTATCACTTTGCTATGCTTGGATTTACAAAATTTGGAACTAATTAAAACTTTTTGAGTGCATGTGCTTGTTTGATTTGTTTGATGCTTGCTTGCTTGGTTGAATGTGTTGGCACTCTTAGGTTCTACTCCTCTCCACATTCATCTTCCTTGATCCAAACTTCTTGCCCAATGATCATACCATGTGTATAGTACCTAAAACTATTTTTATCAAAATTTATTTTGGCCAAAAAGGATTTATTCAAACTAGGTTTTCAAAAACCCCTGAATTGAGGTTTGCACTGCAAGTCCTCAAATTGGGTGGATCCTTTCTTTTCAAAGGCTTTATTTGAAACCTACTATATATATGACTTCCCAAAAACACCAAATATTATTTTTAAAGATTATTTTACTATTTTATTTAAAGGCTTTTTCTTAAGACCAAAAATGGTCTTTTATTGGGAAAAAACTATTTGAATGCTTTAAAAATATTTGAGAAAATTTAGGGAAACTCAGTGGACATATATTTTCCATATATATGAGTTTCAACACATGGTCATGTTCAACATAATGGGCAAAACCCTCCAAAACCCTTTCTGCTTAATCAAGCTTTTGAAATATTTCCATAAGAAATATTCTCAATAAATTCCAGGAAAATTCCAAAAAGACACACATGCCATATGTGTTAATCTTGCAAAGTTTCATCTCAATCACAATTGAATTGCTTCACCAAAATATTCCAAAACCATTCCTGTCCAGAGTCAAATTTGAGCAACTTTACATTGTGAAGTTTCTTCCCTTGACCCCAAACTTTGTGGGCATGTTCTAAACCCCAAATAATGATACTACACCAACTGGTGCATTTGGGGGAAGTGAATTGCATGTCTAGATCTACGGAAATCTAATTCTGTTGATTTCTAGGGTTTTACAAAGTTACATTGTGAACTTTCTTCAATCAAGCTCAAACTTGGTGATCAACCCTATTTCTAATCACCATTTGCCCCTGTTAAATCTCTTGGCAAGCAAACTCCATTTGCTTAGCCAAATCATCATCAAACACTTCTGCATGTCTTGTAAAAAACCTTGTTTGACCCCCTTCTGATATTCTCCTTCACTTCAAATTTTTACCACATCTTAATAGTATTGCATTGCACCTCCAGTAACTTTCTCTGGCCAAGGCTCAATCATTAGGGGGGGTAAAACCATATTTTTACCTTCTGGACAGCATGGACAACATCTATTTTTACCTCCCCCTCCTTTCACCTCTACTCCCTATAGCTCCTCTAGCCCCTAGAGCATCTCCAGGCACCCCAAGAGCTAGTGGACAAGCAGTGGCATGCCCAGAGTGCATGGACACGCCACTGACATGCCAAACGCGCCCTTTGGAGCATGCTACAGTGTGCCACCACACTGTAGCAGGAGCATCCCGAGGCCCCCCGACAGCTTTGGGATGGGAGGAGCTCTCCCCAGAGATGCCCTCGACGTCCGCAACCCTCCAAAGTGTCGGCCCCCTCCTCCTTCTCTCTCCGGCGACCTCTGTCGCGTGTGCCCGAGCGCCGCTCGCGTCCGCCAGTCACTGCCCGCGTCCCTGGCCCGCCTCGCGCACGCTCTCCTCTCCCTCTCCCTTCTCCGAGTCGTGGACGACGCCTAGGAACACCTCATACTGGCCCCTGCCCCTTCCCGTGGCCACCAGGGCCAATCCCGCGGACGTCGGTGAGCTTCGTCCACGGTGCGTCGTTGCCTCGCTATTTAAGCAAGCCCGCACGTCTCTCTCCCCTCCGGACCCTTTCTCCCTCACCTAATTGAGCCCTCGCTCAGTCCATCTGCCCCAAGGAGGCCCCAAGATCGAGATCGAGCCGGAGCTCCGCCGTCTCGGCTCGCAGGCAACCGCACGGTAGAGGCCTCCCCCGCTCCCGCTCTGACTCGATTTGGATCCAGCGCGAGCTCCTGACTATTTCCCCTCGCTTCCCCCCTTCATTTGCAGCTCACAACAACCGAGGCTTCCCCCTCCCGAAGTGTCGCCGCCCTGCTTCCTCGTCGTCGGCGACCCGGGGCGCCCCGGCGACCAGCTCCACTTCCCCCGGAATGGCGACGGGCCGCCGAACCCATCCCCGTGCTCGCCGACCCTTCCCGCCGCCGGTAGCCACGCCGGTGAGCTCCTCCCCCCTCGGTCCCGAGGTGGCAGAAGGTCCCGACAGGGGGACCCCACCTGTCGGTCTCCACCTCGCCCGCTCCCTCCTCTCTCTGTCGCTGACGCCAGGGGCCCGCCTATCGGGTTTGAACCGACGAGCGCGCGCACGCCTGGGCTGGCTGGCTGGGCCGGCCCAGCTGCTGGCCGAGTCTGGCCTAGGGGTGCAATGCCTATTTTTCTTTTTTCTGTTTTCTGGCATTTTCCAAAAATTCCACAAGATTAAATAAAACTCCAATGCCAAATATTCTTCCACCATAATTCTTGTAATAATCTGCAGAATTTTATAGTGCCAATTGTAAAAATATTTGAAAACCTTTTATGTACTGTTTTATTTTAAAACCTCTTTTTAGGCATTTTTGCCTCTGTTAAAAATAATTTTTAAAACCTTTTTCACCAGAAAACCTTATACACATATTTTTAGAATAGCTTGTAGTATTTATCAGAATAGAGTAACATTTTTGAAGTGGCTTTTGTGCTCTGTTTTTGTTGTGATGCTTATTATTATCATTATTTATCGCGATGATAGATTGCGCTGTTGACGAGGGGGTTGGACCCAAAGACTTTGAAGACCCCGAAGACGTTGTTGAGCCAAGCAAGCATCCCTTTGACCATGACTATGAAACCCTTTTATTGCATGGCATATAGCACTTTATTTCTTGATGTTGATCATGTTGATGTGGTGACCTTATGAGGGTTGTGCGGGTGGGAGTAGATAGGATGCTTAGTAGATGCTACGCAAAGTGGGACGGGAATATGCATGGTGATGGAAACAAGAGTATTTTCAAAGATTTTTCGAAAACCCCGTTGGGTGCCACTAATGCCTGAGGGAGTTGATGATGAGCTAGGTAACCACTTGATAAAGAAGTGGTGTACCGGAGCTAGTTGTGTGTGTGTTTTCAAAAACGGAGAATTTTAAGATTTCCTAACCGTCCCAACCTTACATGTACAACCACGATACCCCTTATGGGACGGGGCTTTGTTGACTACCTTGGTGGGTACTAGCATAGAGCCCGCATTACTAGTGGTGGGAGTGACGTGGTCACTCTCGATACGGGGTCGTGCCTGTTAGGGCGACCATGCGTTGTCTTTACAGGCACCGGGCACACCGTTGCGTGCCCTCGTGGATGATACGTGTGATGTATATCATGAGGGATGGCACCAACGAGTGGACTCTTTGTTTAGTATCGCTAGGGGAAAGGCAATGTTCGGGTACTTACCTCGGGTGTGAACAATACCGCGAGTCATGGCTTGAAACGGAAGTTTCCCGAGTCTTGTGGGTAAAGTGTGCAACCTCTGCAGAGTGTAAAACTATTCGAATAGTCGTGTCCACGGTCATGGACAGTTGGAGGTCCAGCTTAAACTATGTCCGATGTTTTCACAAACTTGGTGTGTTTGTGTGTGTGTGTGTGTGTGTGGATGACACAAGGATGAAACTTGAGCTAAGTCCGGTGACTTGGCATGATGATGAACATGAGATGTTCAACCCCTGCTTATGATGATAATTGAGACTTGTTCACATGAATACCTGTCAAGAATTGATGCATGCTTACTCAAGTTACTTGATCATATCATTGCACTCAAAAATTAGCTTTCTGCAAAACTTACCTACTTAGTGCTATATCATGCATTGTTATACCTTGTCCCAAAACTTGGGTTGCTTGCGAGTACATTCAAAGTACTCACTGGCTTGCCACTGGTTATTTAATTGGCCAGGCATGGAAGAGCAGGAGTATGGTGAAGAGTTCGTTGGTGACGAACATGCGAACTAGGACGCTTCCCAGTCAGAATGCATGTAGGTTTAAGGCAGATGGCATGGGTTCACGCTTCTGATCAAGATTTCCGCTGCTTGTTATGTTTAAGTGTTTGGCCCTTGCGTCCCTATCTATGTAAGACTTGACCTCCATGGTCTTTATTTGTGTTAGACGTTGAGTATGGATGTAAGACTCTTGTTATTCAGCTTCTGTGTTTTCAGTGAGCATTGATCTCTGGGATCACTGTACACGTGCATTTGGTGATCACGACTTATGAGTCGGGGTCCCCACACATCCATAACAACTGTGCACAAAAACTTGTGGCGGCTACATACTCGGCCTCGGTGGTAGAGAGAGAAACATAGTTTTGTCTCGTTGAAGACCAACTTACCAAAGAGCAACCAATGAATTGGCACCCTCTGGAAGCTGACTTCCTATCCACACGGTCTCCCGCCCAATACGAGTCCGAATATCCCGTGAGATGAAATGAAGCACCTTTGGGGTACCATAAACCAAAGTTTGGGGTATGAGCTAAATATCGGAAGATTCGCTTGACTGCCACAAAGTGGCTTTTGTTAGGTGTGGCTTGAAATCGTGCACAACGCTTGACTGCCACAAAGTAGCTTTCCTTAGGTCCAGCTTGAAATCGTGCACAAATTCCGACACTCAACATAATATCCGTTCTAGATGCACAAAGATAAAGCAAGGATCCAATCATGGAGCGCTATACCTTTTGATCCACGGCTTTACCATTGGGATCAATGTCAATTTGGCACTTGAGTTGCATAGGGGTCTTGACCGGCTTGACATGAACCAACTTGAACCTCTTGAGCATGTCTTGAGTCTATTTTGCTTGGTTGATGAAGGTTCCTTGTCTTTATTGATTGACTTCGAATCCAAGAAAGAACTTCAACTCTCCCATCATAGACATCTCAAACTTTTCGGTCATTAGTGCGGCAAACTCATCATTGAAAGCTTTGTTGGGAGAACCAAAGATAATATCATCAACATATAATTGGCATATGAACAAGCCCCATTTAACCCTCTTCGTGAAAACAGTGGGATCAATTTGCCCAATTTCAAACCCACAGTCTTGCAACAACTCGGTAAGGTGCTCATACCATGCACGTGGGGCTTGTTTAAGGCCATAGAGTGCCTTATCGAGCTTGTATACATGATTAGGGAACTTGGGATCCTCGAACCCCAGAGGTTGCCTGACATATACCAACTCCTTAAGAGGACCATTAAGAAATGCACTCTTCACATCCATTTGTTGCAACTTGAAATCATGATGAGATGCATACGCAAGAACATGCGAATAGATTCAAGGCGAGCAACGAGAGCAAAGGTTTCACCGTAGTCGATACCCTCGACTTGGGAGTAGCCTTGTGCTACCAATCTTGCCTTGTTGCGAGTTACAACACCGTTCACATCTTGTTTGTTCTTGAAGATCCATTTGGTTCCAATGACGTTGTGGTTCTCCTTTGGCCTTGGCACCAATTGGCACACCTTGTTGCGCTCGAAGTTGTTGAGTTCATCATGCATGGCTTCAAGCCAATATGTGTCCTCAAGCGCCTCTTGTACCTTTAGGGGCTCAATACAAGAAACAAACGTGTGATGCTCACAAAAGTTTGTTAATTGTTTACGAGTGGTTACCCCTTTACTCAAGCTCCCTTAGACATTCTCCAAAACATGTTGTTGATGTTTAAGCTTGGAAGCTATCTTGGCGGCTCCACGTTCTAATAGCTCCTCCATAGAAAGTTGAGGAGCACCATCTTGACAATCTTGAGCGTCGTCATGAGTTTGCTCTTGATCTTGAGCTTGCTCGGGGGCATGATCTTGATCTTGGGAATCTCTTTGTGAACCATCATCATCATGAGGTTGATCTTGCCCTTAATTTTGTTCACTTGGTTGACGGCCTTCACTTTGTTCTTTGAAAGCATGTGGGTCTTGCGTTGGTGATGGTTACACTTGCGTAGAACATTGTCCTTCTCCTTCGGCTAGAAGGGGTTCCTCAATGGGGAGGATTTGACCAACTCCCACTCTTCTTATGGCTTGGGGGGGAATTTCATCACAAAGACCACTTTGCTCCACTTGGGAGCCATTATTTTCATCAAACTCCATGTTACACGTCTCCTCGATGAGTCCATTGGACTTGTTGAAGACACGGTAAGCATGAGAGTTTGTGGCATAACCAACAAATATGCCCTCTTGAGATCTAGGTTAAAATTTAGACAAACGGACACCTTTCTTGAGAATTAAACACTTAGAAACAAACACCTGGAAGTACTTGAGGTTGGGCTTGTTACCGGTAAGTATCTCATATGGAGTCTTGTTCAAGCCTTTGCGGAGGTGGAGCCGATTAGATGCATGACATGCGGCGTTGATGGCTTTGGCCCAAAAGTTGTACGGAGATTTGAATTCCGCCATCATGGTCCTTGCCACATCCATCAATGTCCGGTTTTCTTCCTCTCCGCAACACCATTTTGTTGAGGGGTATATGCTGCGGAGTATTGATGCTTGATCCCCTCATCACTAAGAAACTCATACAAGGTGCAGTTCTTGAACTCGGTGCCGTTGTCACTTCTAATCATCAATATCTTTGCCTCATGTTGATGTTGAGATTCATTTGCAAAGTCGATGACGGTTTGTTGAGTCTCACTCTTCCTCTTGAAGAAGTATACCCAGGTGTATCTTGAGTAATCATCCACAATCACCAAGCAATAATTTGTTCCCCCAAGACTATCGAAGTATGGAGGACCGAAGAGATCCATGTGAAGGAGCTCCAAGGGCCTCTTCGCATAGATGGTAATCGTGGGTCGGTGAGCCGTCTCATGTAACTTTCCTTCGATACAAGCACTGCAAGAACGGTCTTTGGCAAAACTCACATTTATTAGTCCACGAACATGATCCCCTTTGAGGGGACTTTGCAAAGATCTCATATTGACATGGGCTAGCCGGCGATGCAAAAGCCATCCCACATAAACTTTAGCCATTAGGCAAGTCACGGTCTTAGTGGGTCGCTCCGAAAAGTTAACCACATAGAGACCGTTTTCAACATGCCCAACAAAGGCTACTTTAAGAGTCTTGCTCCACAAAAGGGCCACGGTATTAAGATCAAAGAATGTTGCATAGCCCATGAGTGCAAGTTGACGAACAGAAAGTAAATTGTATGCAAGGGTCTCCACAAGCATGACCTTCTCAATAGATAAATCTTGTGAGATGACCACCTTGCCAAGACCCAATACCTTAGACGTTGAAGAATCACTGAATTGGACATGGGTTGGCATAGATGGGATTGGTTGCACGTCCAACACCAAGTCCTTGCTCCCGGTCATATGATTTGTTGCTCCACTATTGAGCAACCATGACACCCCACCGGAAGCAAACTCCTACAAGAGATCAATGCTTGGATTTAGGTACCCATTCTTTAATGGCTCCTTTTATGTTAGTAACAAGGGTCTTAGGAACCCAAATAGACCATTCAATGTACTCATAAGAAGAACCAAAAAAATGGGCATAAACATGCCCATCACTAGCATGGCATAAAACATAATAGGGGTTAAAGTCATCGGCTTTGTTGGAAGGGGTGGTCCTGTCCTTCTTGGCATTACCACCCACACCCTTGTCCTTCTTCTTCTCATGAGCATCCTCCCCCGCTTTGACAAAGATTTCCTTGAGCGAGAGAGGTTACTTGTTCTTGCTCTTCTTCTTCTTCTTCTTCTTCTTCTTCTTCTTCTTTGACTTGGATGCAAACCCAATCCCTTCCTTCGCTACAACTTCCTTTTGATTGCTCAAATGATCACTGAGGTTCTTTTCACCTTGTATACAAGTCACAAGGCCTTTCTCAAGTTGCTCTTTCAACTTGACATCCTCCTCCACAAGTTGCACATGCTCACAACAAGGGTTAGTAGCATGGGCATTATCAACTTAAACAAAAGGAGGACACGTGGCTATCTCCTTAGTGAGTTTTACTTGGAGTTGATCATGAGACTCCTTAAGATAAGCATGAGCACACTTCAAAGCCTTGTGAGCCTTATCAAGTGTGTCAAACTATTCCTTG
This sequence comes from Elymus sibiricus, assembly GCA_039707655.1. Taxonomy (NCBI): domain Eukaryota; kingdom Viridiplantae; phylum Streptophyta; class Magnoliopsida; order Poales; family Poaceae; genus Elymus; species Elymus sibiricus. The sequence continues at coordinate 102,946,614 of CM077673.1, forward strand.
AGTCTATCATGGTCAACCCCAAGTGCAACCTTTTGGGATAGAAGCACACGAGTAAGAACAAGAGCATGATCATGATCTTTTAGTAATTTAGCAAAGTCATCGTTGTGTGACTCCTCAAGAGTCAAGCAAAGACCTCGCTCTTCCTCGAGAGCAATTGAAAGATCCGCTATCTCATCGTCATAGTCATGAATATGCCCCTCCATCTTAGAGATGGTTTCCTCATGAGACTCAATGATATCACTAGCCTCACCAAGTTGTTCCAAGAGCGCAACAAAGTGCTTCTTGGTCTCACCTTTGAGTTTACCCATGAACTTGTCAAACTCATTCTCATCTACCTTCACCTCTTCATGTTCATCCACACAATCCAACAAACAAGGAGTAGTAGTGATGGATGTTTCGATGTTGGAGGTTACCTTGTTGATACCTTTGGCCATGAGGCACTTGGCAATGCGGTTCTAGTTGGGGGCATCGAAGAGAGACACCTTGGTTGGGGAAGAAGCTGCAATGGCCACTATGGCCATTGCCATTCCTTCACCACTTGCATCTTCATCATCATCATCATCGGAGATGTACTCTTCGTGTGCCACCAACCCCTTTTGAGGAACCTTCTTGGTGAAGTTGTCCTGGTGGGGAAGGACTTGGCCTTGTCTTTGCAAATGAGCTTGCCACCATTGTCTTCCCTCTTCTCATACGGACAATCCACCACAAAGTGACTCACATTGCCACAATTATAGCAAGTCCTCTCATGTTGCTTGTCTTTTGAGCCACTTTATTTGTTTTTGGAGAAGTTGGGCCTTGAGTTTCTCTTGTTGCCCCAAAATTGCCTTGACGCAAGAGCCATGTGCTCGTGGTAAGCATATTTGGTGTCTCCGGGGCAACTCTCCTCTTCTTCCTCTTCTTATTCTTTCAGAATTGCCTTGGCCTTCAAAGCAAGGTTGGGTGAGGATTTCTTTGACCATTGGACATGAGCTAGAGCATTCTTGGCGATCTTGTTCATGGCAATAAATTCATCCAACACATCGCTTGAGGACAAGGTGTGGAAGTACGGTCTTTGACGGATCACGGAGGACATGACCTTGTTGAATGGCATGATGGCCTTGAGAAACTTACGCTTGATCCAATTTTCATCCATATCCTTGCTCCCATGATCTTGAAGAGAGACCGCGCAAGTTGTCAATCTCCGGTAGAGCTCACGAGGATCCTCATCTTCATTCATCACAAACTCATCGGCCTCATCAAGAACCACCTCAAAGTTGGACCATTGAATACTCGAGCTTCCCTTATACAATGAGACAATATGTTCCCAACAATCCTTTGCATGAATGAAGGGACGCAAGTGAGCTAGATCTTCAGGAGGAACTACGGTTTGAAGGATGAACAAGGCGGAGTGATCGTATTGATTGTCCGCCTCTTCTCCTAGGGTTAGATTGTTTGGATCATGCGGGTAGTAACCTTGATAAATGATTCTCCAAAGATTAGTTAAGTTGTGATTCAAATGAGACTTGATATGAAAAAACCCAATTAGTGAAATCATTCTTCACAAGTTTAGGAGGAGGACCAATGTTGTTAATATGAGGAATGGGTTCTTGTGAAGAATGATTTCACTAATGTCTATGGAGGTGGACCAGTCCACCTCCAAAGACATTGGTCCTCCTCCTAAACTTGTTAATATGAGGACCGGTCCTCCTCCATAGACCGGGGGAGGAGGAACCGAGGCATGGGTTCCCGTCCCATTCTTTCATTTAGGCAACTTAGCCTTATCACTACTAGCCCCCTCCTTACCGGAGTTGGCATCCGACTACGAGATAGTGGGATTAACAACTTGCAAAGGATCGGTAGAAAGTTTGAGACCATCAAGGAATTCTTTAAACAAGGATTTGACCTCGGTCGTCATAGCAGATTTAAGTGAGGCAATTGCCTCATTTAAATCCTCATGAGTGACCGTGTTCACTCCGTCGGCCTCGGGTAAGTTTTCAACCCTATCCCCGTCTTCAACCATACTCTTCGGGTGGTAAAGCCCTTAATAAAGAGACAAGGCTCTGATACCAATTGAAAGGATCGATATGGTTGACTAGAGCGGGGGTGAATAGGAAATTACCAAGTTTTAGCTTTTCTTAACAAATTAGGTTTAGCAACAAATAGGTTGTCTAGATATGCAATTAGGTGAACAACCTATATGATGCTAACAACAACAATACAAGCAAGCAAAGGATACTACACAAGTAAAGCTTGCACAAAGTAAAGGTAAGAAATAAGCACAAGTGGAGCCGGTGGGTACGAGGATGTGTTACCGAAGTTCCTTCCCTTTGAGGGGAAGTACGTCTCCGTTGGAGCGGTGTGAAGGCACAATGCTCCCGTAAGAAGCCACTAGGGCCGTCGTATTCTCCTCATGCCCTCACACAATGCGAGATGCCGTGATTCCACTAGTGGTGCCCTTGAAGACGGCAACCGGACCTTTACAAACAAGGTTGGGGAAATCTCCACAACTTAATTGGAGGCTCCCAAGACCACCACGAAGCTTCACCACAATGGATTGTGGCTCCGAGGTGACCTCAACCGTCTAGGGTGCTCAAACACCCAAGAGTAAAACGATCCCTTGGAATCAAATTTCCCTTGGTGGAAGTGCAGATCAGGGCCCTCTCACCCAAACCCTAGAGTATCAACAAGTTTTGTTGGGTAGGGAGAGCGATCGGGCGAAAATGGAGCTTGCAGCAACAATGGAGCTTTGGGAAGGACGAGGTGGTCTTCTTGGAGAAGAAGACCCCCTTTTTATAGTGGGGGAAATAATCCAGACGTTACCCTCTCTCAGCCCGCACACAAGCGGTACTATCGCTCATGGGAGCGGTACTATCGATTGGGCGGTTGTGCCAGTTGCACAGTGCAATGGAACAAGGCCACGAGCTAGTAGTGCCGTCGGAGCGGTACTACTGCTCGCCCCAGCGGTACTACCATTGGGGTTGTAGTACATGGCCCGTGAATGTAGGGCAGAGGCAGGAACAGGAGCAGTACCGCTAAAGCGGTAGTGCCTCGCCCTACTGCCGCCCCTATGTCCGCTAAGAGTTCTGGGCAGAAGGTTAGGCGGTAGTGGCGGGCGGTACTACCGCTTATAGGCGGTACTACCACGCCGCACTACCGTCCCTACTACCGTAGTCCAACATGAAAAGTTGAGATTCTGGAGGTAGCGGTACAACGTGCGAAACTGGTCAGTGGTACTACCGCTCATAGGCGGTACTACCGCTTACATTCGTAGACGATACTACCGCTTGCCAGCGCGGTACAACCGCTTGGTTCCTTCGGGACCAGAACAAACGACAAAGAGGAGCAACTCCATCGATGCGGGAAAGGAACGAAGGTGCAAATGAAAGTGTACATGTTGATTCCACCCAAACCTTTCCGATGCGGACCCCCTCTTAATAGTACAGTGCTCCTATGACTCAATTCCATAGAAAACGAAATGCAGGAAAATAAATGTCTTAACTATTATCCACCAGATGGGCTAGAATCGTCTTGTGCCATATGATGAATTATCTGAAAGGATTAATGCACACGATTAGTCCGCAAATGCATTGTCATCAATCACCAAAACCACTAAGGGAGAAATATGCCCTAACAACAAGCCTTTCTATTGGGGATATAACCCCGTGGTGAGACCCGCCCAGGTAGGGCCGGGTCATGCGGTTGGCGGCTTACAGCAAGGTTTGGTACAGGCTTACTCAATGGGCCTGGAGGCACAGAGCCAGGAGACCAGATGTAACCCGGTGGCGTAAGCCGCCGGTGGCGGCTTGTTAGACAAGGCATGAGTAGTTAGAGGTGAGGTCGGTTATCAAGTATGACCCGACCCGGACTCTTGTAAGACCAGGACCTTGACCCGTGTATATAAGGGCGGGTTACCTGGGCGCCTTAGGGCATGAAACAACTCATCGATAGCTAGGTCAAGCGAACTCGCTCCCTTGTAATCGATACCCAATCAATACAACAAAAAGCAGGACGTAGGATTTTACCTCTTTCCGAGGGGCCGAACCTGGGTAACCCTTGTCTCTCGATTCCGATCAACCCCTTCGAGATCACCGCCTTAGCGATGGCCTCGAACCTAAGTCTTAGGACATCTGCCATGACAAAACCACGACAGTTGGCGCCCACCGTGTGGCTGACGCTTGGTGGTGTGGAGTTCTCGAAGGGCTGTCTCCCAGGGATCGAGGGATATGCCGTTGGCAGGATGACCAAGAGTCGCCGCGGCAACCTCTACATCGACGACGCTGGCTGGGGCCCCGAGGCCGACTCAATCGAGTACGGGCACCGGGTCCCCTTCGGCGGAATTCAAGTCTTCATCGGCAAGATCGGCGGATCTAAACCTGGGCCGGACGTCTGCGCCGACCTCGTCGAGCCGGCCCAGCACGTGCAATCCGCCCGAGTTAATCCGGGTCAGAAGCATGTCTTCATCGGCTTTACCCAAGGCGCGGAGCTTGAAGGTTCCGTGTCACGGGAGGAAACCCTCGTCTGCTCGGAGGATGGATCCTCAAGCGGAGAGGTGGAATCAATCTACCAACTTCACAATGGCGGGCTTGGGGGCTACGTCGAAGATTACCCCGAGCCGGAGTACCATGAGCCGGAATACTACGAGCCGCCGAGCCGTGCTGCCGTCTTCATGGCAAGGTCGGCACCGGCCCCTGGTAGCACGGCCACTGGTGCGACCAGGTCTGGATCGGGCAGGCCGCCGGCTCAAGTTTTGTTGGATCTGATGAATGAGCTTACAACTCTAATGGGAACCGAGGTCACGGTCGAAAACCAAGCAGCCCGTAACACGGAGATCATGAGGATAAAGGGCCAGATGACCGGGGTCCAAGAGGAAATCAATGCATTGAAGGCTCAGATGGATGCTGAGTCGGAACGCCTTAGGGCGGATGCCTTTCGCCTTGAGCTGGAGCAGCAGACCGCGGCGGCGGTTCACCGGATGAGGCATCAATCTCGTTTGCCGGATCAGTATGAGGTGAGAAATCTTTTCAACACGCCAGGGACAGGACGGAATGCACCTCTGACCGTAACCCGGACGGCGAAAGTACCTGGGAGCAGGGTGGCGGTTCAGCATCGACAGCCAGACCCGCCCCGCAGGAACCAGACCCCGCCACAGTCTTTTCCAACACCTCCGGGTCATTATTCTAACCCGGCAGAGAACATGGTGGCGGCGGCGACCAGACTCGGCACGATCCCCATACCTGATGGGACGCCTTTCGCGGAGGAAGTGCGGAATGCCATTGGATACTTGCAGACAGCGGTGGCTCAGCAGGAGAAATATACTTACAGCCGGAGTCGCGTACACTCAACCCCCATCCCGAGCCATAGTTACAGCCGGCGTTTAGAGTCGCCGGCCATCTCTAGCAGTGAGCGACGTCGAAACCCGCTGCGAGACGATCAGCCGGCTCTTGATGCTCAGGCATTGGTGGACAGGGCGAGAGCGCAGTGAGAGGCGGCTGGGGCAGCGGTTGTGGCGGCTTATCAAGAACCCACAGTAGCGCCTTCTGTTTCAGTGGGAGTTGGGGTGACCTCCAGGACTGTGGGGGTGCCGTGTTTAGCGCTGGCTTTGCGAAACGAGCGCTTGCCTAAAGACTTCAAGGGTCCTCGCAAGGTGCCCAATTATACTGCTGATCTGCCTCCAGAAGCTTGGATCGAAAGCTATGAACTAGCCATGGAGATGTTAGATGTCAGTGATGCAGTATGCGCCAAGTATTTCATCATGATGCTGGAAGGGCTGGCTCGCACGTGGTTGAAGGGTTTACCACCCAACACCATTAATTCCTGGGCCGAGTTGAAGGCGAAGTTCATCAAGAATTTCCAGGGAACGTGCAAGCAGCCCATGACAATTGTGGATTTGGATCATTGCGTACAGCGTGAGGACGAGTCGGCTCATCATTGGGTCCGGCGGGTCTCAACCATCATCCACTCTTCTGATAACATTACGGCGGCTCAAGTGGTCCTGATTCTGGAGAAGAATTGCCACTTTGTGCCCCTGAAGCAGAAGCTTGGCTGGCTCAAACGTACATGCCAGGATATGGGGGAACTCATGGCGGCTCTCACCAAGTATGCGGACTCGGACAGCACGAAGGGCCCTGGTTCCGATGATGAGAAATCGGCCAAGGGTAAGAAGAATAACAATGGCAAGAGTCAACCGCAGAATGGGGGAGGAAACAACAATAATGGCAACGGCGGGAAGCGGAAGCACGAGGACGGTGGGTCAGATCTGGTAGCCAACACCAGTGCTGGGAACAACCGTGGCAAGGGCAGCGGCAAGCCGCCTTTCGGTAAACGCAAGCATGTTGACATGGAGGCTATGTTGAATGCTCCTTGCCCGAAACATAGTCTTCCTCATCAGCCGTCCACTCATGCTTGGAGGGACTGTTGGATCATACGGGAGTTTCAAAATTACAGCCTTAACCAACATCAAGGCGGCGGCAGTGGACCATCCGGCGGGTCAGGATCCGGTCCTTCTAGGTCTGGCTTCGGTACAGGCGGCTCAGGCTCTGGCCATCAAGGCCAAGGAAACCATGGAGGTAATAATCAACAGTCTGGCAATGGAGGTCAGCAACAAAATAATCAGTCCGGGTATCAGAGTAATCCAAAGTAGCTTAATGGAGGCCAATATCACGTTTTTACGACCAGTCTTGTCAAGCGGGATCAGAAGGTGTGCAAACGGGCGGTTAATGCGGCCATGCTGGCTCTCCCTCAGTACCTAAAGTGGTCGGAGTATGACATCACTTGGAGCAGGGAGGATCACCCGCCGCGCGTGGATAACCTGGGGCAGTTGGCTTTGGTAGTAGCCCCCCAAGTCGAAGGCTATGTGTTCACTAAGGTGCTTATGGATGGTGGCAGTAGCATCAACATCCTTTACTATGACACGTTTCGCCGGATGAACTTGTTGGATAAGGACCTTAAGCCGTCGTCAACGGTCTTTCACGGAGTGGTGCTCGGAAAATCGGCTTATCCAGTCGGAAAAATTTCTCTGGAAGTAGCTTTTGGTGATGAGTTTAACTATAGGGTGGAGACCTTATGGTTTGAGGTGGACAAAATCAAGAGCCCGTACCACGCTTTGTTTGGACGGCCGGCTTACGCCAAGTTCACGGACATGCCCTGTTATGTATACTTGCAGCTCAAGATGCCCGGGTTAAACAGGACGATTACAGTACATGGGGATCGGAAGATTGCTCTTGAGTGCGAGGAAGGCGATGCAGCATATGCAGAGTCAAGTTGTGCTGAGGCGGAGCTCAAATTTTATAAGGAGAATGTTGACCCGGTAGATATGACCCCGCTAAAGAAGCCTAGCACAGAATCTGAGCCGCCTCTCAAGTTTGTGGCAGAAGATACCAAGTTAGTGGATTTCACTCCCGGTGACTCATCACAGCAGTTCACTATTGGGGCCAATATGGATCCCAAATAGGAAAGCGCGCTCATCGAATTCATCCGTGAGAATCGGGACATCTTTGCATGGAAGCCTTCTGACATGCCGGGTGTACCGAAAGAATTCGCTGAGCACCACCTTAATGTGGATCCTAAGTTTAAGCCGGTCAAACAGTTCCTCCGTCGCTTCAATGAGGAGAGGCGTAAGGCTATTGGGGAAGAGGTGGCCCGGCTCTTGGCAGCAGGGTTCATCGTTGAAGTTTTTCACCCAGAGTGGTTAGCTAACCTGGTGTTGGTGCTCAAGAAGAACGGAACGTGGCGCATATGTGTGGATTACACAGATCTTAACAAGGCATGTCCGGTTGACCCGTTTGCTCTCCCCCGTATCGATCAGATCATTGATGCAACGGCGGGTTGTGAGAGTCTATGCTTCCTGGATGCTTATTCAGGTTATCATCAGATCAAGATGGCAGTCAAAGACCAAGAGAAGACGTCTTTCATTACGCCTTTTGGAGCTTTCTGTTATGTGTCTATGCCTTTCGGGCTCAAGAGTGCCCAGGCGACTTACCAGCATTGTGTGCAGAACTGTCTTCACGGTCAAATTGGCCGCAATGTTCATGCTTATGTGGATGATATTGTGGTCAAATCAAGGAAGAAGGAGACTCTGCTAGCTGATTTGAAGGAAACCTTTGACAATTTGTGGGTTTACTAGATGATGCTTAACCCGGCAAAATGTGTGTTCGGTGTACCTGCAGGCAAGCTCCTGGGATTTTTGGTCTCTAAGCGTGGCATTGAGGCTAACCCGGACAAGATAAAAGCCATCACTTCTTTATCTAAGCCGGTGTGTATTAATGATGTTCAGCGTCTGGCGGGTCATATTGCTGCACTGAGTCGGTTCATAAGCCGCCTGGGTGAGAAAGCTATTCCTCTATACCAGATGATGAAGAAGACAGATGATTTCGTTTGGAGTGATGCGGCTAATGAAGCATTTGAGGCGCTCAAAAAGCAAATGGCTGAGCCACCTGTTCTGGCCGCTCCTGTGGAAAAAGAACCTCTGCTCTTATATGTGGCGGCTAACAACAGGGTTGTTAGTGCTGCGGTTGTGGTGGAGCGCAAGGAGGCGGGTAAGGAGTATCCAGTTCAGCGGCCGGTTTATTATGTCAGTGAAGTCTTGACGGAGTCCAAGCAAAGATATCCACATTGGCAAAAGCTGGTACTTGGGGTATTCATGGCCAATCGCAAGCTGAAGCATTATTTTCTTGGGCACCCGATCACAGTGGTCAGCTCTGCTCCCTTGGGAGACATCATTCAGAACAGAGAAGCCACTGGAAGGATTGCTAAGTGGGCAATTGAACTTGGGCCTCTCAATTTAAAATATATGCCCCGGACGGCTATCAAATCTCAAGCCTTGGTGGACTTTATCAATGACTGGACAGAGTGTCAAATACCTGAGGAAAAGCCGGACAATACTTATTGGACGACTCATTTTGTTGGATCCAGGCAATTGGAAGGCTCGGGGGCTGGAGTTGTTTTAACTTCCCCACGAGGTGACAAATTCTGTTATGTTTTGAGGCTAATGTTTCCTTGTACTAACAATGCAGCGGAATACGAGGCTTTGCTTCATGGGCTCCGGGTGGCCAAGGAGATGAACTTGAGCCGGGTCAGATGTCTTGGCGACTCAGACCTGGTAGCTCAACAAGTCTATGGCACGTGGGACTTAAAGGACCTCGCATGGCGGCTTATCGCCAGGCGGTTGATGTTATTGCTGGCCACTTTAAAGGTTATTAGGTGGATCATATTGACCGATGGAAGAATGAGGCGGCTGATGCATTATTTAGGCTGGGGTCTCAGCGTAAGCCGGTGCCGCCTAATGTGTTCTTGGACATGTTGCATCATCCATCGGTCAAGTTACCATCGGAGGAGGATTTGGCTATACCTGACCCGGAAGGGCAATTGGTGGCGGCTCTTCGCGCGATCCCTGATTGGACGTTGCCTTATCTGGTGCACCTGACCCGCAGTGAGTTACCTCAAGATGAGACTCTGGCGCGGCAGATTATAAGGCGGTCTAAGTCCATGACTATTGTGAACGGCGAGTTACATCGGCGCAGTGTGACTGGTGTCTTTCAGCGCTGTGTTTCTCCTAATGAGGGCCGCGAGATCTTGCAAGAAATCCATGCTGGTGATTGTGGTCATCACGCCGGGTCAAAATCATTGGTGGCCAAGGCTTTTCGACACGGTTTTTACTGGTTAACAGCTCATAAAGATGCAGAGGATTTGGTCAGTAAGTGTGGCGGGTGCCAAAAATTTGGACGACGAGCCCATGTGTCGGCTCAGGAGCTACGGATGATTCCAATCACCTGGCCATTTGCGGTCTGGAGGCTTGATATGGTAGGACCTTTCAAAAGGTCTAAGGACAAGAAGACCCACCTTTTGGTTGCAGTTGACAAGTTTACTAAGTGGGTCGAGGCTGAGCCGGTCAGCAAGTGTGATGTAGCAACAACAGTTCAGTTCGTCAAAAAGCTGATTTTTCGGTTTGGTTATCCTCATAGTCTCATCACTGATAATGGCACTAATTTGTCTAAGGGGGCTATGAAGAAGTTCTGTGATGAGGAACATATCCGTCTTGATGTATCTTCAGTAGCTCACCCTCAGTCTAATGGTCAAGCTGAGCGTGCTAACCAGGAAATTTTGAGAGGTATCAAACCCCGGCTCATGGTTCCTTTGGAGCGCACGCCGGGTTGTTGGGTGGAGGAGTTGCCGTCTGTTCTTTGGAGCATAAGAACCACCCCCAATAGGTCTACTGGCTATACGCCTTTCTTCATGGTTTATGGCGCAGAGGCTATTCTCCCCAGTGATATTCGTCATGACTCGCCCAGAGTGGCGGCTTACATGGAAACTGATAATAAGGCGGCGCATCAGGATGCTTTGGATGCCTTGGACGAAGAACGAGATCTTGCAGCTGCTCGGTCGGCGATTTATCAACAAGACCTGCGTCGCTATCATAGCCGCAGGGTCAAGACCCGGACGTTCCAGGAAGGCGACTTAGTACTCCGGCTGATTCAAGACCAGTCAGATATGCATAAGTTATCATCCCCCTGGGAAGGACCGTTTGTGATCAGCAGAAATCTCAACAATGGTTCCTATTATCTCATGGATATATGGGAGAGTGACAAGTCTCGTACTTCTGGTGAAGAGACCAAGAGGCCATGGAATATTGCTCACCTTCGGCCATACTATACTTAAGCCGCCAGTCCGGCTCTCATCAATGTACATATTACTGTCATTGTATATACCATCTTTTATGATATAATAAAGTTGGCATCCCCATGATTAGGGGCCTCTGCCGTTTTCTCCGCACTGAAAGTGTCATACAAAGGAGTTGATCCTTAATCAGGTCACTTGGGGGCTTCCAACCCTAGGGGTTTAGCTTACATACCCTCTTGGCCAGGCTTTATATGCCATGTTCGAGTTAAACCTGCCTGTTTGCAACTTGCTACTCCGCCATGTCACCCGCCGAACTCTTGGCAGTTATTCTTGATAAGAGACCCTGAACTTTTATAAGTTATTCTCGCACAAAGACCCTGAACTTGTCAAGGTTTAAACGGCGGCCTTTGTCACGAGAGAGCTGGCTTACAATGAGCTAGGATAAACTCGTCTTGTTTACCGTAACCCCTCCGCTATGTGACCCGTTCGTACTTTTAGCAATGTCAATCTTTTAAAGACCCTGAACTTGCTAAAGTTTAAACGACGGATTTATGTCACGTGAGACCCGGTTTACAAGTTTTCTTTGGCTTTCCGCCTAGTTTCTTCGGAAACAACACAATTTTTTTCATAAAAACAATAGTTATCTTGTCCTACCGCGCCTTTAAAGCCGGCTTATAGGATGAGACATACAAATTACTTGTTTTTGCAGGTACTCTCATGATAAAATTCTAAGTTTTGGAAAGTTTCCAGCTTGGCATTGCTCAGGGAGTATAACCCACCCAGCGCGTCAAAGCAGTCAAACGATTATATATCACAGATGAATTTGCTAAGTCGCCAGCAGAAGCTTAAAACAGTGCATCAAAAGCACAAGAACAGGCGGTTAAAATGTCTCCTACTGCTATTACAAGGCTATCAGAAAGCCTAAAAGTTGCAAACATAAGTGTTTTCAGTACAAGATAACCCGGCATATCAATAAAAGCGGGTTACTTTCCTACGAAGCAGATTCTTCAGCTCGTCGCCGGGTCATCCTGCGCCGGGTCTTCGTCTTCCCGGATCTGAAGGTTGTCCAAATCTCAGTTGCAGTTTGTTAAGGCTTCAAACTGGGCCTCATCATGCAGGATCGGAGACGGATCAACATCAGGGGCAAAGAGATGCTTACGGCGTTGAGGAATCAGGCTCTTCACTTCAAAAGTGGGCCCTCGAACACGCTTGTTCTCTTCGGTGTAAGCCGCCTGATATACAGCCAGGTCAGCCTCTGCGGCCAGCCGGCTTGCCAGAACCCGGGACGCCTTATGACAGCGAGAGTAGTCTTCTTGTGTAAACTCCGAGCCGTCATCCTTTAGTTGTGGGAAGCCGTCCATCATCTCAGCCAGGTTAAGCTCCGGGGCATAAGCCAGCGACCGACTCAAGGCAGCAATTGCGCCCTTGCGGGCGGCTGATCTCTTCAGTTCTTCCAGCTGCTTTGGGATGGTCGACAGGACTTCCAGCACACCCTTCATGGCCTTCGGAACACCTCTATCAGTCATGACAACCTTGATGGTAAATAGAGACCCGGTGTACAGTTGTTCTATCAACGAGTACAAAGCCTTGAGTTTCAACAGGCTATTGTCTGACAGTCGGCGACTCCGTTCACCTACAGACAAATCCAATTTTATAAGCCGCCAGAGAAGATTCTCGACAAGTACCTTTTTAATATTGAAGGTTAAAAATCCTTACCAAAGACGGCTCCGATCATACGAGAGATCTGGCCTTTTAAGCTGTTCAGCTCGTCTGTTACCGTTTTGAGGCGGCCTTCTGCGTCTTCAGCGCGCTTTGTCAGGGCGGCTTGGCTTGACTCAGCAGTCTGCTTGAAAGTTTCGAACTCTGTTTTGATCTTCTCAAGATCTATGGAGCAGAGCCGCCACTTTTCTTCTGTCTCTGCTCGGGCATCTTGTTACAAAGATAAACTTTTCTTCAAGTTCATCAGGTTAGACTCGGCAGCACTTAAGATTCATGCGCAGAACAAGTCAGGACAGTGCAAGGTTGTCAGTTTTAAGCCACCGGTCCGGCTCACACAGTTTGTGTCAAAAGTTTGGTACAATGATTACAAGTCCCAAGCAGATTGCAAGCAATATACTTGACACTTGGGGGCTAATGTATCCCAGCTCTTTCTTATAGAGCCGGCTCATTACTTAGGTAATGACCCGGCCCTTGGGGGCTACAATTGGCTCTTAATCTATGATTGAGTGCCGGCTCATTACTTAGGTAATGACCCGGCCCTTGGGGGCTACAATTGGCTCTTAATCTATGATTGAGTGCCGGCTCATTACTTAGGTAATGACCCGGCCCTTGGGGGCTATAGTTAGCTCTTAATCTATGATTGAGTGCCGGCTCATTACTTAGGTAATGACCCGGCCCTTGGGGGCTACAGTTGGCTCTTACATTATGATTGAGTGCCGGCTCATTACTTAGGTAATGACCCGGCCCTTGGGGGCTACAGTTGGCTCTTACATTATGATTGAGTGCCGGCTCATTATTGGTATAATGACCCGGCCCTTGGGGGCTACGATTGGCTCTCGGTTCATGTTCACATAATGTTGATTCTTCAAAAGGTGCCACATTAAGGGAAGACCCGGCTGACTTTCTGAAAGATCAACCGGCCCTTGGGGGCTACATAAGTATATACATGAAGAGGGAAGGGAAGTGAAATACCTCGTATTTTTTCTTCATCTTGGCGACCAAGTTGTCCTCCATGTCGCGGCTGGCAAACAGACGACTCAGATAGCCGGCATGCAATTCGTCGGTAGTAAGTTTCTCCAAATTTGAAAGATCAGATGGAGTCTTTTCTTCCAAGGGAGCCGCCTCATCTTCATTGATATGCTTGGATAGCACATGTGAAGGAGCTGGAGATTTGTAAGCCGCCCCGGTGACAGTGACTTCTTCATGAGAAGCCATATCTTTAGTTGACTTTCGGGGGCTGGGCGGCTTAGGAGCAGAATCTGGATGGGCTTTAGGGACCTCAACGTCCATAGCAGCCGGCTTGTTCTGTGGAGGAACCTCTTCATGGGCGTCTTTAGCAGCCTCAGAAGATTCAATGTGAGATTCAGGAATATTGGGGATTGGGTTCTCCAAATCTTGGGCATCAGGAGTTGCGGATGACCCAGCCACTTTCCTTCGTTTGGCTTGAGCCCTGCGAGCAAAGGCAGTGTTGGGTATGTCATGGTAAAGTATGAGATATTAAACACATTTCAGGATGAAGAAATGCTTACCCCGGGTTGATAATAAGAGGAGGCAACTTTGAAGCAGTTGAGTCGCCGGAAGAAGGAGGCGAGTTCTGGAAAAGTTAACATTGTTAAACACTGATAAGCTGCAAGGATAGCATACAAGAAAAATAAGTTAGAGACAAGAAACTACTTCAATGCGTTGTTTTCGTGGGATCGGCTCATTGGGTAAGCCGGTTAAAAGGTCTCCAGAGCCGGTGCTCCGGGTCTGACGTCTGCTGTCGTCTTGCTGTTTCTTCAAAAGAAAGTTATGACTCAAGTGAGCAAAATGACGGGAACTCTTTACCTTCCGTACAGCCCGCCGTACTCTCTTTACTGGTGGAAGATCCGAGTCAGAGGAGACAATGATTACCTCGGGAACGTCGGCATGGCTTGTTTCAGCTTCTTCCTGTGAGTAATCGCCGTCAATGAGTTGCATAAAGAGAAGGCCAAGGGGGTCAAGTTCTACCTCTGAGTCATTGAACTCAAATAAATCTTCGGACGAATGCCTTTTCCTGCGAGTGGGCGACTTAGGTTTGGTCGCCTTGGGAACCTTGCTTTTCTTCTTGAGAGTAGGGGGCAACAATTTCTTCCAGAATGAAGACCCGGCCTATACAGGACAAAGCATATTTATAGAAAAGGCTTAATAAAGAATGGAGTTTAAACAACGGATGAGGGTTAGGATGAAAGGACTTACATCCGGAGCTGGGTTCAGTGCAGAGAAGGGGTTTAAGCTAGTCTTGCTGCAGGTGGCTAGTGGTTCCCCCAGCAAAGACTCGACGATAGTGTTGAGATCCTGATCCTTCAAAGGGGTCTGGTTGAAGCGTTGAGGGTCATCTACTTTACCAGTATACTGGCACATTAAGGCGCCTCGGCGGCTCAATGGCAGAATACTCCAAGAGACCCAGCAGCGGGTCAGATCAACACCCGTTAATCCATTAGATAGCAGGGCCCGGACTTTGGAGAACATGGAGGCGTATTGAGTACGCCCCGCCGCTGACATCCTGTCTGGAAGCTCCGTATCTGTGCTAAGCCGGTAGGGACGGTAACCCGGCAGTGGGTTCTCCCCCTCTGGTGAAGTGTCTTGGCAGTAGAACCACGTCTTGTTCCACTCTTTGGGATGACTTGGCAGGGTTGCTGCTGGGAAGAGTACATCCATCCGCCTCTGAAGGGTAACGCCCCCGAGCTCGAGGCTTAACCCGTCCGCCATTTCTGTCTGGCGGTTGATGTAGAAGTACTCTTTGAAGAGATCAACAGACGGTTCCTCTTGAAGGGTAGGCTTCACAAAAAGTTTGAAATTGGCACATATTGGTGACGAAGTTCGGGCCAATGTCTTGGTGGTGCAGTTTGAATGCGTGCAAGACGTCCCGGAAAAACTTAGACCCGGGTGGGGAAAAACCACGGAGAAGATGGTCTGTGAATATGATAACCTCCCCGTCTTTCGGTTTAGGGGTAGTCTCGTTTCCTGGAACCCGCCAGTGGATGACATCCTGAGCCGGCAGAACTCCCATGGTGACAAATTCTTTGAGTGACTCTTCGGTCACTCCAGACTTTACCCAGTTGCAGGTGGACGGAGTTTTAGACATGGTGGCGGCTTAGAAAGCTGCGAGAAAACATGAATATTCGACGGGTTAAAAATACATTCTGACCAAGGTCTCTATGACTGAAAATGGTGACAGCGTTTGGCGGGTCAATATAAAATTATGAGCCGCCGAAGCTATTTGTGGGATGACAGCATGAACCGGCAGCTTCGCGGCGGGTCAAGTTTATCAGCGTAGACTGAAAAATTGATAAGTGTTGAGAAACCGATTCTGCAACCACGGCTACGGATCCAAGATCTATAGGCGAGGGAAAAAGAAAATATTCTAGCCCTAAAAAGACCAGTGGAAGAACAGACGGCCTCTGCACAGATTAAAACGGGCTGCAGATCTACAATGAGTGCGGCGTGATTATAGAGCGGACGGCCGCGTGATTTCGGCAGCATTGTAAGGCTTTAGGGAAGGTGCCTTTCATATAATCGGTGAAGAATGTTCCGATGAACGGTGATGAACACCGAAGAAACCCGACAAACTCGGGGGAGATCTAAAAGATTAATACAGATCTAACAAGGAGTGGTAATGAAACCTGGAGAATGCGGGCGGAAGCGGCGGTGTTCTGGACGCGTTCAGGTTGATGCAGCGGCCGGAGTTGATGAAGACGACGAGCTTCGGCGGCGCGGCGAGCTTCGGTGGTCCAGAGGAAGAAGAGGAAGACGGCGGCGGGGAAAATGAAAGTAATAACCGGGAATCAAGGGAGCACGATGATGATTAAACTAAGAAGACGCCTCGATTCTTGGACTGGTCATATTAATGAAAAGATCGGCTCTGACGTCAGGGGAATCTTTTTAGATTTTTCTGATGACGTCACGGCGTGTCATGAAAGCTTGTCAGAAGCAACGACCACCCATTTTCGGCGGGTCATGAAGATTATCAGAGAAGGCAAGGCTCGCCAACCAGAAGATTTGGAGATTGACATGAACCAGTTCAAATCAATCTGGGGCCTAAAGTTGGGGATATAACCCCGTGGTGAGACCCGCCCAGGTGGGGCCGGGTCATGCGGTTGGCGGCTTACAGCAAGGTTTGGCACATGCTTACTCAATGGGCCTGGAGGCATAGAGCCAGGAGACCAGATGTAACCCGGTGGCGTAAGCCGCTGGTGGCGGCTTGTTAGACAAGGCATGAGTAGTTAGAGGTGAGGTCGGTTATCAAGTATGACCCGACCCGGACTCTTGTAAGCTCAGGACCTTGACCCGTGTATATAAGGGCGGGTTACCTGGGCGGCTTAGGGCACGAAACAACTCATCGATAGCTAGGTCAAGCGAACTCGCTCCCTTGTAATCGAAGCCCAATCAATACAACAAAAAGCAGGACGTAGGCTTTTACCTCTTTCTGAGGGACCGAACCTGGGTAACCCTTGTCTCTCGATTCCGATCAACCCCTTCGAGATCACCGCCTTAGCGATGGCTTCTGCCATCCGAGCCTTCCAAAGTAGTGGGTACCTAACTCAACACGATGATGATAGCTCAAACGGGCGATAGCATCATGGACGGCAGTGTTCATGCCCATCTCACATTCATGGTTCAATGTGCCATAGTTGATGTCTTCAGTCTTGGGGTATTCTTTACGTCCAAAAACTTTAGTTCTGACACCCCAAAATCCAGACTTCCTCTTAGTCACCTTGATCTCAGGTATTGGCAGCTTCATCATCTGCACCAGCTCCATGAGGAATGGACCTCCGAGAACATCCTCGTAGTCCTCTCTTTTGTTCAGAATGTAGCTCTCCATCTATAGTTTGAAATAAGGAAGGTTCAGTAAAAGAATTTAGAAGTTACAAGAGTAGGGAAAACAAAAGTTGTTCCTATCAAGGTCTTCATATATCTAAGCTATTTCCTAGGGTCACGTCTTACAGTCAACATGTGCTCTGATACCATTTCTGTAGCGTCCCGACTCAAAACGAGTCAAGCCTCTGTGTGACCGTGCCATCCCTGGATCAGTATGCTGGCACACACAGTACATCAATGTATATATCAAAGTGCAATCACATGTAATTAACATAAACTGATATATACCTCAAAATCTCAGCGGAAACAGTCAACGGGAGTGGAGTCCCAATAAACACCAACGGCAGGTTGAGTGTAGACCGTAACCCTGAATCGTACTCTTACTCGTCGTAGAAAAGATATCTGCAACATAAGACGTTGCAGCCGTGTAGGTCAGCATATTGAATATGTCGGCAAGTCACAAAAGAGAGAGGTGAAAATATCATCTATACTATATGCATATATGGCAGGTGGGGCTTGTAAGTTTAAGTTTGCGTAAAGCCAATTTTATTCCTACAACAAGAGAGAGGGCAAAGCAAAAATTGTTACTACAATGTTCGTTGTTTAATGAGATGCTTCCACCAACCATTTCTCATACCCAAGTTAATAATAACACCCTCATCATTATAATTATTTGTGTGTTGAGACTTCCTGATAGTTTCAGTTCCTTTGGCTCAAGTTGTCCATGACCGTGGACATGGCTAATCGATTAGGTTTGAGTGCTCTGCAGAGTTTTGCACACGTTCCCCACAAGATTTGATCGCCTCCGTTGAAATCCTCGCACTTCAGGGTGTTTGAGAAACGGATGATCAAAACATGGTCTTTCAAAAAGGTTCCTCTGAGCCACTGTCGGTGCCCATCCATTCCTACCGTTCTTCTACATCTCGTAGCACCGCCCGTCCAGAGTCACCACAATGTCCAACCAAGCCAGAGCCCATAATGGCTTGTGGCTGTGCAGGTAAGCCTCGGATCTTGAAGTATTCATCCATCTCTTTGTGCCTGGGTGGACCTTTCCGCGTGAATATTGGCACTTCTCCAGCAACACCTAGGCTAACCACTGGTTTCTCCAGGGCGCCATTCATACCAACATCCACCCAGAGGTATATTGCATCAAGAGGTCTTGAAAATAATTCTTGAAGCCTTGAGGTCTTGATCATCAATTAACTCTCACAACTTTCATTGTAAACACTCATCCAAACCTCGTCTACTAAAAGCATGGCAAAATAAAAATAACGTTCCCGAGGCCAAAGTAACAAGGGTTTATGGGTGTCTACCACATGATACTACTCAAGAACTAAAATTTCCAAGTACCTACTTTGCATGCAATGGTGGAGAAGGTTGAACTAATGCAATAAAAACCATAGGTAAAATATGATCAATGTGAACTTGCCTGGTGAGGTTGATGAAGATAGTATCGCTCTCAGAAAATAACTTGATAGAACTATTCATCACTCTCCGATAGAACTATACAGGCATAAACTACATAATATTTGTGACATCATGCAAAAAGAATCAACTAAAAACTCCAAATAGTTTAAAAGATATTCAATTTACAAAATCAGATACTACTCTGTTTCAGAGAACAAAACAGAAAAAAATAACCTAACTAACGAATGGGGAAGCTATGTGGCGCATCGTGATTGGTTGCGGGCGTGTGCGCGTGGTGGCTAGCGAGCGAACATTCACAACTTAGAAGAAAACGGTTCGGCTAATTACTAAATAAGAAAACCGACCGGTTTACTTAAAAAACCGAAGGGGTACGCTCCTTTTAATCTACGCCGTAGATTGCGATCGGACGGTGGGGAGAGGTCCCGGTGCTCACCGTGGAGGAGGGGAGCTCCGGCGATGTCGGTGATGAGGCAGACGCGCGGTGGTGCTCGGGGATGGCGCTCCGGTAGTCACCGGCGGCAGCGGAGAGTTCCAGGCAACGGCGGCGGCTCTCCCGCGTCAATTGGTGGTGTCAGCGGCGCTCGGGGTCGACGGAGGCGAGCGCCTCGAGCTCGTGGAGGTCCGGTGAAGGACCAGAGCTCCGGTGAGCTCGTGGGGCGGCGTTCGGGCGAGGGAAGCGAGGGGTGTTGGGCAAAAAAGAGACGCGGGGTGGCTCCGACTTTTATAGGCGTGGTCAGGAGCTCCGTATCGGCAAGGGATCGGGAGATCCGGTCGGATTCCGGTCGGCTCCGGCGATGGTAAGAGGAGGAAGAAGAAAGGAAGGAGGTGACCGCGACGGTGGCTCGGTCGGGCGGTGGGACCGGGTGTCAGCGAGGGAGAGAGAGGGCGCGAGGCGATCGGGCACCGATCCGAAAGGATTCGGATCCGGTCCAGAGGAGATTTGGGCCGGAACTATTCCGTCTAGGCCTTTGCAAGTTTTCCTAATAAACGAGATTTTACTTTTAATAAAAACAGAGAAGGAAATCCTGATTTGGGAAATCAAATAAAACTCAAACATGGAAGTTTTATATACTAAAAATATCAGAAAAAAATAAATGCAAATAGATGAACATTTTTCCATGGCCAGAATAAATACTTTAGGAAAATATTTTTCAGAAAATGCCTAAATTGATTTTATTTCTTTTGCACATATTTTTCAAATAACCCCATGGGTTTTATGGTTCAAATATTTCACAAAAAAATACCCCTGGTTTGGAGGGTCATGTTCCTCCTCTCAATTTTTTTGAATTTGGGCAAGTGAATTTGAATTTATTCAAAAATAGAATCAAATGAAATAAATACCAAAATAGAAAATTTTCAGTAGTTTTCAAAATACAAAATTTTAATTCCTTCACTTGAAGAAGTCATGTCATCTTCTCTCATTGTTTTGCATTGGATGGAATTTGAATTCAAAACAAAGGGAAAGTCATTTTATTCCCTCTCATTCAAAAGTTTTTAAAAGTTTCAAATTTTCACTCAAATTCATTCACTCAATCAATCAAACAATCATTTAGTTAAATGATATAACATTCCAAAGTTTGGGATGTTACATATATTAACAGTCTTTTGCAATTAATTTTATTTCTCTATTTCTCAATTATACTTGCCCACTAGACTTAGGATGATAAGATGATGCTATTCAATGGTTTACATCATATCTAGCTAGAACTTAATGAAAAATCACCATGAATAAAATGTGAACCAACCATCAGTCATTATGTATCTAGGGACTCCAAACATCGAAAACATAATATCTTTAAGCATTTTGATATAAGTATTATGATTAGCACTACTGGTTGGAATAGCTTCTATCCACTTAGTAACATAATCAACATCGACTAGAATATGAGTGTCACGCAAGGAAGAAAAATGTACCATATAATCAAAACTACAAACATCAAATGGTTCAATAACAAGTGAATAATTCATGGACATTTCTTGACGTTTCCTAATATTACCTACTATTTGACATTCATCACATGAAAGAACAAACTTACGGGCATCTGTGAAGAGAGTGGGCAAATAAAAAACTAGATTGTAATACCTTGTGTACAGTTCTGTCTCCAGCATGGTACCCTCTCTATGCATCGGAATGACACTTCCTTAAGATTTGTTTCTGCTCATGCTCAGGTATACAACGTCTAATAACACCATCTACTCCTTTATAGATGTGGGTCATCCAAAATTAATGTCTTAAATCAAAGAAGAATTTTTTTGTTGTTGGTAGGTGTAACTAAATGGTATATTTTTTGAAAATTTGCAATTAGCATAATATGTATAGCAAGGGTTATTACGATAAGAAGTGGCCTTTATAAGAGCTAATTGCTCATCAGAAATCTACCATTAACAGGTATTGGGTCATCGAGAATATATTCCATCCTAGACAAGTTATCTGCGACATGATTATTAGCCCCTTTTCTATCAACAATATGCAAATAAAACTCTTGTAATAGAAGCACCCACGTAATCAACATAGGCTTAGCATCTTTCTCATCCATAAGATATTAATAGCAGGATGATTGATGTGAATAGTAACTTTAGATCAACGATACAAGGTCTGAATTTATCACAAGTGAATACAACTGATAAAAAATATTTATGAGTAGTAGCATAATTTCTTTGAGCACTATCCAAGGTCTTGCTAGCATACTGAATAACATTTAATTTCTTATCAACTCTTTGACCAAGAACAACATCAATAGCATAATCGCTAGCATCACACATAATTTCAAAGTGTAAATTCCAATCAGGTGATTGAACAATAGGGGCAGTTATTAGAGCTTTCTTTAAGTATTTTAAAGGCTTCTACGCAATCATCATACAAACAAATGGAAGAACTTTTTGTAAGAGATTAGCAAGAGGCCTAGAAATTTTAGAGAAATCCGTAATAAACCTTCTATAGAAATCGACATCATCGAGAAAGCTTCTCATACCTTTGATATCTTTAGGGCACGACATTCTCAATAGCGTCGACTTTAGCCTTATATACTTCAATGCCTCTTTCGGAAATTTTATGATCAAGGATTATACCTTCATTCACCATAAAGTGGCATTTCTTCCAATTCAAGACAAGACTAGTGTTTTCACATCTCGGCAAAATTATGTCAAGATTGCTGAAACAGTCATCAAAAAACGTTACGTATACAGAAAAATTATCCAGGAAGACCCGAACAATTTTCTCATTGAAATCAAAGAATATAACAGTCATACATCTTTGAAAAGTAGTAGGTGCATTACATAAACCAAAAGGCATATGTCTATAAGCATAAGTCCCAAAACGTCAAGTAAAAAGTAGTTTTCTCTTGATCTTCAAGTGCATCAGGTATTTGAGAAAAAACAGAGTAACCATCTAGGAAACAGAGTAACCAGATTTCCTGTAAGTACCAGACGTACTGTGGGCAATGAGTGATCGGGCGTCCGGTGAGACAGAGACCAAAAGGAACTCAACGTAGGACATACCAAGTGGATAATATGCTGAAGTGCCCAAGACTAATTTGTTGGTGTAAGTGTGAAAGAAAGGAAGCAATCGTGGGTTTTGAGCAAGTCTTTCACAAGTACTGATCTGCTCTTAATAGTGTGGGATCCCTATACTCAAGAACAAACCAAAAAGCCTAAGTTATTTGTCTCGTTTCTTCGTTCTTGAGCAATATATACTTATGTAGTCATGATCCACATAACTTTCCTCGAGGACTAAACCTGAGATATACTTGACAAACAGGATTAGTCCCTGACACGTATATTGTCACCAACAACAAAATATGATTACGGGCATGATTGCACTTTCAAGATGGTAAGGAGGTTTTAATCAAGTCAGTGGCACAATCTATACTTGTCTACCTCATGGACTACTTTGGGCTACCTAGAGGTTTATGCGAGAGTGTAACCTCTATCATACGACAATTCTGGTGGGGGGGGTAAGTGGGGAATGAGAAAATCGGCTTGGGTTTCATGGGATGTAATGACACGCCCGGAGCATCTAGGAGGACTTGGATTTCGAGACTTGGAAATTTTTAACTTCGCTTTGCTATCCAGACATGCGTGGAGACTATTGCATCTTCCCCAGCTCTCAGTGCTGAAATCATGAAGGTTGTATTATATGGTTTGTTCTTTCCTTGAGGCGGAGCTGGGTCACGCCCTTCCCAGATCTGAAGGGCAATCCTTGACGGTAGAGATATCCTTTTACATGGTACCATTAGAAGGATTGGCACATGCGAGACTACAAGGATTTGGACCAAAAACTGGTTATGAGGCGTGATTTCATGCGCCCTCTTACATATAAGGTGTCTGACCCTCCTATGCTTGTTTCGGAGCTTATTGATGCCTCCTCGTCATCCTGGCAAGAGGATGTAGTGACAATGTTCATTCCCGTAGATGCTGGAGAGATTTTGAAGACCCCTCTATGCACGAGGAGGGTAGATGATTTTTGGGCTTGGAGTAAGGACATTCGTGGTGGTTTTTTAGTTCGATCTGCCTATCGAATGATTTTGCATACTAAGTAGAGCAGAGAAAGTTGGTTGGAAGGGCGACAAGGATCATCAAATCAGGATCAAGAAAATAACAGTTGGACCTCTTTGTGGACAGTTAGTGTGCCAAGAAAAATCAGGGTGTTCTTGTGGCGTTTGGCGAAACACTCCATACCGATGGCTAAGCTCCTTCACCATCGTAATATGTCCATGACATCTTTATGCCCTCTCTGTGGAGCTGAAGATACTTGGAGACATGGACTACTTGACTGTTCCATGGCCAGGAGCGTTTGGGCTCTTTCTCCCGCGGGTTTGGTTGAACACATGTGCCCTAACCAGGATCCACATGCAAAAAACCAGATCATCGCGCTGCACAATACTATACCACATGACGAGTTCATCAGAATGGTGATCACGCTTTGGGTTGTTTGGCATGTTAGGAGAAAGGCGATACAGTCCGTTATCAACTCACTGTTTCATAAATTCTTTTCTTTCTGAGGAACAAAGTTTGGAGAAACCTGTCTCAACGAGCCACCATATGGTTAGGTCAGCTCGGATCCCTTACTTCCATCCCTGTAAACATTGTGACGATTTAATAAAGCTTTACGAGACTTTCTAAAAAAGGGCATTATTTATATTTTATATAAAATCAAATCCGTATCAATTAACATTTGGGGTTGAACTGTGTCGTGAGTGTGTAATAAATTATTCCAAAAATTACAAAATAATTTTGGGAGCTTTCTATTATTAGTGGAGGCTGTTTATAGGGTTTTCACCATGTTAAAGCCCTCAATTTAAATAGATACAAATCTATGTATTATACTCCCTCCATTCCATAATATAGTGCGTTCGCATTTTTCGAAATTTAAGTGTGACCACAAATTTAACCAACGTGGACGGCCGTGGTCGGAGCAAAAATTATACCAATTGAATTCCCGCCACAGTTGACCACGTTCGTTAAATTTATGGTCAAACTTAAATCTCGAAAAGCGCGTGCACACTACGTTATGGAACGGATGGAGTATTAAATTGCATTTAAATTATGGTTTGTATTTTAATACTATTGGGGATGTAATCCAACACCATTTCAAGATTAAAACGTGATGTCTTGATGCAAAAAACAAAATAACAAGCAATTCTAATTCGGATACTACCGAGGGGGGCAATGGGGGGAGTACCGAGTAGTGAGTGGATCAGCTATTGGAGTAACCATGAAAATGATGATTAAAGCACCATTCCATAACCGGTGTGAAGATCTGCATTCTAACCTTAGTTGGTTAGACCCGACAACTATAAGCTTGTAATGGCTAATCATGCTAGTAGTAGAAACAAGAGACAGTGCGAATCTTCAAACACTGAAATCAAATCTTAAAATTGTCTTTGCAATCAGCAGAACATCAACAACTTCCAGATCATTCTGAAGTACATAGGCCACTTGCTGTGACTTCAGTAGTTTTCAAAAGGGTCGGCAGGAGGAAAACCAGATCCTATTTTGAAGCTCCGAATGTAACCTCCTCGAGGATCAGAACACACAGTGGCCAGCACTTCGGAGGTTTCACTGGCGCGCTTCATGGACCCCAGACTCAACAATTTGGATCGCACCTCTTCTAACGTAGTGGAGGCAGCGGCGAACACAATCACCGCCTCCTGCAACACCAACGCGCTCTCAAAGAAGAATTTGAGGAAGGCGAGCTCGCCGCGGACCCCTCGGAAATCATGGAAAACCAGCAGCTTGATGCGCGACCGGACGCATTCGATGGTACCAGACTCGTGCCAGGACTTGAGGTTCAGCTTGCCAGTGGATTGATCGGTTTTTTCAGACTGAAAATTTCATCAGTCAAATGTACATGCAGTTCATCAGCTATTGATAGCAAGTAGCAATATTATGATGCAAATGGAAGCCAAGAAAGAAGCGTCAGGGGCTTCACCTTGATGTGGAGCGTCTCGACATTGGGAAAGCATCTGAGGACACCCGGAACCATCTTGGCATCATTGCGGACTCCGAAACGCACCTCCAAAGCCAGGATTCCCACACTTGGTACCATGGTGCTCGGGCTCACCCTTGTCCCAGCCTGCAATTGCAATTACAAATTTACAATGCACCCAATTAAGAGAAGAAAGACCACACATTTGCATTGATCGCCTAGGAATTTATGTCGAACGAAAGGGAAGATGAGGCACCTTGATGATGGTGTTGCCGACCACTAGGACGTGCCTTTGGTCCAGCTCCAAGTATCCCAAAAGGTGCAGCTTGGGGGCATGTCCAATCTTCGCCTTGGTGCAGTTGCCATTAGGGGTACAACCTTCGGACTGGATGAGCCGCTCAAGGCGCGGGGCGTCAACCACGAAGATCTCTTCAAGGAAGCACCCGATGATCTGCACGCACCGGAGGCTCTGGCTGACAAGGCGGAGGCAGAGCCTGAAGAGATTCCCTTCGAGACAGAGCGTCTCCAGCACGGGGCTCCTGTCGAGGACGAAGTCCAAGTCCCTGCCCTCCATGATCACGTTGCAGAGCCCGAGCTCGCGGAGGTTGCGGAAGCAGGTGGCGCTCGGGAGGCCGGCCGTGTCGGGGAACTTCCAGAGACCGAGGTAGAGGCCGGTGAGGGTGACCATGCCTGTGAAAGTCTCGGGGAGAAGGACGTCGAGCGGCCACCGGCGGTTGACGAGGACGAGTTCCTGGATGCCCTTGTCGGCGAGGATCTGGAGCCAGCCCGTGAGCAGCGCAGGGAACCCGTCCATGTCGTAGCTGGTGAGGTGGACGCATCGGAAGGGGCCCGGGTGCGCGGCGAGGACGCTGGACACGGCGGAGGTGGCGGGGAAGAGGTCGGCGTCGACCAGGACGAGCGGGGCGGAGCGCCAGACCCCGCGCCAGCGGCGGGAGAGCGCGGCGGTGCGAGCGGCGTCCTTCGCGGGGAGGCGGCTGACGCGGTCGACGTCGTCGTCGTCGTGGGGGAGAAGGGCGGAGAGGCAGGCGGCGGCGGAGACGGGCGGGTCGGGGAGGGCGTAGTGGGTGGGCAAGTAGGTGCGGTGGAAGAGCTGGTACATCCAGTCCTCGCTGCCCAGGAACTCGAGCGCTAGGTTGACCATAGGGGAGAAAAGAGGGCTCTGGAGGTACTCCATGGCCGCCGCCCGCCGCCGCCGGAAGCCGCGGTGGGGACGAGCGCTTTGAGCGGCGCGTGGTGTCTGTGTATGTGCTTGTTTAGGGATGGAACCGGGCCTATTTGCTCAGAACCAATTGCTCGTGGCCCACTGATTAGTGAATCAGCCGTTGTATTCCACTAATTAGTGAATCAGCCGTTGTATTTTGAATTCTCAGTCACTAAGTTGTGAGCATTTTTTTTTCCCAAAACATGCACTCAGTTTTTTAAAAATACAAGTATGGGTCCGTGCCTTGCCAAATAGGTATAATGTCCGTGATTGATCTATTTTATTGGGTTACCAAAGATATAGCGTCGTCATATTCACCACACATGTGGTATATTAGACATCCGATCACACGCCCTGTGTGGCATACTCAGGAAACAGTCCACACGAATCTGTGTGGGCGAATATTAGAACTGTCCACACGTCCTCGCGTAGCTACTTCGTGTCACACGCCCAACAACTACTACTCATCCCCACCCCGCACGTGTGGCAAGAAGCAAATCTGGCCACACGTCCTGGCGCAACAACTTTAGTTACCCGGGGATGGCAACTTTAGTTACCCGGAGATGGCAACTTTAGTTGTAAAGCATGACAACTTCTCTGTTTTGGTTAACTATAGTTACCATATCTAATTAATGGTAGTTGTCGCATGTGATCAAACCATAGTTGCCATGTGTGATTAACTACTTGCCACGTGTGGTCAAACAATAGTTGTAATGTGTGATTAACTAGTTGCCAGGTGTGGTCCAACCATAGTTACCATGTACTGGTCAACCATAGTTGCCATGTGTGATTATCTAGTTGCCACATATGTGCAACTGTAGTTGCCATCTAGCAACGTACGAGCGTCGTGTGGGCGAAGAACAGTTCACCCACACGGTGCGGACTGGGTGGTGACTGTGTGGGCGGGAACCTGTTCACCCACACGCGAAGCTGTCAAACCGCGCACTGCGGTCTATGTGAGCGAGCGCTCTAACCCCCACACAACACGCTATGCCTACGTGGCACTCCGATTTCTTAGAAATCATCAATATTCATGCAAACAAGAACAGACGGAGATTAAGGCGTGTGGACAAAGTGTAAAAGTGCCACACGTGTGAGCGTTATCATTTGGGAAGATATAACATATTAATTGCTAGTATTTATTAGTTTATGGACCGTAAATTTATTGCTATTTATTGGGTAATACTACTCTCTCCGTTTCACAATGTAGTGCGTCCGCGCTTTACGAAGCGTGGACGCACTACATTGTGGAACGGATGGAGTATCAAACATGTCTGACCGGTACCAGGTTTTACCATAAATAAAATTTTGAAGACTAGGTGAATAATTTGATCGTAAGAGGGAGTAGTACTTTCTTTTTAGCAGTATAGAGATAACCACGTACAACATTCGTGAAGACCACTAGATAAACTAAACATATGTAAGAGCACATTTCTTCATGTGTTGTTTTGGTAATTGCTGACAATCCCTATGGACTAATGGTTAGTCATTTCTCGAAGTTCATCTGTTGGTTTCAAGGAGTTTATATGGTGACCAAGGTGGTATTCAAGGTTTTATCCAAAGATTGGTCATGTGAGAGTTGAGCTTATTGCAAGCATGTCTTGAAGAAGAAGATTGTGTGAGCATTCATGTTTATCTTCAACACATCATCTTTATGAAAAGAGAAGATAAGACACAAGGTTGATCAAGACTAAGTCAAAGAGTGAATCAAGTTGATCAACTCACAAAGTGTACAAGATGTACCGAGAGGGATCAAATGATCCCATGGTATGGTAAGCATTGTCCATTATACTTTGTGTACTAACCCATGGTCTTCGTGAGAGTTCTATGTGGGTTTAGGTATGTGTCCACGGGATTGCGCCAAGAGGAAGATCTCATACAACCCATGGAGGATGACACAAGTGATGATCGTCATCAAGGTTGCGGTGTGCAAGTTCAAGTGAAGCATCACGAAGAGATCATGCTTGAAGCTTGCCATCAATTGTGGTGACAATGGACTTGTGAAGATGTGCCGAAGAGTGGCTCACCCATAGTGGAGTATGGGGGAGCAATCTACTAGTCTTCATCGAGCCGGCGCAATCGAGAAAGATGGTCCATCCTTAGGAGGACAAGATCTTCATCATCTAGCTCAAGCGGACTATGCGCAAGGCAAAGGTTTGACCTTGATAGGGTTTTCTATTTTACCGGTCACATGGTGGTAGTTTTGGGAGACCGGGTTATAGGATCGATAGCCGTACTATCAAGGGGGGCTCTCAAGTGAGTAGCTTGATCGTATTGTTCGTTGAGAGCTCAAACCATTGCATTCTTGGCATCATCGTCTTTCTTGTTTCTTGGTTGGATTTTCTCTCTGTGGGTTCTTGAGCTTATGGCCAGCTTCATGACAAGATCAAGTTCATCAAAAACGGAGTCCATATGCATCTTCTATGATGTTTTCGATGTTGGAGTTTTTGCCGGTTCTTCATTCATAGAGGTTTCACATCTCTATATCATTGGCATTTTCATACCGCGTCTTCTTAAGATAACCAGTCACTGTTTGGATAGTACTTGGCTTTGCTATCCAGCAATCTTGAGTTTGCTCAATTCGGAGCTCGTATGCGAAAGTTATGGCAGTTTTAGTGCCACAGCTGTTTTTGTCTGATCAGGCGGTAGTACCGCTCGGTACCATGGTAGTACCGCTTGAGCGGTACTTCCTGTTGGAAATATGCCCTAGAGGCAATAATAAGATAGTTATTATCATATTTCCTTGTTCATGATAATCGTTTATTATCCATGCTATAATTGTATTGATTGGAAACTCAGATACATGTGTGGATACATAGACAAAACTGTGTCCCTAGTGAGCCTCTACTAGACTAGCTCGTTGATCAAAGATGGTTAAGGTTTCCTGACCATGGACATGGGTTGTCATTCGATAACGAGATCACATCATTAGAAGAATGATGTGATGGACAAAGACCCAAACGTAAGCATAGCATTTGATCGTTCTAGTTCATTCCTACGACCATGAGATCATGCAACTCCCGGACACCGGAGGAATGCCTTGTGTGTATCAAACGTCACAATGTAACTGGGTGATATAAAGGTGTTCTATAGGTATTTCCGAGGGTGTCTGTTGGGTTGGCATGGATAGAGACTGGGATTTGTCACTCCGTATGACGGAGGGTATCTCTGGGCCCACTCGGTAATACAGCATCACAAGAAGCTTGCAAGCAATGTGACTAAGGAGTTAGTCATGGGATCTTGTATTACGGAACGAGTAAAGAGACTTGCTGGTAACGAGATTGTACTAGGTATGGAGATACTGACGATCGAATCTCGGGCAAGTAACATAACGATGGACAAAGGGAACTGTATACGGGATTGATTGAATCCTTGACATCGTGGTTCAACCGATAAAGATCTTCGTAGAATATGTAGGAACCAATATGGGCATCCAGGTCCCGCTATTGGTTATTGGCCATAGAGGTGTCTTGGTCATGTCTGCATAGTTCTCGAACTCGCAGGGTCTGCACACTTAACGTTCGGTATTGTTGAGTTATATATGTTGGTGACCTAAGGTTGTTTGGAGTCCCGGATGAGATCCCGGACGTGACGAGGAGCTTCAGAATGGTCCGGAGGTAACGATTCATATATGGGAAGTTGGTATATATGTTGATTGGAAAAGTTCCAAACAAAAGACTGTGGCGGATTCTAAGACAGAGGCGGAATATGTTGCAGCTTCAGAAGCCTCCAAGGAGGCGGTATGGATCAAGCAATTTTTTGAAGACCTTGGTGTGGTTCCAAGTGCTCTGGACCCGGTGGAGATCTATTGTGATAATAGTGGCACCGTGGCTCAGGCAAGGGAGCCAAGTTCGCACCATAAGACAAGACATATTTAACGCAAATATAAACTCATTCGACATCATGTCGAAGCGGGATTAGTGAAAGTACGCAAAGTTCACACGGATCTGAACGTGTCAGACCCGATGACAAAGCCTCTACCACGAGCAAAGCATGAGCAACACCGGATAGCCATTTGTGTTAGGGAAGCCATGTAACTGGATTATGACTCTAGTGCAAGTGGGAGTCTGTAGGAGATATGCCCTAGAGGCAGTAATAACAGTTATTTTGTATCTCCAAGTTAGTAATGAATGTTTATGTTCCATGCTATAACTGCAATGATTCTCGAGTCTACAATAACCACGAGGCTTGGAGGGAAACTCATGTGCACGTGTGGTATAATAAACGGTAAATTGTATTCCTAGTCTTGCCTCTAAGACTGGCTCAAGTATTGCATGATGATCCTGTTTTCCTGATCATGGGCATGGCTATGCCGGCAATTTTGAGGGCACAATGTTGGTAGAACACTTGTGTTGAATCGACCCAAATTGGTGTTATGCTATGAGACACATTCGTCACAAGTTAAAGGTTAATATCACAGAGATAGTTAATGTTTGCATAATTCCTTAGACCATGAGAGTATCAAGTTCCTTTGTGCTTGCTTCGTGAACTTTGGGGTTTGTTAAACGTCATCCGTAACTGGGTGGCTATTACGGCGGCTTACGGGTTCACGGAAAAGTATGGCAAGTAACGAGATAGCTCAAGATTGGGATTTGCTCCTCCGACGATGGAGAGATATTCTCGGGCCCTCTCGGTGTTACAGTATCCATCATCGTCTGGCCAGACACAGTGTGATTTGATCACAAGGATGCCGGAACACGGAAACGAGAAAAGAGAACAAAACCGGTAACGAGGTAACTAGCATAGTGGACAAGTTGTTGATCCATGGGGATGCAAGTAAATCTCACCTCGGGTGTTTGCGATATATCGTGAGGCAACAGGAATAGCACACGGCAACTGGAGGTTCACTCAAATATTCATTCATGTGGGTATAGGGGTCAATATGGGTGTCCATGGCTCCGATGTTGATCATTGATCGGAAAGTTTTCCGTTCATGTCTATACTTCACCGAACCTATAGTGTCACACGCTTAAGGGTCATCTATCTGCTGAATACTAGACAGGGAGTCTGAGAGAAATTCAACGAAAAAGTTTTGGAGTCAACGGAAAGGTTCCGGAGAGAGAACACCGGAATAGTTTTGGTAAAACCGAAAAGTTGTTTCAGGGTATACCATTAAGTCAAAACGGTTTCGGTTTTATTCTGGAAACTTCTGGGAATTTTCCGGGATAAAAACCGGAAATGTTCCGGAGCAGCCGGAACCGCTGTAGTAGCTTTTCGCTGAAGAAAAACATTGTTCCAGAATTGTTTCGGAATGCGTTCAAAATTGTTTTAGTGGGTACTGGAATTGTTCTAGGCACACAGAAATAATTTGGGATTTATCGGACGCAGAAAAATGTCTTCGTGAATAGTGAAAGTGCTTTTTGGGTTACTTTATGGAAAGCCACCTTTTAGGGCTTTCCCCAAAAGGCTTCTAGAAGGACTTGGGGATCAAGGAACCCCCTTTGGGGGCCCCCATGAAGGTGGGACGTTCAAGGGTGCAGCTCCTCCATGGAGCTCCACTTGTCATCCCTTTATGCCCTTTATGACCTTTATGTGTGACATAAAGTGTGGGCATTTTGGGTTTTTCATGTGCCCCCTTACCCCTTGGGTTTTCCTATAAATAGAGGTGGAGAGACACTCTCCACACTCATCCTTGCTCTCATACACATGCCATAGACTTGTCTGGCTTCTCTCTCCCTCCCAGCGAAATAGTTTCGTAGAGCCGAAAGGCTGTCTGGGTTCCGGCAGGAACTAGTTCTGGACGGCGAAGCCCTGCCAGATAGCTGACACCGTATGTGTGCAACCCTGTAGAGAGGTCGTAGTTTCGATATTTTGCCCGAGGGGCTGTTCGAGTGTCATCCCGAAGGGCTGTCCGAGTTTCCGTTTGAGTTTCAAGGGTCCTCGCGAAGGGCTGTCTGTGACATCGTCCAAGGGACTGTCCGACCGCCTCCCGAAGGGCTATCCGATGAGGGAGTACATCCTCGTGGTTGGGAGGTTGTAAATCCTAGCTGCGGGGATCTGCAAACGATCTCCACCGACTCTTCTTCCGCTTCGCTTCGAGTCGGTACGGATAAGATCAAACCTTGTATGCAGTCTCCATAGTGGTCGTGAACGTGCTCGCTGTACCGAATTTTTTTGTTTTCTGTCGCGTTCCCCTACACCAAGGGCCGAGATTTCCCTAGGGTGGCCACCGCACCCCTAGGGAAACCCTACAGGTGTTCCCTACGGTGGCCGCCGCGCCCCTAGGGAAACCCTAAGGAAGTTCCCTAGGGTGCTGCCCCAAGCCTAGGGAAACCGCGGCCAGCCACCCCCTATATATATGAGGGGAGAGGGAGGGCATCCGCACCACAAGCCACGGTGCAGCCCTCCGTCTCCCCTAGATCGTTTCTCCTCTAGTTCGTCTCGGTAGCGCTTGGCGAAGCCCTACCGGGACAGCTCCACCACCACCGCCACCACGGCGTCATGCTGTCGGAGAACTCATCTACCTCTCCTTCCTCACTTGGTGTATCAAGGAGGCGGAGACGCCATCGAGTTATACGTGTGCTGAACGCGGAGGTGCTGTCCGTTCGGCGCTAGATCGTGATTGGATCGCGGGACGGATCGTGATTGGATCGCGAAGACGTTCGACTACATCAACCGCATTTCTTAACGCTTCCCGCTTAGCGATCTACAAGGGTATGTAGATTCACTCCCCCTCTCGTAGCTGTTGATCTCCATAGATAGTTCTTGGGTGTTCGTAGGAAAAAAAAAGTTTCCCATGCAACGTTCCCCAACAGTGGCATCATGAGCTAGGTCTATGCGTAGATAACATGCAAGAGTAGAACACAAAAGAGTTTGTGGGCGTTGATGTTCAGATTGCTTACTTCCTTAGTCTTATCTTGATTCGGCGGTATTGTGGGATGAAGCATCCCGGACCAACCTTACTCGTCCACGTACGAGAGACCGGTTCCACCGACTGACATGTAACCTAGTTGCATAAAGGTGGCTGGCGGGTGTCTGTCTCTCCCACTTTAGTTGAATTGGATTCGCCAGAGGCGGTCCTTGTAGAAGGTTAAATAGCAACTTGAATATCACCGTTGTGGCTTTGCTTAGGTAAGAACGGTTCTTACTAGTTGCCCATAGCAGCCACGTAAAACTTGCAACAACAAAGTAGAGGACGTCTAACTTGTTTTTGCAGGGCATGTTGTGATGTGATATGGTCAAAGACATGATGTGATATATGTGATGTATGAGATATTGATGTTTTGTATAGATTATCACGACTTGCATGTCAATGAGTATGGAAACCGGCAGGAGCCATAGGGTTGTCTTTAATTATTTTTGCCATTTTTGCTTTACTTTATCGCTATGAGTTAGCAATAGTTGTAGAAGCAATAGTTGGCATGACAACCACATGACGACACGATGATGGAGATCATGGTGTCATGCCGGTGACGATGGAGATCATGCCGGTGCTTTGAAGATGGAGATCAAAAGCACAAGATGATGATGGCCATATCATGTCACTTATATGATTTGCATGTGATGTTTATCCTATTTATGCATCTTATTTTGCTTAGAACGACGGTAGCATTATAAGATGATCCTTCACTAAAATTTCAAGATAAATTGTGTCCTCCCCGAGTATGCACCATTGCAAAGGTTTGTCGTTTCGAAGCACCTCGTGATGATCGGGTGTGATAGACTCTATGTTCGCATACAACGGGTGTAAGCTACACACGCGGAATACTTGGGTTAAACTTGACGAGCCTAGCATGTACAGACATGGCCTCGGAACACAGGAGACCGAAAGGTCGAACATGAGTCATATAGTAGATATGATCAACATGGAGATGTTCACCATTGAAGCCACCTCATCTCACGTGATGATCGGACTTGGGTTGGTGGATTTGGATCATGTTACACTTAGACAACCTGAGGGATGTTGATTTGAGTGGGAGTTCTTTAGTAATATGATTAATTGAATGATTTGGGAGTCCAGCTTCTGCCCGAAACGTTCACTGGAAGAATTCTCCAGTCACTGCCACCTAGCTACAAAGGCTTCGTGATGAACTATAATATGCAAGGGATGGAAAAGTCTGTCTCCGAGCTGTTCGCGATGCTGAAAGTCGCGGAGGTAGAAAACAAGAAGGAGCATCAAGTATTGATGGTGAATAAAACCACTAGTTTCAAGAAAGGCTATGGAAAGAAGGGAAATTTCAAGAAGGGTGGCAAGCAAGTTGCCGCTCCCGTGAAGAAACCCAAGGCTGGACCCAAGCCTGAGACTGAGTGCTTCTATTGCAAGGGGACTGGCCACTGGAAGCGAAATTGCCCCAAGTATCTGGCTGATAAGAAGGCTGGCAACGTCAACAAAGGTATATTTGATATACATGTTATTGATGTGTACCTCACTATCTCTCGTAGCAGTGCCTGGGTATTTGATATCGGTTCGGTTGCTCATATTTGTAACTCAAAACAGGAACTGCGGAATAAACGGAGGCTGGCGAAGGATGAAGTGACGATGCGCGTCGGAAATGGTTCCAAGGTTGATGTGATCGCCGTCGGCATGCTCGCTCTTCAATTACCATAGGGATTAGTAGTAAACCTAAATAATTGTTATTTGGTGCCTGCGTTGAGCATGAACATTATATCTGGATCTTGTTTATTGCGAGACGGTTATTCATTTAAATCAGAGAATAATGGTTGTTCTATTTATATGAGTAACATCTTTTAGGGCTTTCTATTCCTGTGCCCCTCGTTCCTTAGCTCTACACATTCATCCCCACGCTCTTAACATTTGCTCACTTTTCCCCACTCCTTAGTCCGAAACCCTCATAAATGGTCACACGGGGGGATGCCGTCGGGTCAATGGTTTGACCGTTTACTACTGACGAGTGGGACCGGTTTCGGTGGACTGTTGGGCCGAAGCGCGCCACTCCCTCCATCCCGTTTTGCAGGCGTCTTTTCACAGGCGCCCGCCACGTCGGGCTGATGGCATGGCCCCACGCGGACTCGTCGGGAAACCCGACGGTCTGACGGGCGCCTCGACCGTCGGCGCGGTGTGAACGCCGCATGGCGCCGCTTCGAATCCCCGCCCGAGGCCATTAGCCGGCTATTTATGCCGGTTGTCGTCCCCCAGCCCTTGCACATCCTCCTCCTTCCTCCACCCCACCGCCGCCCAAGCCCATACACCTCCTCTCGCACTTCCGTCGCCGTTAGCATGGTACGGCGCCTCATCACCACGTACGCGCAGCTCACTTTGGAGCGGCGCCTGCAAATCGAGGCAGAAATGCAGGCTCGCCGCGCTGCCCGCATCGCTGCGGGTCTCCCTCCGGATTCACCGAAGATGGAGGAGGAGGAGGAAGAGGAGGAGGAGGAGCAGGAGGAGGAGCATCAGCCGGCGCCCATGGAGGAGGACGGCCCGGAGGAGGAGGCGGAGGTCGTCGTCGACCAGCCGGAGGAGATGGCGGAGCAGCAGGCCATCCTGGATTCCATCCGGGATGAGGCCGAGGTGGAGGCCAACCGTCGGCTCATCCGGCAGAGGCAGGCAGAGTCCGACGCCCTATTCGACGAGCTGGAGGCGGAGATAGAGGCAGAGGAGGCGGCAGCGGAGCAGCCGCAGGCGCCGGAGAGGGCGGAGCCGCAACAGGCGGCCATTTATCCACTGGAGGGCATGGAGATCATCGACATCTCCGACGAAGAGTAGATAGGTTTAATTATGTAGTAGTATGTAGGTTTTACATCCTGCATGCTTTTGTATGAATTTTTTCCTTTCTGAATATGAGATATCCGGTTGTGTAATGATGTTTACAATCTAATATGAACCATGGTGATGTTGAAAAAGAAGAAGGAAAAGAAACTATTTTTTACAGGATGAAACTAATTTGGTGCAATCAAATAAAAAAACAGTGCAATCAAATCAATAAAGAAAGGGCCCATAAAGAAAAGGGTGACGGTGCAATCAAATCAATAAAAAAACAGAACCAGCGCGTGCACCATTTTATAGGCCACTTTTATCCTTGTGGGCCTTCGACAGTTCAACGCCTTGCGAAGGCCCAACAAGGACTTGTTTGCATTTTGGGATAGACGAGTGGGCGAGCAGAACCAATCTCTCGCGGATCGCCCAACGATCCAACGGTGAGGAGCCGTCCATGTTATCCAACGGCGCGCAGCCTGCACGCGGCCCGCCCTGTGAATTCCTTCTAGAAGACCAGATCTGAGGGCCGTCGCTTGGCGCTAGGGTATGATCGGACGGCCGCAGTTCGATGCTAGGGTTTGGAGAGATGCTGCAGGGTTTTGACCCGGTCAGCGGGGTTATCTTAGGTTTGACCAACTTTCAAATGATGTTAACTAATTCAAAAAAAATAAAAAAATAGCAAACCTTCGCGGTTCGTCGTTTCATAAGACATAGTTACCATAAAAAATATAAACTTGGTTTAGGGATATTTTTATGGAAAATATTCTTTTGAGGTAAGCTACCATCTCCAAGTTCAAATGAGAAGAACAAATTCAAAAATAATCAAAAAATGGAAGACCTGCGCACAATACCGTTGTATGTGACATGGTTATGACAAAAAATAATAATCTTGGTTTATGGACATTTCCATGAAAACTCCTTCACACAAATGAGCTATCACGTACGAGATTGTATAGAGTCCAAAAAGAGAGTGATAGTGGGTTTGGGTCTATGAAAAATTAAAGAAATCACCATAGATTTATTTTAGTGTGAATAAGAAGGATTTGAACTTATATTTTTATTATTGAAATTTTAAATTGTTTTTATATTGATTTATATTGGAAATGGCATGTTTACCCTAACTTTTTGGAGCTCACCAACATAGGCTAACATGATCATTTGTTTGTATTTTTGTTTTATTTGTTGTTAGATCATTGCAACCTAGGCTAACATGATCATTGCAACATCACAGTGCAATGGATTTCAAATGTTGCTTATAATTCAAATGTCAGTCAAAATTCAAATTCAAACATCACATCACAGTCAAAACATCATATCAAATCACATCAACCTGCGTTAACTTTAATTATACATTAATGCAGGCCTCAAAGGCCGACGAGAGTTCACAAGTCTGCCAGGCATTAACTAAAAACATTAAAAATAAAAATAAAAATGAGGAGGTGCGCTGTCCCCTAGGCGTCCTCCTCGTCGTCGTCGGGGCCGGTAAGGTCGACGAGGGTCGGCGCCGGGCCAGCCCAGGGGAACGATGTCTCCCAGGCGGTGGCGACGTCGTCCGCCGGTGGCTGCACCGCCGCTGCCTGCTGATACGTCTCCAACGTATCGATAATTTATGAAGTATTCATGCCATATTCACCTATGTTTACAATACTTTTATATGGTTTTGATGCACTTTATATGATTTATTTAGAACTAACCCGGACTAACGCTGTTTTCAGCAGAATTACCGTGGTGTTGTTTTTGTGCAGAAAATGAAAGTTCTCGGAATCGCCCGAAACTTTTTGGTGATTTTTTCTGGACCAAATAAGAAATATTGGAGCGAAGAACCACCGGAGAAGAGCCACGAGGTGGGCATAACCCACCAGGGCACGCCAGAGGGCCTAGGCGTGCCCTGGTGTATCGTGCCCTCCTCATGGCCCATCTTGGCGTGAAACCGACGCCTAAAAATCCTATAAATATAGAAACCATCAGAAATAACCCTAGACTCTCCGTTCCGCCGCCGCAACTCTCTGTATCGACGAAAAAACAATCTGGAGGCGTTCCAGTACCCTGCCGGAGAGGGTAGATCATCTCCGGTGGCCATCTTCATCATCCCGGCGGAGGCCATGATGAGGAGGGAGTAGTCCACCCTCGGGGATGAGGGTATGTACCAGTAGCTATGTGTTCAATCTCTCTCTCTCTCTCTCTCTCTCTCTCTCTCTCTCGTGTTCTTGAGATGTCACGATCTTGATGTATCACGGGCTTTGTTAATATAGTTGGATCATATGGTGTGTTTCCCTTACTATCTTGTTGTGATGAATTGAATCTTTCCCTTTGAGATATCGTTTTGTTGGATTGAATATTGGATTTGAGAGCACTTGATATATGTCTTGCATGTGGATACCCGTGGTGACAATGGGGTGTTCTATTGATTCACTTGATATATGTTTTGGCACTCAACTTGCGGATTCCCGCGGTGACATTGGGGTAATCTATGCATAGGGGTTGATACACATTCTTGTCCTACTTTCTCTGATAGAAATCTTGGGGCACTCTTTCGGGTTCTTTGTGTGGATTGAGTTATGAATCTGAAATTGTTTGATGCGTATCGTATAATTAACTCATGGATACTTGTGGTGACATTGGAGTATCTACGTGACATTAGAGTTGGTTGATGCGTATCATATGGTGTTATTTTAGTACGAACTCTAGATAGATGGATCGGAAAGGATAACTTGGTGTTATTTTAGTACGAACTCTTGAATAGATTGATCGGAAAGGATAACTTTAAGGTGGTTTCGTACCCTACAAACAATTTCTTCTTATGTTCTCCGCTAGATAAGAACTTTGGAGCGATTCTTCGTTGCACGTTGAGGGATGGTTATGTGATCCAATTATACTAGCATTGTTGAGTGATTGCACTAGCGAAAGTACGGACCCTAGGCCTTGTTTTTAATCATTGCAATACTGTTTGTGCTCACTTTTGTTACTTGCTACCTTGCTGTTTTTATATTTTCAGATTACAAAAACCTATATCTACCATCCATATTGCACGTGTATCACCATCTCTTTGCCGAACTAGTGCACCTATACAATTTGCCATTGTATTGGGTTTGTTGGGGACACAAGAGATTTCTTGTATTTGATTGCAGGGTTCTTTGAGAGAGACCATCTTCATCCTACACCTCCCACGGATTGATAAATCTTAGGTCATCCACTTGAGGGAAAATTGCTACTGTCCTACAAAACTCTGCGCTTGGAGGCCCAACAAAGTGTACAAGAATAAAGTTGCGTAGTAGACATCAAGCTCTTTTCTGGCGCCGTTGCCGGGGAGGTGAGTGCTTGAAGGTATATCTTTAGATCTTGCAATTAAATCTTTTAGTTTCTTGATTTTCACTAGTTTGGTTTTATAAAATAAAACTACAAAAAATGGAGTTTAGGTTACATCATTTGTTTCGTCTTTATAATGTCTTTCATGAAAATAAGGATTCCAAAAATTGTGCTCAATTGGTAGAGGAAGAAAATATGAAAATACGCAATGATAATTCCTTGAATGATGAGCATGATTGCAATGTTGTTAGTATGAATTCTATGAACATCCAAAATACTAATGATGATTGCACTAGTCATGATAAAAATGTTTCTTATAAGCATGTCAATTTTTGTGGAGTGCATAAAGTTTGTGAAGACGTGCCTTATAGGGATGATAGATTTTGTAAGAAGCATAAATGTGCTAGAACTAATCTTTTGCTCAAAGTGATAGATGAATTTGCTACAAAATTATGTTCTCTTTGTCCTATTACTTGTGAATTTTGCAATAAAGTTGGTCATCTTAATTTCCAATGCAAACTTTTTCATGATCAAATCATGGCCAAATATTGTAATGACTTGATCACCCTTGAACTTTATGATGAGCTTTCTCTATTTTTGGGGAGTGAAGAATTGACACATAAAAATAGTTGGTTTGAAGTATTCATTCTCACGAACGACATTGAAACTAATCTAAAAAATATCTATATGTTTTGCATGGTAAATTGCAATGAGAATGCTTATATTGTCAACTATAGAAAGATGGGAAAACCAATAGAATATAAAAGGAATACTAATGAAAGGGTAAAGAATTCCACTTTCCCTCCTATTGTCTCTCATGATGTAATAGGTGATGAGGAGGAGCTCCCTATTCAACCAATCTCATCAATAAGAAGCTCGAAAAAATTAATTAAACCCACACATGATGTGGTGAAGAAGAAGAAAAAAAGAAAGAGTAGAGGTAAAAAGGTATCTCTCCCAAATGATGTTTCTCCTATTATTGTTGTGCCTCACGAGGATGAATCAAAAATAATTGTGGAAGATGATACACTTGATGATGATTTTGTTCTGCCTATTGCTTGTTGTGATGACTGTGATTGGGAAGAAAATGATACTTCTTATAATCTTGAAAATCTTTTTGGCACCAACTTGGTGAATTATGATGATAATAATTGTTATTCGATTGGTGCTATTCATACTATTAATGATGAGAGTGATTATGCTTATGATATGGCAAGCCACAAGCTTGGGGATGCTATGTTTGATGAGAATGACATGTTTGAGAATTTATTTGCTGCAACTAATGTTTGTCCCAAGCTTGGGGATGTTATGCTTAATGAAGATGATCTTTTTAGTTCCCCTACTTTGAATGATCAACTTTGTTATGATGATTGCATGCCTCCTATTTATGATGATTGTGATATTTCTGAAAGTGGGTTTGGGAGAGTGTCAACTTTAGATAATTATTATCCCACTATTTTGGAGGGTGTTTAATTTTATTATAATGATAAAAGTGGATTTGGAGAGGTCATGACTTTATTTAGTAATGATTCCACTATTTCGGAAGAGGTTTCACTTGACTATGATGAGAACAAAGTTGCTACTTATGATGATTATTGTGATGATACTTATGTTATAAAAAGTGGTGATAACTATTGTCATAATTTTGAATATCCTTTTACTATAACTATTGTCATAATTTTGAATATCCTTTTACTGAACATTAGTCTTTTAATGTGGAAACAATTTATAGTATTCGAGTTTCATTTGATGCTCCCACTATTATAAATGAGAAGAAATTTGCTTATGTGGAGAGTAATGAAAATTCTATGCTTGTGCATCATGAAAAGAATACTTTATGTGATAGTTATGTTGTGAAATTCCTTCATGATGCTACTGAAAATTATTATGAGGGAGGAACATATGCTTGTAGCAATTGCAATAATATCAAGTTTCCTCTCTATGTGTTCAAAGTTTTGAAGTTATGCTTGTTTTGCCTTCCTATGCTAGTTGATTCTTGCTCCCATAAATTGTTTGCTCACAAAATCCCTATGCATAGGAAGTGGGTTAGACTTAAATATGCTTGTCATGAGATTCATGATGCTCTCTTGCATGTTTTAATTACTATTCTTATGCGAGCATCATTGAAATCAGCATGCCTAGCTAAAAAGGCTTTAAAGAAAAGCACTTGTTGGGAGACAACCTGATACGTCCATTTTGCATCATGATTTCCTACTGTTATTTACTTTGTTTTGTTGAATAATAATGCTTTGGGGAGTGATCCTAATGCCTTTTCTCTCATAATATGCAAGGTTTACACAAAGAGGGAGAATACCGGTTGCTGGAATTCTGGACCCAAGAAAAGCACGTCAGAGATACCTATTCTGCACAACTCCAATGAAGCTGAAACTTTACGGATATTATTTTTGGAATTAATAAAAAAATACTAGAGCAAAAATATACCGGAGGGGGGCCACCTGGTGAGGAGCACCCACCAGGGCGCGCCAGGCACCCCCTAGCGCGACCTGGTGGGTGGTGCTCACCCTGGCCCACCTCCGAAGCCCATCTTCTGGTATAAATTCCCAAAAACCTAAAAAATGAGGAGGAGGACTTTCGGGACGAAGCGCCGCCGCCTCGAGGCGTAACTTGGGCAGGAGCACTTTTGCCCTCCGGCGGAGTGATTCCGTCGAGGGAACTTCCATCCCGGAGGGGGAAATCGAAGCTATCGTCATCACCAACACCCCTCTCATCTTTGGGAGGCCAATCTTCATCAACATCTTCAACAACACCATCTCCTCTCAAACCCTAGTTCATCTCTTGTGTTCAATCTTTGTACCGGAACCTCAGATTGGTACCTGTGGGTGACTAGTAGTGTTGATTACCTTGTGTAGTTGATTACTGTATGGTTTATTTGGTGGAAGATCATATGTTCAGATCCATTATGCTATTTAATACTCCTCTGATCTTGAGCATGATTATTATTTCTGAGTAGTTACCTTTGTTCTTGAGGTCACGGGAGAAGTCATGTTGCGAGTAATCATGTGAATTTGATATGTGTTCGATATTTTGATGATATGTATGTTGTGATTCCCTTAGTGGTGCCATGTGAACATCGACTACATGACACTTCACCATTCATGGGCCTAAGGGAATGCATTGTGGAGTAGTTATTAGATGATGGGTTGCTAGAGTGACAGAAGCTTAA
The DNA here is from genome assembly GCA_039707655.1 of Elymus sibiricus. Classification (NCBI taxonomy): domain Eukaryota; kingdom Viridiplantae; phylum Streptophyta; class Magnoliopsida; order Poales; family Poaceae; genus Elymus; species Elymus sibiricus. The sequence goes on from CM077673.1 coordinate 102,988,987, forward strand.
ACCCTAGTTTATGCGCTACTTCGTAAGGGGCTGATTTGGATCCACATGTTTAATGCTATGGTTAGACTTTGTCTTAATACTTTTCTCGTAGTTGCGGATGCTTGCGAGGGGGTTAATCATAAGTAGGTTGTTAGTTCAAGTAAGAACAGCACCTTAGCACCGGTCCACCTACATATCAAATTATCAAAGTAGTGAACAGGAATCAAACCAACATGATAAAAGTGACTAGACGAAATTCCCGTGTACCCTCAACAACACTTTGCCTATTACTAGTGATTGTTCTGGCCTGTCCTTTGCCTCAAAAGGATTGGGCTACCTTGCTGCACCTTGTTTACCGTTACCATTACATGCCCGTTACAAATTATCTTGCTATCAAACTATCTATTACCTACAATTTCAGTGCTTGCAGAAATTACCTTGCTGAAAACCGCTTGTCATTTCCTTCTGCTCCTCGTTGGGTTCGACACTCTTACTTATCGAAAGGACTACGATTGATCCCCTATACTTGTGGGTCATCAAGACTCTTTTCTGGCGCCATTGCCGGGGAGTGAAGCGCTCTTGGTAAGTGGAAATCGGTAAGGAAAACCTTATACTACGTGCTGAAATTTATTGCTACTTGCTACTATGGAGAACAATCCTTTGAGGGGTTTGTTCGGGGTATCTTCACCTCGATCAGAACCACAATTAGTTACCCCTCAACCTACAATACCTACTGGAAATGTTACTTATGAAATTCCTTCGGGTATGCTAGAACACTTGCTTGCTAAACCTTATGCAGGAGATGGAACTGAACATCCTGATATGCATCTCTTATATGTCAACAAAATACGTGGATTATTTAAGCTTGCAGGTTTACCCGGAGATGAAGTTAAGAAGAAGGTTTTCCCTTTATCTTTGGAGGGAAAAGCATTGACATGGTATAGGCTATGTGATGATCTTGGATCTTGGAACTGGAATCGCTTGCAATTGGAATTCCATCAAAAGTTTTATCCTATGCATCTAGTTCATCGTGATCGGAATTATATATATAATTTTTGTTGGGGAACATTGCATGGGAAACAAAAAAATTCCTAGGCACACGCAAGATCTATCCATGGTGATGAGCATCTACGAGAGGGAGAGTGGATCTACGTACCCTTGTAGATCGCTAAGCGGGAAGCGTTAAGAAACGTAGTTGATGTAGTCGAACGTCTTCGCGATCCAAATCGCAAGCCGTCCCGCGATCCCATCACGATCCGTCTCGCGATCCAATCACGATCTGTCCCGCGATCCAATCACGGTCCTTCCAATCTAGTGCCGAACGGACGTCACCTCCGCGTTCAGCACACGTACAGCTCGATGACGGTCTCCGCCTTCTTGATCCAGCAAGAGGGAGCGGAGAGGTAGATGAGTTCTCCGGCAGCGCAACGGCGCGGCGGCGGTGGTGGTGGAACTATTCCAGCAGGGCTTCGCCTAAGCACTACTGAAAACTAGAGGATTTGATCTATCGGGGAGAGAGGGCTGCATCATGGCTTAGGGTTTTCTGGTGCGGCTTCCCTCTCTCCCCTCCAGTATATATAGGAGGAAGGGGAGAGAGGCCGAAGCCCCAAGGGCTGCCCCTAGGAGTCGGCCGAAGTGGGAGAGGTGGAGGAGTCCTACTCCAATCCTACTAGGAGTAGGATTCCTCCCCCACTTGGAAACCTTTTCCACCTCTTGGGTTTTTCCAACCCTAGCCGCATGGGCTTTAGTGGGGGCTTCGGCCAGCCCACTAGGGGCTGGTTTGCCTCCTCCCACAGCCCATGAGGCCCTTTGGGGCGAGACGCCCCTCCCGATGGTCCCCCGGTACCCTCCCGGCACTCCCGGTACCCTAACGAAGTACCCGAAACTTTTCCGGTGACCAAAATGGGACTTCCTATATATCAATATTTACCTCCGGACCATTCCGGAGCTCCTCGTGACGTCCGGGATCTCATCCGGGACTCCGAACAACCTTCGGTCACCATCATACATAACTCAATACTACCGAAACATCACCGAACGTTAAGTGTGCAGACCCTGCGGGTTCGCGAACTATGTAGACATGACCGAGACACCTCTACGGTCAATAACCAATAGCGGGACCTGGATGCCCATATTGGTTCCTACATATTCTACGAAGATCTTTATCGGTTGAACCTCTGTATCAAGGATTCAGTTAATCCCGTACGCTGTTCCCTTTGTTCTTCTGTATGTTATTTGCCCGAGATTCGATCGTCGGTATCTCTATACCTAGTTCAATCTCGTTACCGGCAAGTCTCTTTACTCGTTCCGTAATACAAGATCCCGTGGCTAACACTTCAGTCACATTGCTTGCAAGGCTTATTGTGATGTTGTATTACCGAGTGAGCCCTGAGATACCTCTCCGTCATACGGAGTAACAAATCCCATTCTCGATCCATTCCAGCTCAACAGACACCCTCGGAGATACCTGTAGAGCATCTTTATAGTAACTCAGTTACGTTGCGACGTTTGATACACACAAGGTACTCCCCCGGTGTCAGTGAGTTGCATGATCTCATGGTCATAGGAATAGATACTTGACATGCAGAAAACTATAGCAATAAACTGACACGATCATATGCTATGTTTATAGTTTGGGTCTTGTCCATCACATCATTCTCCTAATGATGTGATCCCGTTATCAAATGACATCTCATGTCTATGGCTAGGAAACCTTGGCCATCTTTGATCAACAAGCTAGTCTATTAGAGGCATACTAGGGACACAGTGTTGTCTATGTACCCACACATGTATTTGAGTTTCCAATCAATACAATTATAGCATGGATAATAAACGATTATCATGAACAAGGAAATATGATAGTAACTAAATTATTATTGCCTCTAGGGCATATTTTCAACAGTCTCCCACTTGCACTAGAGTCAATAATCTAGTTCACATCACCATGTGATTTACATTGTTATGAATCTAACACCCAATGAGTTATGGGGTTCGATCATGCTTTGCATGTGAGAGAGGTCTTAGTCAACGGTCTGCAACATTCAGATCCGTGTGTTCTTTGCAATTCTATATGTCATACTGCAGATGCTACCACACTCCACTTGGAGCTATTCCAAATGGCTACTCCACTATATGTATCCGGATTGCTACTCAGTGTTATCCGGATTGGTGTCAAAGCTTGCATCGACGTAACCCTTTACGACGAACTCTTTATCACCTCCATAATCGAGAATCATTTCCTTAGTCCTCTAGTTACTAAGGATAATTTTGACCACTGTTCAGTGATCCACTCCTGGACCACTCTTTTACCCCTTGACAGACTCATGGCAAGGGCACACACCAGGTGCGGTACATAGCATGGCATACTATACAGAGCCTATGGATAAGGTATAGGGGACGACCTTCGTCCATTCTCTTTCTTCTATCGTGGTCGAGCTTTGAGTCTTACTCAACTCCACACCTTACAAATGAGGCAAGAACTCTTTCTTTGACTAATCCATTTTGAACTCTTTCAAAATCTTGTCAAGGTATGTACTCATTGAAAGTTTTATCAGACGTCTTGATCTATCTCTATAGATCCTGATGCCCAATATTTAAGTAGCTTCATTCCAGGTTTTCCTTTGAAAAACTCCTTTTCAAACAACCCTTTATGCTTTCCAGAAATTCTACATTATTTCCGATCAACAATATGTCATCCACATATACTTATCAGAAATTCTATAGTGCTCCCACTCACTTTCTTGTAAATATTAGTTTCTTATAAACTTTGTATAAACCCAAAAGCTTTGATCACCTCATCAAAGCATATATTCCAACTCCGAGATGCTTGCTCCAGTCCATAGAAGGATCGCTGGAGCTCGCATACATTTTAGCATCCTTAGGACTGACAAAACCTTCTGGTTGTATCACATACAACCTTTCCTCACGGAAACCATTAAGGAAACTCTGTTTTGACATCCATCTGCCAGATTTCATAATCGAAAAATGCAGCAACTGCTAACATAATTCCAACAGACTTTAGCATCGCTACGGGTGAGAAAGCCTCATCGTAGTCAACTCCTTGAACTTGTCGGAAACTACTTTGCGACAAGTCGAGCTTTATAAATGGTGACATTTACCATCAGCGTATGTCTTCTTCTTAAAGGTCCATTTGTACTCAACAGCCTGCCGTTCGACGGGCAAGTCTACCAAAGTCCATACTTGGTTTTCATACATGGATCCTATCTCGGATTTCATGGCTCCTAGCCATTTGTTGGAATCCGGGCCCACCATCGCTTCTTCATAGCTCGTAGGTTCACTCTTGTCTAACAACATGACCTTCAAGACAGGATTGAAGTACCACTCAAAGGCGGTACGATTTCTTGTCGGCCTACGAGGTTCGGTAGTAACTTGACCCGAAGTGTCATGATCATCATCATTAACTTCCTCTTCATTCAGTGTAGGCACCATAGAAACATCTTTCTGCGTCGTGCTACTATCCAACTGAAGTGGCGGTTAAATAACCTCATCAAGTTCTACCTTCCTCCCACTCAATTCTTTCGAGAGAAACTCTTTCTCAAGAAAGGACCCGTTTCAGCAAGAAATACTTTGCGCTTGGATCTGAGATAGAAGGTTTACCCAACTGTTACGTCAGGGTATTCTATGAAGATGCATTTGTCCGCTTTGGGTTTGAGCTCATCAGGTTGAAACCTTTTTTCACATAAGCGTCGCAGCCCCAAACATTAAGAAATGACAGCTTAGGTTTCTGCCAAACCAAAATTCATACGGTGTCATCTCAACAGACTTAGATGGTGCCCTATTTAAAGTGAATGTAGTTGTCTCTAATGCATAACCCCAAAACGATAGTGGCAAATAGATAAGAGACATCATAGTACGCACCATATCCAATAGAGCACGACTACGACGTTCGGACACACCATCACACTATGGTGTTCTAGGTGGCATGAGTTGTGAAACAACTTCCACATTGTCTTAAGTTGCATACCAAACTCGTAACTCAGATATTCACTTCCACGATCATATCGTAGACATTTTATCTTCTTGTCACGATGATCTCAAACTTCACTCTGAATTTGTTTGAGCTTTTCAAACGTTTCAGACTTGTGTTTCATTAAGTAAATATACCCATATCTACTCAAATCATCAGTGAAGGTAGGAAAATAATGATATCCACCGCACGCTACAACACTCATTGGACCGAATACATCAACATGTATCATTTCCAATAAGTCACTTGCCCGCTCCATCATACCGGAAAACGGGGTCTTAGTCATCTTGCCCATGAGGCACGGTCTGCATGTCTCAACCGATTCGAAATCGAATGAGTCCAAAGATCCATCAGCATGGAGTTTCTTCATGCACTTTATACCAATATGACATTTAGCGGCAGTGCCACAAGTATGTGGTACTATCATTATTAACTTTGTATCTTTTGGCATCAATGAACATGTGTATTACTATGATCGAGATTCAATGAACCATTCACATTGGCTGCATGACCATTGAAGGTATTATTCATGTAAACAGAATAACCATTATTCTCTAACTTAAATGAATAACCGTATTGCAATAAACACGATCTAATCACGTTTATGCTCAACGCAAACACCAAATAACATTTATTTAGGTTCATCACTAATCCCGAAGGTAGAGAGAGCGTGCGATGGTGATCACATCACCCTTGGAAACACTTCCAACACTCATCGTCACCTCACCCTTAGCTAGCCTCCGTTTATTCCGTAGCTTTTATTTCGAGTTACTAACATTTAGCAACCGAACCGGTATCCAATACCCAGGTGCTACTAGGAGTACTAGTAAGGTACACATCAATAACACGTATATCAAATATACTTCTATCGACGTTGCCAGCCTTCTTATCTACCAAGTATCTAGGGTTGTTCCACTTCAGCGACCGTTCTCCTCATAATAGAAGCACTTAGTCTCGGGTTTGGGTTCAACCTTGGGTTTCTTCACTGGAGCAGCAACTAACTTGCCATCCATGAAGTTTCCCTCCTTGCCCTTGCCCTTCTCGAAACAAGTGGTTTCACTAACCATCAACACTTGATGCTCCTTCTTGATTTCTACCTTCGCGGTGTCAAACATCGCGAATAGCTCAGGGATCATTATTTCCATCCTTGGCATTTTATAGTTCATCACGAAGCTCTACTAGCTTAGTGGCAGTGACTCGGCGAACTATATCAATCATTATCTTATCTGGAAGATCAACTCCCACTCGATTCAAGCGATTGTAGCACCCAGACAATCTGAGCACATGCTCACCGATTGACCTATTCTCCTTCATCTTGCAAGCAAAGAATCTTGTTGGAGGTCTCATACCTCTCAACACGGGCACGAGCCTGATTTCCCAATTTCAGCTCTTAGAACATCTCATATGTTCCGTGACGTTCAAAACATTTTGGAGCCTCAATTCTAAGCCGTAATGCATGACGCACTGAACTATCAAGTAGTCATCAGAACGTGCCTGTCAGATGTTCACAACATCTACAGACAACGCTTGAGGGGGTGGCGCACCGAGCGGTGCATTAAGGACATAAGCCTTCTGTGCAGCAATGAGGACAATCCTCAGATCAAGGACCCAGTCCACATTATTGCTACCATCATCTTTCAACTCTATTTCTCTAGGAACATATAAAAATTCAAGGGAGCTACAGCGCAAGCTAGTAATCTACAACATAATTTGCAAAGACATTTTGACTATGTTCATGATAATGAGTTTAGTTAATCATATTACTTTAAAAAAACTCCCACTCAAATTGACATCCCTCTGGTCATTCGAGTGTCACATGATCCAAATTCACCAACCCAAGTCCGATCATCACGTGATATGAGGTGGTTTAATGGTGAACATCTTCATGTTGATCATATCTACTATATGACACATGTTCGACCTTTCGGTCTCTTGTGTTTCGAGGCCATGTCTGTACATGCTAGGCTTGTCAAGTTTAACCCGAGTGTTCCGCACATGCAACACTGGCTTGCACCCGTTGTATGTGAACGTAGAGTCTATCACACCCGATCATCACGTGGTGTCTCGAAACGACGAACTTTCGCAACGGTGCACACTCAGGGAGAACACAATTTTATCTTGAAATTTCAGTGAGGGATCACCTTATAATGCTACCGTCATCCTAAGCAAAATAAGATGCATAAAAGGATTAACATCACATGCAAATCATAAGTGACATGATATGGCCATGAACTTGTGCTTTTGATCTCCATCTCCAAAGCACCGGCATGATCTCCATCGTCATCGGCATGACACCATGATCTCCATCATCTTGATCTCCATCAACGTGTCGCCATGAGGTTGTCACGCCAACTGTTGCTTCTACGACTATTGCTAACTCATAGCGATAAAGTAAAGAAAAACAGCGAAAATAAATTAAAGACAACCCTATGGCTCCTGCCGGTTGCCGTACTCATCGACATGCAAGTCGTGATATTCTATACAATACATGATCATCTCATACATCACATATATCTCATCATGTAATTGGCCATATCACATCACAACATACCCTGCAAAAAAAGGTTAGATGTCCTCTAATTGTTGTTGCATGTTTTACGTGGCTGCTACGGGTATCTAGCAAGAACGATTCTTACCTACGCATAAACCACAACGGTGATACACAAATTGCTATTCAACCTTCTCAAGGACCGCCTTTGTCAAATCCGATCCAACTAAAGTGGGAGAGACAGACACCCGCCAGCCATCTTTATGCAACAAAGTTACATGTCAGTTGATGGAACCGGTCTCTCGTAAGCGTACGAGTAAGGTTGGTTCGAGCCGCTTCATCCCACAATACCGCTGAATCAAGAAAAGACCAAGGGAGGAAGCAATCTGAATATCAACGCCCACAAACTCCTTTGTGTTCTACTTGTGATCTCAGCTACGCATAGACCTAGCTCATGATGCCACTGTCGGGGAACGTTGCATGGGAAACAAAAATTTTCCTACGCACACGCAAGATCTATCCATGGTGATGAGCATCTACGAGAGGGAGAGTGGATCTACGTACCCTTGTAGATCGCTAAGCGGGAAGCGTTAAGAAACGCGGTTGATGTAGTCGAACGTCTTCGCGATCCAAATCGCAAGCCGTCCCGCGATCCCATCACAATCCGTCTCGCGATCCAAGCACGATCTGTCCCGCGATCGAATCACGGTCCTTCCAATCTAGTGCCGAACGGACGGCACCTCCGCGTTCAGCACACGTACAGCTCAATGACGATCTCCGCCTTCTTGATCTAGCAAGAGGGAGCGGAGAGGTAGATGAGTTCTCCGGCAGCACAACGGCGCGGCGGCGGTGGTGGTGGAACTATTTCAGCACGGCTTCGCCTAAGCACTACTGAAAAGTAGAGGATTTGATCTATCGGGGAGAGAGGGCTGCACCGTGGCTTAGGGTTTTCTGGTGCGGCTGCCCTCTCTCCCCTCCAGTATATATAGGAGGAAGGGGAGGGAGGCCGGTGCCCCTAGGGCTGCCCCTAGGAGTCGGCCGAAGTGGGAGAGGTGGAGGAGTCCTACTCCAATCCTACTAGGAGTAGGATTCCTCCCCCACTTGGAAACCTTTTCCACCTCTTGGGTTTTTCCACCCGTAGCCGCATGGGCTTTAGTGGGGGCTTCGGCCAGCCCACTAGGGGCTGGTTTGCCTCCTCCCACAGCCCATGAGGCCCTTTGGGGCGAGAGGCCCCTCCCGATGGTCCCCCGGTACCCTCCCGGCACTCCCGGTACACTACCGAAGTACCCGAAACTTTTCCGGTGACCAAAACGGGACTTCCTATATATCAATCTTTACCTCCGGACCATTCCGGAGCTCCTCGTGATGTCCGGGATCTCATCCGGGACTCCGAACAACCTTCGGTCGCCATCATACATAACTCAATACTATCGAAACGTCACCGAACGTTAAGTGTGCAGACCCTGCGGGTTCGAGAACTATGTAGACATGACCGAGACACCTCTACGGTCAATAACCAATAGCGGGACCTGGATGCCCATATTGGTTCCTACATATTCTACGAAGATCTTTATCGGTTGAACCTCTATGTCAAGGATTCAGTTAATCCCGTACGCTGTTCCCTTTGTTCTTCGGTATGTTACTTGCCCGAGATTCGATCGTCGGTATCTATATACCTAGTTCAATCTCGTTACCGGCAAGTCTCTTTACTCGTTACGTAATACAAGATCCCGTGGCTAACATTTCAGTCACATTGCTTGCAAGGCTTATTGTGATGTTGTATTACCGAGTGGGCCCTGAGATACCTCTCCGTCATACGGAGTAACAAATCCGAGTCTCGATCCATGCCAGCTCAACACACACCCTCGGAGATACCTATAGAACATCTTTATAGTCACTCAGTTACGTTGCGACGTTTGATACACACAAGGTACTCCTCCGGTGTCAGTGAGTTGCATGATCTCATGGTGATAGGAATAGATACTTGACATGCAGAAAACTATAGCAATAAACTGACACGATCATATGCTATGTTTATAGTTTGGGTCTTGTCCATCACATCATTCTCCTAATGATGTGATCCCGTTATCAAATGACATCTCATGTCTATGGCTAGGAAACCTTGGCAATCTTTGATCAACAAGCTAGTCTATTAGAGGCATACTAGGGACACAGTGTTGTCTATGTACCCACACATGTATTTGAGTTTCCAATCAATACAATTATAGCATGGATAATAAACGATTATCATGAACAAGGAAATATCATAATAACTAAATTATTATTGCCTCTAGGGCATATTTCCAACAATTTTTGGCCTCGTGAAGGAGAAAGTATCCCTCTAGCTTGGGGGAGGCTTAAGTCAATGTTATATTCATGCCCCAATCATGACATTCCGAGGGAAGTTATCATTCAGAATTTTTACGCTCGGCTTTCTCATAATGATCAATCCATGCTCGATACTTCTTGTGCTGGTTCTTATATGAAGAAGACTATTGATTTCAAGTGGGATCTCTTGAAAAGAATTAAACGCAACTCTGAAGATTGGGAACTCGACAAAGGTAATGAGTCAGGTATAAAGCTTGAATTTGATTGTGTTAAATATTTTATGAATATCGATACTTTTCACATGTTTAGCACTAAATATGGACTTGACTCTGAGATAGTAGCTTCTTTCTGCGAAGCATTTGCTACTCATGTTGACCTCCCTAAGGAGAAGTGGTTTAAATATCACCCCCCTATTAAAGAAGAAATTAAAGAACCGGTCATAGCTAAAGAAGAAACTATCTTTTACAACGTTGATCCAGTTGTGCCTACTGCTTATATTGAAAAGCCACCTTTCCTTGTTAGGATAAAGGAACATGCTAAGGTATCAACCGTGGTTCGTAAGAGTAACATAAGAGCACCTAAACCTCCTGAGCAAATTAAAGTAGAACCTAGTGTTGCTATGGTTAAAGATCTCTTGGAAGAAAATATTGATGGGCATGTCATTTACCTTTGTGATGAAGCTGCTAGAATTGCTACGCCTGATAAGAAAGATAAACATAGACCCGTAGAAGGCTTGCCTGTTGTCTCAGTTAAAATAGGAGATCATTGCTACCATGGTTTATGTGATTTAGGTGCTAGTGTGAGTGCTATCCCTTTTACCTTATACCAAGAAATTATGAATGAAATAGCACCTGCTGGAATGGAAGATATTGATGTCACTATTAAACTTGCTAATAGAGATACTATCACACCACTTGGGATTGTTAGAGATGTTGAAGTCTTGTGTGGGAAAGTAAAATACCCTACTGATTTTCTAGTTCTTGGATCCCCACAAGATGACTTTTGTCCCATTATCTTTGGTAGACCTTTCTTGAGAACCGTCAATGCTATGATAGATTGTGAAAAACAAACTGTCGGTGTCAATTTTGGTAATGTGTCTCATGAGTTCAATTTTTCCAAGTTTAGTAGACAACCTCGTGATAAAGCGTTACCAAGTGATGATGAAATAATTGGTCTTGCTTCTATTGTTGTGCCTCCTACTGACCCTTTCGAACAATATTTGCTAGACCATGAAAATGATATGCACATGCGTGAAAGAAATGAAATAGATCAAATTTTCTTCGAACAACAACCTCTCTTGAAACACAATTTGCCTATTGAAACTCTTGGAGGTCCTCCTCCACCTAAGGGTGATCCCGTGTTTGAATTGAAACAATTGCCTGACACTTTGAAGTATGCTTATCTTGATGAGAAAAAGATATATCCTGTTATTATTAGTCCTAACCTTTCAGAACATGAAGAAGAAAGATTGTTGAAAGTTCTAAGGAAGCACCGGGCTGCTATTGGATGTACTCTTGATGATCTTAAGGGCATTAGTCCCACTCTATGTCAGCACAAGATCAATATGGAACCTGATGCTAAACCCGTTGTTGATCACCAACGGCGATTGAATCCTAAGATGAAAGAAGTGGTAAGAACTGAAATATTAAAGCTTCTGGAAGCAGGTATAATCTATCCCATAGCTGATAGTAGATGGGTAAGTCCCGTTCATTGTGTCCCTAAGAAAGGAGGTATTACCGTTGTTCCTAATGATAAGAATGAACTCATTCCACAAAGAGTTGTCACTGGCTATAGAATGGTAATTGATTTTAGAAAATTAAATAAAGCTACAAGAAAAGATCATTACCCTTTGCCTTTCATTGATCAAATGCTAGAGAGACTATCTAAGCACACACACTTTTGTTTCCTAGATGGATATTCTAGTTTCTCTCAAATACCTGTGTCACAATCCGATCAAGAGAAAACCACCTTTACTTGCCCTTTTGGAACTTATGCTTATAGACGTATGCCTTTTGGTTTATGCAATGCACCTGCTACCTTTCAAAGATGTATGACTGCTATATTCTCTGACTTTTGTGAAAAGATTGTGGAGGTTTTCATGGATGATTTTTCCATTTACGGAACTTCTTTTGATGACTGCTTAAGCAACCTTGATCGAGTTTTGCAGAGATGTGAACAAACTAATCTTGTCTTGAATTGGGAGAAGTGCCACTTTATGGTTAATGAAGGCATTGTCTTGGGGCATAAAATATCTGAGCGAGGTATTGAGGTGGATAAAGCTAAAGTTGATGCAATTGAGAAAATGCCATGTCCTAAAGATATTAAAGGTATTCAAAGTTTCCTTGGTCATGCTGGTTTTTATAGGAGGTTCATTAAAGACTTCTCTAAAATTTCTAGGCCCCTTACTAATCTTTTGCAAAAGTATATTCCTTTTGTTTTTGATGATGATTGTGTGGAAGCCTTTGAAACACTTAAGAAACCTTAACCTCTGCACCTATTGTTCAACCACCTGATTGGAACTTGCCTTTTGAAATTATGTGTGATGCCAGCGATTATGCTGTTGGTGCTGTCCTAGGACAAAGAGTTGATAAGAAAATGAAAGTTATCCATTATGCTAGTAAAACTCTAGACAGTGCCCAACGAAATTGTGCTATTACTGAAAAAGAATTTTTAGCAGTTGTGTTTGCTTGTGATAAATTTAGATCCTATATTGTTGACTCCAAAGTTATTGTTCACACCGATCATGCTGCTATAAAATATCTTATGGAAAAGAAAGATGCTAAACCTAGACTCATTAGGTGGGTTCTCTTGCTTCAAGAATTTGACTTACATATCGTTGATAGGAAAGGAGCTGAGAACCCCGTAGCTGATAACTTGTCTAGGTTAGAAAATATCCTTGATGACCCACTACCTATTGATGATAGTTTCCCTGACGAACAACTAGCTGCAATAAGTGTCTCAGACAACACACCTTGGTATGCTGACTATTCTAATTACATTGTTGCTAAATATATACCACCTAGTTTCACATACCAACAAAAGAAAAAAATTCTTCTATGACTTGAGACATTACTTTTGGGATGACCCACACCTTTATAAAGAAGGAGTAGATGGTATTATTAGGCATTCTGTACCTGAGCATGAACAGGAACAGATCCTACGGAAATGTCATTCCGAAGCTTATGGAGGACATCACGCGGGAGATAGAACTTCTCATAAGGTATTACAATCCGGATTTTATTGGCCTACTCTTTTCAAAGATGCTCGTAAGTTTGTATTATCTTGTGATGAATGTCAAAGAATTGGTAATATCGGTAAGCGTCAAGAAATGCCTATGAATTATTCACTTGTTGTTGAACCATTTGACGTGTGGGGTTTTGATTACATGGGGCCTTTTCCTTCCTCTAACGGGTACACTCATATTTTAGTTGCGGTTGATTATGTCACTAAGTGGGTAGAAGCTATTCCAACTAGTAGTGCTGATCACCACACTTCCATTAAAATGCTTAAAGAGGTTATCTTCCCGAGGTTTGGAGTCCCTAGATATTTAATGACCGATGGTGGTTCACACTTTATTCATGGTGCTTTCCGTAAGATGCTTGCTAAATATGATGTTAACCATAGAATTGCATCGCCCTATCATCCTCAATCTAGTGGTCAAGTAGAACTTAGCAATAGAGAAATAAAATTAATATTACAAAAAACTGTTAATAGGTCTCGTAAGAATTGGTCTAAGAAATTAGATGATGCACTTTGGGCCTATGGAACAGCTTATAAAAATCCTATGGGTATGTCTCCATATAAAATGGTATATGGGAAAGCTTGTCATTTGCCTCTAGAACTAGAACATAAAGCATTTTGGGCAATTAAAGAACTCAACTATGATTTCAAACTTGCCGGTGAGAAGAGGCTATTTGATATTAGCTCACTAGATGAATGGAGAACCCCAAGCGTATGAAAATGCCAAGCTATTCAAAGAAAAGGTAAAAAGATGGCATGACAAAAGAATCCAGAAGAGGGAATTCAAAATAGGAGATTATGTTCTTTTGTTCAACTCTTGTTTAAGATTTTTTGGAGGTAAGCTCCTCTCCAAATGGGAAGGACCATATATTATTGAAGAGGTTTATCGTTCTGGAGCTATCAAGATTAATAACGGCGAAGGTACTAACCCGAAGGTGGTCAATGGCCAAAGAATTAAGCATTATATCTCAGGTACGCCTATTAACATTGAAAGCAGTGTTATCCAAACCATGACACCGGAGGAACACATAAAAGAAACCTTCCGGAACACTCCAGAATACTTAAAAATAGGAGGTACGTGATACGGTAAGTAAACGGACTCCGAAAAATCCGCAAAAATATTTCTGTCAGTTTTGGAATATTTTAGAATTTTAGGAATAAAAAATTAAACCGAAAGGTGATCGAGGAGAGCACGATACACCAGGGCGCGCCAGGCACCCCTGGGCGCGCCCTGGTGGGTGCTGCCCACCTCGGATGCCTTCCCGACTCCGTTTTCCTTCCAAATACTTGTTTCCCAAGAATAAAAATTCTCTATATATACCCCCGATTGTTTTGACGACCGTATCACAGAGAAATCCCCTGTTCTTGTTTCGTACTGTTTTCCTGACAGATCTGAAAATATGTCGTCTCAAGATTCAGATGGGGAGAGCCGTGTTGATCCCTATGTTCCAGACCCGAAGATCTTTAGGGAGATTTACCCCTATCTATGGACCTCGGAGGAGGAAGAAGATTCTACCATGCAGGAAACAAAAGATGATAGCTCTGAGGAAGAGGATGATCCATTGCCTCAACCCGGAGACGTGCATGTGGAATTCAAGAAGCCAAGCCTTCCTAGAAGATACAAACCTAAGGTCCAATTTATCCCGTCTCGTTTTCTGCAGGAAAGCAAGGAGGCCTTATGCCAAAGGATGTTAAAGCTTGAATTGGAGAATGATGATCTAAGGGAGGAAAACTTTGTGCTTAAATATAAGTTGAAGAAGAAGGCTTCTTCAACACTTCCACCTTCTTCACCGACACCACCGAAGGAGACTTGAGTACATGGTATGGGCACTCCCCTTGGCTTGAGCCAAGCTTGGGGGAGGTGCCCCGGTATCGTATCTCCATTACTTTTATTCACCTCTACCTATTCTAGTTTTATCTTTAGTTTCCATTTGCCTTAGTCGAATAAAAGCTTAGCGAGATCTATTTTTGTGTGTTAGTTTTGTGGCCTACCTATCTATGTAATCGTGTGAAAGTTATATAATAAAGTTTAGTTTGAGTTTTTGCTTCTCTACCTTCTTGTTGCAATCAAATAAAATAAAGACAAATAAATGAAAAGAATCATATGCTAATCTTATGGTGAGTAATGACATCACATAAGGAAAAGTATAAGTAGTAAAATTTATTGGAGATTGACAAACATAGCATTGGTCAATGATGCAATTCATGAAAGAATTAATTAGGGAAGAGAAGATTCACATGCAAATACACTATCTTGGACATCTTTTATGATTGTGAGCCCCCATAAAATATTATATGTTGACGTTGGACAAGGAAGACAACGTAATGATTTATGTTTGTTCATATCCACATAGAAGTTATATTGTCATAGATCCTTCAACATGTGGTGCTTGCTCAATATCTTTGCTAGCCAAAAATTACGCACTAAGTAGAGATACTACTTGTGCATCCAAAAACCCAAACCCAAACTCTTTCCTTGAGTGTCCACCATACCTACCTATGGATCGAGAAAGATCCTTCAAGTAAGTTGTCATCGGTGCAATAAGGCAATAAAAATTGCTTCTAAAAGTGTTTTGATCAATTAGTGTAAGAGAAAATTGAGCGTTATACGAACTTATGATGGCAAAGTAATAAAAGCGACGGACTGCATAATAAAGGTTGCTATCATAGGGGGCAATATAGTGTGACATTCTTTTACATTAAGAGATTGGGCATACAAACCAATAAGCGCATGACAACCTCTGCTTCCCTCTGCGAAGGGCCTATCTCTTACTTTTATGCACTTACTTTTATGCAAGAGTCAAAGTATTCTTCCCTGTTCCTTTTTACTTTTTCTTTTGCAAGCATCATGTGGTGAGGAAAGATCTAGGCACATATATCCAGTTGGATATGGGTGGGCATGAGTTATTATTGTTGACATCACCCTTGAGGTGAGTGAGTTGGGAGGCAAAACTATAAGCCCCTATCTTCCTATGTGTCCGGTTGTAACTTTTTGTTCATGGGTATGCCGTGAGCGTTAGCAATCATAGAAGACTAAATGATGGTTGAGTATGTGGACTTGCCAAAAGGCTCCGACATGAGACCCTTCCTGAAAATATGATGAATTGTAGTTGCAAAGTTGACTGAGAACACAGTTTGTTGGTTTCCAATAAGGTTTATGCTTCATACTTCTATGTTGTGATGAATTGTTACTTGTTCATGAGAAGCTTTATGATAAAAATATATTGAAATAAGTTCTTATGTTAGAGTTTGTTGCTGTTATGTTAATAAGCATGATGCTTCTATGTCTGTATATTGTTTTTATCGACACCTCTTTCTCAAACCATGTGGACATGCTTTTCAATATCGGCTTTCGCTTGAGGACAAGCGAAGTCTAAGCTTGGGGGAGTTGATACGTCCATTTTGCATCATGATTTCCTACTATTATTTACTTTGTTTTGTTGAATAATAATGCTTTGGGGAGTGATCCTAATGCCTTTTCTTTCATAATATGCAAGGTTTACACAAAGAGGGAGAATACCGGCAGCTGGAATTCTGGACCCAAGAAAAGCACGTCAGAGATACCTATTCTGCACAACTCCAATGAAGCTGAAACTTTACAGATATTATTTTTGGAATTAATAAAACATACTGGAGCAAAAATATACTGGAGGGGGGGCACCTGGTGAGGAGCACCCACCAGGGCGCGCCAGGCACCCCCTGGCGCGACCTGGTGGGTGTGCTCACCCTGGCCCACCTCCGGAGCCCATCTTCTGGTATAAATTCCCAAAAAACCTAAAAAATTAGGAGGAGGACTTTCGGGACTAAGCACCGCCGCCTCGAGGCGGAACTTGGGCAGGAGCACTTTTGCCCTCCGGCGGAGCGATTCCGCCGGGGGAACTTCCCTCCCGGAGGGGGAAATCGAAGCTATCGTCATCACCAACACCCCTCTCATCTTTGGGAGGCCAATCTTCATCAACATCTTCAACAGCACCATCTCCTCTCAAACCCTAGTTCATCTCTTGTGTTCAATCTTTGTACCGGAACCTCAGATTGGTACCTGTGGGTGACTAGTAGTGTTTATTACCTTGTGTAGTTGATTACTATATGGTTTATTTGGTGGAAGATCATATGTTCAGATCCATTATGCTATTTAATACTCCTCTGATCTTGAGCATGATTATTATTTGTGAGTAGTTACCTTTGTTCTTGAGGTCACGGGAGAAGTCATGTTGCGAGTAATCATGTGAATTTGATATGTGTTCGATATTTTGATGATATGTATGTTGTGATTCCCTTAGTGGTGTCATGTGAACGTCGACTACATGACACTTCACCATTCATGGGCCTAAGGGAATGCATTGTGGAGTAGTTATTAGATGATGGGTTACTAGAGTGACAGAAGCTTAAACCCTAGTTTATGCGCTACTTCGTAAGGGGCTGATTTGGATCCACATGTTTAATGTTATGGTTAGACTTTGTCTTAATACTTTTCTCGTAGTTGCGGATGCTTGCGAGGGGGTTAATCATAAGTAGGTTGTTAGTTCAAGTAAGAACAACACCTTAGCACCGGTCCACCCACATATCAAATTATCAAAGTAGCGAACACGAATCAAACCAACATGATAAAAGTGACTAGACGAAAGTCCCGTGTACCCTCAAGAACACTTTGCCTATTACTAGTGATTGTTCTGGCCTGTCCTTTGCCTCAAAAGGATTGGGCTACCTTGCTGCACCTTGTTTACCGTTACCGTTACTTGCTCGTTACAAATTATCTTGCTATCAAACTATCTATTACCTACAATTTCAGTGCTTGCAGAAATTACCTTGCTGAAAACCGCTTGTCATTTCCTTCTGCTCCTCGTTGGGTTCGACACTCTTACTTATCGAAAGGACTACGATTGATCCCCTATAAGAGTCCACCATACCTACCTATATATGGTATTTCACTGCCATTCCAAGTAAATTTGCATGTGCCACCTCTAAACATTCAAATAAACATTTGTTTTGTGTGCTTGGACCGCTCATGGAGCGGCAGGGGGCGGTCAGTATCTTCCATGTTAAGCGGGTTATTCTCATGATGAGTGTTTATTCACTCGTCCTTGCACGAGAGGGGCGGTAATAGGGATTCCCAGTCCCGAAAAAATGCAAATAATTAAAAAAAACTCCCCCAGGAATGTTGTTGGTATGGATGGTACCCGTGGATTCGGCTAGCCGTGGAGTGTGTTTGTTGGTGGAGGGGGAGTAAACCTTTACTTTTACCGTTTGGGAACCGCCGCTAATGTGTTTAACATGGAAGATATTGATAACTCTTGGTCGTAACGTTGACAGGAAGGGTGCACCTCCCAAAATTATATTTATCTCTGTTTTTAAACATTGAGCTCTGGCACCTTTGCAAATCCCTGCTTCCATCTGCGAAGGGACAATCTATTTACTTTCATGTTGTTTACTATTCATGTTGAGTCAACTTCTTATTCCAACCTCAGTCTATTAGTTGGCAAGCATCATGTGGTGGGGAAAGATCCAAACATATATATCTAGTCAAATATATTTGATCATGATTTATTATTGTTGACAATTATCTCTATGATAAATGAGTGGGGAGGCGAAACATTAAGCCCCTATCTTTCTCTGTGTTCGATGGATGCCATTTGTTCTAAAAATATGCTTTGAGTACTAGAAATCATAGAAGACTATATGATGATTGAGTATGTGGAGCTCTTACTTAGACTTTGTTGAGAATAAGTTGAATTGCAATTGTTTGGTGACTAAGAACATAGGTTGTTAAGTTTCAAGAGAATTCATTGTTTGAACCATATCATGTGAATTGATTGCTCTATCATGTTGATTTTTATGAGAAAAAGTTGCTGGTTATGATGCTAGAAAATTGACTGAAATTATCAATGATCAAACTTATATATTATGCTAGCATTCACACTTCATAAATTAGTTCTTTTATCATTTACCTACTCGAGGACGAGTAGGAATTAAGCTTGGGGATGCTGATACGTCTCCAATGTATCGATAATTTATGAAGTATTCATGCCATATTCACCTATGTTTACAATACTTTTATATGGTTTTGATGCACTTTATATGGTTTATTTAGAACTAACCCGGACTAACGCTGTTTTAAGCAGAATTACCGTGGTGTTGTTTTTGTCCAGAAAATGAAAGTTCTCGGAATCGCCCGAAACTTTTTGGTGATTTTTTCTCGACCAAATAAGCAATATTGGAGCGAAGAACCACCGGAGAAGAGCCACGAGGTGGGCACAACCCACCAGGGCGCGCCAGAGGGCCCAGGCGCGCCCTGGTGTATTGTGCCCTCCTCGTGGTCCATCTTGGCGTGAAACCGACGCCCAAAAATCCTATAAATATAGAAACCATCAGAAATAACCCTAGACTCTCCGTTCCGCCGCCGCAACTCTCTGTATCGACGAAAAACCAATCTGGAGGCGTTCCAGTACCCTGCCGGAGAGGGTAGATCATCTTCGGTGGCCATCTTCATCATCCCGACGGAGGCCATGACGAGGAGGGAGTAGTCCACCCTCGGGGCTGAGGGTATGTACCTGTAGCTATGTGTTCAATCTCTTTCTCTCTCGTGTTCTTGAGATGTCACGATATTGATGTATCACGGGCTTTGTTAATATAGTTGGATCGTATGGTGTGTTTCCCTTACTATCTTGTTGTGATGAATTGAATCTTTCCCTTTGAGATATCGTTATGTTGGATTGAATATTGGATTTGAGAACACTTGATATATGTCTTGCATGTGGATACCCGTGGTGACAATGGGGTGTTCTATTGATTCACTTGATATATGTCTTGGCACTCAACTTGCGGATTCCCGCGGTGACATTGGGGTAATCTATGCATAGGGGTTGATACACGTTCTTGTCCTACTTTCTCCGATAGAAATCTTGGGGCACTCTTTGAGGTTCTTTGTGTGGATTGAGTATTATGAATCTGAAATTGTTTGATGCGTATCGTATAATTAACTCATGGATACTTGTGGTGACATCGGAGTATCTAGGTGATATTAGAGTTGGTTGATGCGTATCATATGGTGTTATTTTAGTACGAACTCTAGATAGATGGATCGGAAAGGATAACTTGGTGTTATTTTAGTACAAACTCTTGAATAGATTGATCGGAAAGGATAACTTTAAGGTGGTTTCGTACCCTACAAACAATTTCTTCTTATGTTCTCCGCTAGATAAGAACTTTGGAGTGATTCTTAGTTGCACGTTGAGGGATGGTTATGTGATCCAATTATATTAGCATTGTTGAGAGATTGCACTAGCAAAAGTACGGACCCTAGGCCTTGTTTCTAAGCATTGCAATACCGTTTGTGCTCACTTTTGTTACTTGCTACCTTGCTGTTTTTATATTTTCAGATTACAAAAACCTATATCTACCATCCATATTGCACTTGTATCACCATCTCTTTGCCGAACTAGTGCATCTATACAATTTGCCATTGTATTGGGTGTGTTGGGGACACAAGAGATTTCTTGTATTTGATTGCAGGGTTGTTCGAGAGAGACCATCTTCATCCTACACCTCCCACGGATTGATAAACCTTAGGTCATCCACTTGAGGGAAAATTGCTACTGTCCTACAAAACTCTGCGCTTGGAGTCCCAACAAAGTGTACAAGAATAAAGTTACGTAGTAGACATCACCTGCGCTTCGGCACGGCGCTCCTCCTCCCCTTCCTCGGCGTCCTTCTCCAACTCCTCGAGCTGCTGACCCTCGCGACGCTCCGCCCGCAGGTGCCGCTGTCGCCAGAACTCCTGGTAGTCCCACTCCTGCTTCGGCGTCGCCAGCATCCATATGGGTGGCGCGCTCACCCACTCCCGCACCACCCCCTCCCAAACCTACTCGTGGGGCGTGAGGGAGGTCGGCGCCTGCTCGAGCCTAGCAGGGGACGGCGGGGCCAGCGGCGGCACGACGCAGTTGCCAGCAACGAAGAGCGCAATGGCCTCCGCCATCTGCGCCTGGTAAGCCGCTGCCTCCTCCTCCTCCTTGCGCCGCTCTTCCTCCTCGCTTTCGCGGAGGACAGCTGCCAGCGCCAGCGCCTCCTGGTATGCGGCCTCCGCTTCCTGGTCCTCATCGCACACGATGAGGGGCGGCAGGGTGCCAGCCCGCACGTCGCGGACGACATGCCGACGCTGCTCCTCGTGCTCAAACGCAAACCAGACCTCCCAATTGGGAGAGTCTGCAGCATAGGCCGGATCGAGCCGCTGCTCGGGCATGAGCTGCTGCCGCCGGCGCCTCACCTCCTCCGCATGCGCCCGCGCCGACTGTGGAACCGCTGGCACTGGGATCCTCTCCGGATCCAAGTGCGAGTAGTGTGGTAGGATCATGTCGGGGTAGGGAAGAGGGATGGTGTGCTCCCAGTGCCACCTCGCCTGGTGCACTGGGACGCTAATCCGCTGCCGAGGCGGACGGGAAGAGGACGGCGGGGGTAGCGCGCGCCAAGGAACGGCGGGGGCCTTGCCCTTCTTCTTGCCGGAGCTCGAGCCGGCCCCTGAGAAGATGCCCATGGTGGCTACTGGCTAGGGTTTGGTTTTATCGCTGGCGGACTAGGGTTTGTATCCTTCCGGGGGTGGAGGGGGCAGGTGCAGCTCTGGAAGGATGGAAGGTACTATGGACTGGCTGGTTTCCATTTAAAGAAGGACGACGACCCGAACATGGGTGGCTGACGACCGGGGCCCGCCGCGTGTGCGCATTTACTTTTGGCTGTGGGGGTAGTTGGAAGGCCGCCACGCGTCCCCGAGGCGGACGAGGAGAAAGCGCGTGCACGACCGTTCGGCGTCCGTGTGGCCGGAAATGGGGCGGGACTGACTCACTCGTCAGGTCCGACGGGCGACGCAGTCCAGCGCGGCCCCACTCGTCAGAGTTAACGGTCAAACCATTGACCCGACGGCATCCTCCGTTGTGACCTTTGGTGAGGGTTTCGGGCTAGGGAGTGGGGAAAAGTGAGCAAAACTTAAGGACGTGGGGATGAATGAGCACAGCTAAGGAACTAGGGGCACAGATGTAAAAAACCCCATCTTTTATGGTCATGCACCCAATGTGAATGGTTTATTCTTGTTGAATCTTGATAGTAGTGATACACACATTCATAACATTGATGCCAAAAGATGTAAAGTTAATAATGATAGTACCACTTTCTTGTGGCACTTCCGCTTAGGTCATATTGGTGTAAAACGCATGAAGAAGCTCCATGCTGATGGACTTTTGGAATCACTCGATTTTGAATCGCTTGATGCATGCGAACCATGCCTCATGGGCAAGATGACGAAAACCCCATTCTCCGGTACAATGGAGCGGGCAAGTGACTTGTTGGAAATCATACATATTGATGCGTGCGGTCTGATGAGTGTTGAGGCGCGCGGTGGATATCGTTATTTTCTTACCTTCACTGATGATTTAAGTAGATATGGGTATATTTACTTAATGAAACACAAGTCTGAGACATTTGAAAAGTTTAAGGAATTTCATAGTGAAGTAGAAAATCATCGTAACAAGAAGATAAAGTTTCTACGATCTGATCGTGGTGGGGAATATCTGAGTTATGAGTTTGGTATGCATTTGAGACAGTGTGGAATTGTTTCACAACTAACGCCACCTGGAACACCAAAGCGTAATGGTGTGTCCGAGCATCGTAATCGTACTCTATTGGATAATGTGCGATCTATGATGTCTCTCACTGATCTGCCACTATCGTTTTGGGGTTATGCATTAGAGACAGCCGCATTCACTTTAAATAGGGCACCATCAAAGTCCATTGAGACAACACCGTATGAATTATGGTTTGGCAAGAAACCTAAGCTGTCATTTCTTAAGGTTTGGGGCTGTGACGCTTATGTGAAAAGGCTTCAACCTGATAAGCTCGAACCCAAAGCGGACAAATGCGTCTTCATAGGTTACCCTAAGGAAACAGTTGGGTATTCCTTCTATCTCAGATCCGAGGGCAAACTGTTTGTTGCTAAGAATTGGTCCTTTCTCGAGAAAGAGTTTCTCTCGAAAGAATTGAGTGGGAGGAAGGTAGAACTTGATGAGGTTATTGAACCGTCACTTCAGTTGGATAGTAGCGCGACGTAGAAAGGTGTTTCTGCAATGCCTACACCAAGTGAAGAGGAAGCTAATGATGATGATCATGAAGCTTCAGATTAAGTTAGTACTGAGCCTCGTAGGTCGACAAGGAATCATACCGCCCCTAAGTGGTACGGCAATCCTATCTTGGAGGTCATGTTGTTAGACAACAGTGAACCTACAAGCTATGAAGAAGCGATGGTGGGCCCGGATTCCAACAAATGGCTAGAGGCCATAAAATTCGAGATAGGATCCATGTATGAGAACGAAGTGTGGACTTTGGAGGACTTACCATATGATTGTAAGGCCATACAGAATAAATGGATCTTTAAGAAAAAGATGGACGCGGACGGTAATGTCAACGTCTATAAAGCTCGACTTATTGCAAAAGGGTTTTCACAAGTTCAAGGAGTTGACTACGATGAGACTTTCTCTCCCGTAGCGATGCTTAAGTTCGTCAGGATCATGTTGGCAATAGCTGCATTTTTTTATTACGAGATCTGGCAGATGGATGTCAAAACAGCATTCCTTAATGGTTTCCTTAAGGAAGAGTTGTATATGATGCAACTAGAAGGTTTTGTCGATCCTAAAAATGCTGACAAAGTGTGCAAGCTCCAGCGATCCATTTATGGACTGGTGCAGGCATCTCGGAGTTGGAATCTTTGCTTTGATGAGGTGATCAAAGCGTTTGGGTTCATACAAGTTTATGAAGAAGTTTGTATTTACAAGAAAGTGAGTGGGAGCTCTATAGCATTTCTAATATTATATGTGATGACATTTTGCTGATTGGAAACAATATAGAACTTTTAGAAAGTGTGAAGATATATTTGAACAAGAGTTTTTCAATGAAAGACCTCGGAGAAGCCGCTTACATATTAGGCATCAAGATCTATAGAGATAGATCGAGACGCTTAATAGGACTTTCACAAAGCACATATCTTGATAAGGTTTTGAAGAAGTTCAAAATGGATCAGTCCAAGAAAGGGTTCTTGCCTATCTTACAAGGTGTGAAGTTGAGTAAGACTCAATGCCCAGCGACTACAGGGGATAGAGAAAAGATGAGTGTCATCCCCTATGCTTCAGCCATAGGCTCTATAATGTATGCGATGTTGTGCACAAGACCAGATGTCAGCCTTGCCATAAGTATGGCCGTAAGGTTTCAAAGTGATCCAGGAATGGAACACTGGACAGCGGTCAAGAATATCCTTAAGTACCTGAAAAGGACTAAGGAAATGTTTCTTGTTTATGGAGGTGATCAAGAGCTCGTCGTAAAGGACTACATCGATGCTAGCTTTGACACAGATCCGGATGACTCTAAGTCTCAAACCGGATACGTATATATTCTGAATGGTGGAGCGGTAAGCTGGTGCAGTTCCAAGCAAAGTGTAGTAGCTGATTCTACATGTGAAGCAGAGTACATCGCTGCTTTAGAAGCGGCAAAGGAAGGAGTCTGGATGAAGCAGTTCATGAGATCTTGGAGTTGTGCCCAGTGCACTGGATCCGATGACTCTTGTGTGATAACACTGGCGCCATTGCTCTAGCCAAAGAGCCCAGGTTTCACAAGAGGACCAGACACATAAAGCGTCGCTTCAATTCCATCCGCGATTACATCAAGGAGGAGGACATAAATATTTGCAAAGTACATACGGATCTGAATGTTGCAGACCTGTTAACTAAGCGTCTTCCACGGGCAAAACATGATCACCACCAGAACTCTATGGGTGTTAGATTCATTACTATGTAAATCACATAGCAATGTGAACTTGATTATTGACTCTAGTGCAAGTGGGAGACTGTTGGAAATATGCCCTAGAGGCAATAATAAAATAGTTATTATCATATTTCCTTGTTCATGATAATCGTTTATTATCCATGCTATAACTGTATTGATTGGAAACTCAGATACATGTGTGGATACGTAGACAAAACGGTGTCCCTAGTGAGCCTCTACTAGACTAGCTCGTTGATCAAAGATGGTTAAGGTATCCTAACCATGGACATGAGTTGTCATTTGATAACGGGATCACATCATTAGAAGAATGATGTGATGGACAAAGACCCCAAACATAAGCATAGCATTTGATCGTTCTAGTTTCTTGCTACTACTTTATCCATGTCAAGTATCTGTTACTACGACCATGAGATCATGCAACTCCCGGACACCAGAGGAATGCCTTGTGTGTATCAAACATCACAACGTAACTGGGTGACTATAAAGGTGCTCTACAGGTATTTCTGAGGGTGTCTGTTGGGTTGGCATGGATCGAGACTGGGATTTGTCACTCCGTATGACGGAGAGGTATCTCTGGGCCCACTCGGTAATACAGCATCACAAGAAGCTTGTAAGCAATGTGACTAAGGAGTTAGTCACGGGATCTTGTATTACGGAATGAGTAAAGAGACTTGCCGGTAACGAGATTGCACTAGGTATGAAGATACCGACGATCGAATCTCGGGAAAGTAACATACCGATGGACAAAGGGAACTGTATACGGGATTGATTGAATCCTTGACATCGTGGTTTGACCGATAAAGATCGTCGTAGAATATGTAGGAACCAATATGGGCATCCAGGTCCCGCTATTGGTTATTGGCCGCAGAGGTGTCTCGGTCATGTCTGCATAGTTCTCGAACCCGTAGGGTCTGCACACTTAACGTTCGGTGACGATTCGGTATTGTTGAGTTATATATGTTGGTGACCGAAGGTTGTTCGGGGTCCCGGATGAGATCCTGGACATGACGAGGAGCTTCGAAATGGTCCGGAGGTAAAGATTCAAATATGGGAAGTTGGTATTCGGGTTCCGGAATAGTTTCAGGACTTGCCGGTTTTGGTTGGAAATGCCGGAAGGGGTTCCGGGGGTCCATCGGGGAGGTCCACCTGCCCCGGAGGACCCCATGGGCTGAAAAGGGGTGGCGCACCAGCCCCTGGTGGGTTGGGCGCCCCACCTCCCCAAGGCCCATGCGGCCAAGGGCCGAGGTTTCCCTAGGGTGGCAGCCGCGCCACTAGGGAAACCCTAAGGCAGTTCCCTAGGGTGGCTGCCGCGCCCCTAGGGAAACCCTACGGTTGTTCCCTATGGTGACCGCCGCGCCCCTAGGGAAACCCTAAGGAAGTTCCCTAGGGCGCATCCCCAACCCTAGGGAAACCGTGGCCAGGCACCCCCTATACATATGAGGGGAGAGGGAGGGCAGCCGCACCACAAGCCACGGCGCAGCCCTCCCTCTCCCCTAGATCGTTTCTCCTCTAGTTCGTCTCGGTAGCGCTTGGCGAAGCCCTGCCAGGACAGCTCCGCCACCACCGCCACCACGCCGTCATGCTGCCGGAGAACTCATCTACCTCTCCACCCTCGCTTGCTGGATCAAGGAGGCGGAGACGTCATCGAGCTGTACGTGTGCTGAACGTGGAGGTGTCGTCCGTTCGGTGCTAGATCTTGATTGGATCGCGAAGACGTTCGACTACATCAACCGTGTTTCTTAACGCTTCCCGCTTAGTGATCTACAAGGGTATGTAGATGCACTCCCCCTCTCGTAGATGTTGATCTCCATAGATGGTTCTTGGGTGTTCGTAGGAAAAAAAATTGTTTCCCATGCAACGTTCCCCAACACTTCCGTTGTGTACTACCGCCGCTACTTCCGCTTATATTTTGCTCTTTGGATAGGTTGGTTATCTGCGCGATACCGCTCGGTAGTAGAGGGCAGTAGTACCGCTCCGGGCAGAAGTACCACTGGAGGAAGCGGTAGTACCGCTTCGACGGCTCTACCGCCTCCTTTGAGCTCCTCTGTTGCAAGCTATGGTTTGATACTTCTGTACCAGCGGAAGTACCGCTCACCTGAGCAGTACTACCACTTATGCACGGGCTGAGTGCATAACGGATGGATTTGGGGGGACCTATTTAAGGGGGTCTTCTTCCCCAATGGTTCCCATCCTTTTGAGCTCGAGTTTGCCCCCCATTGTTGACCTTCTTCGAGCTTGCTAACTCTGAATCCCTCCAATGATTCTTGCTAGTTCTTGAGATTAAAGAGAGAGGAGATCTAGATCCACATTTCCACCAATCACTTTCTCCTTTATGTGAGGGGAACCCCTTGGATCTAGATCTTGAAGTTCTTCGTGTTCTTTTTCGTTCTTCGTCTCATTTTCCTCCATAGCATTAGTTGTTGTTGTGGGATTTGGGAGAGAAGGACTTGGGCACTTCGTGTGCCCTTGCCATTGCATTTGGTGCATAGGTTTGAGTTCTCCACGGTGATACATGGAAGTGAGAAGTTGAGAAGCTTATTACTCTTGGGTGTTTGAGCACCCTAGAGCTTGTGCCTCTTGGGTGCTTTGGCGCCCTAGACGGTTGGTGGTGCCTCGGAGCTCAATCATTGTGGTACAAAGCTCCGGGCAAGCGTCGGGGTCTCCAATTAGGTTGTGGAGATTGCCCCGAGCATTTGAGGTCACCTCGGAGCCATAATCCATTGTGGTGAAGCTTCGTGGTGTTGTTGGGAGCCTCCAATTAAGTTGTGAAGATTGCCCCAACCTTGTTTGTACGGGTTCGGTGACCGCCCTCAAGGGTCCCTTAGTGGAATCACGGCATCTTGCATTGTGCGAGGGCGTGAGGAGATTACGGTGGCCCTAGTGGCTTCTTGGGGAGCATTGTGCCTCCACACCGCTCCAAACGGAGATTAGCATCTGCAAGGGTGTGAACTTCGGGATACATCATCGTCTCCACGTGCCTCGGTTATCTCTTACCCGAGCCCTTTACTTATGCACTTTACTTTGTGATAGCCATATTGTTTCATGCTATATATCTTGCTATCACTTGGTTGTTTATCTTGCTTAGCATAAGTTGTTGGTGCACATAGATGAGTGCAGCATTTTCACCAAATTGACTTTCAAAACCGATGAAAAAACTCGCTGCACACAACAAGGCACTTGTCACTATGGCAGAGGATCATTCTCATGCAAGCCTAGACCTGGATCCATTGCTTCGTTGTCCCAACCATTCACTCAGTTGTGAGCATAACAAGCTATTGATTGGACAGTTCTACGAAAAGTTTTTCAAAAAAATGTTATTGATTGAAATCGCTCGAAAAGGACAAGTTGTTGATTGGAATTTATAAAAGCTTTAGGAAACTAGTAGGAGCATTAGGAAAACAATATTTTTTAACAAAAAGGCATTATCTTATTTCAAACTTACACCGAGCAACAACAAAATATCAAAAGTTAGTTCAGACATCAAGGTTATACACAACCAATTTATTAAAAAAGAAACGAAAGACATCACCTATTCAAGTCATGCTGAAGTAACAACATGCATAAGCTCAAACCCCTGTTTGTCTTGTAATTAGGGTCAGAAATTCTGAAACTAGCATTTTTCTTTTTTTTTGAACAATCACCGGGGGGGAGAGGATCCCCACCTGAATATATTACTCAAAGGCCCAAAGGGTGGGTTACATCAGTGGTTACAGCGAGAGGAGAGGTACATGCGCCAAGACACGGGCACCTCCCTGCTAATGGGGTTTTTAAATCTGAAGGCCCAAAGCGTCAAGTCTGAAATGATGTTGCGGAGGGTATCCATGGGTGAGTGGAGCTTGTTCCGAAAAACGCGAGCATTCCTGGAGTCCCACAACTTCCATAGGATCGCGAGGGCAATGGTGGGCCAAATGTTGACGTCGAGGCCTGCCGACATAGGAGTATCCCAAACGAGGTCGATGGAGAGGGGGGTGTCAGCCCCAAGAGGGACCAGACGTGAGTTGCGCATGGGCAGAGGATGGCGAGGTGTGTCGTATCCTCCGGAGCGAGGGCACATCAAGGACATGTCGAATCCGAGGTGATGGTCTTGCGATGCAAGTTTGCCATCGTGCTCAGCCTGTCACGACAGAGCAGCCAGCCAAAGATCTTGACCTTGATAGGTGCGTTGGAGCCCCAGATGTGCTCCGCATTGAGATCTATCACGTGATCGGAGGAGAGCAAGGAGTAGGCGCACCTCGAGGTGAGCGAGGAGCCGTGGGTGATGAACCTGTCATCAGGCGCGTCGTTGCTGATGACATTGTGCAACAAAGACAAAACATACGCCAACTCTACAGAAGCAACATTGGTTAGGCGGTTCCACAGATTAGCGAGTAAACTATTATGCATGACATCCGAAACCAGGACGGAGGGAGATGTGGAGTGGGGGAAGAGGTGCGGGTAAAGGTATGCTAGTGGTGTGGAAAGAAGCCAGGCGTCAAGCCAAGAGAAGGTGGCAGTAGGACAAAAGAGAATTTTTGGAGGTAGAGGAGTTGGTGGTTTACGATTTTCCAAAGGTAGGAGGGGTTGTGAGGTTTATTCGCGAAGTCAAGGGAGTAGTGTTGGAAGAACCAGTTGACCCAAGGTAGGTCTGGTTTTTGGAGAAGCTTGAAGGCAAATTTCATGAGGCAGTTGTTTTGGAGAAGAAGGTTTTTAATACCAAGACCTCCAGCAACTTTTGGCTTGCAAACATTTTTTCATGCGACAAGGCATTTGCCCCCCGAGCAGGTTTCGTCGGCAGCCCAGAAGAAGGATTGCGTCTAATTTTTTAATTATCTTGTTAGGTAGTCTAAAAACGGACATGAAGTGAGTGGCAAGGGCGTAGAGAGTGGAGGAAATGAGAGTGAGTCTAGCGCCGCGGGAAAGAAGCTTTCCCGTCCATCCTGAAAGGTATTTTAGAAAGCGTTGGATGACAGGTTCAAAAGCAAAAGACGGGAGGCGCATGTGTGAGAGAGGGAGGCCTAGGTAAATTTGGGGGGGAAGGAGGAAAGAGCATAGCCCAAATTGAGGGTGATATCTTGGCTAGTGCTGGTATCCGTGTTGAGGGGCACGGAGGTTGTTTTGTGGAAGTTTGTGGCAAGACCGGTAGCGAGGGCGAAGTTCTGGACATTTATGGCTCAAGGTAATGGCGTAACATACGGTGTGCACGATCGACATTTTCCTTTCCAGTTGTCATAAAATATCCAGATGAACTTGCAACTCCCAGACTTCAAATAGACCACTTGCTAGTCTATGCATGTTCCTAGATAAGATCTGATAGTGAATGACAAGGCTGTGGGTTTAAGCCACTACTAATCATGTTAGATTTGATAAACTGGCCAAGTGCTCATCAGGATTCACATTTCAATTGAGGAAACCAGGAAATTCATAAAGAGTTGGAGCTCTGATTATAATGAAGACATATCTACGAAATTCAATCAGAACACACAAAGGCACAACACTGAAGATATAACAAAATCTGCCCCAGCGGGAAACACGCATTCCCTAGACGTAGGAGCATCTCAAGTAAAATTGTGACACAATTGGCAAAGCATAAATTGGCTCAAATGTGTGTTTCTCACAAGCATCAAGCCACACATGTAGCAGAAATTGTGTGGTGTAGCACGTTCAGCAGCAGGACAAAGCCAGATAAATAAGCTACATAAAACACTTGTCTTTTGCACAAACGGCGGAACTAGTAACTTAAACATTTGAAGGCAATCATGCTAATAGAACCAAGAACCCTGCTAAGTCTCCTATAAAAGTCATGCTAATAGAACATTTTTTTTAAATCATCACCTATAAAAGTCATGCTGAAGCAATAGCATGCATAAGCTCAAACCTCTGTTTCTCTTGCAATTAGGGTCTGAAACTCTGACTCTAGCATTTTTGTGCGTCTCTCTACAACATCCAGAAACAAAAATAAATTCTGGACATTCAACATGTCAAGAAGTAAAGCAATATGACTCACGGTCACGATCGACATTTCCTTTCCTAGTTGTCATAACATATCCAGATGGAGATGCAACTCCCAGACTTCAAAAACAGCACTTGCTAATCTATTGCATGTTCCTAGATAAGATCAGAGATTGAATGACAAGGCTGGGGGTTTAAGCCCCTACTAATCTTGTCACATATGATTAACTGGTCAAGTGATCAGATTAGCTTTCACGACCGCACATCAGGAATTCACATTTCAATTAGAAGAAGAAACAAGGAAATTCATGAAGAGCTGGAGCTCTGATTATAATGGACTCGGCAGATCTATGAAATTCAATCAGAATACATAAAGGCAAAATGCTGAAGATAAAATAAAATCTGCTTCAGAAGAAAGCACACATTCCCTAGAAGTAGGACTGTAGGAGCATCTCAAATAAAATTGTAACCCAACTGGCAAAGCATAAATTGGCTCAAATGTCTGTTTCTGAGTACCATCAAGCCACACATGTAGCAGAAATTGTGTGATGCGGCACATTCAGCAGCAGGCCAAAGCAAAGATAAATAAGCTACATAAAACACTTGTCTTTTGCATAAACACTGGAACTACTAACTTCAACGTTTGAAGGTAATCATGCTAATAGAACCAATAATCCTGCTGAGTCTCCATAGAACATGAGCCAACGATCCAAATAGTGCACAAACTATTTCCGGCAAAACTAAGCTCTGACGATGACGGCAAAAGGGTCCCTCACGGAGAAGTTGGATCCTCTTTCGAAGTTCTGTATTTCAAGGCCTTGACCTTCAGCAAATGCACTCTCGAAGAGCAGCAGTTGACAGCAGTTACTGGCCCATTTTGTGTCGAACAGAGGCTTCACTTTGGCATTTGCCTCAGCCAGCGAGCTGAAGGTTCCATTGACACACACAATCGCCAGCTTCCTCAGCATCCGAGCGTTCTCAAGGAAGAACTTGAGGAAGGAAAGTTCGCACCGATCTCCTCGGAAGTTCTGAAAGATCATCAAGTCAACGTGTGAACGGATGCATTCGATGGCACCGGACTCCTCCCAGAACTTGAGGCCGAGCTTGCCGGTGGTCTCGGCAGTTTTCTTGGACTGTTGATAATTAAATCGGAGCAAACTTCAGTTAGAGCTCGATCATCTCATCACTTGGCAGCGGTGATATACATGTATGAGTGCGGGGGAGATGCAAAATTGTAACAAATTGAGTGTGTGCGTGTGTGTGTGGGGGGGGGGTCACCTCGATGTGCAGTCTCTCCACGTTGGGAAAGCACGTGAGGAAGCAAGGCAGAATTTTTGCTTCATTGCGGACACCAAAACGCACTTTTAAGCCGAGGATCTTCACGGTTGGTACCATGGTGCTTGGGCTCGCCTTTGTCCCAGTCTGCAAATGCACATGCACACAATTGTTTTGAGACAAAGGTGACATATTGGCGTCAATGATTTGATTTGTGAGTTAAACAAGCAAAAGAAATTCTGAGAGCGCGGGATGAACCTTGATGGTGGTGTTGCCGATCTGGAGCGTGTGTAGTTCCGGCTCCAAGTAGCCAAGTATGCTTAGCGCTGGTGCATGACCAATCTTGATCCTCTCGTGCGAGCCTGGGCCTTTGCGGGTGAATGATTGCCACATGATGAGGCGCTCGAGCTGGGGGGCTCCGTCCACGACGATTTCCAGATCGGAGGCCGCCATTAACTGCACGCACCGGATGCTGCGGTTGACGAGGGTGAGACGGTCCATGAGCAAGTTGGCTTGGATGCACAGGATCTCCAGCACGGGGCTCCTGGAGAGGATGAAGTCCATGTGCCGGCTCTCCATGACGACGGTGCAGAGGCCGAGCTCGCGGAGGTTGGGGAAGGAGGTGGCACGGGGGAGGCCGGCGGTGTCCGGGAACTTCCAGAGGGCGAGGTAGAGGCGGGTGAGCGTGGCCATGCCGAAGAAGGCGGCGGGGAGGTCGATGTCGAGCGGCCACGGGCGGTTGACGAGGACGAGTTCTTGGATGCCCTTGACGGCGAGGAGCTGCAGCCAGCGCGCGAGCAGGCCCCGGAACTCCTCCATGTAGCTGGTGGTGAGGCGGACGCAGCGGAACGGGCCCGGGTGCGCGGCGAGGATGCGGGAGACGGCGGAGGTGACGCGGCGCGCGGCGTCCCGCGGCACCTGCACCTGCAGCGTGGGCGAGGCTGGGAGGAGGTGGGCGTCAACGAGCACTGGCGGAGCCTCTTTAGGGCCAAAGGGGGCCACGAACACTGGAACTACTAACTTCAACGTTTGAAGGTAATCATGCTAATAGAACCAACAATCCTGCTGAGTCTCCATAGAACATGAGCCAACGATCCAAATAGTGCACAAACTATTTCCGGCAAAACTAAGCTCTGACGATGACGGCAAAAGGGTCCCTCACGGAGAAGTTGGATCCTCTTTCGAAGTTCTGTATTTCAAGGCCTTGACCTTCAGCAAATGCACTCTCGAAGAGCAGCAGTTGACAGCAGTTACTGGCCCATTTTGTGTCGAACAGAGGCTTCACTTTGGCATTTGCCTCAGCCAGCGAGCTGAAGGTTCCATTGACACACACAATCGCCAGCTTCCTCAGCATCCGAGCGTTCTCAAGGAAGAACTTGAGGAAGGAAAGTTCGCACCGAACTCGGGAGAGCGCGGCGGGTCGCGCGGCGTCCGTGACGGGGAGGCGGGTGAGGACGTTGCGGAGGAGCGCGTCCGGGAGGAGGATGAGGCGGTCGAGGTGGTCGTGGGGGAGGAGGGCGCGGAGGCCGGGGGCGTGGCTGGAGGCGGGCGGGCCCGGGAGGACCAGGTGGATGTAGTTGAGGATGCGGCCGACGAGCGCCTCGAGGTCGCGTGGGTCCTTGCCCCGGCCCCGCCACAGGCTCTCCGACGCGCGGTCCATGGGGATGGGCGGCACGAAGGCGGCCATGGCCACCGCCGCCGACGAGGTTTTGCGGTTTGGGGTTTTTGGGCGCGGCAGGGAGAGCGAAAGGAAAGAAAAGCCTTCGCTTTTTGTGTGGCTCTTTTTTTCGTTGTGAAATGTGGCAGGCGGGTATCAAGATTGAACCACTACTCGAGTTGGGTTGCCGTTTGAATTTGAACGAGGCGCGTGCTAGGCGCCGGCTAGCCCGCCCAAACTTTCGGTCGGTCCAGTTGCAGCCGTTTGATTAAGCAAACTACAGCCGTGCGATCTTTCTTCTTTCCTCCACCCTTGCACCTCGTTGGTGCGCGTGCCCCCTCCCCCGTCTCTAGCTTCCTGACATGCCGGTTGCAGCTCCCCACGACGACGGTTGTAGCTTTGCCAATCACAGAACCCAACGTTGTAGTGACCGACTATAGTTTCAACACCGCCACGCACCCGTCTTTCCCCTGCAGCAGCTCCGACCACGAGGCAACGTCTTCCTTCCTCTGATGGACAGTACGAGCGTGGAGCACTTCTCGTTCGTGTGTGACTCGCATCACGCGATGGGGTTATAGTGTTGCGATCTTTATTCTTTCGCTAACCTCTCGCACGCTCAACAACACCTCTCGCACAGAAGGCGTGCGCGTGCGGCCGCCCCTCACCGGCTGCCACCCCCTGGTCGCAACTCGTCGTCACTGAACTCCTCCACCCCCGCACGCGACGTCATTGGTGCGAGTCCCCCCCCCCCCCCCCCCCCCCCTCCCAACATCTCATGTCGTCTGTGGACGGTAGTCGCGGGTCATTGGGCAGCCGCGTGCATTCCACGAACTCCTCCTCGTCGTCGGTCGGCTCGCAACACCACGGGTCGTCGTTGAAGCATAGTTGTCCGCCAGTCCCAACTTCCTGTCTCCCAGTTGCAACCATCGCAATACTGTTTGTCGCCCCCCACAAAAAAAACATCACACCGGACCCAACTCTCTGTCACCGGTTTCAAACCGTCGCAACATTTGTTTGACATTGTTCCAGTAAAACAAGGTCGTGGTTCCGACAAAATAGGCTTCATAACAAACTGAAATGATTCCAACAAAAAAAACATACTTCCACAAAAAGAACTTGTCGGGTTCGAGCAAAACCAATGGATCATTGCCACTAGGTCGTAGCAACAAATTTGGCCGCTCGTAGCAAAAACTAAAGCCGATTCCAACAAAAATGCCAAAAATCACCTCGCTACGCATTCGACCTTGACAGGTTGCACACAAGTGGCCGCCGTCTTCAGCTTCCTGACATGTCGGTTGCAGCTCCCCACGACGACGGTTGTAGCTTTGCCAGTCACCAATCTCAGCGCCGTAGTGACCGACTACAGTTCCAACATCGTCGTGCCCCCCGTATTCCCACTTGCAGGAGCTCCGATCATGAGGCAACATCTTCCTTCCTCTGATGGGTAGTACGAGCGCAGAGCACTCCCCGTTCGTGTGTGACTCGCATAACGTGATGGGGTTGTGGTGTTCTAGAAGCATTGTGGTGACAAGTGGGTATGCAGGAGCGGCGGCAACCGAGGAGGTGAGGAGGGGCGGGTTGTTACGCGGTGACGAGCTCACCAAGCCATGGTGCGAGGTGGACGTTGATGCGAGATGAGGAGAAAGAGGACGACGGAAGGATGAGTGGAGGAGAAATGGATAAGACAAGGTAGTCCGTGGTAGCCGTATGATCTAATTTGATCGGGTGGCCCTTGCGTGACCAGCGTGTCGTTTGGACGATCGGCCGGTTAGATTATTAGCCATTTTCAAAACTGCAATCATGCCACAACACACATGTGCACGTCCACTACACCCACTAGAAAAGTTGCTATGCTTTTTCTTGCCTAGACTTTTTACAATCTGAAGGCCATCTCTAACCCTTCCCTTATTCTATAACTCCATAGAGCTTTCCTCAAAATTGAGGCATTAAAATCGTGTGGAGCTAACCTTTCCCCAAAATTTAAATCCACAAAAAATCGAAAATGTGCACAAACAAATCATTGAAACTCAAATTAAAACTATATTAGACCACTGTCCATAATTGCACACAACCGACCATAATTAAACATGATAGTACTTATATTAAACTAATTACAACTCAGTTCGAGCCAACTAGAGCTAAAATGAGCTAAGCATAAATTAATCCTTATCGGAGGAGACGATGTAGATATTGGCCTCATGTTGAAGCCCGACCTCGTCATCGTGGGTACCCCTCGACATCTTCCAGCACCTCATCTTCTCTTTTGTTTTGTGGCGGTGGAGATGGGTGTGGTCTGCCTGTGTTAACTTGACTGTGACTACTAGTTCTAAAACGGGGTAGGGGGGTTGATGTTTGAACTACTACTAACATGTTGTTATTTGAATTTTCGAATCTGGTCTTAGAGTTAAAGGACGGTACATAACCTATGAAAGTCGCAGTCATGTCACAACACATGTTTGCAAGTCCAGTATAGCGAGCAGAAATTTTGCTACATTTTTTCTTAGAGTAATTAGAAAAATGAACTACCACAATACGGGTTAGCGTTTAAAAATATACCGCCAGTTTATTTATTTTGACAATCACTACCACTTTGGGTCTAATTGTTTTTGCAAAAAAACACTCGTGAAAATTTGGGCCAAAATTGATCCCGATTGTTACATGTATGGCCGACACTTTAACATGTAAGTGACGGAGTAGGACTCCGACAACATGGACCCACCCAAAACTGAGCCAAGCACTTGTTTTTTCTGCTTCGTCCATACCCATGTGCTTCGTATCCACCCTCCCGGACTTCAACGACACCGTTGTACCATCTCGGACACCGTACAAGCCTTGTTGGACCTTCGACGCTTCACCCAGGCGCCCGCCAGACTTTGCCTACTCCACCGTTACACCCTCAATCTGGCGTCGCCCATACCATCCGCCTCTGCTGACATCGTCCATGCAGACACCACATCCGACAAGTGTTCGAACAAATTCCATAGACAATTTTTTTATGTTCTCGTTGTCTACCTTGAAGCAAACGCAACGCAATGTGTTTGGATGAGGAAGGCCGAGTTCATGGATTCATCTTCGTTGGATGAAGATGATGATGAGAGCGATTCTTGAAGACACATCGCGTGCGGCAGAGCCTGTTCTCAACATCAAGGTTTCAACAAAGGGACATCGAGTGTTGAATCAGCAGAGGGCACGAGGGCATATGATGTTGTATGGTGACTACTTTGACCTCCATACACTATTTGAAACCTATTTTGGACGTTGTTTTCGAATGCAGCAACATGTGTTTGAACGCATCTACCAAGGTGTTAGATACTTCAAGCTGAAACGTGATGTTGTTGGAAACCTTGGATTCTTGGTTACCAGAAGTGCTCCACTTCAATGAGGATGGTTTCCTATGGTACGACCACAGATTTGTGCGATGAGTACCTCTGGATGTTTGAAAGGACATAACTCAAAGCCATGGCCACATTGGCTACTGTTGTGGTCAAGATTTTTGGACTGGAGAACTTGAGAGAACCAAATGACACAGACACAATAATGCCCATGTCACTTGGATAATCAAGAGGGTTTCTAGGTATCCTCAGATATCTGGATTGTAGTCACTTGAAATGGAAGAGATACCCATACGCTCAATTGGGGCAATAACAGGACCAATTCAAAAGGCCCACTATCATTTTTGAAGCAGCTACATCAGAAGACCTCTGAATTTGACACTCTTTCTTTGGCATGTCCGGGTCTTATAATGACATTAACGTGTTCCAACGGTCTCCATTGTTTGTAAAGTTGTGTGTGGTGGTCATGATTACAACACGGGGGTACTATCTTCGTGATGGTATCTATCCTCTGTGGGTAACCTTCGTCAAGATCATTTTTCAGCGAAGAGGAAACAAAAATGTCACTTTTTTCTAAAACTAAGAGATATAAAGGACGTGAAGAGGGCATTTGGAGTGCTCCAAGCCCGTTTTGCAGTTTTTTCGCGAGCCTGCTAAACTATGGGGTGCAGAGACGTTGTGGGAAGTGATGACAATTTGTATGATCATGCACGCCATGATTGTGGAGGATGAGGGTGAGGAAGTTCTCCAAGGTCTAGAATTTCAAGAGATGGTCAATCATATCCAACTTCCAGAGCACAATCTGCTGACGTTTGAGTTTTTTCTTCAAATGCATCAGCAGATTCCCATCGAGGAACTCAAGAGTAGCTTCAAAATAATCTGGTT
This sequence comes from Elymus sibiricus, assembly GCA_039707655.1. Classification (NCBI taxonomy): domain Eukaryota; kingdom Viridiplantae; phylum Streptophyta; class Magnoliopsida; order Poales; family Poaceae; genus Elymus; species Elymus sibiricus. The sequence goes on from CM077673.1 coordinate 103,026,900, forward strand.
AAGCATTCGTGGGCGTTTCAAGGAGACAACTTCAACATTTGTGTTAGAATAAATGAATTTTAATATGAACTATTTTATTTCACAAAAAAATTGAATTGTAATGTTTATACTTGAACTATTGTTGCATTGGAATGTTTATCTTTCAATTTTTGAAGAATCGTGTTATTTGTGTTTAATTGGTTTCATTACTCTAGGTATAGAGAAAAAAGTGAGCGAACAAACATTTGATACAGTTGGATGGCTAGCGTCCCGCCCAATTTCCGTCAACACGTCCAAATGTGTCCACGAATATTTGGTGATATTCATTTGGTGATCTAGGTTGGAGTGGCCAAGTAGCCCTTGGTCCTGAAGGCATCCTTTTGCCGCCAAGTTTATGACAGACTCGGTCCATTTTTTTTCCCTTTCTAAGCTTCAAAAAATAATATACACATGACTCACAGTGGCGATAACCACTGTGACAACGTGGTTTGTTGTGCCTGCTTACTTCTTTTTCTCTTCTTGTGACAAATGTAAAGTTTAAAAAATATGTCGTCCCTGTATGTTTTTCCTTTCTACTTTTTTATTCTATCTGGTCATTTTTTTCTACGATTTTTTCATATTTTTATTTCCTTTTACTTAATTCGCAAAATTTCTTCAAATCGCGACCTATTTCAATTTTTTCTGACCTATCCCAAAAATCCGTGAATTTGTTTCGGTTTTGTGATTTTTTCAAAACTGATGGACATTTTAAAATTCGTGATTTTTTTTATCAAAATTCGCTGAACTTTTTTAAATCCATAAACTTTTATTTCAAATTTCATGAACTTTTTTTTAATCCGTGAAGTGTTTTTCAATTTCGTGATCTTCTTTTCAAATTGATGAACTTTATTCAAATTCATGATTTTTTTAACAAAATCGATGAACTTTTTTCAAACTCATAAACGTTTTTCAATTTTGTGTTTTTTTTAATCCTGAACTTTTTTCGTCTTCCTGAACTGTTTTCAACTTTCTACTCAAATCCATGAACTTATTTGAAATAAAAAACGTCTCCCGATTTTTATGATTTTTTGGGTTTTCTTTTTTTTTGTTCCAAAAGTCAATGGTTGACCGGTCAAATTGTGAACCATCGACCGGTCAACAATTGATCAAAAGTGAACAAGCTGTGGGCTGCCGAGCTATAGGAGGCACGCGATGGGCCGGGCCATATTTGCATTCACGTGGCTGCTGGGATCCTTAACCGGCTCAGAAGGCGCTGATTAGGTCTTCTCAAAAAAAAAAGGCGCTGATTAGGTGGTCCCACCCTCAGGACCCTCCAATACGGTGATTTCATGCAAGGACGTTTAGCCCACTTGAAGCCACGTCATAGAAAACCAAGGCCCGACATTGTTGCATGGATGCCACCAATGTGTCTTTTTTCTTTTGGACGGGAAGATTATACTTTATTAACTCAAATAACAGTTATATCATCCGCTAAGGATTTAACAAGGAAACTAGAAGGTGCCTCGGCCCAAACAGAAGGGTAGTTTACACATCCCCATTTAGCTAATTCATGAGCTACTACATTGAACACTTTAAAACAATGCTCAATTGTAACCTTCCCGAAATCACACAAGATATTCCCGCAATCATCCAACACAGGTGTTGCCGTCATCGAATGTCCTTCATTGAGCTTTAGTGCATCCACCACTATGCTATTATCCATCCTTACCAGCAGTTTCGTGCAGCCCAAACTTAGGGCCAGCTTCAAGTGCGACTGCTTCTGCAGCAACAACATTAGCCACATGTTCAAGCCTAGCTGTAGAAGCCGTGATGAAGTGCCCTTTATAATCTCTGATAATTGCTCCACAAGCATCAGAGTTTGTCCCAATAGAAAAGGAAGCATCCATATTTAGCACTAGATGCCCAGCTAGGGCGGAAGGCCATCTATTTATCTTTACATGTCTTTGGCGTGACGAGGATATGTTCAGCGGCCACATATCATGGGTCACAACTTAGTTCTACAAGCAGCCATAAAACACTCGGGAATATGAAAACGAAGGGCCCCCGCGTCGCCTAGCTCTGGCGACACGGGCGGCGACTCACCGCGGCAGCCAGCGGCCTCCTCACCAGCTCCTCCCCCTCGCCGCCACCGGTGGACACTGCCGGGCAAAGCCCGCGTGGTGGTGGCGGCAACGGGGTATCCTCCGTCTCTCGGCGCTCATCCAGTGGGTGTCGCGGATGGCGGCTCTCGATCCAGATGCGGCGGCGCGATGTGCAAAGGGGGCCGGCGGCTGCCGGCGCGGCGGCCTCGCGCGTCTCCGGTGGGGTCCTGTGGTGGTTCGCGGCGGTGTGGGGCTGCGTCCGAGGGGGGGCGAAGGGCGGCGCGGTTCTGCCGCGAGTTGGCTGTGCAGGAGGCACGGCGGGGTCGGGTCGCGCGGGCGCAGGTGTGGCGACGGCGCGGCGATTCTGGCGTCGTGGGGCGTTCGCCCAGGGGCGGCAAGCTGTTGGGCGCGCGAAGGAAGCCGGGGCGGCGGCCCCGGACCGTGTGCCATGGCGTCTTGGCCGTGGTGGTTGCTGGGATTCCCGGCGTGTGTGCTGGCATTTGCTCGTAGCTTGAGGTGCTGCGGTGAGTGCTGAAGCAGTTGAGCTCGGTGGTCGACGACGGAGGACACGAGGCGTAGCGGCACGGCTCCGACGATCTCCGCGCTCGCGGATGGTCCAGATCTGCAAGCTTCTGTAGGGATGGGAGTGTTCCAGCCGAAAGCCTAGACCCGACTTTGTTGGTGCCGTCGACGGCGGCGCTCTCGGGCGTCGTATCCCTCCTTGGAGGCGTCGTCGAGGAACCCCTCTTCCTCTATGAGGGGCTTGGACTCTCCGGGTGAAAACCTAAGCTCCAGATGGATTCCGGAGCGGGCGACGACGGCGTCTTCGTCATTTCCCCCTTGGGGGCGTTGCTTTGGACAGCTAGCTTGTGCCTTGTGCGGCTGGTTTTTCTCCTGCGTCGGGGTTAGTGGATGCCGGGGCAGCGGCCCCGGATGGCTGATGTGCGCCGAGGCGGCGGCCTCGGAAGCGATGCGCGAGGCGGCTCCATGAGGCGGGGTAGCGACTCGATCTTCGCCTGGGTGGCAATCTTGGCCACTTGGGTGGCAGGTTTGTCGGCTCGGTCGACGCGCCCCAGCGGGGGCGGTTGGACGGTTCGTCGGGGCGGCTGCCCCGGATGTGGTGCGGCGTTCGTGGTCTGCATGCGGTTGCCCTGAGCAGCGTGGGTTGCGGGCATCCGGGTTGTGTGGCGCTGCAGCTCGTGTGCGGGCACTGGCATGTCGGGGCGGCGGCCCCGAAAGGCGGTGTTGGTGGGGTGGCATCCTTGTCTCGCTTGGGCGTTGGGGGTGTCGGCTCGGTCGATGCGCCCCAGAGGGGGCAGTCTGACTTTATGTCGGGGCGACGGCCCCGGATGTGGTGCGACGTTCGTGGTCTGCGACCGGTTGCCCTGTGCAGCGTGGGATGCGGGTAGCTGGGTTGTGCGGCGTTGTTGCTCGAGGTGAGCGGTGGTATGTCGGGGCGGCGGCCCCGGAAGGCGGTGCCGGTGGAGTGCGCTGGGCGCGACGGAGCGGTGGATGTCGAGGCGGCGGCCCCGAGAGGATCTCTGTGGCGACCAGGTTTTTGTGGCAACGATAATGGTGGGAGCGATGTCGGCGACGCGGCAATGGTTGCGGTAGTCGGCTCTTCTCCGGCGTGTCTGCGGCTTTTCCTCGGTTTGTTTGTTGCTGTGGAGTCGAAGCTGCGGCGGCGTAGCCCTGTGGTATACGATGACTGGCTGCAAGTGGCCCGTTCGGCGATCTTCCGTGGCGCCAGCTTTCGCCTGGTTTTGTTCTTCTGAGTTCTCCGTCAGAGTCGGAGCTGTGTTGTCTGGCCGCAGGTCGACATGTTGTCGATTAGGGTGGGCTTTGCCCTGTGTGTGTCGGGAGTGGGCTCGGCCCTTGTTGTTCCGGTTTTTGCCCGGTTTTCCGTAATTAACTGGGCAATTCTCTTCTGCTTATTTAATAGATGAGTCAATCTTTGCCTCCGTTTCGAAAAAAAAAACTTAGTTCTACATGCATATTGTTTTTTCAGTGTAGTTCTACACGCATATTGTTGGATTGTAAACCTCATGGGTTCAACTGAGTTTTTTTTTTTTTTTTTTTTTTTTTGAGGAACTGGGTTCAACTGAGTTTAGCGAATCACATTAAATTATGATTCTTTCCTCAACATAAATGAAATATGATTCAGAAAAAGATCACAGTAAATTATTTGTTTATTTCTTTTGTAAAACTATTCTGGGGCATGACACGATGACTTTGACCGGACAGAAAACCGTTTAGTGAATCACATTAAAATATGTTTTTATTTCTTTTGTAAAAACTTTTCTGTGACATATCACGATGACTAGAGCTGAGCACAAAAAATGATTAGCAAATCACATCAAATGATTTATTTTTTACTTTTCTGCAAACAGTTCTTGGGTATGACACAATGACTTGGGCCGAGGAGAAAAGAAGGTTAGAGAATCACATTACAGAAAATTCAATTATTACCCATCCGTATTTTTATCTTCTATTTATGACGACCAATGTCCCTTTAGGTGTCGAGAGGCAGAGAAACAATTGATTAACGTCGAAGAGTAATGCGAACTGAGCGTAGCTCGAATGTTTACGTTCTTTGTGATGGAACTATTCCACTAGGGTTCAAATCCTACACTCAAACTCAAGATGCTGTGATTTATTTTTCATTTTTCTGCAAACAGTTCTTGGTTATGACACGATGACTTGGGCCGAGCAGAAAAGGAGGTCAGCGAATCACATTACAGAAAATTCGGTTATTACCCATATGTATGTATATCTTCTATTTATGACGCGACCAATGTCCCTTTAGATGTCCAGAGGCAGAGAAACAATTGACTAACGTCGAAGAGTAATGCGAACTGAGCTTAGCTCGAACGTTTACGCTCTTTGTGATGGAACTATTCCACCAGGGTTCAAATCCTACACTCAAACTCAAGATGATGTGATGACTCAGTATCTCAGAGGTGCTCATAGGGGATAAGCCGTGCGTGCGTACGTTCATAGAAATGAGTGTATGTGCGTGTATGTGAGCATCTACGTTTGCACAGTGTTAAAAAATGTCAAAGAATAATTTAAACAATGGACTAACTTGAGAGAGTTATGCATATAGTTGTTCGTGTTTTGCGGCAGGAGCATACAATATTTTGTAGGCAATCATCATAATTTACTTGTCATTTATTGTTAATATGATTATATGTATAAAAAAGACTTTCTACTTATTGGTTTAGCAAAAAACATAATTTTATTTAATGAATAAATAAGTTATTGGGCACTTGAGGCAGTTTTCTAACTTAGAAAAAGAATAAGGATTCTTCTCCCGTCAACTCATGTTTTGTAGGCCTTGGTCTGTCCATCCCTCGCTCGCACGAAAAAAAACCCGAAGCCCCTTCAACGTCCATGTAATAAGAATTTGAAATCTGTAGTTCTTCTCCATATCTTAGAAAGCAATGAACAACTTTGTGTCGATAGCAATAATCTTCCCAAATGATAAGTATCACATGTCCGGCTCTGATGTTTTTCGATGGCAATGCCAGACACGCAAGGATGGCAAATTCTAGTGACACATGGCAAGTTTCTGTTAAAAATGAAAGATGAAAGTTGGCATGTTTGCCATCCTCGCGTAACTGAACTTGCAATCAAAAACATTCGGAGTTGCCATGTGCTCATACCTGACGTTCCGCACATATCAGAATCTTCTTTGATGAAATTGTTAAGCTGCAACCTTCTCATACATATTGAGTTCTTTTTTCTAGAAAGAAATCCTTAGCCTTGAATACCGTTTGTCCATAATGTTCATGTTGTATGTTGAATTAGGAGAGTGGCGTTTTGGCTCCTAGGTGTATATACACCTATTATGAAATATATATAAAAAACACATTTCAAAATGTTCAAAAAATTCAAGAAAAAACCCGCGTGTACATCCAGACATCCTATGTTTGTACACAAAAATTTGATGAAAAAGGAAAAAAAATTGTGGCCTGTATAAAAAAGATAAAAATATGCCTCGTGAATAGCTGTAATCAAGCATCGAAATTTGTCTTTTTACACAAGCCACAAAAAATGTCCTTCTTCGTCAAAACTTGGTGCACGCATATATAGTGTCCGGATTTACACTGTGACGCCCCCGATCTCGACCGTACGCTAATCATACACATAATGCGTACGACCAAGATTAGGGACCCACTGATCGATATCACAACACAACACTAGACACAAATTAAAGTCATACAGCTTCATATTACAAGCCAGGGGCCTCGAGGGCTCGAATACAAAGCTCGACAAAGCACGAGTCAGCGGAAGCAAATAATATCTGAGTACAGACATAAGTTAAACAAGTTTTGCCTTAAGAAGGCTAGCACAAACATAAGCAGCGGATCGAAAGAGGCGAGGCCTCCTGCCTGGGAACCTCCTAACTACTCCTGAGCGTCGGCGTTCTCCACGTAGTAGTAGGCTCCAGCGGTGGTGTAGTAGTCGTCTCCGGCGTACTCCATCTCCTGGGCTCCATCGTCTGAATGCAGAATCGTATCGAGGGGAAAAGAGAATGCAAAGCAGCGGTGAGTACTCATCCAAAGTACTCGCAAGACTGACATCAGAACTATGCTAAGTATGCATCATTATCAAGGGGAGTGGTTATATCTGGACTGACTGCAGAAAGCAAGATTAGGGAGAAGGGCTAGTCCTATCGAAGACTAGCATCTTCAGCATCTTGCAGCATTAGAAGAGAATAGACTGGCATATCATATATAGTCATATTATTATAGCAATTTTATTAAGTAACCACGCCTAGAGATTCTTCCTCGACTCCCTGCGAGGAAGCAATCTCGGAGCCACATTCATTTCAAATTAAATCACAATTATAGTTGTATAAGGTCAAGGTACAACTCCAAGTCGTCCTGTTACCGTGGACACGGCTATTCGAATAGATTAATCATCCCTGCAGGGGTGCACCACATATTCCCCAACACGCCTGAATCACCTCCGGCCGGACACACTTTCCTGGGTCATGCCCGGCCGCGGGATATCAGCACGTCGTCGCCCCACCTAGGCTCAACGAAGAGGCCAGCCCGCCGGTCTAAATCCTAAGCGCGCAGGTTCGTGGGCCCACTTGCCCTTGCACTCCTGCACGATGCGTACGCAGCCGGAAACAGACCTAGTACACTCCAGTCCAAGAGCTACACCGTCCAGTCCAATCCGGCGCGCGCCGCTCCATTGCTGACGTCCGAAGAGCTTCGGCTGATACAACGACGCTGAGTACCCATAACTTCTCCCACGTGAAGGTTAGTGCGTATTAAGGCCAACGACCTAACTCAGATCAAGTACCCAACCCATTATCATTTTATTAATGCGGGGAAAGCGCGACCCATGAAGTGCGGTCCGTCGCCCCGCCTCGAGGATGTGTGGCAAAGGCCTCTCTCGCCAGTCCACGCCCCATCATCATCAAACCGTGGGTACCCCTCAGGGCCGACCCATCACCAACATGTTTTTGTAACCCGGTCATAATAACTGTGTGTATAAAACATCAAGACGGAACCTGAGGAATCACCCTCAAGGGGCCCCGCTCGATGAAACCGTCAAGGTGGACTTAGAGGAATCACCCTCGAGGGTCCCACACTTGAGGGGTTGCACGACAAAGTCATCATCGGGAGTGGTGAAGGAGGAATCACCCTCGATAACCACGACCGACTAGCTACACCACAGAGCTAGCATCATGAGTACTTCACGAGGTGTCACCCTCGGTACTCGATAGTAGCGCCGCAGAGTCGTACAACTAAGGGGAGTGCGGTGATGTGAGGGACCTGACTTGTCGGTCGGTTGACCGAGTCTTCGAGTCGTCGGGTCATCGATGAAGAAGCAAGGGCAACTGGGACTAAGGGGGTCACAGGGGATTCACTGATCAACCTATACTAAACAGTTGGTATGATTGCAGGTATAGTAGCAGTTTATCAAAAACAGGCTATGCATCAGAAATAGGAGCTAGCTAATACAGTAGCAAAATCTAATGCAAGAATAAGAGGGAAAGGAATGGGCGATATCGGAATGCTCAAGGGGGGGTTGCTTGCCTTGCTGCTCTGCTGCAAAGGTCTGATCGTCGGCGGTGTAGTCGTACCCGGCAGCACCGTCAGTCTCGGGGTCTACCGGAGAGAAGAAGGGGGGAAGAAACAATAAATATAAAGCACAGATGCAACACGATGCATGACATGGCAATATGCAGCGCTAGGCATGTACTAACGCAGTACTACACGTGTTAGACGGAGCGGGAGAATATCTGACGATATTTCCCGGGTCTTTGGATTTATCGGACAGATGACCCGAAGAGGGAAATGTTCCATGTTCATCATGCTAGGAGCATGTGATAGATGAACGGACAGCGTATTCGGATTTGCGGGATTTTTCTGATCAACTTTCATGTATAAAACTTTTTCATCCGAGTTACGGTTTAAAAGATATGATTTTCTAAAGTTTTATTGATTTTCTGGAATTATTTTAATTAATTAAATCCGAATTATCCAGAATAGTAAAAGGTGACGTCAGCATGACGTATAACTGACGTCAGCGGTCAACAGTGGCGGTTGAATAGTCAAACCTGACCAGTGGGTCCCACTGCTCAGCGTCACAGTAGCTAATTAGGATTTATTTAAACTAATTAATGATTAATTAGAGGGTGGACCCTACTGGTCAGCGACTGATTAGTAGTTAATTTAATTTAACAGATTAATTAACATTTTTATTATTTAGAAAAATCATTTAAATTACGCGGGGACCAGTGGTCCGTGACTGTGGCTGCCACGTCAGCGTGTTGACCCGGTCAACGAGTCAACTGGGCCCACACGTCAGCGTCACAGGGGACCCACACGTCAGGCCACGTCGGACGGCGACCGGAGACTCGCCGGAATCGCGCCGGCGAGCCCGTCCCGCGGCGGCGCGCGGCGGACGTCGTCGGAAAACGGCCACAGGCGGCCATTCGGCGCGTGGTTAGGCTCGTTCGAACGAGCATTCAGCGCCGCGTCCAGTGGTGGCCGTGGCATTGCCGGAATCGACCGGAATCGTCGCCGGCGACGAGGTCCGCGGCGGGGTGGTTTCGGGCGTCGGCGAAGTTGGCGTTACGGCGCGCAAACGGACGGGGCGAAGCGCTGGGGAGACTCTACGCGGCACGGCGAGCAAATTGGACAGGGCCGCGTGACCATTTGGTCGCCGGAACGACGCCGACGACGAGCTAGGCGGCGGTGAGTTCGGGCACGATGGGGATCAGCGCTAGGGGTTGCTAACGACGGCGAGAGGAGAGGGGGAACGGGGAGAAGCTCACAGCGGTCCCGTAGGTGTGCTAACGTGGGCTCGGGGAGGCTGGATGGCGGCGAAACGACGGCGGCGACTCGGGTGCCCGTGGGTTGAAGACGACGACGCCGACGACGTTGTGGCGGCTCCGAGCTCTAACGAGTCGGCGCAGCCGACGTAGTCGAGGCCGGGGAAGACGATGGACACGGTGCGGCGACGAGATGGAGGCGGTGGCCGCGAGTTTCAGCGGAGGCCGATCATGGCGGCGCTCGGGTGAGTTGGGAGAGAGTGGGGAGGAGAGGGAGAGAGGCGGATAGGGTTCGCCAGGGGTGCGAGAGGGGCGCTCTTATCCCCTCCAGAGGCGCGGACGAGGCCGCTGTCGACCGGGGACGAGGGGGGCCAGGGCGGCGACAGCGCGCGCGTGCGTGAGCAGTAGGAAGGGGACGACGTGGGGAGTGGGCTGGGCCCCACTGTAGCCCACAGGCTTAAGTGCACAGTGTTGTTTCTCCTTTTCTTATTCTTTTTCTTTTCTACTTTCTTTTACAGTTTCTGTTTTATTTATTTTAGGCCATATTTCTTCACAGCAAAAATAAGTAACATGGCCCAATAAATATCCTGCAATATTTCACATGGCCACAAAAAGTTTGGGGATTTTTGGAATCTGTTTGCATTTTCCATTTAAATTAAAGAGCACTTTAAATTGATTTAAGTTGCTGTTATTGATGGTGGGGTCCACACCAACATCAAGGTGATGTTGTTTTCCCAAACATTATTTGTTTGGTGAATTTTAGCAACTGTGCAACATTTTTCTTATGCTGTTTGAGGATTTATTTTATCACAATAAAATCCTAGGGCATTTAGTAGTGGAATTTGAAATGAGATTTGAAATCCATATTGATCATGCACTGTTTAGCAAAATGATTAGGCACTGATCAAGGTCATCACTGTGCTTAATTACAATGATCACTGTAGCCAAAATCCAGGGTGTCACAATTCTCCCCTACTAACAAAATTCTCGTCTCGAGAATTAAGAAGTAGAAGGAAAGAGCCCGGGGTATTCTGCACGAAGATGATCTTCGCGTTCCCAAGTGGCTTCATCTTCAGAATGATTTGCCCACTGCACCTTGAAGAACTTAGTAACCTTCTGACGAGTTCGGCGTTCAGTTTCATCGAGAATGCGGGCTGGTTGCTCTTTGTAAGAAAGGTCTTGTTGCAGCTCAAGCATATCATGATCCACTGCTCGGATAGGATCCTTGAAGCGGCGACGAAGTTGCGACACATGGAACACATCGTGAACCTGAGAAAGGTTTGGCGGTAGTTCCAGTTGATATGCCACCTTACCACGCCTTTCGAGAACAGTGAAAGGACCAATATATCGAGGAGCCAGCTTGCCCTTGATCCCAAAATGGTGTGTACCTCTCATTGGCGTGACTCGAAGATAAGCCTTTTCGCCAGGTTGATAGACCATATCTTTGTGATGACGGTCATACTGACTCTTCTGACAAGACTGCGCAGCCTTCAGATTTGCATGAATAACGCGGACTTGATCTTCAGCATGTTGAATAATATCCGGACCGATAAGTGTACGTTCCCCAGTTTCTGACCAATTCAGAGGAGTTCGACACTTACGTCCATATAACACTTCAAAGGGAGCCATCTTCAGACTAGCTTGATAGCTATTGTTGTAGGAGAACTCAGCATACGGAAGGGATTCCTCCCATTTCTTGCCGAAAGAAATGACACAAGCTCGAAGCATGTCTTCGAGAATCTGATTGACTCTTTCAACTTGACCCTGGGATTGAGGGTGAAAAGCGGTGCTGAATGACAAATGAGTTCCCATAGCTTCCTGGAAACTTGCCCAGAATCTTGAAGTGAATAAACTGCCACGGTCCGAACTGATAACCAGTGGAATACCGTGAAGTGAAACAATTCTGGACATGTAGAGAGTTGCCAGCTGACTAGGAGTGATCGTTTCTTTGACGGCTAGAAAATGTGCAACTTTGGACAGTCGGTTAATGACAACAAGAATAGCATCATTACCTTTCTGCGATCTGGGAAAACCAGTAATGAAGTCCATTTCAACATGATCCCATTTCCATTCAGGAACCGTAATAGGTTGCAGAGTTCCGGCAGGCCTTTGATGTTCTGCTTTGATACGACGGCAAACATCACACTCAGCAACATAGCGAGCAATGTCTTGCTTCATGTTAGACCACCAGAATCTTTGACGAATGTCTTGGTACATCTTGGTACTACCAGGATGAATAGACAGCGGAGTGTCATGTGCTTCCTTCATGACCTCCTGAGTCAAATCATTGTTTTCCTCCTTACTCGGTACCACTAGGCGGCCCTTGAAGTACAAAGCGCCATCCTCAGCAATAGTGAAGGGTGAGGGCTTCCCTTCTGCAAGATCGAATTTAATCCTCTCGACTTCACTGTCACACTTCTGGATCCACTTGATGACATCCACAAGATCTGGTTTAGCAACCAGGGTATTAAGAGAACCCTGGGAAACAACGTGGAGGTTCATTTTGTAGGATCCTTCAGGAGGGGGAGTGAGATAACCCTGAGGAACAATATGGAGGTTCAGCTTGCGGAATTCCTTTTGAAGAAGGGGGTGAACCTTGTGAACCTGAAGGTGATTGCAGTATAACTTGCGGCTCAAAGCATCAGCCATTACATTAGCCTTGCCTGGGGTATAAGAAATACCCACATTGTAATCTACTATGCGTTCCATCCATCTTTGTTGACGGAGGTTCAGATCTGGCTGAGTAAACAGGTACTTCAGGCTTTGGTGATCGGTGTAGATCTCGCAACGATTACCAACAAGGTATTGTCGCCACTCTTTCAGTGCATGAATTACTGCAGCAAGTTCAAGGTCATGAACTGGGTAGTTCTCTTCATGAGGACGCAATTGACGAGATGCATAAGCAACCACTCTGCGCTCTTGCATTAGGACACAGCCTATTCCCTGACGCGAAGCGTCACAATAAATGACGAAGTCTTTACGAGTATCCGGAGGAGCAAGCACTGGAGCAGTCGCCAGTTTGTCCTTAAGTGCCTGAAAGCTCTCCTGACATTTTGCTGTCCACTCATATTTAACACCTTTGTGAAGCAGATTGGTTAAGGGCTTTGCAATCTTGGAGAAGTTCTCGACGAATCGACGGCAATAGCTGGCGAGTCCGAGAAAACTTCTGACTTGCTTGACATTCTTCGGGGGAGTCCAGTCAAGAATAGCCTGAACTCGTTCAGGGTTGACTGCAATACCATCCTTGGAGATCACATGACCAAGGTAGGTTACTTCGTCCATCCAGAACTCACACTTTGAATACTTTGCATAAAGTTGATGTTCTCGAAGCCTCTCTAGTATAAGACGAAGATGTTTAGCATGCTCTTCTTTATTCTTAGAATAAACCAGGATATCATCCAGATAAACCACGACGAATTTATCGAGGTAGTCCATGAAGATATAGTTCATCAACCGAGAGAAGGTTGCTGGAGCATTGGTTAAGCCGAAGGACATGACGGTGTACTCGTATGAACCATAGCGAGTAACAAATGCAGTTTTGGGAATATCCTCTTCAGGAACCCGGATCTGATGGTAACCCAACCTCAAGTCGAGTTTTGAATACACCGCTGAACCGGCAAGTTGATCATACAGATCGTTGATCCGAGGAAGCGGGTATTTGTTTTGAATCGTTGCTTGGTTGATGGGACGGTAATCTTGGACCAATCGATTCGTACCATCTTTCTTCTTGACAAAGAGAGAAGGTGCTCCCCAAGCAGAGGAACTTGGACGAATGAAACCCAGACGAAGTGAATTGTCAATTTCTTGCTTAAGTTCAAGGAGTTCATGTGGTGGCATCTTATACGGACGCTTGGCTATAGGAGTGGTACCAGGTACCAAGTCGATAACAAACTCGACAGCTCTAGCAGGGGGAATCCCTGGAAGTTCTTCCGGAAAAACATCTTGGAAATCCAGGACAACTGGAATGTTTTCAATCCCTTCAAGAGGTGACTCATTTAATGCATTCATGGCATATAGTCGGGCTTCAGCATTCCGAATAAGATGAGCATGATAGCTTACAATCTCATTCGATGGATGTAGGAGGTGGACGGTTTTGGTGTCACAAACAATAGAAGCGGTATGCGCTTTCAACCAATCCATTCCGAGAATGAGATCGATATTGGAAGACTTCAACATTATGGGGGAGGCATGGAATTCCAACCCTTCAATTTCAATGGGAACATTGTGGCTAATAATGGAAGTCTGACATTGGCCTGCGGGGGTGTTTACCACTATTGGGACGTTCATCTCTTCACACTTAATGTCATGCATGTATGCAAAATCTTCAGACATAAAAGAATGCGATGCTCCTGTATCAAACAATACAGAAGCTGGCATTGAATTGACGAGAAGAGTACCCATCACAGTAGCAGGCTGGTCTTGAACTTGATTCAGATCAATATTGTTAGCTTGAACACGTCCCTGAGCAGGCCCGGCATTGTTGTTGCGGGGCTGGTTGGAAGGCAGTGCAAGTTGTTTCTGGTTCTGTGTGCATTCTCTAGCACGGTGTCCTGGACGACCACACTTGAAGCACATCCCATCCTCAGGACGAGAAGGGGGAACAAGAGCTCGGGGTGGCGGAGCTGGGAGGCTCGGCTGCCTAGGTGGGGGTGGAGGCAGACGAGGTGCAGCATAGGACGGCCTCGGAGCAAGAGGCGGTGCATGGTACATGTTGTGGGGGATCCAGATCTTGCGTTTCTGACTTCCTGAGCCCGAAGATGAGCCCATGTCACGATTGCGCTTGTTGCTGTCCTTGTAGTCCTGCAGACCTGTTTCCACTAGAATAGACTTGTTCACCAAGGTGGCAAAGTTATCAAAGTCTTGAACAAGGAGTGCCAGCTTGATATCAGGGTGGAGGCCTTCTAGGAACTTCTCCTGCCAGCGAGCATCAGTTGCAACGTCTTCTTCAGCATAGCGAGATAAGTCCAGAAATTCCCGCTGATAAGCATCCACAGTCTTATTGCCCTGGACTAGGTTGCGGAATTCACGCTTCTTCTTGTCCATCTGTCCCTCACGAATGTGACGAGCACGGAACGCAGCTTGGAATTCCGGCCAGGTGATGATTGTCCCAATAGGCTGTGAGCACCTGTGGCTGTCCCACCATTGAGCAGCGGGACCCTTCAGAAAGTAGGAGGCAAAGTTGACATAGCTAGCCACTAGGGCGCCTGAAGCCTCCAGCTCATAAGTGATGTCACGGAGCCAGTCATCTGCGTCAAGCGGCTGAGTTGAGCTGCGGTAGATCGCAGGGTTGAGACGCATGAAGTCCTGCAGAGTCATTGGGGCTGGCTGTTGATTCATATTCGGCCTCGGAAACTGGTCCATAAGCCCTTGCATAAACTGGCGATTCAGTTCAAACTGTTGCATCATACCAGCCATGTATTCCGGTGGTGGTGGTTCAGGCGCACCACGACCACGACCAGCTGGCCCAACCATTCTGTCAAATTTTTAACAATGATAGTTTAGCATTGTGTAATTGCAAAGACGAAGAATCATTCATGAAGTAAATTGCACAATTAAGGAAGTGCAATAGATACGACATAGTAGTTCGAATTTCAACATACAGATCCATACATAGGTCTATTACAAACCATAAGTTCGTTACAAAATAGATGATAGGTCCGGCATGAAATTAACCTAGACAACTAGGCGGCACGCAGGCACGCGGTGGAGGGATACAACAACGGGACATAGCGATAAGCTATATCAACGTCGGGGACAACGAAAGTAGCCACGGAACTGCACGTGACCCTGAATGTGAAACCTGGGGGCAGGGTTCTGCGTCCCGTGCACACCCTGATGCATAATCTGCATATCAAGCGGGAGCGCAGGTCCACGTGCCGGAGTACGACCTCCAACCGCAGGCCACTCAAGACCTGGAGGAAACTCAGTCCGACGCGGGTGAAGAATGTACTCCGGATGCATCCCCGCAATGACTGCTGGTAACAACTGCTCCATAGCCTGATGAAGACGAGCTCGGGTGGCGTACAGCTCGACGTTAAGAGCCCTGACCGTGCGATCCAGTGCCTCAGTGTACTGGACCAGAACCTGTGGGTCGTAACGACGACTCACGTAGGGGGTGCAGACAGCAGTGTAGGACCGGTCGGTACGTTGCCGTGCGAAAGGGGTCAAGACCTCAGCGTCCGCTGCCGTATCAACTCCAGCAGGGACATACGGGATGTATCTATATGCCGTCTCCTCCAAGCAAGGGTTCGCTGCACGGAGACGAACAATAGCAGCATAGGCAGCATCTTGTACTGCCATCTCAATAGTCTATCCAATGCCACGGAAGGTGTGCAGCTCAGTGATGGAGAGGTCCTGTCGATCCCAGATAACCATCTCAACCTCATACTGTTCCTGGTTGAACTCGCGGTAGTCCTCGTAAACAGTGTACTCGGGGTACCAGCGATATCCCAGCCTGATCAAGATGTTGATCAGAATGGCCGGGAACCCAGTCGTGTCATGAGCAAAAGTCAGACGAACGACCTGCCTAGCGGGACGCATCTGTAACAAGAAGATTAAAGATGTCAAATGACAGTGTGTGCATCATAACTTCAAAGGAAAGTAATTGTCCACGAAACGATTCTCCGGTGGATGTGATCACGAGACCCTACTGTTAGATTTAGCAAAATCTTTAGCCCGAACGAGAAGAGAGATCAGAACCCAGAGTATAGACGAGGAGTAAAAGATCCTAATACCACCCGATTGAGATGTGGGCCCGTAAGCCACACAACTATGTTAGTAAAAGTTTTTCAAGTACTAGACTCAACTTCGGCTAAGGAGTTGGAAAGGAGGCTACCTACAGGTCGTCGGCTCTGATACCAACTTGTGACGCCCCCGATCTCGACCGTACGCTAATCATACACACAATGCGTACGACCAAGATTAGGGACCCACTGATCGATATCACAACACAACACTACACACAAATTAAAGTCATACAGCTTCATATTACAAGCCAGGGGCCTCGAGGGCTCGAATACAAAGCTCGACAAAGCACGAGTCAGTGGAAGCAAATAATATCTGAGTACAGACATAAGTTAAACAAGTTTTGCCTTAAGAAGGCTAGCACAAACATAAGCAGCGGATCGAAAGAGGCGAGGCCTCCTGTCTGGGAACCTCCTAACTACTCCTGAGCGTCGGCGTTCTCCACGTAGTAGTAGGCTCCAGCGGTGGTGTAGTAGTCGTCTCCGGCGTACTCCATCTCCTGGGCTCCATCGTCTGAACGCAGAATCGTATCGAGGGGGAAAGAGAATGCAAAGCAGCGGTGAGTACTCATCCAAAGTACTCGCAAGACTGACATCAGAACTATGCTAAGTATGCATCATTATCAAGGGGAGGGGTTATATCTGGACTGACTGTAGAAAGCAAGATTAGGGAGAAGGGCTAGTCCTATCGAAGACTAGCATCTTCAGCATCTTGCAGCATTAGAAGAGAGTAGACTGGCATATCATATATAGTCATATTATTGTAGCAATTTTATTAAGTAACCACGCCCAGAGATTCTTCCTCGACTCCCTGCGAGGAAGAAATCTCGGTGCCACATTCATTTCAAATTAAATCACAATTATAGTTGTATAAGGTCAAGGTACAACTCCAAGTCGTCCTGTTACCGTGGACACGGCTATTCGAATAGATTAATCATCCCTGCAGGGGTGCACCACATATTCCCCAACATGCCTGAATCACCTCCGGCCGGACACACTTTCCTGGGTCATGCCCGGCCTCGGGATATCAGCACGTCGTCGCCCCACCTAGGCTCAACGAAGAGGCCAGCCCGTCGGTCTAAATCCTAAGCGCGCAGGTTCGTGGGCCCACTTGCCCTTGCACTCCTGCACGATGCGTACGCGGCCGAAAACAGACCTAGTACACTCCAGTCCAAGAGCTGCACCGTCCAGTCCAATCCGGCGCGCGTCGCTCCATTGCTGACGTCCGAAGAGCTTCGGCTGATACAATGACGCTGAGTACCCATAACTTCTCCCATGTGAAGGTTAGTGCGTATTAAGGCCAACGACCTAACTCAGATCAAGTACCCAACCCATTATCATTTTATTAATGCGGGGAAAGCGCAACCCATGAAGTGCGGTCCGTCGCCCCGCCTCGAGGATGTGTGGCAAAGGCCTCTCTCGCCAGTCCACGCCCCATCATCATCAAACCGTGGATACCCCTTAGGGCCGACCCATCACTAACATGTTTCTGTAACCCGGTCATAGTAACTGTGTGTATAAAACATCAAGACGGAACCTGAGGAATCACCCTCAAGGGGCCCCGCTCGATGAAACCGTCAAGGTGGACTTAGAGGAATCACCCTCGAGGGTCCCACACTTGAGGGGTTGCACGACAGAGTCATCGTCGGGAGTGGTGAAGGAGGAATCACCCTCGATAACCACGACCGACTAGTTGCACCACAGAGCTAGCATCATGAGTACTTCACGAGGTGTCACCCTCGGTACTCGATAGTAGCGCTGCAGAGTCGTACAACTAAGGGGAGTGTGGTGATGTGAGGGGCCTGACTTGTCGGTCGGTTGACCGAGTCTTCGAGTCGTCGAGTCGTCGGGTCGTCGATGAAGAAGCAAGGGCAACTGGGACTAAGGGGGTCACAGGGGATTCACTGATCAACCTATACTAAACAGTTGGTATGATTGCAGGTATAGTAGCACTTTATCAAAAACAGGCTATGCATCCGAAATAGGAGCTAGCTAATACAGTAGCAAAATCTAATGCAAGAATAAGAGGGAAAGGAATGGGCGATATCGGAATGCTCAAGGGGGGGTTGCTTGCCTTGCTGCTCTGCTGCAAAGGTCTGATCGTCGGCGGTGTAGTCGTACCCGGCAGCACCGTCAGTCTCGGGGTCTACCGAAGAGAAGAAGGGGAGGAAGAAACAATAAATATAAAGCACAGATGCAACACGATGCATGACATGGCAATATGAAGGGCTAGGCATGTACTAACGCAGTACTACACGTGTTAGACGGAGCGGGAGAATATCTGACGATATTTCCTGGGTCTTTGGATTTATCGGACAGATGACCCGGAGAGGGAAATGTTCCATGTTCATCATGCTAGGAGCATGTGACAGATGAACGGACAGCGTATTCGGATTCGTGGGATTTTTCTGATCAACTTTCATGTATAAAACTTTTTCATCCGAGTTACGGTTTAAAAGATATGATTTTCTAAAGTTTTATTGATTTTCTGGAATTATTTTAATTAATTAAATCCGAATTATCCAGAATAGTAAAAGGTGACGTCAGCATGACGTATAACTGACGTCAGCGGTCAACAGTGGCGGTTAAATAGTCAAACCTGACCAGTGGGTCCCACTGCTCAGCGTCACAGTAGCTAATTAGGATTTATTTAAACTAATTAATGATTAATTAGAGGGTGGACCCTACTGGTCAGCGACTGATTAGTAGTTAATTTAATTTAACAGATTAATTAACATTTTTATTATTTAGAAAAATCATTTAAATTACGCGGGGCCCAGTGGTCAGTGATTGTGGCTGCCACGTCAGCGTGTTGACCCGGTCAACGAGTCAACTGGGCCCACACGTCAGCGTCACAGGGGACCCACACGTCAGGCCACGTCGGACGGCGACCGGAGACTCGCCGGAATCGCGCCGGCGAGCCCGTCCCGCGGCGGCGCGCGTCGGACGTCGTCGGAAAACGGCCACAGGCGGCCATTCGGCGCGTGGTTAGGCTCGTTCGAACGAGCATTCAGCGCCGCGTCCAGTGGTGGCCGTGGCATTGCCGGAATCGACCGGAATCGTCGCCGGCGACGAGGTCCGCGGCGGGGTGGTTTCGGGTGTCGGCGAAGTTGGCGTTACGGCGCGCAAACGGATGGGGCGAAGCGCTGGGGAGAGTCTACGCGGCACGGCGAGCAAATTGGACAGGGCCGCGTGACCATTTGGTCGCCGGAACGACGCCGGCGACGAGCTAGGCGGCGGTGAGTTCGGGCACGATGGGGATCAGCGCTAGGGGTTGCTAACGACGGCGAGAGGAGAGGGGGAACGGGTAGAAGCTCACAGCGGTCCCGTAGGTGTGCTAACGTGGGCTCGGGGAGGCTGGACGGCGGCGAATCGACGGCGGCGACTCGGGTGCCCGTGGGTTGAAGACGACGACGCCGACGACGTTGTGGCGGCTCCGAGCTCCAACGAGTCGGCGCAGCCGACGTAGTCGAGGCCGGGGAAGACGATGGACACGGTGCGGCGACGAGATGGAGGCGGTGGCCGCGAGTTTCAGCGGAGGCCGATCATGGCGGCGCTCGGGTGAGTTGGGAGAGAGTGGGGGGAGAGGGAGAGAGGCGGCTAGGGTTCGCCAGGGGTGCGAGAGGGGCGCTCTTATCCCCTCCAGAGGCGCGGACGAGGCCGCTGTCGAGCGGGGACGAGGGGGGCCGGGGCGGCGAGCGCGGCAGCGGCGATAGCGCGCGCGCGTGAGCAGTAGGAAGGGGACGACGTGGGGAGTGGGCTGGGCCCCACTGTAGCCCACAGGCTTAAGTGCACAGTGTTGTTTCTCCTTTTCTTATTCTTTTTCTTTTCTACTTTCTTTTACAGTTTCTGTTTTATTTATTTTAGGCCATATTTCTTCACAGCAAAAATAAGTAACATGGCCCAATAAATATCCTGCAATATTTCACATGGCCACAAAAAGTTTGGAGATTTTTGGAATCTGTTTGCATTTTCCATTTAAATTAAAGAGCACTTTAAATTGATTTAAGTTGTTGTTATTGATGGTGGGGTCCACACCAACATCAAGGTGATGTTGTTTTTCCAAACATTATTTGTTTGGTGATTTTTAGCAACTGTGCAATATTTTTCTTATGCTGTTTGAGGATTTATTTTATCACAATAAAATCCTAGGGCATTTAGTAGTGGAATTTGAAATGAGATTTGAAATCCATATTGATCATGCACTGTTTAGCAAAATGATTAGGCACTGATCAAGGTCATCACTGTGCTTAATTACAATGATCACTGTAGCCAAAATCCAGGGTGTCACATACACGCGGGATTTTTTCTCGAATTTTTTCAACATTTTGAAATATGTATCTAGACAATGGGTGCATATACACCTATGAGTCAAAGTGAATCAAGTTATAGGAAAGTTTGATGCACGTGTTAGGTACAACACAGCATGAGAGTGAAAGAATGGCTATTACTCTACTGGGAAAATGCGAACATTATATGATTAGTCCGTGCCTTTGATCTTTGCTTTTCTTTCGCTTGAGATGCCTTTTCTAATTGTCAATTATTTTGTATGATGTGTTGTTTGTTCGATATCCGCAGAAATAATTTGGCAACGACAAATAAGTCCATCTTTGACGTAGACTTCCTCTCTGCTTTGTGAACAATTGCCATTCGTGAGTACGAATTATTCTAAATTGCATATAAAACATCTATAAATTTGTCAAGGAGGAGATACAATTTATCCGGCTATGAGTAGACACTTTTATGATTGTCCAACACATGTTGCTTGCAAGATATGTCTTTGCTGATTTATTTTTCTAAAAGGCAGACCTTGTAAGCTGCTATGTTCTTTCAACCCGTGGGTAGGCATTTTGATGTAAGTGATCTGGTTTTTTCAATCTATGTGTAGGTTGTCTTGTTTTAAGTTCAAGCAGGTAGGGTACGGAAGGTTCAATCAGGCAAATCGACAAGCGTAGCCCACTTGGCTGATAGTTTAGGGGTCTTCGGCCCGGCCCATGCCTGGGGTCCGACGTGGTTAGCACCCGCTTATTCACGACACCATCAGTTTTGGATGGGAGGTCGAAGTGACGGATATTACCGTTCTCTGAATTAATGAGTTTTAACGTAAGATACAATAGTTGTGGCTAGTTATTTACCTGAGAACAATTGTATTCAATATTTTTGGCACACATTGTCTTAGGCTCTATCCCTACAACATTGAATAAGCAACAACAATCAATGCAAGTGACACGTGGAAATTGACAAATACATCGTTATCTCATCGTCCTCAAGTACGTTTGATCAGCATAAGTAATACAACCGGCTTGTCCTTGACAGTATCAAGGATTGAGCCACTTGCCACACTCTTTTATTTTTTTATTGTTGCTCACGTTCCATTGGTTCATTACACCCGCAAAACACAAAACCAGTGCATCTTTTAGTACTTGCAATGAAATCTTGTTATTTTTTGCTTACCATTTCCTTCGGTTCCTCATGGATTCAGTACTTTTACTTATTGAAAATATCTATGATTGACCCCATTACACGTATGGGGACGTCAATGCACAATAGGGTAGACCACACATACGACAGTCGCCTCTAGCCGGTGGCCCAAACATCAAATGCCCCCGCATAAGCGAACGAAATGACACACACGGGTCCAGGGTAATGGGAGACATACGACAGCCGGCCAACATCCAACATCTGAGCATCCTTCACCGACCACCCGACTCACAACCAACACCTCGAGCCGCCTAACACGCACGCACACAGCTGAACAGGCTCCACGTACGAGCGCACCCGGCTGGCGTGAGTGAAACAAACCCAAGGGAGGCGGACGACGCTAATAGGTCAACCTAGGCACACCCAACCCACGCGAGCGGAACGAAAACGATCACACATAGGTGGGCTCGGCCAAGTCCGTGGCCCACGTCTCATGGACCCTTGAGGAAAAGCGGGCATGTGTGGGGCGCCCGCGGAGATTGGACGACCGAGAGCATGCCACGAAGTCATCGACAGGGGAGGAGGGAGGCAAAACGGATGGCGCGGAGGGCACTCTCACGCTCCGAAACCCGAAGAAACGAGTGCTCCATCATACTTTAATAGAAGGAAAATATACTCATATGCATGTATAGTAGTCCCTCAGTCCCAAAATAAGTGTCGCAAATTTTGTACTAAACTAGTACAAATTTTATACTAGATGATCGACATTTATTTTGGGATGAAGGGAGTACTTGCAATAATAATAACAAGCAGTTACTCTTGCTTAACCGTCTCAACTTCTTTCCCTCCACGGATCCGAAACCTCCACGTTAACCCAACTCCGAAGGCGAAGCGAGATCAACCGGACAAACCACCCACCCCCACCCACGCGCTATTTAGCCCCATCATCAGATTTCTATAATCGCGAGCACGCTATACATACACAACACACAAATCAGAAAGAAAAAAAAAGATCAGGACGACCCCGACGCACCACCACCTGCTCGTCCCGGCGGCTGCCTGCTCGATTCCCCAACCGCAGGGCAGGTTTGATTCTCATCAACCATCCCTTCTGCTCGCTTCCAATTTCGTTTCTCCCCGCGAGCCTCGGATTTTGGATTGCGGCGTTCCTCCGATTCGTTCGGTGTTGTCGCGCCTTCCCCGATCGATCCGCTTCCTCCTCCTGTTGATTCTCCCTCTCCCCGACCCGGTCGATTCGATCGGCTTTGCCGGTCTAATTCACCCCTTCCGTTTTCCCGCGGTTTCCTGATCAAAATTGAGTATATGAATTTGCTAATTCCGTATGTGTGATTCCTATTGCAGGTCAACTCGGGAACCTCTCGCGCGATGGGCTTAGGACTGAGATTGCCCTTCTGTCTGCTCCTCTTGCTGCTTGTCAGCCTGGGAAGCGCACAAGGCCGGAGCACAGGTATAAGAATTTTTCTGCGATGATGGCTATTTAGGTTGGGGTTGGAATTAGAACTGGAATTAAGGATACCCCTGTTGTCAAATTTTCCTATGCGAGTTCGCAATATTCGTGTCGAAATCGAAGTTGTCATGTCTACAATCAGCTTCGTTGATATGATTTGCCTTGTAAATCATGCATGTCTGTATAGGCATAGACTTTGGATAGCCAATTTCAATGTTACGCCGTCAACTTCCAGTATAGGTTGATGCTTGGTTTTGTATTCCTTCATATACGATTGTTCGTTTCTGTAATTCAAGGCTTAGATTCAGGCATATGGAGATATTTCTCTTTGTGTGCGCAATTGTTCTGGCCAGTGACATCTGGTTTATTTGTTTCCAGTTTTTCTTGATATCAAGGAGGAGGCTCGAGACTCTGGTCAAATCTTCAAGGATCAACTAACTTTGAGCAAAATTCCCGTGCGTGTTGAGAGGGGCAGCCCACTATGCCCAGCTTGTGAGAAGTTTACAAATGAAGCTCTTAGCTATCTTAGTCAGAAACAATCACAAGATAAGATGATGGAGGTCCTTCACGAAGCTTGTTCTCAGACATTCTCGTTGGAAAAGAAGGTGGTTATTCTGAACACTTTGGCTTGTAATTCGGTACATACATGAGTTTTAGCTACTTTAGAAAGATTGATAAGCATAGTGATTATATTTTCTTGATAAAAAGATACCCTAAACAGAAATAGTTTATAGATTTTCTAAGCATGGACATTCTGTCTCTGCAGTGTGTTGAGTTGGTGGACTCCTATGTAACTCTCTTATTTGCCAAGATCGCGGAGATCAAGCCAGAAGAGTTCTGCAAACGAAATGGCCTCTGCAAGGACAATGCTCTTCTATCTGGTGTGAGAAGTGAGAGCACATGCGTGTTTTGCCACCACCTCATGGATGAAGTTTTGTCCAAACTGAAAGACCCTGATGCTGAGGTAATTCCTTTATTTCACTTGCATCGTCGGTGCCTTCACCTTTACCTTGTGTCTGCCTTTTAACATTTTCCATGTGATATCTGTAGTTCGAGATAATTCAAATTCTCCTGAAGGAGTGCAAAAAGATCGAAGGTCACGAGCAGCAGGTAAGCTATATCTGGCTCATCTTTTAAAAACAAGATATGCGCAAAGGAGACATCTCAGCTTCGTCAGTTAATGTTCATTAATATGGCACCGCAAAGGATGCACGGGCTGATATTTTTCTTATTCGGCAGTGCAAACGATTGGTCCTGCAATACATCCCTCTCATCCTGGTCAACGGAGAGAAGTTCCTCGAGAAGAACGATATATGCACCATTGTTCAAGCGTGCAATGCTGGCAAAAAGACGGTGGTTGGGTCATTCTCCGATGAGGGTTTGCTGCGCGATGAATGAAGGCAGAAAGATCACACCGAGCCGCGTAAACCCGGAGGAAACATAATGCACTAGTTCTTGTTGTACATAGGTGTCCAAAATTCGACTGGCTTTTGCCTCGTACTGCTGCTCCTGCATTCTCTGGATGCTTTGTATTATAAAGGGAGCGGCATGACGAACAGTTTATTATGTCAACTTGAAGCCGTGTTGTACTTATTACTTGGTCAGTGTTTAATTTGTAATTGCATCTGAACAACTGTAGATACTAAATTGAGTTTCAGTCTGTCTGCTAATAATGGAGCTCTAGCCTTGTCATATGCCTTGTTCTGACCATCAGATTTCGGTTGGTGAGGAGGTAGATTTTCTGGCGATCAATTTTGGTTGAGATTTTGCTTGCTAGAAAAACTATGGCCAACTTTGTACTACCATAGAAAATAAAACCCAAACTATTGCAAACATTGGTATTGATATTCTACATAAAAAACATGTTACTAAATGCATGACGGGAACACGATTTTCTGAGTTGTCTTCATTTAAGTACTGAGAGAATGACCATCATTTTTAGATTGATGAAGTTATCTGAACCGGGCCAAGCCCTCGGTGACGGATCTTTTCACACTTGAAGGGGAAAAGGGAGAAAACCAAAAGAAATCAAAGAAACGTTCAAGACAATCTCCAATCACACATCCTCTAAATCCATAAGAACACAAGAAGATACGATGGTTCAACACGGGATACAAGTAACGACGTAGTCTTCCCACTCTGGAGATGGGCCTTGATATCCCGGAGGATCTTCCCTACACGAGGGGCCTTGGTCATCTCTATGGGAGGAGGAAGTGGAAGGAGCAATGCTCAACTAACTAAGAGCTAAACATATGCTAACCCTAATTCATCCAAGGGGAAAGGTATATATAGTCTAGGGCGAGATGTGTGTGTGAGAGAGAGGGGTACACGGGCCTCGAGCCCGAAGGGCTGCGCACAGGCAGGCCGGAAGTTCCGGGGCAGGCCGGAAGTTCCGGGCAGGTTCCGGGCGGGGTCCGGGCTATCCAGAGAGTTGGCACGCTCGGGGACGACCAAGGTGCGCCGAGGCCGGAAGTTCCGGGCGCCGGAGTTTCCGGACCAGCTTCCGGGCAGGGTCCGGTCTACCCAGAGAGTTTGCACGCCCGGAGACGGTCCTGGACACCAGGGAGGCCGGAGGTTCCGGCCTGGCCGAAAGTTCCGGGCTAGCCTGGGAGCTTCCCTTGACGCTCGTCTTCTCTTCTTCGTCCGGTCCTTCTCCTTGCGCTCCCGACCTCCGGTGGTGGTCGATGTACCTGATCATGCACAATATTTCTGCTTGAGTTAGCGGTCGTGTCTCATGCCAAGATATGGGTAGCTCGAGAAGGAGGGATGTCACCTCGGATTCGATGGCGCGTGCGTGAGCTCTTGTCATAGGTCCACTTGGAGCTTGATGGGTTGGTGTAGAATCCATGGGATGACCATGGGATGCTCCGCATCATCACCCCCTTGGGAAAGATCCGTCCTCGGGTCGAGATCCTCATCACCATGGAAAGGAGAGAGGTCGTTGACGTTGAAGATGTCGCTCACATTGTACTTGTCGCGTGGAATGTCGATCTTGTAGGTGTTGTCGTTGTAGCGGGCCAACACCTCGAAGGGTCCATCGGCTCGAGGAAGTAACTTGGACTTGCGCTCTTTAGGGAATCTATCCTTGCGAAGGTGTATGTATCCACACAAGATCACTGGTGTTGAACGCCATAGGGTGTTTGTTGATGTTGCGCTTGGTGGTGACTTGTTCCACTTGATGTTCGATTGTGCGCCGTGTTTCTTCATGCATCTTATTGATGTAGCTTGCCCTTGCGCTTGCGTCCATGTTCGCTCGTTCTTGGAGTGGGAGGGGAAGTATGTCCAATGGGGACAAAGGGTTGAAGTCATACACCACTTCGAAGGGAGACTTGTCGGTGGTGGAGTGGCGTGTGCGGTTGTAGGCGTACTCGGCTATGGGTAGACAATCTTCCCATTCCTTGATGTTCTTCTTGATCAACACGCGGAGTAGCGTAGACAACGCTCGGTTGGTGACCTCCGTTTGTCCATCCGTTTATGGATGATAGGCCGAAGAGAAGAGTAGCTTGATTCCGAGCTTGGCACATAGTGTCTTCCAAAAGTAGCTTAGGAACTTGACGTTACGGTCCGACACAATGGTCTTGGGGACTCCATGTAATCTCAAGATTTCCCTAAAAAAAGATTTGCAACATGTGAAGCATCGTCTATCTTGTGACATGGAATGAAATGTGACATTTTGGAAACACGGTCTACAACAAGAAAAACAGAATCGTGGCCATTCTTAGTTCTTGGCAAACCAAGCACAAAGTCCATGCTTATATCTTCACAAGGTGCAAAAGGTATTGGAAGTGGCATGTATAGACCATTGGATTAAGCTTTTGACTTAGCTTTGTGACATGTAGAGCAACGGTTAGTGAAACGTGCCATGTCACAAAACATCTTTGGTCAAAAGTACTTGTGGGAGAGCGTGGCAAATGTCTTGTCACGTCCAAAGTGACCCACGAGTCCTCCACCGTGAGCCTCTTACAAAAGCAACAAACGAAGAGAAGACTCGGGTATACAAAGTTTGTTAGCACGCATAAGATATCCATCTTTCATTCTCCCAACAATTGTTAGCTTGACATTTGGCATAAGGAGTAGCAAACGAAACATCATACTCATATAAGTCTTTTATATGCTCAAAGCCAATGACATTCAATTCAAGTTGAGTAAATAACATGCATTTGCGGGAAAGAGCTTCCGCCACAACATTTTCTTTATCCTTGATGTACTTAATGATATAGGGAAAGAATTTAATGAATTCACTCCATTTAGCATGCCGTTTGTTCAACCTCGTTTGACCTTTAAGGTACGTAAGCATTTCATGATCGGTATGAATAACAAATTCACATGGTCTAAGATAATGCTCCCAAACATCCAAAACTCCCACCAAAGCATATAATTCTTTATCATAAATGGGGTAGTTAAGTTGTGCACCGGAGAGTTTTTCACTAAAGTACGCAATTGGGCGTTTCTCTTGCATTAACACACCTCCTATGCCATTACCACTAGCATCACAATGCACTTCAAAAGTTTTTTCAAAGTTGGGTAATGAGAGCAAAGGTGCATGTGTAAGCAAAATTTTAAGCTCATGAAATGCGGTGTCTTGGGATGGTCCCAAAACAAAAGGAGCATTCTTCTTACTCAAAGCATGCAACGGAGATGCAATGGTGCTAAAATCCTTAACAAAGCAATGGTAGAAACCGGCTAGTCCAAAAAAACTACGCACTTATTGCAAATTCGTGGGTAGGGGCCAAGTTTTAATTGCATCAATTTTAGATCCATCAACTTGAACACCCTTAGAGGAGACAACAAATCCAAGAAAAACAAGCTTGTCAACATTGAAAGTGCATTTTTCCATATTTGCATAAAGTTGCTTTTTTTGAAGGACTTGGAAAACTTCCCTAACATGTGACACATGCTCTTCTAGAGATTTGCTAAACACAATAATATCATCAAAGTAGACAACAACACAATAGCCAATGAGATGTTGAAGGACATAATGCATCACACGCATGAGTACTAGGTGTTTGAGATAGACCCATAGGCATAATCAATCATTCATAAAGGCCAAATTTGGTTTTGAAAGCCGTTTTCCATTCATCTCCTTCTTGCATGCGTATTTGGTAGTAGCCACTTTTAAGGTCAATTTTAGAGAAAATTGTGGCACCACTTAGTTCATCTAGCATGTCATCAAGGCGTGGAATTGGATGTCGATACCTAACAGTGATAGCATTAGTGGGACGACAATCAGAACACATACGCATATTACCATCTTTCTTAGGCACAAGAATAACCGGAACCGCCCATGGACTTAGGATCTCGCGTACATACCCGTTTTCGAGGATTTTGTGCACTTGCCTTTGTATTTCCTTGGTTTCCTCGGGTTGACACGGTATGGTGCTTTGTTCGGTAGAGTTGCGCCAGGGATGAGGTCGATGCGGTGTTCGATTCCGCGAAGTGGAGGTAGTCCCAGAGGTAGCTCATCAGGAAAACATCCTCAAATTCCTGCAATAAATGAGACAAAACCGAAGGAAGATGTTGTGAAGTATTAGCCCTCACGACCTCATCTTTGCACATAAGTACAAAGTGAAGCACACTTGATGGGCTCTCACTCACATCCCTTAAGTCTCTTTTGGTGGCTAACAATACTAGGTTTCTCTTGTCCCTCATTGTGGAGTCACTCAAATTTGGCTTGTGGCACTCACTCTCTTTTAGGTGGATCGCTCTCTCACTTTTATCTCTATAATAGGTTGAAGCTTGCTTGTCGGTGGTGACTTGACTTACCGACGTTGGTCGAAGCACGTATTCCTTGCCCTTCATCTTGAAGCTATAGTGATTGGTCCGAACGTTGTGGATGACGCCGCGATCGAATTGCCAAGGTCTACCTAGAAGTAGGTGGCACATAGACATGGGAACCACATCACACTCCAATGTGTCTTCATATGCACCAATTGTTGGAAATATGCCCTAGAGGCAATAATAAATTGGTTATTATCATATTTCCATGTTCATGATAAACTTCTATTATCCATGCTAAACTTGTATTGATCGGAAACTCAGATACATGTGTGGATACATAGACAACACCGTGTCCCTAGTGAGCCTCTACTAGACTAGCTCGTTGATCAAATATGGTTAAGGTTTCCTAATCATAGACATGAGTTGTCATTTGATAACAGGGTCACATCATTAAGAGAATGATGTGATGGAGATGACCCAACCGTAAGCATAACATCTGATCGTATCACTTAGTTTATTGCTACTGCTTTCTTCATGTCAAGTATCTGTTCCTAAGACCATGAGATCATGCAACTCCCTCACACCGGAGGAATGCCTTGTGTGTATCAAACGTCAGTTCATCTTGATAACCCACAAGTATAGGGGATCGCAACAGTTTTCGAGGGTAGAGTATTCAACCCAAATTTATTGATTCGACACAAGGGGAGCCAAAGAATATTCTCGAGTATTAGCAGCCGAGTTGTCAATTCAACCACACCTGAAAGACTTAGTATCTGCAGCAAAGTATTCAGTAGCAAAGTAGTATGGAAGTAACGGTAACGATGGCAAGTGACAGTAGCAGTATTGTAGTGATTGTAAGAGTAGCAACGGAAAAGTAACTTAGCAAAGATCAATATGCGAAAAGCTCGTAGGCCATGGATCAGTGATGGATAATTATGTCGGATGGCATTCATCATGCAACGGTTATAACATAGGGTGACACAGAACTAGCTCCAATTCATCAATGTAATGTAGGCATGTATTCCATATATAGTCATACGTGCTTATGGAAAAGAACTTGCATGACATCTTTTGTCCTACCCTCCCGTGGCAGCGGGGTCCTAATGGAAACTAAGGGATATTAAGGCCTCCTTTTAATAGAGAACCGGACCAAAGCATTAGCACTTAGTGAATACATGAACTCCTCAAACTACGGTAATCACCGGAAAGAATCCCAGTTATTGTCACCCTGGGGGATGCGGATCATAACTCGTAATAGGTGTCTACAACTTGCAAGATAGGATCAAGAACACATATATATTCATGAAAACATAATAGGTTCAGATCTGAAATCATGGCACTAGGGCCCTAGTGACAAGCATTAAGCATAGCAAAGTCATAGCAACATCAATCTCAGAACATAGTGGATACTAGGGATCAAACCCTAACCAAACTAACTCGATTACATGGTAAATCTCATCCAACCCATCACCGTCCAGCAAGCCTACGATGGAATTACTCACGAACGGCGGAGAGCATCATGAAATTGGTGATGAAGGATGGTTGGTGATGACGACGGCGTCGATTTCCCCTCTCCGGAGCCCAAATCAGGCTCCAGATCTGTCCTCCCGAGGAAGAACAGGAGGTGGCGGCGGCTCCGTATCGTAAAATGCGATGAACTCTTCTCTCTAATTTTTTTCTCCGCAAATAGGAATATATAGGAGTGGAAACGAGGTCGGAGGAGCCACAGGGGCCCCACAAGACAGGGGGGCGCGCCCTAGGGGGGGGCGCCCCCTGGCTTGTGACCAGGTGGTGGCCCCTCTCCGGTTGATTCTTTCGCCAATATTTTTTATTAATTCCAAATATGTTCTCCGTAAATTTTCAGGTCAATCCGAGAACTTTTATTTCTGCACAAAAATAACACCAAGGCAATTCTGCTGAAAACAGCGTCAGTCCAGGTTAGTTCCATTCAAATCATGCAAATTAGAGTCCAAAACAAGGGCAAAAGAGTTTGGAAAAGTAGATACGTTGGAGACGTATCAACTCCCCCAAGCTTAAACCTTTGCTTGTCCTCAAGCAATTCAGTTGATAAACTGAAAGTGATAAAGAAAAACTTTTACAAACTCTGTTTGATCTTGCTGTTGTAAATATGTCTAACTGATGTTCAGGTTTTCAGCAAAGATTATAAACTAACCACATTCACAATAACATTTAGGTCTCACATTTACTCATATCAATGGCATAATCAACTAGCGAGCAATAATAATAAGTCTCGGATGACAACAATTTTATTAAAACAATCATGATACAATATGACATAATGGTATCTCGCTAGCCCTTTCTGAGACTGCAAAACATAAATGCAGAGCACCTCTGAAGAACGAGGACTGACTAGACATTGTAATTCATGGTAAAAGAGATCCAGTCACACTCATACTCAATATCAATTAATAGCAAAGCATACAAATGACGGAGGTGCTCTCTAACTGGTGCTCTTTATAAGAGGAGGATGACTCAACAAGAAATAAAGTAGATAGGCCCTTCGCAGAGGGAAGCATTGATTTACAGAGGTGCCAGAGCTCGAGCTTTTAAAAACAGGGATAAATCATAATTTTGAGAGGTATGCTTTCATTGTCAACATAACAACCAAGAGATCTCAATATCTTCCATGCTAGATACATTATAGGCGGTTTCCAAACAGAATAGTAAAGTTTTTACTCCCCCTCCACCAATCGATCACACTCCACGGCGGGCCGAATCCACGGGTACCGTCCATACAAACAACAATCCTGGGGGAGTTTTGTTTCATTATACTTTAATTTGGTTTTTGAGCATGGAACTGGGCATCCCGAATACCAGCCACTTTCTCATGAATGATGGTGAATCAACACATATCGTGAGAATAACCCACCTAGCATGGAAGATACTGACAGCCCCTAGTCACTACATGAGCGATTCGGGCATACAAAACGGAATATTTATTTGAAGGTTTAGAGTATGGCACATGCAAATTTACTTGGAACGGCAGGTAAATACCGTATATAGGTAGGTATGGTGGACTCATATGGAACAACTTTGGGTTTATGGAAATGGATGCACAAGCAGTATTCCCGCTTAGTACAAGTGAAGGCTAGCAAAAGACTGGGAAGCGACCAACTAGAGAGCGACAACAGTCATAAACATGCTTTGAGATTAACCAACATTGAAAGCAAGCATGAGTAGGATATAAATCACCATGAACATAAACATCGTGGAGGCTATGTTGGTTTTGTTTCAACTACATGCGTGAACATGTGCCAAGTCAAGCCACTCGAATCGTTCAGAGGAGGATACCATTCTATCATACTACATCACAACCATTTTAATATGCATGTTGGTATGCAAGACAAACCATTATACACTCTTATCTAATTAAGCATGGCATGAATAACTATAATCTCTAATTGCCATTGCAAACATGTTCAACCCATAACGAGCTGAATACTGAACGATGAGCTAATCATATTTACAAAAACAAAATAAGTCGAGTTCATACCAGCTTTTCTCCATCTCAATCATTTCATCATATATCGTCATTATTGCCTTTCACTTGCATGACCGAATGGTGTGATTAATAATAAGAGTGCACGTGCATTGGACTAAGCTGGAATCTGCAAGCAATGACTCAAAGGAGAAGGCAAGGTAATATGGGCTCTCTGATAGAAAAACAATAATGCATATGAGAGCCACTCAACATGTCATCGTGGTCTTCTCCTTACGACCCAAAGAAGAAAAGAAAACTATTTACACGGGAAAGCTCCCAACAAGCAAAAGAAGAACGAGAAATCTTTTTGGGTTTTCTTTTAATACTACAACTAAACAAACTTGAAAGTAAAGCTAGAACTAATTTTTTTTTGGATTTTCTCATGGTTAATTAAACACATAAGAAGAAAGCAAAAAGAAGAAATAAACTACCATGGATGGTACAATGAAAAAGTATGAACACCGACAACTGGAACGAATGTGTGAACATGAATGTAATGTCGGTGAGAAATACGTACTCCCCCAAGCTTAGGCTTTTGGCCTAAGTTGGTCTAGGGCCATGGCTGGAAATAACCCTCTCCTGGATACTCCGAAGGACACTGAGGGTTCCACTGATTTGCGAGCTCCTGTGGCTTCCACTGAAAAACTGGAGCCTGATACGGGTCAAGGGCTGGTGCAGGCTCAGGTGCTGGGGGTTGCGACAGGCCCCAATATCTGTAAATATCTCCGGGCATAATAGTGTACCTGCCTGAATGGATATCGAACAAACAAGAAGCAGGCAAAGCAATAATCTCACAAGTGCCCTGACTAAATACTAAGTTGTAAAGCAGCCTCTTATCATTATCTTTCTTAATAAAATCATGTGCTACCATACTATCATAATCTAAATATCTTGTAGGAAGCAGCATTTTGTCTTTCTCGTCAAGCCTAATAGGTATCTCAAAGTGTTTAGCTAAGCGAGATGCATAGATACCTCCGAATATGGGACCCTTCGAACGGTTTACGTTCAACCGTTGGGCCACTATTGCGCCCAGACTAAAAGTTCTATCAGCAAGTAAAGTGTGGCGCAGAATGGCGAGGTCGGGAGCACTAAGGCTTCCACTCTCGCCATGACCAACTAAACATCTCCCCGCAAATAATGAATAATAGCGTAAAACAGGAAAATGTATACTAGCCGCTCTTGCCTTTGACACCCCTCTCTCTTCCCCTACAGTGATTGCGGCAATAAAATCATCCATGTCTCTAGGGCGTGGTTCACTGATGCTGCCCTCATGAGGTATTTTGCAAACATTGCAAAAATCGTAAAGTGACATTTCCTTAGGCACATCATATAAAGGAAATTCTACCATGGGAGGATTCTTCCTAGGATAAAAATGAAAATTTTGCACGAAAGTATTAGTAAGTAGGAGATACTGTTCACACTTATCGTTGAGGAAGTCGGTGATGCCTGCATTTTCTGCTAGATAATAAAAATCGTCATAAATTCCGGCCGCCCTCAAGAATGCTCACTTGGCCATTCACATGGACGAACCTCCGCGGTGCGAGGGATATTGTATTTAGGCTTCTCATTTTCTTTTTTTTAAAACCCCGGCTTGAAGAGCCTCTCAACAATCTCCTCATCATTTCTTTTTCTGAACATCTGAAAATTATTAGTGACTCAAAATAAAAGTGAACAAAACTCAACAAAACTTATAGCAACTACTCCCACAAGTGCCTAGAGGCTATATCATGCATCAAAACTACTTGGGACCATACAAATTTGACATGCAAGCTCAAGAACAAGGTCACCATAGCAGCAAAAATTTGCAATATATAAAGCACTAGAACAAAAACTAATTGGACCATTGGAGGAGTCACATACCGATGAACAATCCCCTAAAACAGTTTTGCAAATGGAGCTTTGAGCAAGGAGATCGAAAATGGCAGCAAGATGAGCTAGAACACGGGTTTGAGCAATGGTGGGATTTTTTCTGGAGGAAGACGAAGTGGATGGGGGCTGGAATAAGTGAGGGGGGCCCACATGGGACCCACAAGCCAGGGGGGCGCGCCCAGGGGGTGGTTCTTGCTAGTTGCCGATAGCAGCCACGTAAAACTTGCAACAATAAAGTAGAGGACGTCTAACTTGTTTTTGAAGGGAATGTTGTGATGTAATATGGACAAGACGTGATTTGATATATGTGATGTATGAGATGATCATGTTTTGTATAGCTATCATGACTTGCATGTCGATGAGTACGGCAACCGGCAGCAGCCATAGGGTTGTCTTTTTTTGTGACATTTGCTTTACTTTATCGCTATGAGTTAGCAATAGTTGGCGTGACAACCACATGACGACACGATGATGGGGATCATGATAATGGAGATCATGGTGTCATGCCGGTGACGATGGAGATCATGCCGGTGCTTTGGAGATGGAGATCAAAAGCACAAGATGATCATGGCCATATCATGTCACTTATATGATTTGCATGCGATGTTTATCTTTTTATGCATCTTATTTTTCTTCGGACGATGGTAGCATTATAATATGATCCCTCACTAAATTTCAAGATAAAATTGTGTTCTCCCCAAGTATACACCGTTATGAAAGTTCATCGTTTCGAAGCACCTCGTGATGATCGGGTGTGATAGACTCTTCGTTCGCATGCAACGGGTGTAAGTCAGTTTTACACATGCGGAATACTTGGGTTAAACTTGACGAGCCTAGCATGTACAGACATGGCCTCGGAATACAGGAGACCGAAAGGTCGAACATGAGTCATATAGTAGATATGATCAACATGGAGATGTTCACCATTGAAACCAACTCATCTCACGTGATGATCGGACTTGGTTGGTGGATTTGGATCATGTCACACTTAAACAACCTGATGGATGTTGATTTGAGTGGGAGTTCTTTAGTAATATGATTAACCAAACTCATTATCATGAACATAGTCTAAAGTTGTGTTTGCAAATTATGTTGTAGATCAATAGCTCGCGCTGTAGCTCCCCTAAAATTTTAATACATTCCTAGAGAAAGGCTAATTTGAAAGATAGTGTAAGCAATTGTGCGGACTGGGTCCATAAACTGAGGATTGTCCTCACTGCTGCACGGTTTAGAATCGGGGCTCCAAAGACATTTTGAACGCCATGGAGCATATGTGATGTTTCAAGAGCTGAAATTGGTATTTCAGGCTCATGCCCGTGTTGGGAGGTATGAGACCTTTGACAAGTTCTTTGCCTACAAGATGGAGGATAATAGCTCAGTCAGTGAGCATGTGCTCAGAATGTCTAGGTGCTACAATCGCTTGAATGAAGTGGGAGTTAATCTTCCAGAAAAGATAGTGATTGACAGAGTTCGCCAGTCATTGTCACCAAGCTACTAGAGCTTTGTGGTGAACTATAACATGCAAGGGATGGAGATGATGATCCTTGAGCTATTCGTGGTGCTTAAGGCCGCGGAGGTATAAATCAAGAAGGAGCATGAAGTGTTGATGGTTAACAAGACCACTAGTTTAAAGAAGGGCAAGGGCAATAAGGGAAACTTCATGAATGGCAAACCAGTTGCCGCTCCAGTGAAGAAACCCAAGGTTAGACCCAAACCCGAGACCAAGTGCTTCTATTGAAGGGGAACGGTCACTCGAAGTGGAACTGCCCCAAGTACTTGGCAGATAAGAAGGCTGGCAACGTCAACAAAAGTATATTTGATATACATGCTATTGATGTGTACCTTACTAGTACTCGTAGTAGCGCCTGGGCATTAGATACCGGTTCAGTTGCTAATATTGGTAACTCGAAACAAAAGCTGCAGAATAAACGGAGACTAGCTAAGGGCGAGGTGATGATGTGTGTTGGAAGCGTTGATGTCATCACCATCGCACGCCCCCTCTACCTTCGGGATTAGTGTTGAACCTAAATAAATGTTATTTGGTGTCAGCGTTGAGCATGAACATGATTAGATCGTGTCTATTGCAATACGGTTATTCATTTAAGTCTGAGAATAATGGTTGTTCTGTTTACATGAATAATACCTTCTATGGTCATGCACCCAATGTGAATGGTTTATTGAATCTCGATCGTAGTGATACACCTGTTCATAATATTGATGCCAAAAGATGCAAAAGTTCGTAATGATAGTACCACTTTCTTGTGGCACTGCTGCTAAAGGTCATATTGGTGTAAAGCGCATGAAGAAACTCCATGCTGATGGATCTTTGGACTCACTCGATTTTGAATTGCTTGAGACATGCGTACCATGCCTCTGTTGGGGAACGTTGCATGGGAAACAAAAAAATTCCTACGCACACGCAAGATCTATCCGTGGTGATGAGCATCTACGAGAGGGAGAGTGGATCTACATACCCTTGTAAATCGCTAAGCGGGAAGTGTTAAGAAACGCGGTTGATGTAGTCGAACGTCTTCGCGATCCAAATCGCTAGTCGTCCCGCGATCCAATCACGATCTAGCGCCGAACGGCCGGCACCTCCGCGTTCAGCACACGTACAGATCGATGACGATCTTTGCCTTCTTGATCCAGCAAGAGGGAGCGGAGAGGTAGATGAGTTCTCCGACAGTGCGACGGCGCGGCGGCGGTGGTGGTGGAACTATTCCGGCAGGGCTTCGCCTAAGCACCGCCGAAAACTAGAGGGGACGATCTATTGGGAGAGAGGGCTGCACCGTGGCCTTTAGGGTTCGGGTGTCTTTGGCCCTCTCTCCCTCTAGTATATATAGGAGGGAGGGGAGGGGCCGGCGCCCCTAGGGAACCCCCTAGGAGTCGGCCGAAGTGGGGAGGAGGGGGAGTCCAACTCCAATCCTACTCCTAGTAGGATTCCTCCCCCACTTCCCCCTTTTGGGCTTTTGCCTTTTCCCACCTCCTAGCCGCATGGGCCCTTAGGGGCTGGCTTGCCCAGCCCACTAAGGGCTGGTGCGCCACCCCTAAGGCCCATGTGGCCTTCCGGCGTGGGTGGCCCCTCCCGATGGACCCCCGGAACTCTCCCGGCACTCCCGGTACACTACCGGAAATACCCGAAACTTTTTCGGTGGCCAAAACGGGACTTCCTATATATCAATCTTTACCTCCGGACCATTTCGGAGCTCCTCGTGACGTCCGGGATCTCATCCGGGACTCCGAACAACCTTCGGTCACCACCATACATAACTCAATACTACCGAAACGTCACCGAATGTTAAGTGTGCAGACCCTGCGGGTTCGAGAACTATGTAGACATGACCGAGACACCTCTATGGTCAATAACCAATAGCGGGACCTGGATGCCCATATTGGTTCCTACATATTCTACGAAGATCTTTATCGGTTGAACCTCTATGTCAAGGATTCAGTTAATCCCGTACGCTGTTCCCTTTGTTCTTCGGTATGTTACTTGCCCGAGATTCGATCGTCGGTATCTCTATACCTAGTTCAATCTCGTTACCGGCAAGTCTCTTTACTCGTTCCGTAATACAAGATCCCGTGGCTAACACTTTAGTCACATTGCTTGCAAGGCTTATTGTGATGTTGTATTATCGAGTGGGCCCCGAGATACCTCTCCGTCATACGGAGTAACAAATCCCAGTCTTGATCCATGCCGGCTCAATAGACACCTTCAGAGATACCTATAGAGCATCTTTATAGTCACCCAGTTACGTTGTGATGTTTGATACACACAAGGTATTCCTCCGGTGTCAGTGAGTTGCATGATCTCATGGTCATAGGAACAGATACTTGACATGCAGAAAAAAATAGCAATAAACTGACACGATCATATGCTACGTTCATAGTTTGGGTCTTGTCCATCACATCATTCTCCTAATGATGTGATCCCGTTATCAAATGACATCTCATGTCTATGGCTAGGAAACCTTGACCATCTTTGATCAACGAGCTAGTCTACTAGAGGCATACTAGGGACACAGTGTTGTCTATGTATCCACACATGTATTAGTGTTTCCAATCAATACAATTATAGCATGGATAATAAACGATTATCATGAACAAGGAAATATAATAATAACTACTTTTATTATTGCCTCTAGGGCATATTTCCAACAGTCTCCCACTTGCACTAGAGTCAATAATCTAGCTCACATCACTATGTGATTTACATTGTAATGAATCTAACACCCATACAGTTCTGGTGTTGATCATGTTTAGCCCTTGGAAGAGGTTTAGTCATCGGATCTGCAACATTCAGATCCGTGTGCACTTTGCAAATATTTATGTCATCCTCGTTGATATAATCGTGGATGGAATTGAAACGTCGCTTTATGTGTCTGGTCCTCTTATGAAACCTTGGTTCCTTGGCTAGAGCAATGGCACCAGTGTTATCACAGAACAGAGTCATTGGGTTTAGTGCACTAGGCACTACTCCAAGATCTGTCATGAACTCCTTCATCCAGACACCTTCCTTCGCCGCCTCCGAGGCACGATGTACTCCGCTTCGCATGTAGAATCAGCTACAACGCTCTGCTTGGAACTGCACCAGCTTACCGCACCCCCATTGAGAATAAATACGTATCCGGTTTGAGACTTAGAGTCATCCGGATCAGTGTCAAAGCTTGCATCGACGTAACCCTTTACGACGAGCTCTTGATCACCTCCATAAACGAGAAACATGTCCTTAGACGTTTTCAGGTACTTAAGGATATTCTTGACCGCCGTCCAGAGTTCCATTCCTGGATCACTTTGAAACCTTCCGACCATACTTATGGCAAGGCTGACATCGGGTCTTGTGCACAACATTGCATACATGATAGATCCTATGGCTGAAGCATAGGGGACGACACTCATCTTTTCTCTATCTTCTGTAGTCACTGGGCATTGAGTCTTACTCAACTTCACACCTTGCAATACAGGCAAGAACCCCTTCTTGGCCTGATCCATTTTGAACTTCTTCGAAACTTTGTCAAGGTATGTGCTCTGTGAAAGTCCTATTAAGCGTCTCGATCTATCTCTATAGATCTTGATTCCTAATATGAAAGCAGCTTCTCCTAGGTCCTTCATTGAAAAATTCTTGTTCAAATATTCCTTCACGCTTTCCAACATTTTTATAATGTTTCCAATCAGCAATATGTCATCCACATAAAATATTAGAAATGCTATAGAGCTCCCACTCACTTTCTTGTAAATACAAGCTTCTCCGTAAACTTGTATAAACCCGAACGCTTTGATCACCTCATCAGAGCGAAGATTCCAACTCCGAGATGCTTGCACCAGTCCATAAATGGATCGCTGGAGTTTGCAAAGTTTGTCAGCATTCTCTGGATCGACAAAACCTTCTGGTTGCATCATATACAACTCTTCCTTAAGGAAACCGTTAAGGAACGCTGTTTTGACGTCCATCTGCCAAATTTCATAATTGAAAAAGGCAGCTATTGCTAACATGATTCTGACGGACTTAAGCATCGCTACTGGTGAGAAGGTCTCATCGTAGTCAACTCCTTGAACTTGTGAAAAACTCTCCGCCACAAGTCGAGCTTTATAGACGGTGACATTACCGTCCGCGTCCGTCTTCCTCTTAAAGATCCATTTGTTCTGAATGGCCTTTCGCCCTTCAGGTAATACTTCCAAAGCCCATACTTTGTTTTCATACATGGATCCCATCTCGGATTTCATGGCCTCTAACCATTTCTTGGAATCCAGGCCCATCATCGCTTCTCCATAGCTCGTAGGTTCATCGTTGTCCAATAACATGACCTCTAAGACAGGGTTGCCGTACCACTCAGGAGCAATACGCGTCCTTGTCGACCTACGAGGTTCAATAGCAACTTGATCCGAAGTTTCATGATCATCATCAGTAACTTCCTCTTCAACCGATGTAGGCTCTACAGAAACATCTTTCTGCGCTACGCTACTCTCAGGTTGAAGTAAAGGTTCAACAACCTCATCAAGTTCTATTTTCCTCCCACTCAATTCTTTCGAGAGAAACTCTTTCTCAAGAAATGTTCCGTTTTTAGTGACAAACACTTTGCCTTCGGATCTGAGATAGAAGGTATACCCAACTGTCTCTTTTGGGTATCCTATGAAGACGCATTTCTCCGCTTTGGCGTCCAGCTTTTCAGGCTGAAGCTTTTTGACATAAGCATCACATCCCCAAACTTTAAGAAACGACAACTTTAGCTTCTTGCCAAACCACGGTTCATATGGCGTCGTCTCAACGGATTTTGATGGTGCCCTATTTAAAGTGAATGTAGCTGTCTCTAATGCATAACCCCAAAACGATAGTGGAAAATCGGCAAGAGACATCATAGATCGCAACATATCCAATAAGGTTCGATTACGACGTTCGGACACACCATTACGCTGTGGTGTTCCAGGCGGTGTCAATTGTGAAACAATTCTACATTGTCTTAAGTGACTGCCAAACTCATAACTCAGATATTCTTCTCCTCGATCAGATCGCAGGAATTTAATCTTTTTGTTACGATGATTCTCAACTTCACTCTGAAATTTCTTGAACTTTTCAAACGTTTCAGACTTCTGTTTCATTAAGTAAATATACCCATATCTACTTAAATCATCAGTGAAGGTGAGAAAATAACGATATCCACCGTGCGCCTCAATGCTCATCGGACCGCACACATCAGTATGTATGATTTCCAATAAGTCACTTGCCCGTTCCATTGTTCCAGAAAACGGGGTCTTAGTCATCTTGCCCATGAGGCATGGTTCACATGTGTCAAGTGATTCAAAATCAAGTGACTCCAAAAGTCCATCAGCATGGAGCTTCTTCATGCGTTTTACACCAATATGACCTAAGCAGCAGTGCCACAAGAAAGTGATACTATCATTATCAACTCTACATCTTTTGGCATCAATGTTATGAACATGTGTATCATCACTATCGAGATTCAATAAGAATAAACCCCTCACATTGGGTGCATGACCATAAAAGATATTACTCATATAAATAGAACAACCCTTATTCTCTGATTTAAATGAGTAACCGTCTCGCAATAAACAAGATCCAGATATAATGTTCATGCTTAACGCAGGCACTAAATAACAATTATTCAGGTTCATCACTAATCCCGATGGTAATCGAAGAGCGAGCGTGCCGACGGCGATCACATCAACCTTGGAACCATTTCCCACGCGCATCGTCACTTCGTCCTTTGCCAGCCTCCGTCTATTCTGCAGTTCCTGTTTTGAGTTGCAAATGTGAGCAACCGCACCGGTATCAAATACCCAGGCACTACAACGAGAGTTGGTAAGGTACACATGATCCTCGGAGCGGTACTACGGCTTGGGCGGTAGTTCCCTACTGTCACACGCAGGCATAGAAGCACAGGAGCGGTAGTGCCGCAACAAGCGGTACTACCGCTCAACTTCAGCGGTACAACCGCTAAGGATTTCGCGGGACAGAGGAAACAGAGGTAGTGGGGTAGCACTGGAACGGCAGTACCGCAACAAGCGGTACTACCGCTCCACTACCGCCCCACTACCGCTTAGGGAAAAATAACACCAGAAGAAAACACGGTAGTGCAGCGGTAGTACCGTGTCAAGCGGTACTACCGCTCTACTACGGCTTTACTACCGCTTAGCTGAAAACAATACCAGAGAGGTTTCTCCAAGCGGTAGTGGCAACGGTAGTAGGGGCCGGTAGTACCGCACCAAGCGGTACTACCGCTCTACTACCGCTCTACTACCGCTTAGCGGAAAACAGCACCAGAGGGGTTTCTCCAAGCGGTAGTGCTGCGGAAGACCACAGCGGCAGTACCGCTCTAAGCGGTACTACCGGGGTACCGAGCGGTACTACCGCTTGGGTGCATTCAAATTGCCCAAAGATAACAGAGGGATGCTCCAAGTTGCGGGAAGGTTATGTGGGTGCAAATGGGTTGTGTACGTGTTGATTCCACCCATACCTTCCAACGCGGACCCCCTCTTAATAGTACGGGTTTCCTACGACTCAAATCCACCGAAAAAGAAATCGTCGGAAAAACACCGTCTTCACTCTTTACCATCGAGGGGAACAAACCGTCTCGTGCCACCTAATGAAATCTGAAATGCTCAAAGCACACGGTTAGTCCGCAAACGCATTGTCATCAATCACCAAAACCATTAGAGAGAAATATGCCCTAACAGCAGTGATTGAAGAACTCTGTCCGTGATCGCCTCTGCTTGAAGGGGCATCCCCAATTCAGCCAGACGGGTGGAATACCCAGACATTTTGAGTATGTGTTCACTGACAGACCCGTTCTCCTCCATCTTGTAGGCATAGAACTTATCGGAGGTCTCATACCTCTCGATCCGGGCATTCTTCTGAAAGATAAACTTCAACTCTAGGAACATATCATATGCTCCATGACGTTCAAAACGTCTTTGAAGTCTCGGTTCTAAGCCATACAATATTGCACATTGAACCATTGAGTAATCATCAGAACGTGCCTGCCAGGCGTTCGCAACGTCTGCAGACTCTACTAGAGAGGGTGGTTCACCAAGCGGTGCATCAAGGACATAAGCCTTTTGGGAAGCCGTAAGGATAATCCTTAGATTACGGGCCCAGTCCACAAAGTTACTTCCATCATCTTTCAACTTAGCTTTCTCTAGGAACACATTAAAATTCAGGGGTGCTACTGCGCAAGCCATTGATCTACAACATAAATTTTGCAAAGACAACTTAGACTATTGTTCAAGATAATGAGTTTAGTTAATCATATTACTTAAAAACTCCCACTCAAATTGACATCCCTCCGGTCATTCGAGTGTCACATGATCCAAATTCACCATGAGAAGCCATAGGACTCAGCACCCGGAATCTCAACCTCAGGAACTGAACCCCAGTGCTCCTTCTGCCTCAGCTTGGTAATATCATGAGAAGCCATAGGACCGGTCTCAATCCTCTCCTCAGGAAACAGCCTATGCCAAGTGTCCACAATTAGCTTGAAGATCATAGGAGCATAAATGGGAACCTTCCGGCCATAGGCTGCCGAGCGAAGCTCACTCCACATAACATGAGACACGTCCAGCACACAAGACTTGCCCTTCTCCTTCTGACACATGACCAACATATCAACCAGGTACCCATGTACCATGTCAAAGTTTCCCACACGAGGGAAAAGAGTGTTCCTAAGAATGCGATGCATAATATCCAGAAACGGAATCAGCTCCTTAGTTTCTCCCTTTCCAGTCTTCCTGATGTGCATGTACCGGAGCAGCTTGTCCTTGTGGGACGGAGACGGATTCCTGTGGGGGCGAAGGCCAAGAGAGGTTTCCAGCCCCTCATCTCCGTAGCCCAGACTGTTCATGAAGGTCTTCCAGGTAGACTGCATCTGTCTACCATGAGTCATCCACGTGAGAGTCCTGTTATTATCAGTCCCAAAGTGCACTGTGGCAAAGAACTGCGCCACTAACTCAGGATCGAAGTCGTTGTTGAAGGTGATGATTTTGACGATGTCAAACTGCTCACAAAGCGCCAGAGCCTCACCAAAGTAAGCCATGTCAGTCTTCATGTGAGTAATGTCAATGGACTTGGTCTTGACAAACGTATTCTTCTTGCCCTTGATCACATCATGGTACGCTGCAGCTTGATCTTTGTTCCAGAAAGGGCGTCTCACCAGAGCAGGGTCCTGAGGACGAGAGTAGGGATTGTGCCTCCTGTAGGCCCAATACTCTTTGGCATTCATCTCTGACACTGACTTGGCTGGCTCCTTCTTTTTCTTGGCAACTGACTTCTTGCTTGTCCTCTTGGCAGGTGCGGGTGGAACAACTTCTTCTTCATCACTTGCATAAGCTGGCTGAAGATATAGAGTGCGGCTTCGCTTTGGATTCTTGCGACGAGCCGAATGAGGACCGGAGCTACTACCACCTGAACCAAACACAAAAACACGAGGGAAAG
The DNA here is from genome assembly GCA_039707655.1 of Elymus sibiricus. Taxonomy (NCBI): domain Eukaryota; kingdom Viridiplantae; phylum Streptophyta; class Magnoliopsida; order Poales; family Poaceae; genus Elymus; species Elymus sibiricus. The sequence goes on from CM077673.1 coordinate 103,070,924, forward strand.
CAGGTGTAAAAGATATGCATAAGCCAAGAAATAAGAGCGAGGGAGAGAAGCTAGTTGTAACAATTCAGAAGAATTGGATCTCAAACGGTAGTACCGCCCTGACAGCGGTAGTACCGCCTGGGAGACAAGCGGTAGTACCGCTGGTCAGTGGGCGGTAGTACCGCTTGAGCGGTAGTACCGTCCCTGACAAAGCAGTAGTACCGTGGTCTGCACAGGCGCACAGCCGTGCCAGATCCGGTAGTACCGGAGACCCAAAACTTCAAAATCGGTACAAAAAGCTCCTATCCTCCTATCTAGCAGTCAAGCCTCGTCCTACTCATGCCACAATCTTGCCTAAGATTGGTTTTTCACCACGCATTGCCCTAAATCCTAGATTCAAAAGATAGAACCATAGGAACGAGAAACGGGGGCAATACCGGCGTCCATGGCACGAGGGAGTGGTGGGGATCGACTCCACCGGTCGGAATCGAGGAAGACGGCGCGGAAACGGCGTACCGGAGGCGGCCGCCGCGGCTGTTCTTCGCTGCAGAGAGAGAGAGGCGTGGGGAAGGAGATGAATGGGTATGGGGAAGTAACTTCCCCTGCCCCCCACTTAACCCTTCCCGCAGCCCTCTAAGCGTTAGTACCGCTCCGGAGAGCGGTAGTACCGCTTCGGCACGACAACCAGCAGGAGGCCGGTAGTGCCGCTCTCAGCGGTAGTACCGTGCTGAGAGGGCGGTAGTACCGTCCAGACTCAGCGGTAGTACCGCTTGCAGCTCAGGAAACAGACAAGATCAAATTTGAAGAGGAGGCTTATGCAACTATAAGAGGTTTTGAGATGAGATGGGCTTGGGTTGGAGACTCGAAAACCAGCAAATGGGAATGGATACTCCAAGATTCAAAAACCAATAAAACGGAGAGCAAACTTGGAGTGAACCAAAACACAAACAAGACCAAAAAGATAAGAAAAAGCAATGAAAACCACAAGAGAACCAAACCCTCCAAAAGAGAGGGTCGGTGGCCGAAGCCACCATTGTTTGAGTCGAATGGTTTGGCACCGCAAAGATTTTAACCTTGGGCCCAAGACCAAAACTCATCTTTGAGGCACAATTACCATCATAAATGGCTAATGTGAAAGATTTTGATTAATTTTGGCATAATAGGGGGAGGGAGAGTTCATTGAGAGAACAACACTCCCCCTAAATCCATGCCTACACCTAGAACAAGGTAAACATGATGAGTGCGGTGGGATGTGACGAGAATCAAGCCACGTTGCTCGAATCAATGATATTTAGCTCATGCCTTAACTCGCGAAACCTTGCTTCATCCAATGGCTTCGTGAAAATATCCGCTAGTTGCTCTTGAGTGCTAAGATGAATAATATCAATCTCTCCACGCTTGACGTGATCCCGGATAAAATGATGACGAATCTCGATGTGCTTCGTCTTGCTATGTTGCACCGGGTTGTAGGAGATTGCAATTGCACTTTCATTGTCACAGAAAAGAGGCACTTTGTCACAAGTGACACCGTAATCCTTTAAAGTTAGCCTCATCCAAAGTAATTGAGCACAACAACTTGCGGCAGCTACATACTCGGCCTCGGTGGTGGAGAGAGACACACAATTTTGCTTCTTCGAAGACCAACTCACCAAAGAGCGACCAAGGAATTGGCACCCTCCGGAGGTTGACTTCCTATCCACACGGTCTCCCGCCCAATCTGAATCCGAATAACCCATTAGATCAAAGCTTGCTCCTTTGGGATACCATAAGCCAAAGTTTGGGGTATGAGCCAAATATCGAAAGATTCGCTTGACTGCCACATAGTGACTTTCCTTAGGCGCGGCTTGAAACCGTGCACATATTCGCACACTCAACATGATATCCGGCCTAGATGCACAAAGGTAAAGCAAGGATCCAATCATGGAACGATATACCTTTTGATCCACCGCTTTACCATTGGGATCTATGTCAAGTTGGCACTTGGTAGGCATTGGAGTCTTGGCCGGCTTGACATCATTTAACTTGAATCTCTTGAGCATGTCTTGGGTGTATTTGGCTTGGTTGATGAAGGTTCCTTCTCTTCTTTGCTTGACTTCGAATCCAAGAAAGAACTTCAACTCTCCCATCATAGACATCTCAAATTTCTCGGTCATTAGTACGGCAAACTCATCATTGAAAGCTTTGTTAGGAGAACCAAAGATAATATCATCAACATATAGTTGGCATATGAACAAATCCCCTTTAACCCTCTTAGTAAAAAGAGTGGGATCGATTTTCCCAATTTCAAACCCACGGTCTTGCAACAACTCAGTAAGGTGCTCATACCACGCACGTGGGGCTTGTTTAAGGCCATAGAGTGCCTTATCAAGCTTGTATACATGATTGGGGAACTTGGGATCCTCGAACCCCGGGGGTTGTTTGACATACACCAACTCATTAAGAGGACCATTAAGAAATGCACTCTTCACATCCATTTGTTGCAAATTAAAATCATGATGAGAAGCATATGCAAGCAACATACGAATAGATTCAAGACGAGCAACGGGAGCAAAGGTTTCACCGTAGTCGATACCCTCGACTTGGGAGTAGCCTTGTGCCACCAATCTTGTCTTGTTTAGAGTGACAACACCGTTCGTATCTTGCTTGTTCTTGAAGATCCATTTGGTTCCAATGACATTATGATTCTCCGTTGGCCTTGGCACCAATGTCCACACTTTGTTTCGCTCGAAGTTGTTGAGTTCATCATGCATGGCTTCAAGCTAATCCATGTCCTCGAGCGCCTCATGTACCTTTTGGGGTTCAACACACGAGACAAACGCGTAATGCTCACAAAAGTTTGATAATTGTTTACGAGTGGTTACCCCTTTCTTTAAGCTTCCATAGACATTTTCCAGGATATGCCCTTTTTCTCGAGTTTGGAAGCAATCTTGGCGGCACGACGCTCCAATAGCCCCTCCGGAGTCACTTGAGGAGGATCATCTTGAACATCTTGAGCGTCATCTTGAGATTTCTCTTGATCATGAGCTTGCCCTTGATCTTGAGCTTGCTCGGTGTCGTGATCTTGATCTTGGGCATCGTTTGGTGCATCACCATCATCTTGAGGTTGATCTTGCCCTTGATCTTGATCACTTGGTTGAGGGCCTTCGATTTGTTCTTCGGAAGCGTGTGGGTCTTGTGTCGGTGATGGTTCCACTTGCGTAGAACATTGTCCTTCTCCTTCCACAACAAGGGGTTCCTCAATGGGTAGGATTTGACCCACACCCATTCTTCTTATGGCTTGAGGAGGAATTTCATCACCTACATCACAAAGACCACTTTGCTCCACTTGGGAGCCATTATTCTCATCAAACTCCACGTTACACGTCTCCTCAATGAGTCCAGTGGACTTGTTGAGAACACGGTAAGCATGAGAGTTTGTAGCATAACCAACAAATATGCCCTCTTGAGCTCTAGAATCAAATTTAGATAAGCGAACACCTTTCTTGAGAATGAAACACTTACAACCGAACACCCGGAAGTACTTGAGGTTGGGCTTGTTACCGGTAAGTATTTCATATGGAGTCTTGTTCAAGCCTTTGCGGAGGTAGAGCCGATTGGATGCATGACAAGCGGTGTTGATGGCTTCGGCCCAAAAGTTGTATGGAGACTTGAACTCCGCCATCATGGTCCTTGCCGCGTCCATCAACGTCCGGTTCTTCCTCTCCGCTACACCGTTTTGTTGAGGGGTATATGGTGCGGAATATTGATGCTTGATCCCCTCATCACTAAGAAACTCATCCAAGGTGTAGTTCTTGAACTCGGTGCCATTGTCGCTTCTAATGATCAATATCTTTGCATCATGTTGACGTTGAGCTTCATTTGCAAAGTCGATCACGGTTTGTTGGGTCTCGCTCTTCCTCTTGAAGAAATATACCCAAGTGTATCTTGAATAATCATCCACAATCACCAAGCAATACTTTCTTCCCCCAAGACTATCAAAGGATGGCGGTCCAAAGAGATCCATGTGAAGGAGCTCCAAGGGCCTCTTCGAGTAGATGATAGTCGTGGGTCGGTGAGCCGTCTCATGTAGCTTTCCTTCGATACAAGCACTGCAAGCACGGTCTTTGGCAAAGCTCACATTTGTTAGTCCTCGGACGTGGTTCCCTTTGAGGAGACTTTGCAAAGATCTCATATTGACGTGGGCTAAACGGCGATGCCAAAGCCATCCCGCGTCAACTTTAGCCATTAGGCAAGTCGCGGTCTTAGTGGGTCGCTCCGAGAAGTTAACCACATAGAGACCGTTCTCGACATGCCCAACAAAAGCTACTTTAAGAGTCTTGCTCCACAAAAGGGCCACGGTATCAATATCAAAGAACGTTGCAAAGCCCATAATAGCAAGTTGACGAACGGAAAGTAAATTGTATGCAAGGCTCTCAACAAGCATGACCTTCTCAATGGACAAGTCCGATGAGATGACCACCTTGCCGAGACCCAATACCTTTGACATCGAAGCATCACCATATTGGACATGGGTGGGCATAGATGAATTTGCTTGAACGTCCACCACCAAGTCCTTGCTTCCGGTCATATGATTTGTTGCTCCACTATCAAGCAACCATGACACCCCACCGGAAGCAAACTCCTACATAAGATTAATGCTTGGTTTTAGGTGCCCATTCTTTAATGGGTCCTTTCATGTTAGTGACAAGGGTCTTAGGAACCCAAATAGACCATTCAATGTGCTCATAAGAAGAACCAACAAATTTGGCATAAACATGCCCATCACTAGCACGGCATAAAACATAAGAAGGGTTAAAATCGCCGGCTTTGTTGGGATGGGTGGTCTTGCCCCTATTGACATTACCACCCACCGCCTTGTTCTTCTTCTTCTTAGGAGCACCCTCTCCCTCTTTCACAAAAGTTTCTTTGAGAGGGAGAGCTTGCTTGGTCTTGCTCTTCCTATTTGACTTCTTCTTCTTCTTCGACTTGGGTGCAAATCCAAGTCCCTCCTTGGCCACAACTTCCTTTTGATTGCTCAAAAGTTCATTGAGGTTTTTCTCACCTTGAATGCACGAGACAAGGCCTTTCTCAATTTGCTCTTTCAACTTGGCATTCTCCTCAACAAGATGAGCATGCTCACAACAAGGGTTAGTTGCACGAGCATTATCAATTAAAACAAAAGGAGGACACGTAGCAATTTCTTTAGTTAGCTTCACCTGGAGTTGATCATGAGACTCCTTGAGTGTAGCGTGAGCACTTTTCAAGGCCTTGTGAGCCTTGTCAAGTAACTCAAACTCCTCTTCGAGTCTAGCATGGCCAACCCCAAGTTCGGCCTTCTCATTTTTAAGCACATTAGCAAGAACTTGAGCATGATCACGATCTTTCTTTAATTTAGCAAGATCTAGATTATGTGTCTCCTCAAGAGCCACTCTAAGACCTTGCTCTTCCTCAAGAGCATTAGAAAGATCGGCAATCTCATCGGCATAATCTCTACTATGCCCTTCCAACTTAGAGATAGTCTCTTCATGAGAATCTATGATTTCATTTGCCTCACCTAATTGTTCCAAGAGAGCCACAAAGTGCTTCTTGGTCTCACCTTTGAGTTTGGCCATGAACTTGTCAAACACATTTTCCTCCACCTTTGCCTCCTCATTTTCTTCCACACAATTCATCAAAGAAGGAGTGGAAGAAATGCTAGTTTTGATGTTGGAGGTTACCTTGTTGGTGGCCTTGGCCATGAGGCACTTGTGGGTGATGATGGAGTTCTTGTTGGGGGAGTCGAAGAGGGACACCTTTGGTGATGGAGAAGTGGCGATGGCGATGGAGGCCGTAGCAACCCCTTCACCACAAGCATCTTCATCATCATCGGAGTCGTACTCTTCTTGCACCACCAAACTCTTTTGAGGCACCTTCTTGTTAAACTTGTTCTTGCTTGAGAAGGACTTGCCCTTGTCTTTACGGATGAGCTTGCCACCATTTTCTTCCCTATTCTCATACGGGCAATCGGCGACGAAGTGACTCACATTACCACAATTGTAGCAAGTCCTCACACGTTGACCTTTGCCTTTAGAGCCATTAGTCTTGTTTCTTGAAAAGTTGAGCTTGGAGTTTCTTTTGTTGCCCCAAAATTGTCTTGATGCAAGAGCCATGTGTTCGTGGTATGCATATTTGGTGTCTTCGGGGCAATCTTCATCCTCACAATCTTCATCTTCTTCTTCCTCTACATGAACTACCTTGGCCTTCAAAGCAAGGTTGGGCTTCTTTGAGCATTGAACACGAGCAAGTGCGTTGTCGGCGGTCTTGTTCAAGATGTTCATAGCAATAAACTCATCCAACACATCACTAGAGGACAAGGTGTGGAAGTCCGGTCTTTGACGAATCACGAAGGACATGCTCTTGTTGTAAGGCATAATGGCCTTGAGAAATTTGCGCTTGATCCAATTGTCATCCGTGTCCTTGCTCCCGTGATCTCGGAGTGAGACCGCAAGAGTAGTCAATCTCCGGTAAAGCTCACGAGGGTCTTCATCTTCATTCATAACAAACTCATCGGCCTCATCAAGAATAACCTCAAAGTTGGAGCGTTGAATGCTTGAGCTTCCCTTGTACAACGAGTTGATATGCTCCCATGCATCTTTGGCAAGAGTGAATGGGCGCAAATGTGGAAGCTCTTCGGGAGGCATGGCGGCTTGAAGAATGAACAAGGCGGATGCATTGAGTTGGTTGTCCACTTCTTATCTTGGGGACAAGTTGCTTGGGTCATGCGGATAATAGCCTTGTTCAATGATTCTCCAAAGTTGAGTTGAGCTATAATTCAAATGAGACTTAATACGAAACACCCAATTAGCGAAGTTAGTCAAATCAAGCTTAGGAGGAGGACCATGATTGTTTATATGAGGTGAGGGGACCGGTCCTCCATAGACCGGGGGAGGGGGAACCGAGGCGTGTGTCCCCGTCCCATTCTTACCATGAGGGGAAGATGTATGAGTGTCTTTAGCCGCTTCCTTGCCGGAATTGGCCTCCGACGCCGATGCGGTGGGATTAACCACAAGTAACGGATCGGGAGTAGACTTCAACCCCTCAAGGAGTTCTTTAAGCATGGACTTGACCTCGGCCGTCACAGACGTCCTAAGTGAAGCCATAGCTTCATTCAAGACGTCTCGGGTGACCGAGTTCGACTCCACGGCCTCGAGGACTTCCTCACTCCGTTCCCCATCGTCAACCATACTCTTCGGGTGGTGAAACCCTTAATAAAGAGACGAGGCTCTGATACCAATTGAAAGGATCGATATGGTTGACTAGAGGGGGGGTGAATAGGCAACTACCAATTTTTAGCTTTTCTTTAACAAATTAGGGTTAGCAACAAAATAGGTTGTCTAGATATGCAACTAGGTGAGCAACCTATATGATGCTAACAATTACAACACAAGCAAGCAAAGGATACAATACAAGTATATCAAGCACAATGTAAAGGTAAGAGATAACCACAAGTGGAGCCGGTGAAGACGAGGGTGTGTTACCGAAGTTCCTTCGCTTTGAGAGGAAGTACGTCTCCGTTGGAGCGGTGTGGAGGCACAATGCTCCCCAAGAAGCCACTAAGGCCACCGTATTCTCCTCACGCCCTCACACAATGCGAGGTGCCGTGATTCCACTAGTGGTGCCCTTGAAGGCGGCAACCGAACCTTTACAAACAAGGTTGGGGCAATCTCCACAACTTAATTGGAGGCTCCCAACACAACCACGGAGCTTCACCACAATGGAATGTGGCTCCGAGGTGACCTCAACCGTCTAGGGTGCTCAAACACCCAAGAGTAACAAGATCCGCAAGGGATTAGTGGGGGGGAATCAAATATCTCTTGGTGGAAGTGTAGATCGGGGCCCTCTCCTCCAAACCCTAGCAAATCAACAAGGTCTATTGGCTAGGGAGAGAGATCGGGCACTTTTGAGCTTTGGGGCAACAATGGAGCAAAGAGAGGAAAGAGGTGAGTCAACTTGGGGAAGAAGACCCTCTATTTATAAGTGGGGGAAATCCAACCGTTATCTGCCCCCAGCCCGCACACAAGCGGTACTACCGCTCCTCGGAGCGGTACTACCGCTTGGGCGGTAGTTCCCTACTGTCACACGCAGGCATAGAAGCACAGGAGCGGTAGTGCCGCAACAAGCGGTACTACCGCTCAACTTCAGCGGTACAATCGCTAAGGATTGCGCAGGACAGAGGAAACAGAGGTAGTGGGGTAGCACTGGAACGGCAGTACCGCAACAAGCGGTACTACCGCTCCACTACCGCCCCACTACCGCTTAGGGAAAAATAACACCAGAAGAAAACACGGTAGTGCAGCGGTAGTACCATGTCAAGCGGTACTACCGCTCTACTACCGCTTTACTACCGCTTAGCTGAAAACAATACCAGAGAGGTTTCTCCAAGCGGTAGTGGCAACGGTAGTAGGGGCCGGTAGTACCGCACCAAGCGGTACTACCGCTCTACTACCGCTCTACTACCGCTTAGCGGAAAACAGCACCAGAGGGGTTTCTCCAAGCGGTAGTGCTGCGGAAGACCACAACGGCAGTACCGCTCTAAGCGGTACTACCGGGGTACCGAGCGGTACTACCGCTTGGGTGCATTCAAATTGCCCAAAGATAACAGAGGGATGCTCCAAGTTGCGGGAAGGTTATGTGGGTGCAAATGGGTTGTGTACGTGTTGATTCCACCCATACCTTCCAACGCGGACCCCCTCTTAATAGTACGGGTTTCCTACGACTCAAATCCACCGAAAAAGAAATCGTCGGAAAAACACCGTCTTCACTCTTTACCATCGAGGGGAACAAACCGTCTCGTGCCACCTAATGAAATCTGAAATGCTCAAAGCACACGGTTAGTCCGCAAACGCATTGTCATCAATCACCAAAACCATTAGAGAGAAATATGCCCTAACAGCAGTGATTGAAGAACTCTGTCCGTGATCGCCTCTGCTTGAAGGGGCATCCCCAATTCAGCCAGATGGGTGGAATACCCAGACATTTTGAGTATGTGTTCACTGACAGACCCGTTCTCCTCCATCTTGTAGGCATAGAACTTATCGGAGGTCTCATACCTCTCGATCCGGGCATTCTTCTGAAAGATAAACTTCAACTCTAGGAACATATCATATGCTCCATGACGTTCAAAACGTCTTTGAAGTCCCGGTTCTAAGCCATACAATATTGCACATTGAACCATTGAGTAATCATCAGAACGTGCCTGCCAGGCGTTCGCAACGTCTGCAGACTCTACTAGAGAGGGTGGTTCACCAAGCGGTGCATCAAGGACATAAGCCTTTTGGGAAGCCGTAAGGATAATCCTTAGATTACGGGCCCAGTCCACAAAGTTACTTCCATCATCTTTCAACTTAGCTTTCTCTAGGAACACATTAAAATTCAGGGGTGCTACTGCGCGAGCCATTGATCTACAACATAAATTTTGCAAAGACAACTTAGACTATTGTTCAAGATAATGAGTTTAGTTAATCATATTACTTAAAAACTCCCACTCAAATTGACATCCCTCCGGTCATTCGAGTGTCACATGATCCAAATTCACCAACTCAAGTCCGATCATCACGTGAGATGAGGTGGTTTCAATGGTGAACATCTTCATGTTGATCATATATACTATATGACTAATGTTGGACCTTTCTGTCTCTTGTGTTCCGAGGCCATGTCTGTACATGCTAGGATCGTCAAGTTTAACCCGAGTGTTCCGCACGTGCAACACTGGCTTGCACCCGTTGTATGCGAACGTAGAGTCTATCACACCCGATCATCACGTGGTGTCTCGAAACGACGAACTTTCGCAACGGTGCACACTCGGGGAGAACACAATTTTATCTTGAAATTTTAGTGAGGGATCACCTTATAATGCTACCATCGTCCTAAGCAAAATAAGATGCATAAAAGGATTAACATCACATGCAAATCATAAGTGACATGATATGGCCATGAACTTGTGCTTTTGATCTCCATCTCCAAAGCACCGACATGATCTCCATAGTCACCGGCATGACACCATGATCTCCATCATCTTGATCTCCATCAACGTGTCGCCATGAGGTTGTCGCGCCAACTATTGCTAACTCATAGCGATGAAGTAAAGCAAAACGGCGAAAATAAACTAAAGACAACCCTATGGCTCCTGCCGGTTGCCGTACTCATCGACATGCAAGTCATGATATTCTATACAATACATGATCATCTCATACATCACATATATCGCATCATGTAATTGGCCATATCACATCACAACATACCCTGCAAAAACAAGTTAGACGTCCTCTAATTGTTGTTGCATGTTTTACGTGGCTGCTACAGGTATCTAGCAAGAACAATTCTTATCTACGCAAAACCACAACGGTGATACACAAATTGCTATTCAACCTTCTCAAGGACCGCCTTTGTCGAATCCGATCAAACTAAAGTAGGAGAAACAGACACCCGCCAGCCATCTTTATGCAACGAAGTTACATGTCAGTTGATGGAACCGGTCTCTCGTAAGCGTACGAGTAAGGTTGGTCCGGGCCGCTTCATCCCACAATACCGCTGAATCAAGAAAAGACCAAGGGAGGAAGCAATCTGAACATCAATGTCCACAAACTCCTTTGTGTTCTACGTGTGATCTCATCTACACATAGACCTAGCTCTGATACCACTGTTGGGGAACGTTGCATGGGAAACAAAAATTTTCCTACGCACACGCAAGATCTATCCATGGTGATGAGCATCTACGAGAGGGAGAGTGGATCTACATACCCATGTAGATCGCTAAGCGGGAAGCATTAAGAAACACGGTTGATTTAGTCGAACGTCTTCGCGATCCAAATCGCTAGTCATCCCGCGATCCAATCACGATCTAGCGCCGAACGGACGGCACCTCCGCGCTCAGCACACGTACAGCTCGATGACGATCTCTGCCTTCTTGATCCAGCAAGAGAGAGAGGAGAGGTAGATGAGTTCTCCAATAGCGCGACGGCGCGACGGCAGTGGTGGTGGAACTATTCTGGTAGGGCTTTGCCTAAGCACCGCCGAAAACTAGAGGGGACGATCTATTGGGAGAGAGGGCTGCACCGTGGCCTTTAGGGTTGGGGTGTCTTTGGCCCTCTCTCCCTCTAGTATATATAGGAGGGAGGGGAGGGGCCGGAGCCCCTAGGGAACCCCCTAGGAGTCGGCCGAAGTGGGGAGGAGGGGGAGTCCAACTCCAATCCTACTCCTAGTAGGATTCCTCCCCCACATGGAAACCCTTCCCCCTTTTGGGCTTTTGCCTTTTCCCACCTCCTAGCCACATGGGCCCTTAGGGGCTGGCTTGCCCAGCCCACTAAGGGCTGGTGCGCCACCCCTAAGGCCCATGTGGCCTTCCGGCGTGGGTGGCCCCTCCCGATGGACCCCCGGAACTCTCCCGGCAATCCCGGTACACTACCGGAAATACCCGAAACTTTTCCGGTGGCCAAAACGGGACTTTCTATATATCAATCTTTACCTACGGACCATTCCGGAGCTCCTCGTGACGTCCGGGATCTCATCTGGGACTCTGAACAACCTTCGGTCACCACCATACATAACTCAATACTACCGAAACGTCACCGAACATTAAGTTTGCAGACCCTGCGGGTTCGAGAACTATGTAGACATGACCGAGACACCTCTACGGTCAATAACCAATAGCGGGACCTGGATGCCCATATTGGTCCCTACATATTCTACGAAGATCTTTATCGGTTGAACCTCTATGTCAAGGATTCAGTTAATCCCGTACGATGTTCCCGTTGTTCTTCGGTATGTTACTTGCCCGAGATTCGATCGTCGGTATCTCTATACCTAGTTCAATCTCGTTACCGGCAAGTCTCTTTACTCGTTCCATAATACAAGATCCCGTGGCTAACACTTTAGTCACATTGCTTGCAAGGCTTATTGTGATGTTGTATTACCGAGTGGGCCCCGAGATACCTCTCCGTCATACGGAGTAACAAATCCCAGTCTCGATCCATGCCGGCTCAACAGACACCTTCGGAGATACCTGTAGAGCATCTTTATAGTCACCCAGTTATGTTGTGACGTTTGATACACATAAGGTATTCCTCCGGTGTCAGTGAGTTGCATGATCTCATGGTCATAGGAACAGATACTTGACATGCAGAAAACAATAGCAATAAACTGACACGATCATATGCTACGTTCATAGTTTGGGTCTTGTCCATCACATCATTCTCCTAATGATGTGATCCCGTTATCAAATTATATCTCATGTCTATGGCTAGGAAACCTTGACCATCTTTGATCAACGAGCTAGTCTACTAGAGGCATACTAGGGACACAGTGTTGTCTATGTATCGACACATGTATTTGTGTTTCCAATCAATACAATTATAGCATGGATAATAAACGATTATCATGAACAAGGAAATATAATAATAACTACTTTTATTATTGCCTCTAGGGCATATTTCCAACAGCCTCATGGGCAAGATGACCAAGACCCCGTTTTCCGATACGATGGAGCGGGCAAGTGAATTATTGGAAATAATACATGCTGATGTACGCGGTCCAATGAGTGTTGAAGCGCGCGATGGATATCATTATTTTCATACTTTCACGGCTGACTTGAGTAGATATTGGGATATTTACTTAATGAAACGCAAGTCTCAAACGTTTGAAGAGTTCAAACAATTTTAGAGTGAAGTTGAAAATCATCGTAACAAGAAGATAAAATGTCTACAATGTGATCGTGGTGGTGAATATCTGAGTTACGAGTTAGGTATGCATTTAAGACAATGTGGAATTGTTTCACAACTCATGCCACCTGGAACACCATAGCGTAATGGTGTGTCCAAACGTCGTAATCGTACTCTATTGGATATGGTGCGATCTATGAAGTCTCTTACTGATTTGCCACTATCGTTTTGGGGTTATGCATTAGAGACAACTACATTCACTTTAAATAGGGCACCATCCAAATCCGTTGAGACGACACCGTAAGAATTATGGTTTGGCAAGAAACCTAAGTTGTCGTTTCCTAAAGTTTGGGGCTGCGACGCTTATGTCAAGAGGCTTCAACCTGATAAGCTCGAACCCAAAGCGGAGAAGTGTGTCTTCATAGGATACCCTAAGGAAACAATTGGGTATACCTTCTATCACAGATTCGAATGCAAGTATTGTTGTCAAGAATGGATCCTTTCCAGAGAAGGAGTTTCTCTCGAAAGAAGTGAGTGGGAGGAAGGTAGAAATTGATGAGGTTATCGAACCTTCACTTCAATTGGTGAGTACCGCAACATAGAAAGATGTTTTTGTGATGCCTACACCAGTTGAAGAGGAAGCTAATGATAGTGATCATGAAACTTCGGATCAAGTTACTACCGATCTTCGTAGGTCGACAAGGACTCGTCTTGCCCCTGAGTGGTACAGTAATCCGGTCTTGGAGGTCATGTTGTTAGACAATGGTGAACCTACGAACTATGAGGAAGCGACGGTGGGCCCAGATTCTGACAAATGGCTTAAGGCCATGAAATCCGAGATAGGATCCATGTACGAAAACCAAGTATGGACTTTGGTAGACTTGCCCGATGACCGGCAGGCCATTAAGTACAAATGGATCTTTAAGAAGAACACAACCGATGATGGTAATGTCACCCTTTATAAAGCTTGACTTGTCGCAAAGAGGTTCCCGACAAGTTCAAGGAGTTGACAACGATGAGACTTTCTCAATCGTAGCGATGCTAAAGTCCATTGGGATTATGTTAGCAGTTGCTGCATTTCTCGATTAAGAAATCTGGCAGATGGATGTCAAAACAGCATTTTCTTGACAGTTTCCTTAAGTAAAGGGTTGTATATGATACAACCGGAAGGTTTTGTCGATTCTAAGGATGCTAAAAGGTATGCAAGCTCTAGCGATCCTTCTATGGACTGGTGCGAGCATCTCAGAGTTGGAATAAACGCTTTGATGAGGTGATCAAAGCTTTTGGGTTTATACAAAGTTTATGAAGAAACTTGTATTTACAAGAAAGTGAGTGGGAGCACTATATCATTTCCGATAAGTATATGTGGATGACATATTGTTGATTGGAAATGATGTAGAATTTCTGGAAAGCATAAATGGTTGTTTGAAAGGTGTTTTTCAAAGGAAGACCTGGGTAAAGTTGCTTACATATGGGCATCAAGATCTATTGAGATAGATCAAGACGCCTGATAAGACTTTCACAGAGCACATACCTTGATAAGATTTTGAAGGAGTTCAAAATGCATCAGTCAAAGAAGGAGTTCTTGCGTGTATTGTAAGGTGTGAAGAGGAGCAAGACTCAAAGCTCGACCATAGCAAAAGAAAGAGAAAGGACAAAGCTCGTCTCCTATACCTCAGCTATAGGCTCTATAATGTATGCCATGTTGTGTACTACACATGATATGTACCTTGCTCTGAGTCTGGCAGAGGGAGTACAAGAGTGATCCAGGAGTGGATCACTGGACAACGGTCAAAATTATCCTTAGGTACCTAAAGAGGACTAAGGAAATGTTTCTCGGTTATGAGGGTGATAAAGAGTTCGTCGTAAAGGGTTACATCGATGCAATCTTTGACACCGATCCGTATGACTCTGAGTCGTAAACCGGATACGTATGGTGGAGTAGTCATTTGGAATAGCTCCAAGTGGGCATAGTAGCAGCATCTACAATATGACATAGAGATTTGCAAAGTACACACGGATCTGAATGTTGCAGACCCGTTGACTAAAACCTCTCTCACAAGCAAAACATGATCAAACCCCAGAACTCATTGGGTGTGAATCACATGGCGATGTGAACTGGATTATTGACTCTAGTGCAAGTGGGAGACTGTTGGAAATATGCCCTAGAGGCAATAATAAATTGGTTATTATCATATTTCCCTGTTCATGATAAACGTCTACTATCCATGCTAGAATTATATTAATCGGAAACTCAGATACATGTGTGGATACATAGACAATACCGTGTCCCTAGTGAGCCTCTACTAGACTAGCTCGTTGATCACAGATGGTTAAGATTTCCTAACCATAGACATGAGTTGTCATTTTATAACGGGGTCACATCATTAGGAGAATGATGTGATGGACATGACCCAACCGTAAGCATAGCATCTGATCGTATCACTTAGTTTATTGCTACTGCTTTCTTCATGCCAAGTATCTGTTCCTAAGACCATGAGATCATGCAACTCCCTGACACCGAAGGAATGCCTTGTGTGTATCAAACGTCACTTCGTAACTGGATGATCATAAAGGTACTCTACAGGTATCTCCAAGGGTGTCTGTTGGGTTGGCATGGATCGAGACTGGGATTTGTCACTCCATTTGACGGAGAGGAGAAGCTTACAAGCAATGTGACTAAGGAGTTAGCCACGGAATCTTGTATTATGGAACGAGTAAAGAGACTTGCTAGTAACGAGATTGAACTTGGTATGGAGATACCGACGATCGAATCTCGGGCAAGTAACATACCGCTGGACAAAGGGAACTGCATACGGGATTGACTGAATCCTTGACATTGTGGTTCGACCGATAAAGATCTTCGTGGAATATGTCGGAACCAATATGGGCATCCAGGTCCCGCTATTGGTTATTGACCGGAGAGGTGTCTAGGTCATGTCTACATGATTCTCGAACCCATAGGGTCTGCACGCTTAACGTTCGGTGACGCTAGAGTAGTATTGGGATATGTACGTTGGTGACCGAATGTTGTTCGGAATTCGGATGAGATCCCGGATGTCACGAGGAGCTCCGGAATGGTCCGGAGGTAAAGATTTATATATGGGAAGTCATATTCAGGGTTCCGGCAAATGTTCGGGATTTTCGGTATTGTACTGGGAAGGTTCTAGAAGGTTTCGGAGTGGGGCCCACCTGCATGGGGACCCACATGGACGTGGGTAGTGGGGAAAATCCCCACGCCCCTGGTATAGGGGCAGCAAGATCCACCCTTAAAAGGAATAGGATCATATCCCGAAGGGATAAGATCAAGATCCCTAAAAAGGGGAGATAGTGATCTGTGGGGAAGGAAAGGAGGGATTTCCTTCCTCCCCCTTGACCAACGACCCTTGGGCTTGGAGGGCAAGCCACCGGCACCTCCCATGCCTATATAAAGGTGGGGAGGCGCAAGGGGGCAGCAGACCCTCCCACGGCTATGACCCTCCTCCCGTCTCTCCCGTTTCTTCCTCGTATGTCGTTCCGGAGGCGCTTGGCGAAGCCCTGCCGGCACTGCGATACCACCATCTCCACCACGCCGTCGTGTTGGTCGAGATCTCATCTACTACTCCGCCTTCGCTTGCTGGATCGAGGAGGTAGAGACGTCACCGAGTTGCACGTGTGTAGAACGCGGAGGTGACGTCCGTTCGGTGCTTGATCGGGACGTATCGCGATTGGATTGTGAAGACGTACGACTACATCAACCGCATTTCTAAACGCTTCCGCTTAGTGATCTACAAGGGTATGTAGATACACTCACCCTCTCGTAGCTATGCATCTCCATGGATAGATCTTGCGTGTGCGTAGGAAATTTTTTGTTTCCCATGCAACCTTCCCCATCACCAATCTTGAAAAAGACTTCAACGGCATGGTCGACTTGGAGGGTGCTGGAGTCACTTAGCCATTGAATCTTGTAGGGGCAGGGGTGCTTCTTCTTGACCAATTGTAGTTTGGAACAAAGATCTTCATTTGCCAAATTGTGGCAATGATTACCCACAAGTATAGGGGATCAATCGTAGTCCTTTCGATAAGTAAGAGTGTCGAACCCAATGAGGGGCAGAAGGAAATGACATGCGGTTTCCAGCAAGGTAATCTCCGCAAGCACTGAAATTGTAGGTAACAGATAGTTTGATAGAAAGGTAATTTGTAATGAGCAAGTAACGGTAACAGTAAATAAGGTGCAGCAAGGTAGCCCAATCCTTTTGAGGCAAAGAACAGGCCAGAACAATCTCTAGTAATAGGCAAAGTGTTCTTGAGGGTACAAGGGAATTTCATCTAGTCACTTTTATCATGTTGGTTTGATTCGTGTTCGCTACTTTGATAATTTGATATGTGGGTGGACCGGTGCTTGGGTGCTGTTCTTACTTGAACAACCTCCCACTTATGATTAACCCCCTCGCAAGCATCCGCAACTACGAGAAAAGTATTAAGATAAAATCTAACCATAGCATTAAACGTTTGGATCCAAATCAGCCCCTTACGAAGTAGCGCATAAACTAGGGTTTAAGCTTCTGTCACTATAGCAACCCATCATCTAATAACTACTCCACAATGCATCCCCTTAGGCCCATGAATGGTGAAGTCTCATGTAGTCGATGTTCACATGACACCACTAAGGGAATCACAACATACATATCATCAAAATATCGAACACATATCAAATTCACATGATTACTTGCAACATGACTTCTCCCGTGACGTCAAGAACAAAGGTAACTACTCACAAATAATAAACATGTTCAAGATCAGAGAGGTATTGAATAGCATAATGGATCTGAACATATAATATTCCACCAAATAAATCATATAGTAATCAACTACGCAAGGTAATCAACACTACTAGTCACCCACAGGTACCAATCTGAGGTTCCGGTACAAAGATTGAACACAAGAGATGAACTAGGGTTTGAGAGGAGATGGTGTTGTTGAAGATGTTGATGAAGATTGGCCTCCCAAAGATGAGAGGGGTGTTGGTGATGACGATAGCTTCGATTTCCCCCTCCGGGAGGGAAGTTCCCCCGGCGGAATCGCTCCGCCGGAGGGCAAAAGTGCTCCTGCCCAAGTTCCGCCTCGAGGCGGCGGCGCTTTGTCCTGCAAGTCCTCCTCTGATTTTTTCTAGGTTAATTGTGACTATATACCAGAAGATGGGCACCGGAGGTGGGCCGTGGAGGCCACAACCCATCAGGGCACGCCCAGGGGGGTCTGGCGCGCCCTGGTGGGTTGTGCCCACCAGGTTGGCCCCCTCTGGTATTTTTCTGCACCAGTATTTTTTATTTAATCCAAAAATAATCTCCATAAAATTTTAGCTTCATTGGAGTTGTGCAGAATAGGTATCTCTGATGTGCTTTTCTTAGGTCCAGAATTCCAGCTGCCGGTATTCTCCCTCCTTGTGTAAACCTTGCATATTATGAGAGAAAAGGCATTAGAATCACTCCCCAAGGCATTATTACTCAACAAAACATAATAAATAAAATTAAGAAATCATGATGCAAAATGCACGTATCAACTCCCCAAGCTTAGACCTCGCTTGTCCTCAAGCGAAAACCGATATTGAAAAGCATGTCCACATGATTTGAGAGAGAGGTGTCGATAAAAACAAAATACGGACATAGTAGCATCATGCTTATTATCATAACAAGAACAAACTCTATCACATAACTTATTCAATACACTTTTATCATATAACTTCTCATGAACAAGTAACAATCCATCACAACATAGAAGTATGAAGCATAAACCTTATTGGAAACCAACAAACTATGTTCTCAGTCAACTTTGCAACTACAATTCATCATATTTTCAGGAAGGGTCTCATGTCGGAGCCTTTTGGCAAGTTCACATACTCAACCATCATTTAGTCTTCTATGATTGCTAACACTCACGGCATACCCATGAACAAAAAGTTTCAACCGGACACATAGGAAGATAGGGGCTTATAGTTTCGCCTCCCAACGCATTCACCTCAAGGGTGATGTCAACAATAATAACTCATGCCCACCCATATCCAACTGGATATATGTACCTAGATCTTTCCTCACCACATGATGCTTGGAAAAAGTAAAAAGTAAAAAGGGATAGGGAAGAATAATTTGACTCTTTGCATAAAAGTAAATACATAAAAGTAAAAGATAGTCCCTTCACAGAGGGAAGCAGAGGTTGTCATGCGCTTATTGGTTTGTATGTCCAATCCCTTAATGCAAAAGAACATCACGCTATATTGCCCCCTATGATAGCAACCTTTATTATGCAGTCCGTCGCTTTTATTACTTTGCCATCATAAGTTCGTATAGCACTCAATTTTCTCTTACACTAATTGATCAAAACACTTTTAGAAGCAATTTTTATTGCCTTATTGCACCGATGACAACTTACTTGAAGGATCTTTCTCGATCCATAGGTAGGTATGGTGGACTCTCAAAAATGAGTTTGGTTTTGGGTTTTTGGATGCACAAGTAGTATCTCTACTTAGTGCGGAATTTTTGGCTAGCAAAGATATTGGGCAAGCACCACATGTTGAAGGATCTATGACAATATAACTTCTATGTGAATATGAATAAACATAAATCATTATGTTGTCTTCCTTGTCCAACGTCAACAATTTTGACATATAATATTTAATGGGGGATCACAATCATAAAAGATGTCCAAGATAGTGTATTTGCATGTGAATATTCTCTTCCCTTATTAATTCTTTCATGAATTGCATCATTGAGCAATGCTATGTTTGTCAATCTCCAATAACTTTTACTACTTATACTTTTCCTTATGTGATGTCATTACTCACCATAAGATTAGCATATGATTCTTTTCATTTTTTTTTCTTTCCTTTTATTTTGATTGCAACAAGAAAGTAGAGAGACAAAAACTCAAACTAAACTTTATTATATAACTTTCACTCGATTACATAGATAGATAGGCCACGAAACTAACACACAAAAATAGATCCTGCTAAACTTTTATTCAACTAAAGCAAAGGGAAACTAAGGATCGAACTAAAATAGGTAAAGGTGAATAAAAGTGATGGTGATACGATACCGGGGTACCTCCCCCAAGCTTGGCTCAAGCCAAGGGGAGTGCCCATACCAGTGTGCTCAAGTATCCTTTGGTGGTGGTGATGAAGAAGGTGGTGGAGATGAAGTAGGTGGTGGTGATGATGTAGTATGCTTGTCCTCCAGCTTCCAGGGCAAGGGCTCCCCATCATATGTTGACACAAGAGTCCCCTGAGTCCTGCAACTGGCAGCTAAACTCATACCTTTAAATCATGCCTCATATTCAAAGACCTGGTTTTGAAGATCATAAACTTGGCTCTGCAGAAAATTAATTTGCTCGTTGAGGGTGGAGATGGTGTATTTCACAGACCGGCCATCCACCACCTGATCACGGGTGAATTCCGTGATCATGGATTGATTGGCACTAAGTCCGCGCTCCACCATCTTCTGGCACTTGAAAACTTCTTGTTCCACCGCCTCGAGCCTAGCCTCCACGCTTCCGGTCTTCTTGGGTCCCTGAACATCGCGGATGTGGAGCACCCCCTCACGCATCTCAATGGCTTGAGGGTGCTTCATCACCTCCGGCAAGTACGGTTGATGACCTTCTCGAAGAACTTGTCCTTGGAGGAGCTTGCTGGAGCCATGGAGATCTAGATCTGACGAGAAAATAGCAAGAAACAAGAATAGAGGATTTTTCTGCGATGTGGTTGTCAAAACAGTCGGGGGGTATACATAGAGAATTTTTATTCTTGGAAAACAAGCATATGGAAGGAAACGGAGTCGGGAAGGTGTCCGAGGTGGGCACAACCCACCAGGGCGTGCCCAGGGGTATCGTGCTCACCTCGATCACCTTCCGGTTTATTTCTTTATTTCCAAAATTTTAAAATATTCCAAAACTGACAAAAAATATTTTTGCGGATTTTTCCTGAGTCCGTTTATTTACCGTATCCCGTACCTCCTATTTTTAAGAATTCTAGAGTGTTCCGGAAGGTTTCTTTTATGTGTTCCTCCGGTGTCATGGTTTGGATAACATTGCTTTCAACGTTAATAGGCGTACCTGAGATATAATGCTTAATTCTTTGTCCATTGACCACCTTCGGGTTAGTACCTTCGGCGTTATTAATCTTGATAGCTCCAGAACGATAAACCTCTTTGATAATATAAGGTCCTTCCCATTTGGAGAGAAGCTTACCTGCAAAAAATCTTAAACGAGAGTTGAACAAAAGAACATAGTCTCCTATTTTGAATTCCCGCTTTTGGATTCTTCTGTCATGCCATCTTTTTACTCTTTGAATATCTTGGCATTTTCATAGGCTAGGGTTCTCCATTCATCAAGTGAGCTAATATCAAATAGCCTCTTCTCACCGGCAAGTTTGAAATCATAGTTAAGTTCTTTAATTGCCCAAAATGCTTTATGTTCTAATTCAAGAGGAAAATGACAAGCTTTACCATATACCATTTTGTACGGAGACATACCCATAGGATTTTTGTAAGCTGTTCTATAGGCCCAAAGTGCATCATCTAATTTCTTAGACCAATTCTTACGAGACCTATTGACATTTTTTTGTAATATTAATTTTATTTCTCTATTGCTAAGTTCAACTTGACCACTAGATTGAGGATGATAGGGTGATGCAATTCTATGGTTAACATCATATTTAGCAAGCATCTTGCGGAAAGCACCATGAATAAAGTGTGAACCACCATCAGTCATTAAATATCTAGGGACTCCAAACCTCGGGAAGATAACCTCTTTAAGCATTTTAATAGAGGTGTGGTGATCAGCACTACTAGTTGGAATAGCTTCTACCCACTTAGTGACATAATCAATAGACCCCAAGATATGAGTGTACCCATTAGAGGAAGGAAAAGGTCCCATATAATCAAAACCCCAAACATCAAATGGTTCAACAACAAGTGAATAATTCATAGGCA
This sequence comes from Elymus sibiricus, assembly GCA_039707655.1. NCBI lineage: Eukaryota > Viridiplantae > Streptophyta > Magnoliopsida > Poales > Poaceae > Elymus > Elymus sibiricus. The sequence continues at coordinate 103,092,534 of CM077673.1, forward strand.
TTTCGTGACGCTTACCGATATTACCAATTCTTTGGCATTCATCACAAGACAAGACAAACGTACGGGCATCTTTGAAGAGAGTAGGCCAATAAAAACCAGATTGCAATCCCTTGTGAGCAGTTCTATCTCCCGCATGATGTCCTCCGCAAGCTTCGGAATGACATTTCCGTAGGATTTGTTCCTGTTCATGCTCAGGTACACAATGTCTAATAATACCATATACTCCTTCTTTATAAAGATGTGGGTCATCCCAAAAGTAATGTCTCAAGTCATAGAAGAATTTTTTTCTTTTATTGGTATGTGAAACTAGGTGGTATATATTTAGCGACAATGTAATTAGCATAATCAGCATACCAAGGAGTGTTTGAGAAACATTTATTGCAGCTAACTGTTCATCAGGGAAACTATCATCAATAGGTAGTGGGTCATCAAGAATATTTTCTAACCTAGACAAGTTATCAGCTACGGGGTTCTCGGCTCCCTTCCTATCAACAATATGCAAGTCAAATTCTTGGAGCAAGAGAACCCACTAATAAGTCTAGGTTTAGCATCTTTCATTTCCATAAGATATTTTATAGCAGCATGGTTGGTGTGAACAATTACTTTTGAGTCAACAATATAGGATCTAAATTTATCACAAGCAAACACGACCGCTAAAAATTCTTTTTCAGTAGTAGCATAATTTCGTTGAGCATTGTCTAGAGTTTTGCTAGCATAATGGATAACATTCAATTTCTTATCTACTCTTTGTCCTAGAACATCAGCAACAACATAATCACTAGCATCACACATAATTTCAAAAGGCAAGTTCCAATCAGGTGGTTGAATGATAGGTGCAGAGGTTAAGGCTTTCTTGAGTGTTTCAAAGGCTTCCACACAATCATCATCAAAAACAAAAGGAATATCCTTTTGCAAAAGATTAGTAAGAGGCCTAGAAAATTTAGAGAAGTCTTTAATGTACCTCCTATAGAAACCAGCATGACCAAGGAAACTGCGAATACCTTTAATATCTTTAGGACATGGCATTTTCTCAATTGCGTCAACTTTAGCTTTATCCACCTCAATACCTCGTTCAGATATTTTGTGCCCCAAGAGAATGCCTTCATTAACCATAAAGTGGCACTTCTCCCAATTCAAGACAAGATTAGTTTGTTCACATCTCTGCAAAACTCGATCAAGGTTGCATAAGCAATCATCAAAAGAAGTTCCGTAAATGGAAAAATCATCCATGAAAACCTCCACAATCTTTTCACAAAAATCAGAGAATATAGCAGTCATACATCTTTGAAAGGTAGTAGGTGCATTGCATAAACCAAAAGGCATATGTCTATAAGCATAGGTTCCAAAAGGGCAGGTAAAGGTGGTTTTTTCTTGATCGGATTGTGACACAGGTATTTGAGAGAAACCAGAATATCCATCTAAGAAGCAAAAATGTGTGTGCTTAGATAATCTTTCTAGCATCTGATCAATGAAAGGCAGAGGGTAATGACCCTTCCTAGTAGCTTTATTTAATTTCCTAAAATCAATTACCATTCTATAGCCAGTAACAATTCTTTGTGGAATGAGTTAATTCTTATCATTAGGAACAACGGTAATACCTCCTTTCTTAGGGACACAATGAACGTGACTTAACCATCTACCATCAGCAATAGGATAGATTATACCTGCTTCCAGAAGTTTTAATATTTCGGTTCTTACCACTTCTTTCATCTTACGATTCAATCGTCGTTGGTGATCAACAACGGGTTTAGCGTCAGGTTCCATTTTAATCTTGTGCTGACATAGAGTGGGACTAATGCCCTTAAGATCATCAAGAGTGTATCCAATAGCAGCCCGGTGCTTCCTTAGAACTTTTAACAATCTTTCTTCTTCATGTTCTGAAAGGTTAGCACTAATAATAACAGGATATATCTTTTTCTAATCAAGATAAGCATACTTCAAAGTGCCGGGCAATTGTTTCAATTCAAACACAGGATCACCTTTAGGTGGAGGAGGTCCTCCAAGAGTTTCAATAGGCAAATTGTGTTTCGGGAGAGGTTGTTGTTCAAAGAAAATTTGATCTATTTCATTTCTTCAACGCAAGTGCATATCATTTTCATGATCAAGCAAATATTGTTCTAATGGATCAGTAGGAGATACAACAATAGAAGCAAGACCAATTATTTCATCTTTACTAGGTAACACTTTATCACGAGGTTGTCTACTAAACTTGGAAAAATTAAACTCATGAGACACATTACCAAAACTGACACCGACAGTTTGTTTTTCGCAATCTATCTTAGCATTGACTGTGTTCAAGAAAGGTCTACCAAAGATAATGGGACAAAAGTCATCTTGTGGGGAACCAAGGACTAGAAAATCAGTAGGGTATTTCACTTCCCCACACAAGACTTCAACATCTCTAACAATCTCAAGTGGTGTGATGGTGTCTCTATTAGCAAGTTTAATAGTAACATCAATGTCTTCTATTTCAGCAGGTGCTAATTCATCCATAATTTATTGGTATAAGGTAAAAGGAATAGCACTCACACTAGCACCCAAATCACATAAACCATGATAGCAATGATCTCCTATTTTTACTGAGACAACAGGCATGCCTCCTATGGGTCTATGTTTATCTTTTTCATCGGGTTTAGCAATCCTAGCAGCTTCATCACAGAAGTGCATGCCCGTCAATATTTTCTACCAAGAGATCTTTAACCATAGCAACACTAGGTTCTACTTTAATTTGCTCAAGGGGCTTAGATGTTTTTATATTACTCTTACGAACCACAGTTGATACCTTAGCATGTTCCATTCTCCTAACAGGGAAAGGTGGTTTTTCAATATAAGCGGTAGGCACGACTGGATCAATATTGTAAATGATGGTTTCTTCTTTAGCTATGGCCGGTTCTTTAATTTCTTCTTTAATAGGGGGGTGATATTTAAACCACTTCTCCTTAGGGAGATCAACGTGAGTAGCAAATGCTTCGCAAAAATAGGCTACTATCTCAGAGTCAAGTCCATATTTAGTGCTAAACTTGTGAAAAGTATCGGTATTCATAAAAGATTTAACACAATCAAACTCAAGCTTTATACCTGACTCATTACCTTCATCGAGTTCCCAATCTTCAGAGTTGCGTTTAATTCTTTCTAAGAGATCCCACTTGAATTCAATAGTCTTCTTCATATAAGAACCGGCACAAGAAGTATCGAGCATGGATTGATCATTATGAGAAAGCCGAGCATAAAAATTCTGAATGATAACTTCTCTCGGAATGTCATGATTGGGGCATGAATATAACATTGACTTAAGCCTCCCCCAAGCTAGAGCGATGCTTTCTCCTTCACGAGGCCAAAAATTATATATATAATTCCGATCTCGATGAACTAGATGCATGGGATAAAACTTTTGGTGGAATTCCAATTGCAAACGATTCCAGTTCCACGACCCAAGATCATTACATAGCCTATACCATGTCAATGCTTTTCCCTCCAAAGATAAAGGGAAAACCTTCTTCTTAACTTCATCTCTGGGTAAACCTGCAAGCTTAAATAATCCACAAATTTCGTTCACATATAATAGATGCATATCAGGATGTTCAGTTCCATCTCCTGCATAAGGTTTAGCAAGCAATTGTTCTAACATACCCAAAGGAATTTCACAAGCAATATTTTCAGTAGGTGCAATAGGTTGAGGGGCAACTAATTGTGGTTCTGATCGAGGTGAAGATACCCCGAACAAACCCCTCAAAGGATTGTTCTCCATAGTAGCAAGTAGCAATAAATTTCAGCACGTACTATAAGTTTTTCCTTACCGATTTCCACTTACCAAGAGCGCTTCACTCCCCGGCAACGGCGCCAGAAAAGAGTCTTGATGACCCACAAGTATAGGGGATCAATCGTAGTCCTTTCGATAAGTAAGAGTGTCGAACCCAACGAGGAGCAGAAGGAAATGACAAGCGGTTTCCAGCAAGGTAATCTCTGCAAGCACTGAAATTGTAGGTAACAGATAGTTTGATAGCAAGGTAATTTGTAATGAGCAAGTAACGGTAATGGTAAATAAGGTGCAGCAAGGTAGCCCAATCCTTTTGAGGCAAAGGACAGGCCAGAACAATCTCTAGTAATAGGCAAAGTGTTCTTGAGGGTACACGGGAATTTCATCTAGTCATTTTTACCATGTTGGTTTCATTCGTGTTCGCTACTTTGATAATTTGATATGTGGGTGGACCGGTGCTTGGGTCCTGTTCTTACTTGAACAACATCCCACTTATGATTAACCCCCTCGCAAGCATCCGCAACTACGAGAAAAGTATTAAGATAAAATCTAACCATAGCATTAAACGTTTGGATCCAAATCAGCCCCTTACGAAGTAGCGCATAAACTAGGGTTTAAGCTTCTGTCACTCTAGCAACCCATCATCTAATAACTACTCCACAATGCATCCCCTTAGGCCCATGAATGGTGAAGTGTCATGTAGTCGACGTTCACATGACACCACTAAGGGAATCACAACATACATATCATCAAAATATCGAACCCATATCAAATTCACATGATTACTTGCAACATGACTTCTCCCGTGACCTCAAGAACAAAGGTAACTACTCACAAATAATAAACATGCTCCAGATCAGAGAGGTATTGAATAGCATAATGGATCTGAACATATAATCTTCCACCAAATAAACCATATAGTAATCAACTACGCAAGGTAATCAACACTACTAGTCACCCACAGGTACCAATCTGAGGTTCCGGTACAAAGATTGAACACAAGAGATGAACTAGGGTTTGAGAGGAGATGGTGCTGTTGAAGATGTTGATGAAGATTGGCCTCCCAAAGATGAGAGGGGTGTTGGTGATGACGATAGCTTCGATTTCCCCCTCCGGGAGGGAAGTTTCCCCGGCGGAATCGCTCCGCCGGAGGGCAAAAGTGCTCCTCCCCAAGTTTCGCCTCGAGGCAGCGGCGCTTCGTCCCAAAAGTCCTCCTCTGATTTTTTCTAGGTTAATTGTGACTATATACCAGAAGATGGGCACCGGAGGTGGGCCGAGGAGGCCACAACCCATCAGGGCGCGCCCAGGGGGGTCTGGCGCGCCCTGGTGGGTTGTGCCCACCAGGTTGGCCCCCTCTGGTATTTTTCTGCTCCAGTATTTTTTATTTAATCCAAAAATAATCTCCGTAAAATTTCAGCTTCATTGGAGTTGTGCAGAATAGGTATCTCTGATGTGCTTTTCTTAGGTCCAGAATTCCAGCTGCCGGTATTCTCCCTCCTTGTGTAAACCTTGCATATTATGAGAGAAAAGGCATTAGAATCACTCCCCAAGGCATTATTATTCAACAAAACATAAAAAATAACAGTAGGAAATCATGATGCAAAATGGACGTATCAGGCAACTTCCGCCGTCGATGATGACCTTCATGGATTTCCCTTGCATGCCCACTTTTGTGTGGAAGATGTGGCAACTTTGGTCTTCGTCTTGCGTTTGTTGAAGTGCCAAAACCTTGGAGACAACGAGAGCGGGGCTCGGATCGTTGTCACAAAAGATTTGCGCATCTTTGATACGTCTCCAACGTATCTATAATTTATGAAGTATTCATGCCATGTTTACAATAATTTTATATGATTTTGGTATGATTTTATTAGAACCAACCCGAACTGGCGTTGTTTTCAGCAGAACTGCCATGGTGTCGTTTTTTGTGCAGAAATAAAAGTTCTCGGAATGGGCTAAAAATTTACGAAGAATATTTTTGGAAAATATAAAAAATACTTGAGCAAAAAGATACCGGAGAGGAGTCCCGAGGCAGCCACAAGCCTAGGGGGCGCCGCCCCCTAGGTGCGCCCCCTGGCTTGTGGGCCCCTCGGGAACCCCATTGATGTGAGACCGACGCCAAAAATTCCTATAAATACCAAAACCCCCAGAAAGAAACCTAGATCGGGAGTTCCGCCGCCGCAAGCCTCTGTAGCCACGAAAAACCAATCGGGAGCCCGTTCCGGCACCCTGCCGGAGGAGGAAATCATCACCGGAGGCCATCTTCATCATCCCGGCGGTCTCCATGACGAGGAGGGAGTAGTTCACCCTCGGGGCTGAGGGTATGTACCAGTAGCTATGTGTTTGATCTCTCTCTCTCGTGTCCTTGATATGACACGATCTTGATGTACCGCGAGCTTTATTAATATAGATGAATCATATGGAGTTTTCCCCTCTCTATCTTCTTGTGATGAATTGAGTTTTCCCTTTGAAGTTTTCTTATCGGATTGAGTCTTTAAAGGATTTGAGAACACTTGATGTATGTCTTGCGATGGGATATCCGTGGTGACAATGGGATGTTCTATTGATCCACTTGATGTATGTTTTGGTGATCAACTTGCGGGTTCCGTGACCTTGGGAATCTATGCATAGGGGTTGGCACACGTTTTCGTCTTGACTCTCCGGTAGAAACTTTGGGGCACTCTTTGAAGTTCTTTGTGTTGGATTGAACATGATGAATCTGAAATTGTGTGATGCATATCGTATAATCAAGCCCATGGGTACTCGTGGTGACATTGGAGTATCTAGGTGACATTAGGGTTTTGGTTGATGTGTATCTTAAGGTGTTATTTTAGTATGAACTCTAGGGATGTTCGTGACACTTATAGAGATAGCTCATACGATTGATCGGAAAAGATAACTTTGAGGTAGTTTCGTACCCTACAATAATTTCTTCGTTTGTTCTCCGCTATTTGTGACTTTGGAGTGAACTCTTTGTCGCACGTGGGGGATTTACATATGATTCAACTATGTCAGTATTGTTGAGAGAACTTGCACTAGTGAAAGTATGAACCCTAGGCCTTGTTTCTAAGCATTGCAATACCGTTTGTGCTCACTTTTATCATTAGTTACCTTGCTGTTTTTATATTTTCAGATTATAAAAACCTATATCTACCATCCATATTGCACTTGTATCACCATCTCTTCGCCGAACTAGTGCACCTATACAATTTACCATTGTATTGGATGTGTTGGGGACACAAGAGACTCTTTGTTATTTGGTTGCAGGGTTGTTTGAGAGAGACCATCTTCATCCTACGCCTCCCACGGATTGATAAACCTTAGGTCATCCACTTGAGGGAAATTTGCTACTGTCCTACAAAACTCTGCGCTTGGAGGCCCAACACGAGTCTACAAGAAGAAGGTTGCGTAGTAGACATCAATCTTCATCTTCATTCACTTGGCGGTGCATGGCCACTTGCTCTAGTGCTTCCATCTCGTCGTCACTCATGGAATCATAAGTGCCGTCATCATGAAGGATCATAGTTCGTCTTGTTGGGCATTCGAAAATCTTGTGGCCGCGGCCCTTGCAAGTGAAGCATTGAATCAAAGTTGACTTGGCGGGTGCATCCGTTGGAGTTGTATAGGATGAAGCTCTTGGCTTGTAGTTGCTTGTAGGAGGGCGGCTTGACAAAGTCGTCTTGTTCTTGTAACTTGACCTGTCCTCGGTAGTTGTTGAAGTTCTTGTAGTTGAAGGCATGGAAGTTGGAGAAGCTTGAGTACTTGAACCGTAGGTCTTGGAAGAAAACTTGGAATGCTTGTAGTCATCTTGCCCTTGACGTTCCACCTTGGATGCTTGATGGACTAGCTTGAGATGTTTGGAGTAAGGTTGAAAGTCCGCGATCTTCTTGATTTGGTAGTTGAGCCCATTCAAGAAACGCGCCATTGTTTTCTCATCATCTTCCTTGACGTTGGCTCGGATCATGGCCATTTCCATTTCTTGATAGTATTCTTCAACTGACTACGTGCCTTGCTTGAGGAGTTGAAGTTTCTTGAAGAGATCATGATTGTAGTGAGTAGGCACAAAGCAAGCTCTCATGAGATCCTTCGTTTGATTCCAAGTTGTGATAGGGGTTCGCCTTTCTCTCTTGTCCGCTCAATCACTTGCTCCCACCAAATGAGAACATAATCTTGGAACCCAAGTGAAGCCATGGCGATCTTCTTTTCTTCGTCATAGTTGTGGAGACGGAAGATCTTGTCAACCTTAAGTTCCCCTGGGAGGTAGTCTTCGGGATCATTGTTTCCGGAGAACTTAGGCACGGTGAACTTAAGCATGTCGAAGCGTTGTTCATCATTGTGATGGTGATGACGATGCCCTTGTCTTGGAGGTGGCGCATCATTGTCATCGTTGTGTTGATGATGCTCTTGCCTTGGTGCTTCTTCTTCATTGGGCTCGTCATGATTTTCTTGAGGACGTTGACGAGGCAAACATACCCGGTTCCTCTGTTCTTGGCGCTCTTCTTGGTGATCGCCTTCTTCTTGACGTTTGTGTCAGAGGGCTTCTTATTCTTCGCATGCTTTGCGGTTGCGTTCTTCCAAGGCATGAGTTGCATCATGGAGGGCACGTTGTGCTTGAAGCGCTTGTTCTTGACGACGATGTTCTTCTTCTTCGTGGCATTGTTGTTCTTGTTCTTGGTCTTGTTGACGACGTCGTTCACGCTCTCATAGGCGATCTTGTAATCCATTTCCATGGAATGGATTGTCTAAAGCTTGATGTTGGCGAACATGAGGTGAGCTTGGACCAGAGCGTTAGTCTCGAAGATGAGAACGTGCTCGAGGTGGACATGCACCGGAAGAGTACTCCGATGAGTGGCGACTTGAGTGGTGCCGCCTTGTCGATGTAGATGTTGAGGACGCGCGATTGACCATCAAGGCATGGAACTCGTCCATTTGGCTTGATAGCTTGGTGTCGAGGTAGTCCCTCGTATGCTCCTCCGATTCGTGCAAGTCGGTGGTGAGTTGCCCGATGCGGTCGTTTAAGACATCTTGCGATTGGCGCATTGCTTTTTGGGCGCCGAAGAAATGCATCTTTGTGACGTAGTCATTCTTGTCTTCATCGTGCTCCTCAAATGTCGTGTTGGGTATGCTTGACCTATCCATGGTACTGAAGGAAAATGTGAGTGAAAGAATGAGAAGAACAATACCAGATTACTGTTCCGTAAGTTGAAAATGGATCAAAGATCACTCAATGTGCAATATGGAAGTAGTAGAATTGGTACCAGAGATCGTCACTCTCACACCTACACAATTAAGGCTTATCGAGTAGCTTGGTTAGGATCGTGGCACAAAATTCAAGCAATTCGCGAGGCAAGATTCAATAATGTTGAAACAGATTTGCAAATTCGCAAGGGAGATAAATAGATCAATAGCAATGATTGTACACAGAAACACACGCGCGAATAGATAAGTGGGGTCGTGTAACCAAGGAATGAGCACAAAATATGGGATCCATGGAAAAAGCTCGTGTTGCACAACACTAGAGAGACGTTAGCACGATTGCTCTAATGGGCATGATTTGAACTCGTGCACTACCTATAAGAAACAAAATGCGTTGTCTTTCTATCCCGACTATGCTATGTATGTATGAGGCATGATGACATTCGCTCAAGTGATCCAAGATGATCAAGTATGATATGCAAATTGGCGATGCTATTGCGTTTGCTCTTGCTCTATGCTTAAAACCTTTGCTTCTCTTTTTGTTTGGCAATGATATTTTCTATGGTCACTATGCGAAATTTGCACACCAAGATAGCAATTTTGTATATGCGGGGACAATTTGTAACACAAGAGATAATACGATGATATATGCACACAATTGAAGCTATGCAGAGTATGTATCACTAAAGTGCACAAGTAGCGTAGCTCGACAATACTCAATGGCTAGTCTCGATAGGCAAGTAACCCAAATAGGCTCGGGGTAACAATGCAATGTCAAGGGTGTAAACAAGAGTGTCGTCGCGGCTACCGTCCTTGCTTACGATTGTGGTGTCAACGATGAGTTGGTCGGCAACGATTTCGGCGATGATGAGCGGCGACGACGATGATGATCTGCTCCGAAGTAGCCGAAACACCTTAGGAAGTGAGAAAACCGCGGCTCAAAATCTCAAAGGTGAAAAGAATGCGAGAATGCGGAAGCCAAAGTTTCTGCTCCGCCCGGAGGTTCCGGGGAGGCCGGAAGGTCCGGGATGGTCGGGAGGTCCGGTGGTCGGAAGTTTCGGTTGGAGCCGGAAGTTTCGGGGGTCGAAAAACTGGGAGGAACCCAAATTTCCAGATATGAGACTTGGACGGAAAAACGGAGAAAAAACCCCCAAATCTGACGGTGAAAAAAATGGTGGAAATTGGATGGAGGGAAAGCTAGATCCACTTGCCGAACACGAAATCCACGGATCAAAATCAACAAAATCTCATCAAAACCAACAAATCCAAGAAATTTTGGTATGGCTATTTTTGCGGCGGATTTTCGAAATTAGGTCAAAACAAACAAAAATTGGCTAGCAAATGGGGGGGGTGAGACTCCAAGATGTGAATCAACTTGGCTCTTGATACCAAGATGATACGGGGCCAAGCCCTCGATGACGAACCTTTTCACACTAGGAGGGGAAAAGGGAGATAACCAAGAGAAATCAAAGAAACGCTCAAGACAATCTCCGATCACACATCCGTTGAATCCATAAGAACACAAGAAGATACTGTGATTCAAGCTCAACACGGGATACAAGTAATGATGTAGTCTTCACTCCGGAGAGGGGCCTTGATATCCCGGAGGATCTTCCCTACACGAGGGGCCTTGGCATCCACTTGGATCTTCTCGCATAAGGGTCATCTCCATGGGACAGGAAGTGGAAGGAGCAATGCTCAACTAACTAAGAGCTAAACATATGCTAACCCTAATTCGTCCAAGGGGAAAGGTATGTATAATCTAGGGCGAGATGTGTGTGAGAGAGAGGGGTACATGGGCTTCGGGCCCGAAGTGCTGCGCGCAGGCAGGCCGGAAGGTCCGAGGGCCGGAAGTTCCTGGCAGGTTCGGAGCGGGGTCCAGGCTATCCAGAGAGTTGGCACGCCCTGGGTCGGCCAAGGTGCGCTGAGGCCAGAAGTTCCGGGCAGGCCGGAGGTTCCGGGCCAGCTTCCTCGTAGGGTCTGGGCTACCCAGACAGTTTGCACGCCCGGAGACGGTCCTGGACACCGGGGAGGCCGGAGGTTCCGAGCTGGCTTGGGAGCTTCCCTTGACGCTCATCTTCTCTTCTTCGTCCGATCCTTCTCCTTGAGGTCCCGAGCTCCGATGGTGGTCAACGTACCTGATCATGCACAATGTCTTGGCTTGAGGTAGCGGTCGTCTCTCATGCCAAGATATGGGTTGCTCGAGAAGGAGGGATGTCACCTCGAATTCGATGGTGCGTGCACGAGCTCTTGTCATAGGTCCACTTGGAGCTTGATGGGTTGGTGTAGAATCCATGGGGATGACCATGGGATGCTTCACATAATTATCAGAGACGTCTTTGTAGTCGACGAGAACGTCTCCTCCTAGTGAATGCACATCACCAGAAGGTTTGGAATAAATCACTGCCTTCCTAACCATCCAATCATAGGGTGGTTCACGGTCACAGGTAGAGTGACTTCTGATCAAATCATCCTTACCGTGTAGCACCACAGATGTTTTGGAACAAATCTAATGTGATCAAATACAATATAGATATGAAATCTCTACTATTAAAGAGAAATACATACGTCGTTATCGTTCGCACACAACCATTAATACGAAAACAATTTAGAAACTGAGAGCCAAATTAATATAAAAATCAAGCCATTAGTGCAACTAGCTAAATACCCGTGCATTGCTGCGGGATGGAACAATATTTGAAGAGTTGTGGCATGTGACCAATTGTCTTTGATGTCTACTACACAACTTTATTCTTGTAGATTTTGTTGGTCCTCCAAGTGTAGAGTTTTGTAGGACAGTAGCAATTTTCCCTCAAGTGGATGACCTAAGGTTTATCAATCCATGGAAGGTGTAGGATGAAGATGGTCTCTCTCAAACAACCCTGCAATCAAATACAAGAAATCTCTTGTGTCCTCAACACACCCAATACAATGGCAAATTGTATAGGTGCACAAATTCGGCGAAGAGATGGTGATACAAATGCAATATGGATAGTAGAAATAGGTTTTTGTAATCTGAAAATATAAAAGCAGCAAGGTAGCAAGTGGCAAACAACGAGCAAACGGTATATTAATGCTTGGAAATAAGGCCTAGGGTTCATACTTTCACTAGTGCAATCTCTCAACAATGCTAACATAATAGAATCATATGATCATCCCTTAACGTGCGACAAAGAATCACTCCAAAGTTCATAAGCAGTAGAGAACATAAGATGAAATTGTTGTAGGTAGTAGAACCACCTCAAAGTTATCATTTTCGATCAATCTATTGAGCTATTCCTATAGGTGTCACAAAAAGCCCTAAAGTTCGTACTAAAATAACACCATATGATACGCATCAATCAACCCTAATGTCACCTAGATACTCCAATGTCACCACAAGTATCCGTGGGTTAATTATTCGACATGCATCAAACAATTTCAGATTCATCATATTCAATCCAATACAAAGAACTTCAAAGAGTACCCCAAGATTTCTATCGGAGAAAGTAGGATGAAAACGTGCTTCAACCCATGTGCATAGATCTCCCAAGGTCACCGGGATCCGCAAGTTAACGCCATAACATATATCAAGTGAATCAATAGAATATCCCATTGTCACCATGGGTATCCACATGCAATACATATATCAAGTGTTCTCAAACACAAAGTATTCAATGGGACATAACAAAACCTCAAAGGTAAAGATTCAATTCATCACATCAAGATAGCAAGGGACAAACACCATATGATCCAACATATTAACAAAGCCCGTGATACATCAAGATCGTGACATCTCAAGAACACGAGAGAGAGAGAGAGAGAGAGAGAGAGAGAGAGATAGATCACATAGCTACTGGTACATACCCTCAGGGTGAACTACTCTCTCCTCGTCATGGACACTCCCGAGATGATGAACATGGCCTCCAGTGATGATTTCCCCCTCCGGTAGGGTGTCGGAACAAGGCTCTAGATGAGTTTTCTTCGGTATAGAGGCTTGCGGCGGCAGAGCAAAAGTTCTAGGTTAACATCTAAGGGTTTTGGTATTTATAGGATTTTTCGGCGTTGGAATCACGCTAAACGGAGCCACGAGGTGGTCCCAAGCCATCAGGGCGCACCCAGGGGTGATGGCGCCCTGATGGCTTGGGGGGACCTGGTGGCCCCCCTCCGGTTGTTCTTCGCTCCAGTATTTCTTATTTGTTCCAGAAAAATCGTCGAAAAGTTTTGGGTGATTCCGATAACTTTTATTTTCTGCACAAAAACAACACCATGGTAATTCTGCTGAAAACAACGTCAGTCTGGGTTGGTTCTAATTAAATCATATAAAGTGCATCAAAACCATATAAAAGTTTTGTAGACATAGGTAAATATGGCATGAATACTTCATAAATTATCGATACGTTGAAGACGTATCATCCTTGATCGTCCTTGAAGATACAGTCAGAGACCTTGGCCGCCAGCGCTTGGTCGTTCTCGAGCTCGCGGCCGTTAACCTCGTTCTCAAGCGCGTGTTGTCCTCGTCCGCGAACATTTCGGCAATCGACTACGCATGGCCATCGTGTAGAGCATGCTCGTCATTCATATTGTGAATGCTTGATCGTCCATGTCACAAACGCATGGTGGCCGTTGTCTATGTTTGTAAGCGTTGATCGCTCATGTCAACGAGTCATCAACATCAACGAGAGCCTACTGGCCGTCCTCACATATGTATATGTACGGTACATCCACATGACGCGTACGGGCGAGCTCTAACGTGCACCTCATGTCCTTTATTACGAAGAGGTATGCATCTGTGGATGTATTTAGGACGTGTTTGGTTGCCCGCATTTGGGCCAACCAGGCCCGCGAGGGAAGGATTCGGGTTGTTTGGTTGGCCTGCATACACTGTTCGGCCTGCACGGCACAAACTTTACAGCACTCCCAGCCAGGCCCACGAGCTACGTCCAGATCGACAGTTTCTCCAGAGTCAGGCTCGTGTGAGGCAGGGGAGTGGAACGCGGCGCTGAGCTCCTGCAACCAGCGAGATGGCGTGAGCTCGTGCGCGTCTCCGAAAATTCGGCGGGAGGATTTCGGCTCACCTCCCGCCGATTCGGTCGCCCTATTTATCCCCCATCCTCTCACCGCCCAAAGCCCCGCCACCCTTCTCCCCCTTTTGAGCTTTCCCGCCGACGCGCATCGGCACCGACGACCAGGTAAGCGGAGCCCCTTCACCGACCGGTGGTCCATGGCGGCGGCGACTCCTGTCCTCGACTTCTCCGACCCTTCCCGCGCCCCCCCCCCCCCCGAGCTGCAGTCATGGCCTCTATGAGTTCAATCACCTCTTTCTCTATGTTCGTTCTAGCTAGATCTGAGAGGATGTGGTCATAGGGTTAGATGTGCAAGCATGTGGTAGGATTGATTCGTGCATTGATCTGTGAGTAGATGCTAGATTTTGATGTAGTGGTAGCTATTTGTGCTGGATCCGTGTAGCTAGAGTAGTATGATAGTGATGAACACTATGGATGAACACTATGGATTCATAGCTAGTTGTATAACTATTTGTGTTGGATCTGTGTAGCTAGAGTAGCTATTTGTAATGAACACAATGGATTCTATGCTGGAGTAGCTAGTTCTAATGTTGTGGTAGCTATTGGTGATGGGTTCATATCTAGTTGTCATGTATGCTCATACTTTCATCGATCGTCCGTTTGTGATGTTGTGATGCCGTGTGTGCTATGCTTACTATCAATGCGTGATACGATTGTAGGACATGACCACGTAGACGCAAGATCTTAGTCAGGCCCTTGTCCTGTCCGACAGCCAGTTCACGGCCTCATATGTCGAGGACTCGCAGTCCCTCCTCGACCAGAACATGCCTGCTGATTCAAAGGTGTTCGAGGTGTCACCTGATGCTTCTATCTTTGTGCCAGTTGTGCTCGTTGAGCCAACTGCCACTTCTGCTGCCGCTGCACTGAAGGCCAAGAATGATGGTAGGGGGAACAACATGAAGTGGCAGCCGTTCATGTCCACGTTCGTGCTGAATAAGATGTTGAAAGCACATATGCTCCCTTGGTGGTTTTGATAATTCATGACAACATACATTGTCTCTTAGACTAATATGTCTACCTAGTTTATTTCGGGTTTAGTCCACAGGGAGTGTTGGCAAAAAGGGTGTGAGGAGATTCCCCAAGAAGAAGAATAAGAAGAAGATGCAAGGAATAGGATTGGCAAAGCTTCAAGCTAGAAGACTCTCCTTTTACTTTGTGAGAAATCACTTTGAGTCCATAGGAAAGCCAATACTATTAAAAGGGGGTAAGGTATTGTTGGTGAACAAATTGCTCCACGTGCACAAGTGCTAGCCACCAAAAACACCCACAAGCTCTCCCACAAAAATACTCTGTCTAAACCCTACCACACAAAATCGGTGCCACCAAGTTTCCCACTCGGCCCTACCGATTTTCCATCTCAGACAGAACCTAGCAAAACCCTAACATTTCGGTACAATCGAGACTGCATCGGTGCAACCGAGTTTCAGTGACCAACTTTCTAGTGACCCAATTTATAAAATCGGAATTTCCGAGTTTATGTTTCGGTCTCACCGAGTTTTGGAAACTGCCCTCGGCCACTCGTTTCGGTACCACCAAGATTCCTATATCGGTCTCACCGAGATTCCGAAAGTTGCCACATTTTGAACAGATCGGTACAACCGAGTTTTGCTTTAGTTTCACCGAGATGGTCAATAATGTTGTAACGGTTGGATTTTTGGAGACGTCTATATATACCCCTCCACCATATCCCACTCGCAAGAGAAGCACTCAGAACAGTTCCCCACTTCCCATATCCAAATTTCTGAGAGAGAACCACCTACCCTTGTGTTGAGATCAAGATCATCCACTCCAACCATATGGATCTTGATTTCTAGCCTCCCCAAGTTGCTTTCCACCCAATCAATTCCTTCTACCAAGCCAAATCTGTGAGAGAGTGATTGAGTGTTGAGGAGTCTATCATCTTGAAGCACAAAGAGCAAGGAGTTTATCATCATTATCAAGCCTATTACCTTTTGGAGGGTGGTGCCTCCTAGATTGGTTAGGTGTTGCTTGGGAGCCTCCTGCTTCGTGTTGTGGAGTTGAACCAAGAAGTTTTACGGGCAAGGAGATCGCCTACTTTGTGAAGATCTACCCATAGTGAGGCTAGTCCTTCGTGGACGGAAGCCGTTATGGAATAGTCAAGGTTGCTACTTCGTGGACCCTTATGGGTGGAGCCCTCCGTGGACTCTCGCGACCGTTACCCTCCATGGGTTGAAGACTCCATAAATGTGGATGTACGATAGCGCCACCTATCGGAACCACGGGAAAAATCCTTGCGTCTCCAAATTGCGTTTGATCTTCCTATCTCTACTCTCTCTTACATGTGCTTGTCTTACTTTCCGCTGCCATACTTGTTGACTAGCATGTGTAGGGTGCATTAGACTTGTTATAATTGCTAAAACTGTTCACCAATTAACTTGGGAAAATGTTAGGTTTTAATTCTTGCAAGTAGCCTATTCATCCCCCCCCCCCTCTAGACGTCTCTTCTATCGATCCCTTTAGATGTGCGAGCTCATCTCTAGTGGGGTTAGGACTGACAAGGGCTTCAAGGAGGTGCACTTGAACACCGTTGCGAAGCAGGTGTTCGAGTTCTGTGGCCAGGAGGTGACCGCCACCCAGGTGTACAACCACCTGAGAAAGTCGAGAGCTCGATGGATCCAAGTGTCCAAGCTCAGAGACCTTAGCGGTGCCTCCTGGGATCAGAGAACTTGCTCTATCGTTTTGGAGGCAGAGCACTACACCGGCCATGTCGCGGTTAGCTCACTGTCCACTTGTTTTGCACACCGTCAAACATTGCCTACTAGCAACTAACAACACTTGTTCTTCTATCTTAGGACCACCCCAAGGACGCTGAGTTCCTCAACACACCCATCCAGAACTACAACCAGATGCAACACATCTTCTCCTTCGGCCTGGGAACCGGCAAGCATGCCATGGGATCCTATGAGGCTCTCGGTTCTCCCATGCGGCCGGAGTTCCCAGGCACCCCGGACGTAGAGACATTCCTTGATGGCCCTGAGAAGGAGAAGCCATTTGAGCTTGTCCCTGTGCTCGATAGGAAGAGAAAGAGGGGCGGCCTGATGGAGGAGGAGATCAGTGTCTTCAGCAGCATGAATGAGGCCGTGAAGGAGGTGGCAACCGCCATTAGGGAGAGGAAGACCGTCGACGTCCACCCTGACATGTACATCACCGTCATGGAGCAAGGTGGCTTCAGCGATGAGGCTCTCATGGCAGCTCTGAGCCACCTGCTGGACAACAGGGCCCAAGGTGTTGAGTTTGTTGCCATGGCAGACGCCCACATGGTGCTCTCGCTCAGGAGCTGGCTAGGCAAGCACTACTACTAGAGCTTGTTGCTGGTTACCGCGTGCATGATCCTGGATGGCGATGGCGATGGCGATGACAAAGGCGACATATATTTTGTGTAGCTAGGGCTTGAAAACTGTTTGATGGTCTATATATTTTGTTAAGGTGGTATATACTAACCCCTCATGATGATCGTGAACTTGCGGTGGTAGGATGACACCCTCTTTTGGATGTGATGGTAGGATGACACCATAGTAGTGCTAGCTAGGTTAGAACCTGCTATGCCATATGATCATGCATGCTTACTACTTCTGCTCCATTGCTTGCTTCTTGATTGTTCTCTTGCTGCTTGAACTGCTCCTCTTGTGCACTGCTAGGTGTTCGTCGGGAAGGCACCAGAGATTTACAGTTCATGGGTAGCTTGTAATGAACAAGTTGCATCGTACAACAACATCCATAGAGGGTTTAACACAAGGCGGAAGGCAGAAGAAGCTTACGCCAACTATGTGCGAAAGCACACAATTGGCGTGGTTGAAGTTGGCAACGTTGCAGTTGGCAAGGCGGCACCACGCCTTGCGGTGACGAACTTCATCATCATCGTGCAGTTCGTCGCCATTGCACTGCTGTGGCGTTGGTGTGCTAGATGTGATTATGTGTAAGGTAACCTCATCACATAGGATACAAAGTTAGCACAACTCGCATCGTGTATACAACCAAACAACGTGCTTATGTGTAAGTTCAGACAATGCGAGCAACCAAACATCGTACGGTAAGCTATCCTCAAATGCGTGAGAACTAAATGCGGGCAACCAAATAGATTGCGGATGTTGGTTTAAAAACTATATTGGTTTAACCAGCCTCATGTGAGCTAGGCAGGTCCAGCTACTACGAGTACCAAACACGCTATCGAAGCAGAAGTGTCTAGTGCACTCAAATACAACGTACAAAAACAAATAAAAGAAATGCAATGTACTATTCCATGAAGATTTGGACTACATACGATACGAAACAAAATGAATGAATCTGCATTCTAAATGTATTTATATACATCCGTACGTAGTCTCGATGGAACACTTGGATTTAGGAAACGAGGGAGTAGTACGAAATCTATACCTACTATTAAAGTACGGAGTGCTTCTGCCCGTACGTCATTAAAATTGCCTCCGAAGTTGCAAAATATTACCCACCAATGCCACCTATAAGTTATAAAAAACGTTCCACACAGAAAAATCCGGACTGGGCCGGCCCATTTAAGAATCTTCTATACTACGCCCAGCGCGCTAGAAAAAGACACAGCTCGCCTGGGCCGGCACATATATGGGTGATCAATTTTTTATTTTTGGTTTTTCTTTTCCGTCGTTGTTTTTTTCTACTTTAAATAATTTGTGAATTTAAAAAAGTTTCCAAAATAAAAACATGGAATTTTCAAATAATATTTAATAATTCATAAATGTTTGTGGCTTCAGAAATTGTTTGTGATTTTTAAAAAATATTAGCAAATTTTCTAATAAATGTCCGGGAAATAAACATACATTCATGGGTTTTTCTAAAAAAATTAATGAATTAAAAAATGTTTTAAAATTTCACAAAATTTTGCGAATTCAAAAAATATTCATATATTAAAAAATAGCATAAAATAAAACTGTTCATAAATTCAAATATATAGTTTATTGATTCACAAAATATACGCTGATTCAAAAAAGATCATGCGGTTTAAAAATGTTCATTAATTTAGAAAATTGTTTCATCAAATCCCAAAAAAATGTTAGTCGATTCTGGAAATGTTCGCCGATTAAACAAAATGTTTGCAAATAGTATAATATGTTCATGAATTCAGAAAACGTTCTTGATTTTACAAAATGTTCGTGAATTTAAAAAATGTTCACAATTTCAATTATGCTCACGAGTTTAAAAAAATGTTCATGATTTTTAAAAATTGTTCATGTTTTCACAAAAATGAGAGTGATTGTGTATATTAATGATGTAGTAAAATGTGATCATTGCCATTCGAAATTATGATTTTTTTCTCCCGTTGCAACGCACGGGCATGTTTGCTATATTATACAATATCTGGAGCACGAGCAACATTACAACGCGAAGAGACGATGGGTCTGACAAGGAGGGAAGGGAGGCAGGGGCGAGTCAACTCCAACACGCCCGGTCACCGGCCGGAGGGGAGAATGGCGGAGACGACGGGGCCAGCTCCGACTCACCGGCTCCGCGCGCGCGCCGAGGCGGCGGTGGCGTCCGTCCGCCCTCACGAGATGCCCCCGCTGACGAGCGCCGCCTCCACCTTCTTCTTCGTAAGCCATCTCTCTCGTCGAATCCGCCTTCCAAATTCAGCCACCAGCGGAGAACGGAAATTCCTCACTCCATGGGTGACGCAGATCCTGAGTGCCTACTTCGTGGTGCTGCCGCTGCGGGACGAGGGGGCCATCTCGCTGGGCCTCGGCGCCCTCCCGGGCCTCTTCGCCGGCTCGCTCGTGCTCACCGTCCTCGCCGCCCCCGTCGCCTCCCTCGCCTTCTCGCTCCCATCCGTCCCCAAGTCCAGGGTCCGTTCCTTTCTCACTTGGGTCGTTGCAGTTTGCTCGTGTTTAAACGAAAAAAATTCTGCCACAAGCAGACAAAAGCATTGCAAATAATGCAAGGATCCAACAGAACAGAGGACTGTACTTCCCTAAACATCACACCCAAGATAAGAATTGCAAACCAAACGCCTATTTGGACTTGGTTTAAAAAGTTAAAAACACACGCACACATCCGCGAGAACCTATTTACTATCTAGCAGAAAAGATTGTATGTTTTTGCATTGATCTGCCATTTCATGTGGCTCATGTCTAGGGCTGCAAGTCAATTTTAAATATAAGCTTCTGTTATTTTCCTTTGACGAGCCCCTGTTTTTATTCAGCTAATTGGCGATGATTTTATGAAGTTGAAATTGTCTGGCTGTTATTTTCCCTTCACTGACACAAGCTAATTCTGTCACCTGTACCTGCAATTTCAGGCTTTGGTTTTGATACACAGATTCTTCAGCATATCCCTTCTTGTATTTTTCATGCTTTGGTTTGCCTCGAAGCCGGGCTCCCCATCTACCGCCCAGGTAATGCACACTGATAACATGGTGGATTGTTTTTCTCTTTTTTCGTATGCATGATTAGTTTTCCCTGTAGTTTGCAAATATCCCATGCTGATATTACACAGGAAAAAATGTTTTTGAATCCATCTGCCATCTTGCACTCCAGCCACTTTGCTCGCTTTCTAAATTTCCCAATCGAAGAAGGCAGGGCCAAACTTATTTTGTTTATTTTTGTTGATATTATGATCAAGTCAAGTGAAGATAGTTCAAATAAAACTGCTGGGTGGGGAAACCACAGCTGGTTCTACATATGTGTGAGAATAAGCTTCTTTCTTTGGGTAAGCCATTTCCTATTACGTGGTCCTGTTCATGTTTTTGAGATTTAAGTTATCGTCCATTTGAATTGCTCTCTCCATCTGAAGGTTGCTTTGCTTAATCTCATTACAATATCATCCACTTGGGCAAGGGTAACTGATGTCATGGACAGTGAGGTATCATTTGACAACTGCACCAGAAAATATCAGTAACCCCTTAGACATTTTGCATGTTCTTTTCAAATCCTTATTTCTCTTTTGATTCAGTCAGGTTCAAGATTGTTTGGTTTTATTGGGGCTGGTGCTACGCTAGGGCAACTTTTTGGTTCTTTGTTTGCTGCAAGCATGGCATGGATGGGACCTTGTACGTATCTAGGACGTTCCTCTAAATAACATAATGAGCTCCTATCTCATTTTTCATGGATGCGATGTCATATTTACTAAAATTTCCTCAGTTCTGCTCCTATTTTCCTCCCTCTTGATGGAACTTGCTGCACTGTCATCTAAAGGAATTTGCACTGATGCTAATCTTGATTCAACAGAATTGCCATCAACAGGGTATGTAATCTTTCTGGGCATGAGTTACAAGTCCTTGACTTATTTTCTTGTTAATTTTGACATGAGTAACCAGCATGTTTTATGTACACAATTTCTTGCTTGATTAACCTTAGCGAACTTTGAGCAATCTCTGAAATCTGAATAGTCCACTTTATGACCAACTTGGATTGATTAATTAGTTTCAACAATTTATGATAAAAAATAGGAGTTACAGTGGTGGGTTTTCATACTATTTTTAAGGTGTTACTGATGATTTTATTCGACTTGTTGGTGCTTCCTTGTGTTCACAAGTGAAACTTTAAGACATCCCAATCTATTACAAACTGCAGAGCTGAACCAAGTCAAAATACCGAGCTTGGTGATGAAATGTCTTCACTGGTCACTTCACCTAGAACACCTTCCCAATCTCAAAAGACAAAGCCTGGGATTTTTGTGATGTTTGAAGGTTTCTGGCTGATCATGCGCTCACCCTACCTGATATACATATCTCTGTTTCTATGGCTGAGTGCAGTTGTCTCATCCTTCTTTTACTTCCAGGTATGGTTGTTATCCATTCGTGTATGATGTGGATGATAAGTTATGCATTGCCGTGAGCATGTTGCTTCCTCAAATAAATTGTTAGAATACAAAGGATCCTCCATTTACTCACCCAACCTTTTCTCCTTGATTTCCAGAAAGTAACTATAGTTGCTACTACAATATCAAGCCCAACTGCCAGAAGGAGAACATTTGCACTGATAAACAGCTTTATAGCAGTTTTTATTCTTGCCGGACAGCTCACTTTGACGGTATTTTTTCCATGTCGAAATTATCCTTATTTTACTCTATTTCATTACCCCCTTTCCATTGGGAATAAGTGAAAATCAACCAGATAAGCTGTCACCAAAGAATTACCTTTTATGGCATTACGCATTGTCGAAGTGTAACATATTATTAAAAGTTATAAATAGAATCAAACTTATATCGCCCTCTCTTAATACCTATGATGTTTGTTTCCTTAATGAAATCATAATTGCAATAGCAACTCCATCATAACTTCCACTTCAAGATCAGCACGTTCACAATGTGAATTGCAGTATAGGATTACTGAAGTAAACCTGTACCTCCAGTTTTGCTATTTTTTCTATGTACAGTGTTTGGGTGATATATTTTCTTGGGGAACCACGGTTATTACTTTCAAGAAAATAACCTTCAATCATGCGATGGAATCTCAATACGTTTCCCCTTCGAAACTTATTCCCGTGCACACTGAGATAATTCCAATTAGAAACCCATGAGTTCTGCATTTCTATTATTTGTGTCAAGGGACAAACTTCATGCAGTGTAGTCCAACTGGCGCATGCTGTGACTCTAGGTGTCTAACTATTCCACAACAATATTTGGTGGTGAATAAAACAATATAAATCAACAAATCATGATACGTCTTATCCAAATGGTAGTTAGAAGACTCTGCCATGGCCAACGTAAATTAGTGTTTTTCTTTTCATTCGTACGACCTGTTTAGATCATAGGTATTTTTACCTCCAATCTGAACAAGCATTATGGTAATTATAACATTCTTCTTGTTCTATCAATTTCTGGGTATGATTCAAACAAGTATTTATTTCAGGGTCATATCCTTACAGTAGCTGGTATAACAGTTGCTATTTGCGCATCTCCATTCATTGCTGCCTCAAATTTGGTTGCCCTTGCTGTATGGCCAACTTGGGTTGCTGTTGCTGTCACTGAAACAATTCGAAAGGTATCGATAGACCAGGGCACTCTTACTGAACTTTCTGTACATTTTTTCTACCATTAAACGTTGATATAAAAAAAATACATGTAAAGGTAATGCATATACAAAAGCTGGGTAGTCATTACCACTGAATTTGCGCAGACACACTATATCTTTAGTTTGGTTTAGTACTCTCAAATGATTTCGTATGAAAGAGCTTATGCGTTCTAGTATATTTGTTCTATAGTTAATAAGCTGAGAAATCATCATTTGCAGATTCATTTTCGTTTCAGTTCAAATATTAGTGCGGCTTCATCCAGTTGCATCTGGAACCAATGCATGATAGCATCTCTTATTATCAAAATTAATCAAGCCATTGCTTCTGTGTGTAACTAATATATCAAAATCATTATATTGTCAGTGGTTTGCACAATGCTTGTTGGGTAAAAAGGTTATAGCCACAACCGATTTTCTTCATCTACCAATACTGATTTAGGCAAAAGAAACACTGATTTAGGGCATAATGAAGTTGTTTGTACCAGGTGAAGTCTGTGAGTACCTAATAATTGTTGTATTTACTACATGTTATTGTTTCTATATTCAGGTATACTCTGCGATAAACACATAATTATTCTAATTTGTTGTTTCGCAATCTTTTTCCTTCATTGCAGGTAACTACCTATGTTTTGACTAGACCTGGAAGGGAGTTATTATTCACAGTTGTCTCGCAGGATGAGAAGTACAAAGCCAAGGTAAAAGATGAGTTCCTTATGTAATTTGAGCATGCTAACCACTAGGAAACTTGATGGTGCATGACTTGGTCTCCATAGATGATCAAAGGATAATAGCATATAAATGGGATAAAACCCTTTTGCTCTCATTTTGACTGCTTTCCACCTGATTTTATTTGGACGCGAGGTCCACTAGCTCACCTGGGTCCAGAATGATTTTAGTAACTTGGATCACCACAGAAGGGATCAAGTTATCTTCTTTAGAAACATGATACTCGGCGTCAAGTGAACAGTTTAACTGTTTAAACATTCAACATTTTTCTGCTTTCCAATTAATTGCGGCGCATCAGAGGAACTACCTCTGTCTCAAAATAGAAGGACATATAAATAACCTAAAAAGTCTAATTTCGGAGACAGTATTTGCTACCGAGGGGTGCTTTTGCTACTGCTGAGTACTCAGCTTATTGTGAGTGTCATATTTTTTTTTAAAGCATCTTGCCTGATATTGGCAAATCACGTGGATGTTATCTTGTTGTGCTGCCCATTTTCCGTTTTGATTTTGTGTAATAATTTGGCTAAATAAAAGTTTTCTTGTAGGTCTGTATAGATGTTATTGTCCAAAGGCTTGGTGATGCAACAGCTGCTGGAATTTACACGTTACTTTTCAGCAGCTTTGAGAAGAAAACATCCATTGTCAACCTCTATGCATTGCCGGTATGAATCATGTCTGATCATTTACTTGCTCATTTTGCTTACTATATCATATTGTATGTTCAATGTGTGTTTTTATATATCTCAAAGATAGCTCCTTGGCGTTGTAGTCTGTTTCATTGTGCCTCAGGAGGTAATTCTTGATGCAGATGTTGCATTAATATTTTGCTAGAAACTAATTAGGATACACCTGAGTTCTCGTGTGAAGATGCTTTGAATAGAAAAATGTCCATGGCTTGATATTTGGCTGCTCAAATGTGTGTATACTAGGCAAGATGGGGGAGTCTTGGGAGTTCTTTGCTAGTCTTGCTTCGAACCTTTTACCTATCTCTACATGTAAGTGAAAACCTGGTTAACTTTGGCAACTACTGCCGACCCATACACAATCGCCTGATTTGTTGATAACTCAGTCGATTTTATGGCTGCTGGATCAGCGCGGAGATGCGTGTGGGAGATGTGCTTTTAGGAATAATCAATGGGTTGGGTGGGATTCGAGCCCATGACCTCTCGCTGCACACCTTACCCCACTACTGCCACCATACCAGTTGCACTTTTTCGTAGTTAAGACCTTCAATTTTTTGTGTAATTACACGTCTTTTCGGAATCAACTGTTCCAGTGAACACTCAGCGATTGTGTTCCATGCGGTCCCTACAAATTTCCAGATAAATTTCTAGGTGTTAACTGTGAAGCATGTTTTTGCACTTTTTTTTTTGTCCTGGGAGGTATGTCTAATGACTTGTGCTTATACCTTCTGTTACCAGCTCTGCTTTGTCTGGCTTCTCATCGCATTTCATTTGGGACGGCTCCAGACAAATCTTGCCAAGCTTCAGGCAGCTTCTGGCCCGTCCTAGTTCCTCCCAAACATGTACCTGGAACCTAAAAAATAGGTATCGTGATGCCTCTTGATATCTATCAAGATATGTGGCTGAGTAAGGCTGTTTGTGCCTGGCCTTTACTTTTCTAGGATATCGACTCAATACAGTGAACTGGTTCGAGAACGCAGAAGTACGCTATGTCGCGAAGAAGAGGTTTTTGCCACCAGCATTGATTTTGTCTGCAAATTTCAAAGGAGCTACAAATTGACCAACGGACATTCGAATATAACACTGGAAGTAACTATCTGAAGGGTGAACATAGAAGAAGACATATATAGTAGCAGGCCAGCTTTTAGTCCATCCTTTCACGGTGGAAAATTGTGTCATGCAAACTGTAAGCATGCTAATTCATTGTTTATGGGGAAAAGTAGGGCTGGATAGGTTGGGCATTTTCCTGCTGTGCTGCATGAAATTATCTACTGTCCAATACCACTCTCAGGCTTCTATCATTTGCAGAGATGTGTAACTAGTTTTACAGGCAACTATCTGATGAACCCGGACTCGTGTGTGCGTGCGCGTGTGTTGAACTAGCGTTCCTGTGAAATTTTCACGAGATTTGCAAGTATTTCAACAACTGGACTGGCAAATCCGACCCCTAAACGTCCGCGAGCGCTTTCGGACGGCCCCTCATTTGTCCCGCCGGACAATCACACCTTTGATGTTCAAATCCTCAAATCCATACAAATCCATCATGTATCATAAATTCATCACCAATACAACAAAGCAAAATAAACCACAATTCAATCCATATCAAATTGAAATATGACAATTCATAGATACGTGATACAAGATCTTTTTTTTTTTGAAAGATCCAACATTACTGGCATTCATTAATTTAATAGAATGAGATTACAAAAGTTTCTCAGACCAAGTGGTCGGAGAGGTACAGAGTTGACCCCGAACAAGAGGGGTGCCACCCGAGAGGAAGGAGTTTCTCCTTTCCCTCCCAATTTTCTTCCCTCATGGCTATCTCTCATGTTGGATCCCCAAAAAGGGGCGCTAAGCATGTTGCTCCGGCGAGCCGCCATTGCTCCATGTCACTCCTGATTTCGTTTACCACCTCGTTCCCGGGTCAGGCCGCCCCACCCCTTCGTCACTGTTGAAGGGAAGAGAGAGGGATATTGGCGTAATGCGATGGATGTTGTATCGAGCCTCATGGGCGAGTATATATAGAGTACAAGACTTGGAGGGTAAGACACCTCCTAGAGATAAGATGGAAACAATTCCTATCTAATCCCGGACAATCTCTAACTACCAAATATATCTCTAACATCCCCCCGCAGTCGTAGCGGTAGCGTTGCGAACAACAAGAGCGTCGTGGACGGTCAGACTGGAGAGAATAACAGTCGACGGGCTGACATCCCCCCGCAGTCGCAGCGGGAGCGTCAGGGACGGTGTCGCGTCGCGGATGCGTGGACTGTAGAGGAAGCCGATGAGTTGCTCAAGCGAGGTGATAGCCTTTGTGCCGATGTCGAGGTAGCCGAGAGCGTAGGGTGGTGTAGCCGTGGTCGAGGTAGCCGTGCGAAGAATGCCGTGGTCGATGTCGAGTCGGGGTAGCTGGTGTCGAGGAAGTCGCCGTGGAGCCGCGGGCGCAAGGAGGCGCCGAGTTAGTCATGGGCGCAGTGGTGTCGAAGTAGTGGTGCGCCGGGAAGAAGACGTAGTTGAGACGCGTCGCGCCGGGTTTGCCAAGCCCAGGGACACATCGTGGACGAAGGCACGCATCGGTGTTGCCAGCACCGGGCATGCGTAGACGGACGAAGACGAAGTTGACGAAGCGCCGCTCCAGGCTTGCCAGGCCCGGGGACACGTTGTGGACGAAGGCACGCATCGGTGTTGCCAGCACCGAGCATGCATAGACACGGACCTGCACGAGCTGTACGCCATGTCGGAGAAGTCGGACGGGCCAGCAGAGAAGAACACGATGACGATTGTGGCGTCCATCGGCGCGGGACCAATGTCACCAACAGTGGTCGGAGTAGACGAAGTGGTCGGGGTAGATGACGGGGAGACCTCGGGGCGGCGGCGTGGACCGCGTGCCGCGGCGCTACAGCCCGAAGGGGTGACGCAGCGGCGGTGTGCGGGTCGGTGCAGCCACGGGGACGGCCTCGGGCGGCGGCGGGGACCGCGTGCCGCGGCACTACAGCCCGAAGGGGCGGTGTAGCGGCGGCTCGCGGGTCGGGGCAACCGCGGGGAGAACCACAGGGCGGCAGCGCTGCGGCCCGACGGGGCAACGCAGCGGCAGCCCGTTGCTCAATCGGTGGAGGGGCGAACTGTACTCGGGAACAGCCTTCACAGGACCTGCGGAGGCGCATGCAACCGACTGATCAGGTCAGTCGCATGGCGCGGATGGAGTCGATCGCGGCGAGCGGGTGATCAATCCGATCGCACGCGAGGTCGGGGGCGCTGCTTGGTGATGATGACGGCGTCGTGGACGATGAAGTGGGGTGTCGAGCAGACCAAGGCGACGGCGGCCGGCGGGGAGCAGCGTGTCGAAGGAGGCCGGTGAAGGGTCGGTGAGCACGAGGCAGCCGGCAGGCCCAGCAAGTCCGGCGTAGCCGGCGAGCCCGGCAAACCGGCGACCCGAGGCAGCCGGCAATCGGCAAGCCCAAGGCAGCTGGCAACCGGCAAACCCAAGGCAGCCGGCAAGCCGGACGTACCGGCAGGCCCGGCAGCCGGCAGTCCTAGTGCAGCCGGTGAGGGGCCGGCAACCGGCAGGCCT
Organism: Elymus sibiricus; assembly: GCA_039707655.1. Classification (NCBI taxonomy): domain Eukaryota; kingdom Viridiplantae; phylum Streptophyta; class Magnoliopsida; order Poales; family Poaceae; genus Elymus; species Elymus sibiricus. Next base: position 103,120,531 of record CM077673.1, read on the forward strand.
AAGGCAGCCGACGATCCCGAGGCGGCCGGCGAGTGACGACGGAGACGGTAGGTGGATGATGCAGGCGTCCTGTTCGGCGCGGGGCGGCGACGGCCGGCGTAGAGCGACGGGCGGGTAGATACGCGGACGACGGCCGTGACGGTGTCGGAGTAGAGGCGCGGGGTCGACGGCGGCGGTGGGCGACGCAAACCGATCTTAGATCGGAAAACCAAAAAGAAAACGCCGATCAAAACGACCGGCGGAAGAGAGAAAAATCTGGATCAAGAGATCGGGGAAAAGACTCTCTAGGACAGCCGGTCAACACGACTGGCGGACGAACCCTAGGTACGGGCGGCGCGGTCCCCGACGGCAGTCATGGAGGCCGACCGCCCCGGGGGCGGCGCGCGGTGCGGAAGCGTTGGGCGGCGGCTAGGTCTAGGAACTTGCGGTAGATACCATGTTGAAAGGGAAGAGAGAGGGATATTGGCGTAATGCGATGGATGTTGTATTGAGCCTCATGGGCGAGTATATAGAGAGTACAAGACTTGGATGGCAAGACACCTCCTAGAGATAAGATGGAAACAATTCCTATCTAATCCCGGACAATCTCTAACTACCAAATATATCTCTAACATCCCCCCGCAGTCGTAGCGGTAGCGTTGCGAACAACAAGAGCGTCGCGGACGGTCAGACTGGAGAGAATAACAGTCGACGGGCTGACATCCCCCCAAATTCGCAGCGGGAGCATCGGGGACGGTGTCGCGTCGCGGACGCGTGGACTGTAGAGGAAGCCGATGAGTTGCTCAAGCGAGGTGATAGCCCTTTGTGCCGATGTCGAGGTAGCCGAGAGCGTAGGGTGGTGTAGCCGTGGTCGAGGTAGCCGTGCGAAGAATGCCGTGGTCGATGTCGAGTCGGGGTAGCCGGTGTCGAAGAAGTCGCCGTGGAGCCGCGGGCGCAAGGAGGCGACGAGTTAGTCATGGGCGCAGTGGTGTCGAAGTAGTGGTGCGCCGGGAAGAAAACGTAGTTGAGACGCGTCGCGCCGGGTTTGCCAAGCCCAGGGACACATCATGGACGAAGGCACGCATCGGTGTTGCCAGCACCGGGCATGCGTAGACGGACGAAGACGAAGTTGACGAAGCGCCGCTCCAGGCTTGCCAGGCCTGGGGACACGTCGTGGACGAAGGCACGCATCGGTGTTGCCAGCACCGAGCATGCATAGACAGGGATCTGCACGAGCTGTACGCCATGTCGGAGAAGTCGGAGGGACCAGCAGAGAAGAACTCGACGACGATTGTGGCGTCCATCGGCGCGGGACCAATGTCACCAACAGTGGTCGGAGTAGACGAAGTGGTCGGGGTAGATGACGGCGACGCTGGCGACGGACTGGTGCTGGACGAAGAAGAAGGGGGTGGACTGGCGGCGCGGCTCGGGTGGGTGAGCTGCAGCAGTGCCGAAGAAGAGCGGAGGTGGCGGCCTGGCGGCTGCGGCGGCGGCTGGTTAGGAGTGTGGCGACGATGCTCGAAGTAGGCGAGAAAGAACCCGACAACATGACGAAGACCGGCACGGACGATGGCGTTCCCGCGCCTAGGAAGGCGGCGCGGCACATGCCACGTAGAAGTCGACGCGCGGGAACGGCGGAGTGGACCGCACATCGCGGCGCTAAGGCCCGAAGGGGCGACGAAGCGGCAGCGCGCGGGTCGGGGCAACGGCGGGGAGACCTCGAGGCGGCGGTGTGGACCGCGTGCCGCGGCGCTACGGCCCGAAGGGGTGACGCAGCGGCGGCGTGCGGGTCGGTGCAGCCACGGGGACGGCCTCGGGCGGCGGCGGGGACCGCGTGCCGCGGCACTACAGCCCGAAGGGGCGGTGTAGCGGCGGCTCACGGGTCGGGGCAACCGCGGGGAGAACCACAGGGCGGCAACGCTGCGGCCTGACGGGGCAACGCAGCGGCGGCCCGTTGCTCAATCGGTGGAGGGGCGCGTTGTACTCGGGGACAGTCTTCACAGGACCTGCGGAGGCGCATGCAACCGACTGATCAGGTCAGTCGCATGGCGCGGATGGAGTCGATTGCGGCGAGCGGATGATCAATCCGATCGCACGCGAGGTCGGGGGCGCTGCTTGGTGATGATGACGGCGTCTTGGACGATGAAGTGGGGTGTCGAGCAGACCAAGGCGACGGCGGCCGGCGGGGAGCGGCGTGCCGAAGGAGGCCGGCGAAGGGCCGGTGAGCACGAGGCAGCCGGCAGGCCCAGCAAGCCTGGCGTAGCTGGCGAGCCCGGCAAACCGGCGACCCGAGGCAGTCGGCAAGCCCGACGCAGCCGGCAAGCCCGGCAGCCGGCAGTCCCAGTGCAGCCGGTGAGGGGCCGGCAACCGGCAGGCCTAAGGCAGCCGACGATCCCGAGGCGGCCGGCGAGTGACGACGGAGACGGCAGGTGGATGATGTAGGCGTCATGTTCGGCGCGGGGCGGCGACGACCGGCGTAGAGCGACGGGCGGGCAGATGCGCGGACGACGGCCGTGACGGGCTGTCACGGCGCGCGAGGCCGTCGGGTCGGAGTAGAGGCCGGCTGGTCGCGCCGGTGTCGGAGTAGAGGCGCGGGGTCGACGGCGGCGGCGGGCGACGCAAACCGATCTTAGATCGGTAAACCAAAAAGAAAACGCCGGTCAAAACGACCGGCGGAAGAGAGAAAAATCCGGATCAAGAGATCGGGAAAAAGACTCTCTAGGGCAGCCGGTCAACACGACCAGCGGACGAACCCTAGGTACGGGCGGCGCGGCCCCCGGCGGCGGTCATGGAGGTCGACCGCCCCGGGGGCGGCGCGCGGTGCGGAAGCGTTGGGCGGCGGCTAGGTCTAGGAACTTGCGGCAGATACCATGTTGAAATGGAAGAGAGAGGGATATTGGCATAATGCGATGGATGTTGTATTGTGCCTCATGGACGAGTATATATAGAGTACAAGACTTGGAGGCAAGACACCTCCTAGAGATAAGATGGAAACAATTCCTATCTAATCCCGGACAATCTCTAACTACCAAATATATCTCTAACATCCCCCCGCAGTCGTAGCGGTAGCGTTGCGAACAACAAGAGCGTCGCGGACGGTCAGACTGGAGAGAATAATAGTCGACGGGCTGACATCCCCCCGCAGTCGCAGCGGGAGCGTCGGGAACGGTGTCGCGTCGCGGACGCGTGGACTGTAGAGGAAGCCGATGAGTTGCTCAAGCGAGGTGATAGCCCTTTGTGCCGATGTCGAGGTAGCTGAGAGCGTAGGGTGGTGTAGCCGTGGTCGAGGTAGCCTTGCGAAGAATGCCGTGGTCGATGTCGAGTCGGGGTAGCCGGTGTCGAGGAAGTCGCCATGGAGCCGCGGGCGCAAGGAGGCGCCGAGTTAGTCATGGGCGCAGTGGTGTCGAAGTAGTGGTGCGCCGGGAAGAAGACGTAGTTGAGACACGTCGCGCCGGGTTTGCCAAGCCCAGGGACACATCATGGACGAAGGCACGCATCGGTGTTGCCAGCACCGGGCATGCGTAGACGGACGAAGACGAAGTTGACGAAGCGCCGCTCCAGGCTTGCCAGGCCCGGGGACACGTCGTGGACGAAGGCACGCATCGGTGTTGCCAGCACCGAGCATGCATAGACAGGGACCTGCACGAGCTGTACGCCATGTCGGAGAAGTCGGAGGGGCCAGCAGAGAAGAACTCGACGACGATTGTGGCGTCCATCGGCGCGGGACCAATGTCACCAACAGTGGTTGGAGTAGACGAAGTGTTCGGGGTAGATGACGGCGACGCTGGCGACGGGCTGGTGCTGGACGAAGAAGAAGGGGTGGACTGGCGGCGCGGCTCGGGTGGGTGAGCTGTAGCAGCGCCGAAGAAGAGCGGCGGTGGCGGCCTGACGGCGGCGGCGGCGGCTGGTTAGGAGTGCGGCAGCGATGCTCGAAGTAGGTGAGAAAGAACCCAACAACGTGACGAAGACCGGCGCGGACGATGGCTTTCCCGTGCCTAGGGAGGCGGCGCGGCACATGCCACGTAGAAGTCGACGCGCGGGAACGGCGGAGTGGACCGCGCATCGCGGCGCTAAGGCCCGAAGGGGTGACGAAGCGGCAGCGCGCGGGTCGGGGCAACGGCGGGGAGACCTCGGGGCGGCGGCGTGGACCGCGTGCCGCGGTGCTACGGCCCGAAGGGGTGACGCAGCGGCGGTGTGCGGGTCGGTGCAGCCATGGGGACGGCCTCGGGCGGCGGCGGGGACCGCGTGCCGCGGCACTACAGCCCGAAGGGGCGGTGTAGCGGCGGCTCGCGGGTCGGGGCAACCGCGGGGAGAACCACAGGGCGGCAGCGCTGCGGCCCGACGGGGCAACGCAGCGGCAGCCCGTTGCTCAATCGGTGGAGGGGCGCGCTGTACTCGGGGACAGCCTTCACAGGAGCTGCGGAGGCGCATGCAACCGACTGATCAGGTCAGTCGCATGGCGCGGATGGAGTCGATCGCGGCGAGCGGGTGATCAATCCGATCGCACGCGAGGTCGGGGGCGCTGCTTGGTGATGATGACGGCGTCGTGGACGATGAAGTGGGGTGTCGAGCAGACCAAGGCGACGGCGGCCGGCGAAGAGCGGCGTGTCGAAGGAGGCCGGCGAAGGGCCGGTGAGCACGAGGCAGCCGGCAGGCCCGGCAAGCCCGGCGTAGCCGGCGAGCCCGGCAAACCGGCGACCCGAGGCAGCCGGCAACCGGCAAGCCCAAGGCAGTCGGCAAGACCGACGCAGCCGGCAGTCCCAGTGCAGCCGGTGAGGGGGCCGGCAACCGGCAGGCCTAAGGCAGCCGACGATCCCGAGGCGGCCGGCGAGTGACGACGGAGACGGCAGGTGGATGATGTAGGCGTCATGTTCGGCGCGGGGCGGCGACGACCGGCGTAGAGCGACGGGCGGGCAGATGCGCGGACGACGGCCGTGACAGGCTGTCGCGGCGCGCGAGGCCGTCGGGTCGGAGTAGAGGCCGGCTGGTCGCGCCGGTGTCGGAGTAGAGGCGCGGGGTCGACGGCGGCGGCGGGCGACGCAAACCGATCTTAGATCGGAAAACCAAAAAGAAAACGCCGATCAAAACGACCGGCGGAAGAGAGAAAAATCCGGATCAAGAGATCGGGAAAAAGACTCTCTAGGGCAGCCGGTTAACACGACCGGCGGACGAACCCTAGGTACGGGCGGCGCGGCCCCCGGCGGCGGTCATGGAGGCCGACCGCCCCGGGGGCGGCGCGCGGTGCGGAAGCTTTGGGCGGCGGCTAGGTCTAGGAACTTGCGGCAGATACCATGTTGAAAGGGAAGAGAGAGAGGGATATTAGCGTAATGCGATGGATATTGTATTGAGCCTCATGGGCGAGTATATATAGAGTACAAGACTTGGAGGGCAAGACACCTCCTATAGATAAGATGGAAACAATTCCTATCTAATCCCGGACAATCTCTAACTACCAAATATATCTCTAACAGTCACCACCACATCCGGATCTGGTTAGGATGCCCCTCCTGTCACCACCGCCGGTGCTCCCTGGCAGGCCGCCCATCCCTTCGTCACCTCCCCTTCATGTACGTGATACAAGAATGGATCACTCAGCGCGGCGATGGTGGCCACGCCTCTTTGCGCGTGTTGATCTCCTTCATCTCAAGTCACTTCTTACCTTACGGATCCAAAAGGGTAGAGTCGGCCAACTGATCCTCGAATCCTCCATGCCTCGAGTCAGCTGCAATCTCTCTTTTTTCGAGCTCAATTGATACGAAATTCTTCGTCTTCTTGAGCTCCCATTTGACATAAGCATCATACTTCTCCAAGGCTATCTTCTCATTCTCAAGTTGTAACTTGTTGTTTAACCTCTTCCGGTCTTAATCCATCTTCTCTTTTTGCACATTTAAGAAGAGTTTGTACCTCTCCTCCTTCTCTTTCTTTTGCAGGTGGAAAATGGAGTACAGACGAGGGAGGAGGAAAACGATTTGATGGATTAGGTCAATTTAGAGGGATTGAGGGTGGATCCAGTTTGTCGGATTTGGCGCGGCGGACACGTCCGAGTCTCCTAATATCTGCCTCAAATATAGACTACGTTTGAGGACCTGACAGTCCAAACGTATAAGGACAATTTGAGACGTGTGATTGGTTTACATTTTTGCGACCGGTCACTAATCAGGTTGTCCGCCCACAAGTTTAGGGGGACGGGAACAGGGTCAGGCTTTAGATGCTCCATGGACATATTTGCACATCAACGACCGTTCATATAATATTCTCACCGGATACGTGTACAAAATGATAATGTGCCACCTACTCCATCTCTCTGTCTCTGTCTCTGTGTATTTCTCAGTTTCTTGAACCCGTACATCTAAAGATGGCTTTGCATTTCTTTACAAGAAAACCGAAAGACCGAATGTTTAAGCACGTAGGATTAATGTCACAATGCACGATCTTTGTGCGCATGCATGAATTGAGGCAACCCAGAGAGATATAAAATGGCGGGAGGAAGAAGAAGACGGCAACATCGATCGTCCCTGCCTGTGAGCACTTGCTCTTGTGCTTCTTCATACTCCACTTTGCTAGGAAGAAGCAAGCAGCCATATTTGGTAGCAATGGCAGCGTCGAGGCACAGCACCGTCGTCTTGCTCGTCGTGGTCATGGTGGCGGTGGCAGTGGCGGCGGCGCTGCTGCAGCCGGCGGAGGCGGCAGCGGCGACGAGGCACCGCGCCGACACCCACGTGCTCTGGTACCCGGGAACCAGGCAGCGTAGCCCCAGCGGCTTCCGGGGCTTCCCTCGCTCCAGGCTGTCGCCACCGTCCACGGGCAGGCTAACGCCGCCGTCGCCCAGCGCCAGGCCGATGACGCCGCCGCCGTCTCAGGCGCAGGCGCCGCCCGCACCCATCTCGCCGCCGTGCACCGCCGCGAACCCGCAGCCCGGCTTCCCCGGCATGCCGGTGGGCGGCGCGGGCGGGTTCGGAGGGTCGTCGCCCTCGCCGCCGTCGGCGCCGACGGACTGCGTGACGCCGCTGGCGGGGCTGATGACGTGCGCGTCGTTCCTGACGGGGAGCGACCCGGACACGCCGACGCCGCAGAGCGAGTGCTGCGGCGGGCTGGGCATGTTCCTCAACAGCTCGGCGGCGGCGGACGACCGGTCGCTGCGGTGCCTGTGCCCGGTGATCCTCGGCGACGTGAACCGCATGCTCCCCAAGCCCATCGACCCCGTCCGCATGATGTACCTCCCCATCGCCTGCGGCGTCGTCCTCCCGCCTCAAGTCCTCTTCATCTGCTTCAGTACGCCAACGCCATTAATCTCCCTCTCTCTCTCCCACTCATGATGGATTGATGATGATGATCTTGGAAACTATGCAGCTGGGCAGCCGACGCCGCCGGTGGTGAACCGGATTCCTGACTCCTGGAAGACCTCATCTTCTTCAGGTCAGCTACTCACTCACATGCACAGTACTGCTGTAACTTCTGAAAGTGAAAAAATCCCATGCATGGTTAAGCTCGGTTGCTTTCAGCTGAATTCTGATGTCTTCCATCTGCTGTGCAGCCATGTCGCCTTGAGCTGGTTCCTGCCGACGATCGGATTCGGATTTGGTTACTGCTCATCACGCAGCCCAGGGCACAATTAACCTCGGGGCATATCTATCAAGTTTAATTAAGATTACACAAACATCAAAAACTAGCTGGTTATTACCGACTGCAACCATCAGAGTGGTCAACGCATCATGCGCCACTTGTGGTGTAGTATTACTGATCGATGTAATAGCTACCATGTTTTTTTTTCTTATTATTATAAGAATGTAAACAAATACTCTATATAAGAGCAGATTGCATTGAAGGGAGTATTGTTTCACACTATTTACATGGGTTTTTCGTTTGATGATCCTGTACGCAAAACACTATAATGCCCATCTTGCCCTGGCTTGTGTTCAGTAACTTGAGTCTTCGATATTAGGCTGATGATGAATGTCCTTTCATAAATTTTCCGTCCAGTTACTTAAAAAAAACGTTTCCGTCTAGTCAAAGAGCTTTGACCATTTACGGGACGTTCCATATGTCACTTACATGTCGGATTCATCCGAGTAAAAACAAAATGAAAACTCTCTCCCCTCTCTCTATCACCTACATGGGGGGCCCACATTTAAATAGGAGAAAAAGAAAACTCCCCCCCCCCAGCACACTTTTACAGGTGCGATCCACCTAAAAACAAATTTGCTAATTCTCATTCAGATGAGATTTAGCGAAGCCTCATCTAAATTGTCCTCCACATGATATGGGATACTGAGGTTTCGTGCATTTTCTTCATCCTGGGTTGCTGTTTGACTGCTCAAACGGATGTATCGTTAATTGAGATAAATCAAGATCCTTACACTCATCATAGAATATATTTTTATATTGTACCCATTTGAATTTGTAGATGTTGATAACTTTCAATATAAATTTGGTTTGACTTACAAACTTAATAGGGGAAGTAAAAAGGAACAAAAAGGGTAAAATCAAAGAAATATGGAAATATTTATTACAAGTCTTTTAGATAGGCAAGATAGCCCGCTTCTTCCCTTGATCTTTCTTTCCCTCTTCCCACCGGGGTTCCGCTTGCTTGCTTGGTGGAGGCTGCTGCCCTGCCGCTGGTACCGTAGAAGGCTCCAACGCGCCGTACGTGCGAGCAAGCCACACCCAGAACGCCACGAGCCCGGCGATGTAGACGGCCACGACGCAGACGCAACCGGCCAAGGCACGGGTGTCCTTGACCGCGGTGGCCAGGACCGCGGCCACCATGAGACCCAGAACGCCTACGCCGAAGCCGTAGACTCCTACGTCGCGAAGCTTCTCGACGACGGTCACCGGCGTGCGCGGCAGGAACAGCTCCGCGTAGGACTTGACGAGGAAGAGCACCGACCAGTAGGCCCCGTACGAGAGCACCAGCGGCAGCCGCCATGGGACGCTGCTGAAGAAGGAACGGGACCGTCCTGACATGTAGGCGTAGATCGTAATCGAGGTGATACCTACAGGGCAGACGATCTGGCAGGCGACGGCCATCACCCACCTTTTGGTACGGGATACGTGCGCCATGGACTCCCCGAGCGTCCGCGCCGGCGTCGCCATTGGTTAGCTATACGTCGAGCTCTGCGTCTTCCACGGTGTTATGTTGGAGTACTACATGTCGTGGTTACATATTACTACCAGCTACACATGTTGTGTGTATACGGGGCACGGGAGGCTGCGACCAGGAAGCAGAATCAGGAGACTGCCCGCAACCCCCGCGTCGCCTTACCTAGGCGACTCAGGGGCGACCAGCGCCGCCGGCCCTCGGCCCCTCCCACCCGTCCGTTTCCTCCCCGCCGCCGCCAGAGGTCTTGCCGGGCTAAGCTCGGGCAGTGCTGATGACGGCGGCGGCGGGGCTTCCTCCGTGCGCGCAGCTGTGGGGCACAGATCCGACGGCGGTGGTGCGTGGCTCGGCCGTGATGCGGCGGCGAGGTGTCGCCGGATCCTGGTGGAGGCGCGGTCGACGATGACGGAGGTGGCCCGACTATCTCGCGGCGGTGGCGCCCCCCTGCAGACGCGGCGGCGAGCGACGGCCAGTTCGGGCCTAGATGGGCTCGGACGGGCCTCTATCGTCCCTTGGCAGCAGGCTGGTGTGGGGCGCTGATTCGGCTGCTGGGCACCGTGGTGATGTCGGCGGCCGGCAAGGCGGCGGTGGGCTGGTTCTTCTCCATCCAGCCCCATCGGATCCCTGCTCCAATCTGTCGTGGGTTCCTCAAGTGACAAGATGAAGATATGCCTAACGCCTGTCCTCCTTGATCTGGTCGGAGTGTCGGGTTCCGGAAGGCTCCGCCGGCGAACTCCCATGGGCGCGATATGCCTGGAGATTGCTGGATCGGGTGGGATTCGGTCGTGCCCATTGGTTCTCCGTTAAGGAGGGAGCGGTGCGAAGCTCTGCTCTCTGTTGCCATCACGGGATATGTTTAGTTCCATGGTGAAGTCAGAGGCGAAGAATGTCATGGAAGCCGAGATCAGAGGACTAGTAATGGTGATTGGAGCCTTTGTTGCGATGAGGAACTTGCTTCATGTTTCGGATTTTGTAGCGGTGGTATGTAAGTGGGGGTGACAGCACAGGTGCGGTTCAAAGTCTTACCTCTCAGGGTGAAAATCTAAGGTCTGGCCTTAATTGGTTGTGCCTGGCAATGGCCTTGTTGAAAGCATTGTTTTGAGAGCGGGGACTATCTTCAGGGTGAAAACCCAAGATCTACAATCGGGTGACGACGGCGTTTGTGCACTGTTTCCTTCTTTGAGGCGTCGCTTTTGGAGAACTTGGACTTCATGTGTTGTTTTGGTGGTGGTTGTACTGCTGCTGCAAGGACTGGAACTCTGTAGCGGGGCTTTTCTTTTTTCTTTTTTTAGTTTTTTCTTTTTTATCTTTTGGCTGTGTGCATCCGTAATGCCATTAGGGTATTGCGTTGTTGCAGAGGCTGAGTGTAATTGGTATCTTCCCGATATTAATATATTCCCTTTATCGAAAAAAAAAATACGGGGCACGGGAGCAATGCAAGCCTAATTCGGACTCCTCGGATATATGGAAACGGTAAAGAAACAGTGCTAGCGAACAGTGACAATCGCTATCTATTGATAATGATGATGTACATATTTATATCTCCTGAAGAGGCGCATCGCACAGACGCGACGGTAACAAAGAGCGGGACTAGAGGGACGTGTCAGTTAGATTAGGATCGCGAGTGTTGGGGGGGGGGGGGGCGCACGTCGGTTCCTTAAACATAGATTTCCTTAATTAAACTATTTAATTAAATCCTAACACTCACCCTAATCTCTGCTTCAATTATTCTTGTAAACATTATCATCATCATCTTGATCAGTCTGCTCCAAAAACCATGTAGGAAAAATATGCGGAGATATGTACAATATGTCATCAAAAACTCCTTTCAAAAACCCATTGAGAAAATAAGGAGGAACCGACATATCACAATCATGCATTTCTATTGCCTCATTAAAAACCTTCCATGAGAAACCATTCACGAAAAACTTATAAGGGAAAAGAGTACAATATCAAAGATCCGAGGATCGCAAATAGATTATTATTCAGGGATACACCCCCCCTGAACTTTGCAAATCTCGAAGTCGTTTCATACCAATTCCTTTGATATACTTCTCAAATGAAGAACCTGGTAATGACTTTGTAAACAAATCAGCAAGATTATCACATGACTTTGTTTGCAAAATATTTATCTCCCCGGTTTGTTGTAACTGATGGGGATAAAGTAGCTTAGGAGAAATATGCTTTGTAATATTACTCTTTATATAACCTGTTTGCATCTGTGTGATACATGCAGCATTATCTTCATAGATAATGGTGGGTGATTCCAATGATCCAATCCCACTTGAACTTTCAATAAAGGTTATCATTCTGCGAAGCCATACACATTCACGTGATGCTTCAAACAAAGCAATAATTTCAAAATAATTCATGGACGTACCCACCAGAGTTTGTTTTGTCGACTTCCAAGAAAAGGTCATACCTCCACTCAAGAAGACAAAACCAGTCTGTGCTCTGGCATTATGGGGATCTGATAGATATCCAGCATCACAATATCCCACCATGGTTCTGTCTTGATTTTTCTGATAGAACAAACCAAGATCTTTGGTGCCTTGAAGATATCATAAAATGGTTTTCACACCAACCCAATGCCTCTTATTTGGTTATGCACTGAATCTAGCCAATAAATTTAGTGCAAATGATATATCAGGCCTCGTGCAGTTTGCTAGATACATTAGTGCTCCAATAGCACTGAGGTAAGGGAACTCAGCTCCTAATACCTCTTCTTCATCATCCTTAGGTCTAAATGGGTCTTTATCTCTATCAAGAGATCTAACAACCATTGGTGTTTTCAATGGATATGCTTTATCCATATTAAATTTCTCAAGAATCTTTTGGATATAAGCAGACTGGTGAACAAGTATTCCCGGAGGAAGATGTTCAAGTTGTAAGCCGAAACAAAATTTAGTCTTACCCAGATCTTTCATCTCAAACTCCGTATTAAGATGATTACTTGCCTCATGTATTTCTTGTGTAGTCCCAATGATATTCATATCATCCACATACACAGAAATAATACAAACTCCATTTTTAGATTTCTTGATAAACACACATGGCCAATCACTATTATTTGAGTAACCCTTCTTAAGAAGGAATACACTCAGTCGGTTATACCACATTCTTCCCGACTAATTCAAGCCATACAATGACTTTTGAAGTTTTACACAATACATGTTGCGATTAGCCTTTGGATTTGGAAGTTTCATTCCCTCAGGAACTTTCATATAAATATCGGAATCCAGTGACCCATATAAATATGTAGTCATAACATCCATCAGTTGGATAGACAAATTCATTTTCACTGCCAGTGATATTAAATATTGAAACGTTGTTCCACTCATAACAAGAGAATATGTTTCATCGTAATCGATGCCGAGTCTCTGCGTGAACCCCTGTGCTACAAGCCTCGCTTTGTATATCACCACCTCATTGTTCTCGTTCCTCTTACGACGAAAACCCATTTTGCTCCCACAGGAAACACATGCTGAGGAGTGGGTATTACTGCAGTAAATACCCCTCTTTTTATGAGCGAGCGCAATTCATCCTCAATTGTTGCCTTCCATTTGGACCAGTCGGAGCGCTTCATGCACTCTGCCATGGACTTAGGTTCTCGATCCAACTCAAGGCCTTCTACAATTCTAGAGGAGAAATAAATGTCGACAACTATAGTCTTTCTGTTGTATGATTCTCCTGAATCAATATAGTTAATGGATATTCCATCAATACGTTTTGATCCTTCGTGATTTCCCTCAACAATTGGATCAAGGTCTTCCGATGTCCCAACACCAAAATTTATGTGCACACTCGTGCTGGGTTCTGGATGGCCAACATCCTTTAAGTGTCCTTCAAGCCTAGGTTGAATATCAACATCTCGTTGAGTTGCATTTTGGTGGGGAACGTTGCATGGGAAACAAAAAAATTCATACGAACACCCAAGATCTATCTATAGAGATGCATAGCTACGAGAGGGAGAGTGTATCTACATACCCTTGTAGATTGCTAAGCGGAAGCGTATATAACGTGGTTGATGTAGTCGTACTCTTCACGATCAGATCGCGATCCGATGCGATCTTGCGCCGAACGGACGGCACCTCCGCGTTCAGCACACGTGTGGCTCGATGACATCTCCTCCTTCTTGATCCAGCAAGTGAGGGAGGAGAAGCATATGGGATCTCAACCAGCACGACGACGTGGTGGAGATGATGGTGGAGCAATCCCGACAGGGCTTCGCCAAGCGCTACCGTAGATGCGATCTAAGGAGGAAACAGAGTAACGGGAGAGGGAGGGCTGCCACCGGGGCGTAGGAATTGGTGTGTGCAGCCCTCTCCTCCCCTCCACTATATATAGGAGGCAAAGGGGAGAGGGGAGGCGCAGCCTTGACCCCTCCTCCAAGGGAGGGGCCGGCGGCCAAGGGAGAGTCCTCCCTTTACAAGGAAGGAAGGAGTCCCCCTCCTCCAAGGCACCTCCGGGGTGCCTTGTCCCTTTGGGACTCTTGCCCCCAAGCCTAATTCGCCTCTAGGGGCTGATGCACCTGGCCCATGATAGCTAGGGCGCACCCACTATGGACCATGTGGGCCCACGGGGCAGGTGGACCCCCCAGTGGACTCCCGGAACCCTTTTCGGCACCCCGGAACACTACCAGTAATGCCCGGAACTTTTCCAGCGACCAAAATAGGACTTCCCATATATAAATATTTACCTCCGGACCATTCTGGAACTCCTCGTGACGTCCGGGATCTCATCTGGGACTTCGAACAACATTCGGTCACCAACGTACATATCCCAATACTACTCTAGCGTCACCGAACGTTAAGCGTGCGGACCCTGTGGGTTCGAGAATCATGTAGACATGATCGAGACACCTCTCTGGCCAATAACCAATAGCAGGACCTGGATGCCCATAGTGGTTCCTACATATTCCACAAAGATCTTCATCGGTCGAACCACGATGTCAAGGATTCAGTCAATCCCGTATGCAGTTCCCTTTGTCTAGCGGTATGTTACTTGCCCGAGATTCGATCGTCGGTATCTCCAAACCTAGTTCAATCTCGTTACCGGCAAGTCTCTTTACTTGTTCCATAATACAAGATCCCGTGACTAACTCCTTAGTCACATTGCTTGCAAGCTTCTTGTGATGTTGTATTACCGAGAGGGCCCAGAGATACCTCTCCATCATACGGAGTGACAAATCCCAGTCTCGATCCATGCCAACCCAACAATCACCCTTGGAGATACCTGTAGAGTACCTTTATGATCACCCAGTTACGAAGTGACGTTTGATACACACAAGGCATTCCTCCGGTGCCAGGGAGTTGCATGATCTCATGGTCTTAGGAACAGATACTTGACATGAAGAAAGCAGTAGCAATAAACTAATATGATCAAATGCTACGCTTACGGTTGGGTCTTGTCCATCACATCATTCTCCTAATGATGTGACCTCGTTATCAAATGACAACTCATGTCTATGGTTAGGAAATTTTAACTATCTTTGATCAACGAGCTAGTCTAGTAGAGGCTCACTAGGGACACGGTGTTGTCTATGTATCCACACATGTATCTGAGTTTCCGATCAATACAATTCTAGCACGGATAATAGACGTTTATCATGAACAGGGAAATATGATAATAACCAATTTATTGTTGCCCCTAGGGCATATTTCCAAGAGTCTCCCACTTGCACTAGAGTCAATAATCTAATTCACATCGCCATGTGATTCACACCCAATGAGTTCTGGGGTTTGATCATGTTTTGCTTGTGAGAGAGGTTTTAGTCAACGGGTCTGCAACATTTAGATCCATGTGTACTTTGCAAATTATGTCATACTGTAGATGCTTCTATCACGCTCCACTTGGAGCTATTCCAAATGACTGCTCCACTATACGTATCCGGTTTCCTACTCAGAGTCATCCGGATCGATGTCAAAGCTTGCATCGACGTAACCCTTTACGACGAACTCTTTATCACCTCTATAATCGAGAAACATTTCCTTAGTCCTCTAGTTACTAAGGATAATTTTGACCGTTGTCCAGTGATCCACTCCTGGATCACTCTTGTACCCCCTTGCAAAACACGTGGCAGGGCACACACAGCATGGCATACCGTATAGAGCCTATGGCTAAGGCATATGGGACGACCTTCGTCCTTTCTCTTTCTTCTGTCCTGGTCGAGCTTTGAGTCTTACTCAACTTCACACCTTACAATACAGGCAAGAACTCCTTCTTTGACTGATCCATTTTGAACTCCTTCAAAATCTTGTCAAGGTATGTACTCATTGAAAGTCTTATCACGCGTCTTGATCTATCTCTATAGATCTTGATGCCCAATATTTAAGCAGCTTTTTCCGGGTCTTCCTTTGAAAAACTCCTCTCAAACAACCCTTTATGCTTTCCAGAATTCTACATCATTTCCGATCAACAATATGTCATCCGCATATACTTATCAGAAGTGCTATAGTGCTCCCACTCACTTTCTTGTAAATACAAGTTTCTTATAAACTTTGTATAAACCCAAAAGAGCTTTGATCACCTCATCAAAGCGCATATTCCAACTCCGAGATGCTTGCACCAGTCCATAGAAGGATCGCTGGAGCTCTCGTGCCTTTTAGCATCCTCAGGATCGACAAAACCTTCTGGTTGTATCACATACAACCTTTCCTCAAGGAAATCATTAAGGAAGCGATGTTTCGACATCCATCTGCCAGATTTCATAATCGAAAAATGCAGCAACTGCTAACATAATCCCAACAGACTTTAGCATCGCTACGGGTGAGAAAGTCTCATCGTAGTCAACTCCTTGAACTTGTTAGAAACCTCTTTGCGACAAGTCGAGCATTATAGATAGTAACATTACTACCAGTGTCTGTCTTCTTAAAGATCCATTTATCCTTAATGGCCTGTCGGTCATCGGACAAGTCTACCAAAGTCCACACTTGGTTATCATACATGGATCCTATCTCGTATTACATGGCCTCTAGCCATTTGTCGGATTCTAGGCCCATCATCGCTTCCTCATAGTTCGTAGGCTCATCGTTGTCTAACAACATGACTTCCAAGACAGGATTACCGTACCACTCAGGGGCAGTACGTGTCCTTGTCGACCTACGAGGTTCGGTAGAAACTTGATCTGAAGTTTCATGACCATCATCATTAGCTTCCTCTTCAATTGGTGTACGCATTACAGGAACACCTTTCTGTTCTACGCTACTTTCCAATTCAAGTGAAGGTTTGATAACCTTATCAAGTTCTACCTTCCTCCCACTCACTTCTTTCGAGAGAACCTCCTTCTCTAGAAAGGATCCATTCTTGGCAACAAAGACTTTGCCTTCGGATCTGTGATAGAAGGTATATCCAATTGTTGCTTTAGGGTATCTTATGAAGATGCACTTTTCCGCTTTGGGTTCGAGCTTATCAGACATAAGTGTCGTAACCCCAAACTCTTAGAAACGACAGCTTAGGTTTCTCGCCAAACCATAATTCATACGGTGGCGTCTCAATGGATTTAGATGGTGCCCTATTTAAAGTGATTGTAGTTGCCTCTAATGCATAACCCCAAAACGATAGTGGCAAATCAACAAGAGACATCATAGATCGCACCATATCCAATAGAGTATGATTATGACGTTCGGACACACCATTACACTATGGTGTTCCAGGTGGCGTGGGTTGTGAAACAATTTCCACATTGTCTTGCATACCAAAGTCGTAACTCAGATATTCACCTCCACGATCATATCGTAGACATTTTATGTTCTTGTCACGATGATCTTCAACTTCAGTCTGATATTGCTTGAACTTTTCAAAAATTTCAGAATTGTGTTTCATCAAGTAAATATATCTGTATCTACTCAAATCATCCATGAAGGTAAGATAATAACGATATCCACCGTGTGCATCAACACTCATTGGACTGCATACATCAATATGTATTATTTCCAATAAGTCACTTGCCCACTCCATCGTACCGGAAAATGAGGTCTTAGTCATCTTGCCAATGAGGCATGGTTCGCATGTCTCAAGCGATTCAACATCGAGTGAGTCCAAAGATCCATCAGCATGGAGCTTCTTCATGCGCTTTACACCAATATGACCTAAGAAGCAGTGCCACAAGTATGTGGTACTATCATTATTAACTTTCCATCTTTTGGCATCAATTTTATGAACATGTGTATCACTACGATCGAGATTCAATAAACCATTCACATTGGCTGCATGACCATAGAAGGTATTATTCATGTAAACAGGACAACCATTATTCTCTGACTTAAATGAATAGTCTTATTGCAATAAACACGATCTAATCATGTTCATGCTCAACGCAGACACCAAATAATCATTTATTTAGGTTCAACACTAATCCCGAAGGTAGAGGGAGCGTGCGATGGTGATCACATCAACCTTGAAAACACTTCCAACACACATCGTCACCTCACCCTTAGCTAGT
Source organism: Elymus sibiricus (assembly GCA_039707655.1). Taxonomy (NCBI): domain Eukaryota; kingdom Viridiplantae; phylum Streptophyta; class Magnoliopsida; order Poales; family Poaceae; genus Elymus; species Elymus sibiricus. The sequence continues at coordinate 103,138,050 of CM077673.1, forward strand.
CTCCGTTTATTCCGCAGCTTTTGTTTTGAGTTACCAATATTAGCAACTGAACCGGTATCTAATACCCAGGTGCCACTAGGAGTACTAGTAAGGTACACATCAATAACACATATATCAAATATACTTTTGTTGATGTTGCCAGCCTTCTTATATACCAAGCATTTGGGGTAGGTTCGCTACTAGTGGCCGTTCCCCCTTACAATAGAAGCACTTAGTCTCGGGTTTGGGTTCAACCTTGGGTTTCTTCACTGGAGCGGCAACTGGCTTGCCATTCATGAAGTTTCCCTTCTTGCCCTTGCCCTTCTTGAAACTAGTGGTCTTACCATCAACACTTGATGCTCCTTCTTGACTTCTACCTCCGCGGCCTTAAGTACCGCGAATAGCTCCAGGATCATCATCTCCATCCCTTGCATGTTATAGTTCATCACAAAGCTCTAGTAGCTTGGTGATAGTGACTGGAGAACTCTGTCAATCACTATCTTATCGAGAAGATTAACTCCCACTTGATTCAAGCGATTGTAGCACCCAGACATTCTGAGCACATGCTCACTGACTGAGCTATTCTCCTCCATCTTGTAGGCAAAGAACTTTTCAGAGGTCTCATACCTCTCAACACGAGCATGAGCCTGAAATACCAATTTCAGCTCTTGGAACATCTCATATGCTCCATGGCGTTCAAAACGTCTTTGAAGCCCCGGTTCTAAGCCGTAAAGCATGGTGCACTAAACTATCAAGTAGTCATCAGAACGTGTCTGCTGGACGTTCACAACATCCACAGACGACGCTTGAGGGGGTGGCGCACCGAGCAGTGCATCAAGGACATAAGCCTTCTATGCAGCAATGAGGACAAACCTCAGATCACGGACCCAGTCCGCATTATTGCTACCATCATCTTTCAACTCTATTTTCTCTAGGAACGTATCAAAATACATGGGAGCTACAACGCGAGCTATTGATCTACAACATAATTTGCAAAGATATCTTTAGACTATGTTCATGATAATGAGTTCAATTAATCATATTATTTAAAAAACTCCCACTCAAATCAACATCCCTCAGGTTGTCTAAGTGTGACATGATCCAAATCCACCAACCCAAGTCCGATCATCACGTGAGATGAGGTGGTTTCAATGGTGAACATCTCCATGTTGATCATATCTACTATATGACTCATGTTCGACCTTTCAATCTCCTGTGTTCCGAGGCCATGTCTGTACATGCTAGGCTCGTCAAGGTTAGCCCAAGTATTCCGCGTGTGTAAATCTGGCTTACACCAGTGATACGTCTCCAACGTATCTACTTTTCCAAACACTTTTGCTCTGGTTTTGACCTCTAATTTGCATGATTTGAATGGAACTAACCCGGACTGGCGCTGTTTTCAGCAGAACTACCTTGGTGTTATTTTTGTGCAGAAATAAAAGTTCTCGGAATTGGACGAAACTTTTTGTGGATTTTTTCTGAGAATTATAATGAATTATGGAGCGAAGACCTGCCAGAGGGAGGCCACCTGTGGGGAACAAGCCAACATGGCGCCCCCTAGGCCGCCACCTCCTGTTCTTCCTCGGGAGGGCTGATCTGGAGTCCGTTTGGGGATTCAGAGAGAGGAAATCGTCGTCGTCATCATCACCAACCCTTCTCCATCAACACCACCATGATGCTCACCACCGGGAGTGAGTAATTCCTTTGTAGGCTTGCTGGATGATAACCCACAAGTATAGGGGATCGCAACAGTTTTTGAGGGTAGAGTATTCAACCCAAATTTATAGATTCGACACAAGGGGAGCCAAAGAATATTTGAGAGTATTAGCAGCTGAGTTGTCAATTCAACCACACCTGGAGATTGAATATCTATAGCAGAGTGATTAGTAGCACAGTAGTATGATAGTTTTGGATAGCAGTAGTAGCAGTAACGGTAACAGTAGAAGTGATAGCAATAGTTTTGTAGCAAGTGTAACAGTAGCAGTAGCAATAGTAACTTAGCAAGAACAATATGTGGAAAACTCATAGGCACTGGATCGGTGAACTCGTTGGATGATATTCATCATATAATAGTCATAACCTAGGGCGACACAAAATTAGCTCCAGTTCATAAATGTAATGTAGGCATGTATTCCGTAAATAGTCCTACGTGCTTATGGAAAAGAACTTGCATGACAGCTTTTGTCCTACCCTCCCGTGGCCGCGGGGTCCATAAGGAAACTAAGGGATATTAAGGCCTCCTTTTAATAGAGAACTGGAACAAAGCATTAACACACGGTGAATACATGAACTCCTCAAACTACGGTCATCACCGGAAAGTATCCCGACTATTGTCACTCTGGGGTTTGCGGATCAGAACACGTAATAGGTGCATAGGTGACTAGCAAGATCGGATCAAGAACATAGATATAATGGTGATAACATAAATGGTTCAGATCTAAAATCATGGCACTCAGGCCCTAGTGACAAGCATTAGGCATAGCAAAGTCATAGCAACATCAATCTCAGAACATAGTGGATACTAGGGATCAAGCCCTAACAAAACTAACTCGATTACATGATGAATCTCATCCAACTCCTCACTGACCAGCAATCCTAAGAAGGAATTACTCACTCCCGATGGGGAGCATCATAGAATTGGCGATGGAGAAGGGTTGATGATGACGAAGACCGAAGATTCACCTCTCTGGAGCCCCAAACGGGCTCCAGATCTGGCCTCCCGATGAAGAACAGGAGGTGGCGGCGGCTCCGTATCGTAAAACGCAATGAAACTTTCTCCTTGATTTTTCTCTCCAAAAATAGGATTTTATAGCGTCAGAATTAGGGTCAGTGGGGCCACGAGGTGGGCACAACCCACCAGGGCGCGCCGGGGGGGCTGGCGCGCCCTGGTGTCTTGTGCCCAGCCAGGGCCCCCCCTCCGGTGGTTCTTGGCTCCAGTATTTTTTATTTATTGTAAAATAAATCTTCAAAAAGTTTCGTCCAGTTCCGAGAACTTTTATTTATACACGAAAATAACGCGATGGTAGTTCTGCTAAAAACAACGTCAGTCCGGGTTAGTTTCATTCAAATCATGCAAGTTAGAGTCCAAAACAAGGGAAAAAGTGTGAGGAAAAGTAGATACGACAGAGACGTATCAACTCCCCCAAGCTTAACCCATTGCTTGTCCTCAAGCAATTCAATTGACAAACTGAAAGTGATAAAGAAAAACTTTTACAAACTCTTTTGTTCTTGTTTACATATATATGCTTAAGTAGCACCCAAGTTTTCAGCAAAGATTATGACTAACCATGACAACAATAACTCTTAGAAATTATATTAACTCATATCAATGACATAAGTAACTAGCGAGCAATAATAACATATCTCAAGCGCCAACACTTTGTCAAAACAATCATGATATAATATGACAATAGTGGTATCTCGCTAGCCCTTTCTGGGACCGCAAAACATAAATGCAGAGCATCCAAAGTTCAAGCAGCGACTAAACATTGTAATTCATGGTAGAAAAGATCCAGTCATGCTGCACCCAACAATAACTATACACAATGCATGAGGATGACAATAGTGCTCTCAGGTCTGGCGCTTATTTGAGAAGGTGATGACTCAACAAAAAAGTAAATAGATAGTCCCTTCGCAGAGGGAAGCATGGATTTGCAGCGGTGCCAGAGCTCAAGGTTTAAAACACATATATATATAATTTTGGGAGGTACACCCTTCCTGTCAACGTTACGACCAAGAGTTATCAATATCTTCCATGTTAAACACATTAGCGGCGGTTCCCAAGAGGTAAAAGTAAAGGTTTACTCCCTCTCCACCAACAATCACACTCCACGGCTAGCCGAATCCACGGGTACCGTCCATACCAACAACATTCCTGGGGGAGTTTTGTTTAATTATTTGTAATTTTTGATTTCGGGACTGGGAATCCCTATTACCGCCCCTCTCGTGTAAGGACAAGTGAATAAACACTCATCATGAGAATAACCCACTTAACATGGAAGATACTGACCGCTCCCTGTCGCTCCATGAGCGGTCCACGCACACAAAACAGATGTTTATTTGAATTTTTAGAGGTGGCACATGCAAATACTTGGAACGGCAGGGTAATACCACATATAGGTAGATATAGTGGACTCATCTGGAATAACTTTGGTTTAAGGATTTTGATGCACAAGCATTATTCCCGCTTAGTACAGGCGAAGGCTAGCAAATAGATTGAGAAGCGGCCAGCTAGAGAGCGAAAACGGTCATGAGCATGCATTACATATAATAAACATTGACTACTAGCATGAGTAGGATATGGACACCATGAACATAAATATCATGAAAGCTATGTTGGTTTTGATTCAACTACATGCGTGAACATGTGCCAAGTCAAGCCACTTGAAACATTCAGAGGAGGATACCATATCACAACCATTTTAATGCATGTTGACATCCAAGATAAATCAGTATCCACTCCTAGCTACTTAAGCATGGCATGAACAACTATAATCTCTAATTGTCATTGCAAACATGTTTGATCATAATATGCTGAATCAAGGATACTAGGCTAAACATATTTACAAAAACAAAAACAAGTTGAATTCATATCCGCTTTTCTCTGCCACAGTCACTTCATCAAATATCGTCATTATTGCCTTTCACTTGCACGACCGGAGGATAAGAAAATAATAATAGTGCAAGAATGTCGTGGACTAAGTTGGAATCTGCAAACATTTTATTCACGAGGAGAAGACAAGGTAACATGGGCTCTTTGTTAGATTAACATTAGTGCATATGAGAGCCACTTAACATTTTCATCGTGGTCTTCTCCTTGGTACGACTCAAATAAAAGAAAAAGAATTTCAGAGAAACACACTGAAATATTTTTGGAGTTTTTGTTTTTTTCTTGAAGAAGGCAAATTAAAAAGGAAAAACAAAAATGAGAAAAACTATTTACACGGGAAAGCTCCCAACAAGTAAAAGAAGAAAAGAGAAATCTTTTTGGGTTTTCTTTTGATACTACAACTAAATTAAGCTAGAAAGAAAAACCGAAAAGAAGTAGGAAATATTTTTAGATTTTCTCGAAGTTTTTCAAACACACAAGAAGAAAGCGAGAAAATAAATCTAGCATGGATATTACAATGAAAAAGTATGAACACCGACAACTGGAATGAAATGTGTGAACATGAATGTAATGTCGATGGAAATACGTACTCCCCCAAGCTTAGGCTTTTGGCCTAGCTTGGTAATCACCATCCGTAGTAACCATCCGGTCCTAAGTAAAAGTGAGGTGGAGGCGGCACCTGAGCGTCCCACCCCTGGGGCTCCTCCTCAGCAGCTGCTAGGTTGTTTCGGTAGGCTGTAATGTCATCTGGCATGATCCTGTATCTGTTCCTGGCAATAGAATCAAACAGAGCAGGTGCGGGCAACGGAATAACATCACGGGTTTCTATGCTGAATACTAGGTTGTAATGAATGTCACGGAAAGAATCAGTTGCCTCAATAAATTGGTGATCCTGCAACGCCTTGTGATCTAGATAAACTTGGGACAAGAGATAATCATGTGGGCGAATCTGAACATTAAAGTGTCTCGCTAAGCGAGTAGCATAAATACCACCATGTATCTTTCCCTTAGTCCTTTTAAGGTGTAAGCGGCGTGCAATAATAGCCCCCATGCTAAAGGTGTGATCATTATACAGTGCACAGCGTAAAATGGCGAAGTCGAGGGCACTGAGTGCGCCAACCTTCTCCCTAGCGGTTAAACACTTTGCGATGAACAAAGCAAAGTAATGCACAGAAGGAAACTGCAAACTGGTAGCAGTAGCGTTTGACGCGCCTCTATCTTCACCCACTTTTAAAGTGAGGAGAAAATCCTCGAACTCCGCTGGTCTAGGTTCTCTTAATTCCCCATCAGAAGGGATCAAGCATATGTCGCAAAAGTCAGTGAGCGGTATTTTGTGAGTTTCAGCGTACAGTTTAAACTGCACCTCAGGAGGATTATTCTTTCTCAGAAAATGAAAACTTTGCACAAACGAATTTGTAAGGATGTGGTGTTGGTCACTCTTAGCTGCGAGGAACTCGGTCAGCCCAGCATTTGCAACAAATTGAGCGAACTCTTGATGGAACCCGGCCTCCTCCATGAAGGCATCATACGGCCATTCGCACGGCCGCACCTCCACCGTTATCGGAGTGTGGAGGTCATTGTCTGATGATTCCCCAATGAATCCTTTGGCATTTTTCTTGGAGGAGAACTTCCTAAAGAAATCCATCTTATTCCTACAATAAAGATTCTGAAAATTTTAGCCTACAAAAGTTTTGTCAACGAAACTTTGTGAAAATGATAGCAACTACTCCCAAGGATGCATAAAGGCCATATTAAGCATTCAATCTCATCTATAGCAGCACCAAGAGTAGCTAATTACTCTAAAAATAACCCACTAAATCAAAAACTAATTGGAGCAATGGAGGAGTCACATACCAAGTAGCAATCCCTCCAAACAGTTTCGGAAATGGAGCTTTGAGCAAAGACATCGAAATCCGCGGGTTTGAGAGCAAGAACACGGGAATGGAAGCTATGGTGATTTTTTTATGGGGGTAGGGGATGACATGGGCTAAGGGAATAAGTGAGGGGGCCCATGTGGGGGCCACCACCCACCAGGGCACGCCTGGGGTTGCTGGCGCGCCCTGGTGTCTTGTGGGCTCCAGGTGCACCCCCCCCTCTGATGTTATTTGCACTAGAAATTCAGAAATATTCAGAAAAAAATCGTATCAAATTTTCAGGACATTCTGAGAACTTTTATTTTGGGTCATTTTTTATTGCACGGGGAAAACAGAAAACAGGATAAACATGGCATTTTATTTTATTTGACTAAGTTAAACAGAAAATAAAAGGTGGGAGCGGAAGATTGTGCCTACTAGATTCATCAACTTCATACCTCTCAAAAATGAACCATTAATAAGGTTGATCAAGTCTTATTAACAACCACTTCCGATTAGCATGAAACCGAAGAACTTTCGTAAAACACTAAGTTACCTCAATGGGGATGTGCATATCCCCAACAATAAGTATATCATATTTATTTTTGGTAGTAGGTAGAGGTAATTGAAAACTTCCAATAGTGAGTGTCGGAGATTCTTCAATAACATTTATACCATTCACTTGGAATTATTTCTTCGGAAAGTGCACCGTGTGCTCATTACCATTGATATGAAAAGTGACTTTGCTTTTATTGCAATCAATAACAGCCCCTACAGTATTCAAAAAGGGTCTACCAAGGATAATCGACATGTTTTCGTCCTCGGGCATCTCAAGAATAACAAAGTCTGTTAAGATAGTAACATTTGCAACAACAACGGGCACATCCTCACATATACCGATAGGTATGGCAGTTGATTTGTCGGCCATTTGCAATGATATTTTAGTAGGTGTGAGTTTATTCAAATCAAGTCTTTTATATAAGGAGAAAGGCATAAAACTAACACCAGCTCCCAAATCACACAAAGCAGTTTTGACATAGTTTCTTTTAATGGAGCAAGGTATAGTTCGTATTCCAGGGTCTCCAAGTTTTTTAGGTACTCCATCCTTAAAAGAATAATTAGCAAGCATGGTGGAGATTTCAGCTTCAGGTATCTTTCTTTTATTAGTGATGATGTCTTTCATGTACTTTGCATAAGGGGCCATCTTTAAGATATCAGTTAAGCTGGTACGCAAAAAGACTAGCCTAATCATTTCAGCAAAGCGTTCAAATTCTTCATCATCCTCTTTCTTAGATGGTTTAGGTGTAAAGGGCATGGGTTTCTGAACCCATGGCTCTCTTTCTTTACCATGTTTTCTAGCCACAAAGTCTCTTTTATCATAACGTTTGTTTTTAGGTTGTGGGTTATCAAGATCAACAGCAGGCTCTACTTCAACATCACTATCTGGTTCTTTATCATTGTTAGGTTGAGTATCCTCATGAATATCATCATTATCATTTTCATTATCACTAGGTGAATGTTCATTATCAAATTGAGTTTCAGCATCAGAAATAGAGACATCATTCTTATCAGGAGGTTTTTGTATCTCAGGTTCACTAGAGGTATGCAAAGTCCTATCATTTTTCTTTTTCTTTTTCTTTTTAGAAGGACTAGGTGCATCAGTATTAATTCTATGAGAGTCTTGTTCAATTCTTTTAGGATGACCTCCAGGATAAAGTGGTTCTTGGGTCATTCTACCTCCCCTAGTTACTACTCTAGCAGCAAAATCATTCATATTATTATTCATTTCATCAAGTAATTCTTTTTGAGATTTAGCAACTTGTTCTAACTGAGTTTGAACCATAGAGGCATGTTTTCCTACACCTCTAACATCATTACTGATTCTAAATAGCAAGTCACTCAAGCGAGCAATCATATCAGAATTATATTTCAATTGTTTCAGAACATGTGCATTGAAGTGATCTTGCTTCATAATATAGTTGTCAAACTCATATAAGCATTGACTAGGATGTTTATTGTAAGGGATATCACCGTCATCAAACTTTAATAAAGAATTTACCTCTACCACCTGTGGAGGTGGTGGTGTGTCAAGGCCATGTATTTCTTCAATAGGTGGTAAATTCTTAACCTCCTCAGCTTTAATACCCTTTTCCTTCATAGATTTCTTTGCCTCTTGCATATCTTCAGGACTGAGAAATAAGATACCCCTCTTCTACAGAGTGGGTTTAAGTGGTGGTTTGGGAAGAGTCCAATCATCATAATTCTTCAATTTGTTATTCAATAATTCCTCAGCTTGTTCAACAGTTCGTTCCCTGAAAACACAACCAGCACAACTATCTAGGAAGAACCTAGAAGCATCAGTTAGCCCATTATAGAAGATATCAAGTATTTCATTTTTCTTGAGAGGATGATTAGGCAAAGCATTAAGCAATTGGAGAAGCCTCCCCCAAGCTTGTGGGAGACTCTCTTCTTTAATTTGCACAAAGTTAAATATTTCCTGTAAGGCAGCTTGTTTCTTATGAGCAGGAAAATATTTTCCAGAGAAGTAGTAAATCATATCCTGGGGACTACGCACACAACCAGGAGCAAGAGTATTGTACCATGTCTTAGCATCACCCTTTAATGAGAACGGAAATAATTTGAGAATATAGTAGTAGCGAATCTTCTCATCATGAGCAAAGAGGGTGGCTATATCATTCAGCTTAGTAAGATGTGTCACTATAGTTTCAGTTTCATAGGCATGGAAAGGATCGGATTCAACCACCGGAAAGTATCATAGGCATAGTAGTAGAGAACCGGAACAAAGCATTGACACACGGTGAATACATGAACTCCTCAAACTACAGTCATCACCGGAAAGTATCCCGACTATTGTCACTCCGGGGTTTGCGGATCAGAACACGTAATAGGTGCGTATGACTAGCAAGATCGGATAAAGAACATAGATATAATGGTGATAACATAAATGGTTCAGATCTGAAATCATGGCACTCGGGCCCTAGTGACAAGCATTAGGCATAGCAAAGTCATAGCAACATCAATCTCAGAACATAGTGGATACTAGGGATCAAGCCCTAACAAAACTAACTCGATTACATGATGAATCTAATCCAACTCCTCACCGAGCAGCAAGCCTGTGAAGGAATTACTCACTCCCGGTGGGGAGCATCATGGAATTGGCGATGGAGAAGGGTTGATGATGACGAAGACCAAAGATTCCCCTCTCCGGAGCCCCAAACGGGCTCCAGATCTGGCCTCCCGATGAAGAACAGGAGGTGGCGGCGGCTCCGTATCGTAAAACGCGATGAAACTTTCTCCTTGATTTTCCTCTCAAAAAATAGGATTTTACAACGTCGGAATTAGGGTCAGTGGGGCCACGAGGTGGGCACAACCCACCAGGGGGCGCCGGGGGGCTGGCGCGCTCTGGTGTCTTGTGCCCAGCCAGGGGCCCCCCTCCGGTGGTTCTTGGCTCCAGTATTTTTTATTTATTGTAAAATAAATCTCCAAAAAGTTTTTTCCAGTTCCGAGAACTTTTTTTTTGCACAAAAACAACACCATGGTAGTTCTGCTGAAAACAGCGTCGGTCCGGGTTAGTTTCATTCAAATCATGCAAGTTAGAGTCCAAAACAAGGGCAAAAGTGTGAGGAAAAGTAGATACGACAGAGACATATCACTGGACGGTGCTGGGATTGGATGAGATTGATCATCTAATCGAGTTAAGTTTGATAGGGAATTGATAATCCCCAAGTGCAAGGAATCATCGTAGCAATTTCCAAAAGTGGAAGTGATAAGTATGGAGTGTCGAACCCACAAGCATTCTACATTGTTTCCATGAGCATGAACACAAGTGTTCAAGGTCGACCCTCACTTCTCCAATGCACAACCTTCCAATCACTCTCTTTCTGAAAAACTTCTTAGGCAAGAGGCAAGTAATTATTTTTGTATTTTTCATTATTTAATTTTTTTTTGTTTCACCCACAACTAAAGAAAGCAAAAATAGAAAACAAAATCTACTTAGTGAAGAAAGCAAACAAGCACACACGAGAATATCAACCCCACGCTATTGTTCCCCGGCAACCGCGCCAGAAAAGAGCTTGATAATCCCCAAGTGCAAGGAATCATCGTAGCAATTTCCAAAGGTGGAAGTGATAAGTATGGAGTGTCGAACCCACAAAGAGCTAAAGGTAAGATCAATATTCTCTCAAGTCCTATCTGCCACTGATACGACTCTACGTACGCCGAACGTTTGCTTCCAACTAGAAACGAGAAATAAAACTACGTTGTGGGTATGAAGAGAATAGCTTTGCATGATATCGGAGAACTAAAATATAAAAATAGGTGTTGTTATCATAAAGTTAGAATATATTACAATATATTACAAATAGCGAGTGTGGAATAATGATGGGTCGGTGTGCGGAATTGTCCTAGGCAATTGTTAACAAGATCGGTAATCATAATTGCAATTTTATATGAGGGAGAGGCATAAGCTAACATACTTTCTCTACTTGGATCATATGCACTTATGATTGGAACTCTAGCAAGCATCCGCAACTACTAAAGATCATTAAGGTAAAACCCAACCATAGCATTAAAGCATCAAGTCCCCTTTATCCCATACGCAACAACCCCCTTACTCGGGTTTAAGCTTCTGTCACTCTAGCAACCCACTATAAGCGAATCATGAACGTATTGCAACACCCTACAGCGGGAATCCTTCATGTGTGCGCGGCACGGAAGGCACCATAGGACAGCACCAAAATAAACATACAACTCAAACCAATCTAGATCATCAATCAACCCATAAGACAAAAGAAATCTACTCAAAACATCATAGGATGGCAACACATCATTGGATCATAATATGTGGCATAAAGCACCATGTTCAAGTAGGGGATTACAGCGGGATGCGGGAGAGTGGACCGCTGAAAAGATATGACGACGGTGATGAAGAAGGTGATGTTGATGAAGACGATCACCGCGGCGATGGTTCCCCCGATGGCACTCCGGCGCCACCGAGAGAGAGGGGGAGAGGGTCTCCCCCTTGTGCTTCCTCCTCCATGGCCTCCCCCCTAGGTGGGGAGAGGTTCTCCCTCTGGTCCTTGGCCTCCATGGTGATGATGGCCCCTCCGTCTTCCTCCTCCATGGTCTCCGGTGATGGTGACCCCCTCCGGCAGGGTGCCGGAGAGGGCCAAGATTGATTTTTCGTGGCTACAGAGACTTGCGGCGGCGGAACTTCTGATCTAGGTTTCTTTCTGGAGGTTTCTCGATTTATAGGAGTACTTGGCGTTGGAATCATGTCAGGGGGGTGCTCGAGGAGCCCACAAGCCAGGGGGCGCGCCCTAGGGGGGGCGCCCCCTAGGCTTGTGGCTTCCTCGGGAATCCTCCCGGTATCTTTTTGCTCCGGTATTTTTTATATTTTCCAAAAATATTCTCCGTAAATTTTCAACCCATTCCGAGAACTTTTATTTCTGCACAAAAACATCACCACGGTAGCTCTGCTGAAAACAGCGTCAGTCCGGGTTAGTTCTAATCAAATCATACCAAAATCATATAAAATTATTGTAAACATGGCATGAATACTTCATAAATTATAGATACGTTGGAGACGTATCAGGCATGATCCCTAGTATCCACTATGTTCTGAGATTGATGTTGCTCTGACTTTGCTATGCATAATGCTTGTCACTAGGGCCCGAGTGCCATGATTTCAGATATGAACATATTATATTACCTCTGAATATAAGATTGATTTGGATCCTATCTTGCAAGTTGTATGCACCTATTACGTGTCTTGATCCGCATACCCCAAGGTGACAATAATTGGGATTCTTTCCGGTGATTGCCGTAGTTTGAGGAGTTCATGTATTCACCATGTGTTAATGCTTTGTTCCAGTTCTCTATTAAAAGGAGGCCTTAATATCCCTTAGTTTCCAATAGGGTCCCGCTGCCACGGGAGGGTAGGACAAAAGATGTCATGCAATTTCTTATTGCAAGCACGTATGACTATATACGGAATACATGCCTACATTATATTGATGAATTGGAGCTAGTTATGTGTCGCCCTAGTGTGTAACTGTTACATGATTGATGTCATCCAAATCATTATCCATCACCGATCCACGTGCCAACACTTTACATATACTGAATCTTGCTAAGTTACTATTGCTACTGCTACTGTCACAACTGCTACAAAATTGACGTTGTCACTATTACTGTTACTTTTGCTACTACTAATTGCCGTGCTACTAAACCTTTGCTGCCGAGAGAGATCCCAGGTGCGGTTGAATTGACAACTCAACTATCAAGGCCAATAAATATTCTTTGGCTGCCCTTGTGTCGAATCAATAAATTAGGGTGAAATACTACCCGTGAAGACTGTCGCGATCCCCTATACTTGTGGGTTATCAAGACCTTTTTCTGGCGCCGTTGCCGGGGAGCATAGCTCTATTTATTGTGTTAACTTGAGGATATCCAATTGCCACTATGAAGAATCTGAAAGATAATTGAACTAAGATCATCCCCACTCATACGATAGCAGGTAAAGAACTGCCATCTAGCTCTGCTTTTGATTCACCTACTGTTTTGAATTAGCTTGTTACACAACCGCCTGTTGATCGTCCTGATATGTCACATGAACTTGATGATGCTACTTCTAAAATTAATGATGATACTATTGCTACACATGTTCAAACTAAAATTGTGCCACTGAATGAATTACTTGGTGCTCATATTGTTAAATCTAGAGAACTTGAAAACACTGAAACTGATGAGGACTTTGAATCACCTGTTACACCTCGCTCTCCTAATAGATATGAATTGCCTCATGTACCTGAAGGTTATGTCATGGATAAGGAAACAACTAGTGATTTCTTTGCTTGTGAAAATAGAGATGATTTGAAGAAACTGCTATGCAAACTAAAAGAAAAATCTATGATGGAGAAAATGAAATATGACCCTAAATTTGCTACTTCTCCTATATTTGTTACTGATAAGGATTATGACTTCTCTGTGGACCCTGAGTTAATTCCTAAAGTAGAGTTGACGTGGCTTGAGACTGCATCGGTATTTCCCCAAAGAGGAAGGGATGATGCAGCACAGCGACGGTAAGTATTTCCCTCAGTTAAGAAACCAAGGTATCGAACCAGTAGGAGGATCATTACCACTACGTAAACAACACCTGCACAAAAAGAACAAATACTTGCAACCCGACGCGAAAGAGAGGTTGTCAATCTCTCTACGGTAAAAAGATAGATTAGGTAATGATAGATTGGAGAGATAGATCTCTCAAGAACACAAAATAAAAAGGGAAAATAAAAAAGTGCAGCAAGGTATTTTTGGGTTTTTGTAATAATAGATCTGAAAACAAAAGCGGCGAAAAGATAGATCGGAAAACAATATGTTGGAAAAGTAGACCCGGGGGCCGTAGGTTTCACTAGTGGCTTCTCTCATGAGTATAGCACACGGTGGGTGAACAAATTACTGTTGGGCAATTGATAGAAGATCAAATAATCATGACAATATCCAAGGCAATGATCATTATATAGGCATCACATCCAAGATTAGTAGACCGAAACGATTCTGCATCTACTACTATTACTCCACACATCGACCGCTATCCAGCATGCATCTAGTGTATTAAGTTCATGGAAAAACGGAGTAATGCAATAAGAACGGTGACATGATGTAGACAAGATCTATTCATGTAGGAATAGACCCCATCTTTTTATCCTTAATAGCAACGGTACATGCATGCCTCGCTGCCCCTTCTGTCACTGGGAGAGGATACCGCAAGATCGAACCCATCACAAAGCACCTCTTCCCATGGCAAGAAAAATCGATCTAGTTGGCCCAACTAAACCAAAGATTTGAAGAAGAAATACGAGGCTATAAGTAATCATGCATATAAGAGATCAAAGAAGACTCAAATAATATTCATGGATAGAAACTAATCATGAACTCGAAATTCATCGGATCCCAACAAACACACCGCAAAAGCTTACTTCAAACAGATCTCCAAGAGACCATTGTATTGAGAATCAAAAGAGAGAGAGGAAGCCATCTAGCTACTGCCTACGGACCCGTAGGTCTATGGTGGACTACTCACACATCATCGGAGAGGCACCAATGAGGATGATGAACCCCTCCGTGATGGTGTTAGATTGGATCTCGAGGTTCTGGAACTTGCGGCGACTGGATGTGTTTTTCGTCGACCCCTCTAGGGTTTCTGGAATATTTGGGAATCTATGGGCATCAGAGGCGGTGGAGAGGGGTCTCGAGGAGGCCACAACCCATCAGGACATGGCCTTGTTGAAGGGCATCATGGCCTTCAGAAACTTACGCTTGACCCAGGTGTCATCCACATCCTTGCTGCCATGATCTCAGAGGGCAACGACAAGAGTAGTTACCCTCCTCTAGAGCTCACACGGTTCCTCATCTTCTATCATTACAAACTCATCTGACTAATCAAGCACAACCTCATAGTTCGGCCGTTGAATGCTTGAGCTGCCCTTGTACATGGAGACAATGTGTTCCCAACACTCTTTAGCAACAGTGAAGGGACGCAGGTGAGCTAGGTCTTCGGTAGGAACTGCAACTTGGAGTATGAACAAGGCAGAGGAATTTAGCTGTTTATCAGCCTCTTCTCTTGGGATGAGGTTGCGTGGATCACGAGGATAGTATCCTTCTTCAATGAATCTCATGAGTTGAATTGAGATGTGATCCAAATGAGACTTGATACGAAAAACCCAATTAGCAAAATCATTCTTAACAAGTTTAGGAGGAGGACCGAGATTAACTATATGAGGAGGGTGCACCGGTCCTCCATAGACCAAGGGAGGGGGAACTGAGGCAAAGGTCCCCGACCCATTAATTCCTTGAGAACGAGTGTCCTTATCAGCACTAGCCCCCTCCTTACCGGAGTTGACATCCGATGTCGAGTTAGTGGGATTAGCCACTTGCACCGCATCGATGGAAAGTTTAAGAGTATCAAGGAATTCTTTAAACATAGATTTGACCTCGGTCGCCACGGAGGATTTAAGCAAGGACATGGCCTCATTTAAATCCTCACGAGAGACCGTGTTAACACCCATGGCCTCGGGGAGTTCAACCGGCCGGTCCCCGTCGTCAACCGTACTCTTCGGGTGGTGAAACCCTTAATAAAGAGACGAGGCTCTGATACCAATTGAAAGGATCGATATGGTTGACTAGAGGGGGGGTGAATAGGCAACTACCAGTTTTTAACTTTTCTTTAGCAGATTAGGCTTAGCAACAAATAGGCTGGCTAGATGTGCAGCTAGGTGAGCAACCTATATGATGCTAAACACAAATAACAACTCAAGCAAGCAAGATAAACAATGTAAGTAGCTTGCGTGAAGTAAAGGTGAGAAATAACCACAAGAGGAACTGATGGAGACGAAGATGTGTTACCAAAGTTCCTTCCCGATAAAGGGAAGTACGTCTTCGTTGGAGCGGTGTGGAGGCACAATGCTCCCCAAGAAGCCACTAGGGCCACCATATTCTCCTCACGCCCTCACACAATGCGAGATGTCATGATTCCACTAGTGGTGCACTTGGAGGCGGCAGCCGGACCTTTACAAACAAGGTTGGGGCAATCTCCACAACTGAATTGGTGGCTCCCAACGACACCACGAAGCTTCACCATAATGGACTATGGCTTCGAGGTGACCTCTTCCGTCTAGGGTGCTCAAACACCCAAGAGTAACAAGATCCGCAAGGTATTAGTGGGGGGAATCAAATTTCTCTTGGTGGGAGTGTAGATCGGGGCCCTCTCAACCAAACCCTAGAGTATCAACAAGTTTTGTTGGCTAGGGAGAGAGATCGGGCAAAAATGAGCTTTGGGCAACAATGGAGCTTTGGGAAGGATAAGAGATAAATCTGCTTGGGGAAGAAGACCCCTTATATAGTGGGGAAGGGAATCTGCCCGTTACCCACCAACCAGCCGCACTTTAGCGGTAGTACCGCTCCAGGGAGCGGTACTACCGCCCAGTACTAGGGGCAGCGGTAGTACCGCTTGGTACTACCGCCCCTACTACCGCTCTGGTGGCGCAGGTTACCAGACACCTCACGAGGAAGTGTCTGGTGCCCCGCGTAGGAAACCTGGACACCCCAGCGGTACTACCCCTGTTGCCAGCGGTACTACCGCCCTCACAGAAGCAGCAGCTGCGGCTCTGGAGACGCACGACCTCAGACACTCGACAGATGAGTGTCTGATGCCCCGCGTGAGGTGCCAGAAATATACAACGGTACTACCGTAGACACGAGCGGTAGTACCAGGCGGTACTACCGTTCAGGTCAGCGGTACTACCGCCTGGATATTTCTGAGGCAGCCAAGGGCACAGGGCAGAGCTCCAGTTGCAGAAATGGACGAGTGCAAAAGTGTGCGTGTTGATTCCACCCAGCCTTTCCAAATGCGGACCCCCTCTTGATAGTACGGATTTTCCTATGACTCAAGTCCACCAACACTAAATCGTCAGAAAATAACCATCTTCTCTTTTATCATCCGGAGGGGAAAATAACCGTCTCGTGCCACCTAATAATCTGTGAAATCTTAATGCACACGGTTAGTCTGCAAATGCATTGTCATCAATCACCAAAACCATTAGGGCATAAATATGCCCTTACAATCTCCCCCTTTTTGGTGGATTGACGACAACACAAGATTTGCACAGAGAATAATATATAAGAGTATAAGCAAACCCCAAAGTCTTAGAAAATATAGACGGGCTCCCCCTAGATGTGTGCACTATTCTTAGATATGCTTTTGGAATGCAAAGTGCACAAACATAGGATCAACACTCCCCCTATATTTTATAGACAGACGACTACTTGCAATAAGAGATATACGAGATAGGTATGATTGCAAGACAAGATATGTGAGTAAGGTAAAAGGCACAAGATAGGGATGACTCACATAATATTTAAGACATAACGAAATAATAGTAGGTAGCATATGTCTTACACCATACGACGAAGTGACTGAAGTCTCACAACCATAAGCAAAGCAAGGCAACTAGAAAGAGTTCACGAGCAATGACATAAAAGAAGGCAACTCAGA
Source organism: Elymus sibiricus (assembly GCA_039707655.1). Classification (NCBI taxonomy): domain Eukaryota; kingdom Viridiplantae; phylum Streptophyta; class Magnoliopsida; order Poales; family Poaceae; genus Elymus; species Elymus sibiricus. Next base: position 103,155,565 of record CM077673.1, read on the forward strand.
AAGCAAACGCATGCTCATGACTCGGCAAATCCCTACACTCTTTCCCCCTTTGGCAGCGAGACACCAAAAGGGCAGGGAGGACTAAGACATGCAGGTGGTAGAACACAAGGACCCATCATCAGTACTCTCCAGACTCTGGAGTGTGGGAAACGGTGTCGGGCGGAGCTAGAGCAGAATTGCCAGGCAGATCATCCTTAGAGCTCCCCTTGCAGTGTCGTGAGATCCAGACCTCCTCATCAGTAATATACTCCTCAGAACCACTGTGAACCTCCAACCCAACGTGTCTGCCAAGAGCCTTGTGATGCCGTCTAGCTTCCTTCTCAGCAACATGAGCCATGTACTGACCCTTAGCCTGTAACAGAACAACTTCTTCATCTTCTCCTTGAGCTTCCTAGCCCAAGATGGTTCAGCCAGAGAAGGTGCAGAACGAGGAGCAGCACCACCCTGGACCACAAAGTCCTCATCATCCTCATCATCCTCATCTTCATCCTCAACATCATCATTAGCCAAATTAGCCTCGGGAGCAACATAGTTTGCCCATTTGTCCTTCTGACGGAGCTGCACAACCTTATGAGAAACCACCTCACCATGCTCAAAGATGATGCCTGGATGGGTCTTAGCCCACGTGCTCTCAAGAAGAAGCATCAAGTACGGGCCATAAATAGGAACCTTACGATCAAAGACAGCAGAGTGGAGTTCAGACCACATGATGTGAGAAATATCCAGAGCGGGCACCTCAGCAGAGTCCTTCACATTCTGACAGAAGAGCAACAGATCCACCAGGTAGGAGTGCACCATGTCCAAGTTGCCAACACGAGGAAACAGGGTGTTCCGGAATATGCGGTGCATAATATCAAGGAACGGCTGCAGAACATGAGTAGCTTTGCCAATAGTGGAGGATACCTTCTCAGTGGAGTAGGGCCAAAGATTGCGCTTGTGAGTTGCCGGAGTTTCCTTGTGTGGGCAAAAACCGACAGGGTCATCGAGCCCCCTGTCCTCAATGTGAAGAAGGTCCATGAACTCCTTCCATGTGGCAGACATCTTCCTCCCATTAGTCATCCAAGTCAAAGTCCTGTCATCATCAGTCCCAAAGAAAACAGTAGCATAAAACACAGCAATCATCTCAGCATCAAAGTCCTTGTTGAATTCCATGAGATGGGTGATCTGAAGCTTCTGACAGAGCTCAATAGCCTGGCCAAAGTATTGGGCATTCTTTTCCAAGAACTCCATATCAATCGACTTGACATTTGGCACAAAGATGTTTTCCTTACCCAGAAGCACGTCATTGTGAATACACAACTCCTGCTTGGTCCAGAAGGGACGGTTGCGAACATCATTCTCTTGAGGAGTGACATATGGATCGCGACGGCGAATGGCCCAGTAATCTTTGATAGGGATCTTGTCCAGGGATGGCTGCGACCTCTTGGAGGCAGTCTTCTTCGTCTGCTGCTTGGGAGGGTTGGCTGAGCTGTCTTCTTCTGAGGTGCGCGGTCGCTTGGATCCGGTCTCACGGCTCGGGTTCCTCCTACTACCACCTGGAAACCAAACGAGAACACCAAACGAGAGAAAAAGAGGGTAAAACAGTTTGCATAAGCCAAAAAAACAATTCTGAAGATTTTAACAGAAAAACATGGGCAGTTGGCATCACCAGCGGTAGTACCGCTGTCACCTGGTACTACCGCTTAGTACTACCGCTCCAAGGGGCGGTAGTACCGTGCGGGCGAAAACTGCAGGCGAACCTACAGCCGCCGGTGAGATCCGGTACTACCGGGGATGTCAAATGCACATATTTCACTGCTAAACCTTGAGAAATACTTCCTAGCAATCTTTTATAAGAGAATCACGCCCGAAGTTGACCAAAAATAGATGGAAACACCACGCATTGTACAAGACCTAGATTCAAAAAGAGGAGAACCTAGGGAGAGAAAAACGGGACAATACCGGCGTCCATGGCGAGAGGGGGGGTTGGAGATCAATTCCTCCGGACGGTTTTGCGAAAACTTGGCTGGAATCGGAGGACCGGCAACGGCCTCCGCATCCTAGGAAGCGCCCTGGAGAGAGAGAGCCACGCGAGAGAGGGGTGAATGGGTATGAGGAAGTTGCCACATCCCCTGCCCCGCCCCATATCCCTTCGTGGAACCTCACGGGCGGTAGTACCGCTGGCCCCAGCGGTAGTACCGCTTAGTACTACCGCCCAAGACAGCGGTAGTATTGCTCAGGGTGACATTAGGACAGAGAAATACCAGCAAACCAAAAGGCTTATGCAAGAGTTTCGTTTGGAAAAGAGGTTGGAGACATCAAATCTTTGAGGAACCAACAGAAAAAACATTTTGATAACACCGATCTTAATCAAAACAAGCAGGTTGGAGAGACCTTGAAACCACAAAAACGTGCTTCTCAAAAAGCAAATGCCTCGCTAGGAGGGGCGGTGGCCAAGGCCACCTATATTTGAGTCAATTGGTATGGCACCGCGAAGATTTGAACCTTGGGCCCATGACCAAAACTCGTCTTTGAAGCACAATAACCATCAATAATGGTGAATGTGAAAGAGTTTGATTACTTTATGCATAATAGGAGGAGGCATAGTTCATTGAGAGAACTAGACTCCCACTAAATCCATGCCTACATCTAGACAAGACATAATGATGAGTGTGGTGGGGTGTGCACTAAGTCAAGCCACATTGCTCGAATCAATGATATTTAGCTCATGCCTTAACTCGTGAAATCTTGCTTCATCCAATGGCTTCGTGAATATATCTGCAAGCTGTTCCTTGGTATAAAGATGAATAAGATCAATTTCTCCACGCTTGATGTGGTCCCGGATGAAGTGATGACGAATCTCAATATGCTTCGTCTTGCAGTGTTGAACCGGGTTGTTGGAGATCATGATCGTGCTTTCATTGTCGCAGTAAATAGACACTTTGTCACAGTTGACACCATAATCCTTTAAGGTTTGCCTCATCCAAAGAATCTGAGCACAGCAGCTTGCGGCGGCTACATGCTCGGCCTCGGTGGACGAGAGAGAAACACACTTCTGTTTCTTTGAAGACCAACTTACCAAAGTGCGACCAAGAAATTGGCAGCCTCCGGAAGTGGACTTCCTTTCCACACGGTCTCCCGCCCAATCCGAGTCAGTATATCCAATGAGATCAAATGAAGCACCTTTGGGGTACCATAAGCCAAAGTTTGGGGTATGAGCCAAATATCGAAAGATTCGCTTGACAGCCACATAGTGACTCTCCTTAGGTACAACTTGAAATCTTGCACAAATTCCCACACTCAACATAATATCCGGTCTAGATGCACAAAGGTAAAGCAGAGATCCAATCATGGAGTGATATACCTTTTGATCCACAGCTTTACCATTGGGATCACTGTCAAGTTGGCATTTGAGCGGCATTGGAGTATTGGCCTTGGGAGGATTGAGCTCATCCAACTTGAACCTCTTGAGCATGTCTTGAGTGTATTTTGCTTGGTTGATGAAGGTTCCTTGGCTTTGTTGCTTGACTTCGAATCCAAGGAAGAACTTCAACTCTCCCATCATAGACATCTCAAACTCTTTGGTCATTAGTGCGGCGAACTCATCATTAAAAGCTTTGTTAGAAGAACCAAAGATAATATCATCTACATATAGTTGGCATACGAACAAGTTCCCGTTAACCCTCTTAGTAAAAAGAGTGGGATCGATTTTCCCAATTTCAAACCCACGATCTTGCAACATCTCGGTAAGGTGCTCATACCACGCACGCGGGGCTTGTTTAAGGCCATAGAGTGCCTTATCGAGAACATATACATGATTGGGGAACTTGGGATCTTCAAACCCCAGGGGTTGCTTGACATATACCAACTCCTTAAGTGGACCATTAAGAAAAGCACTCTTCACATCCATTTGATATAATTTGAAATCATGATGAAAGGCATAAGCAAGCAACATGCGAATAGATTCAAGGCGAGCAACAGGGGCAAAGGTTTCACCGTAGTCGATGCCCTCGACTTGGGAGTAGCCTTGAGCCACCAGTCTTGCCTTGTTGAGAATAATAATACCATGTGCATCTTGCTCGTTCTTAAAGATCCATTTGGTTCCAATGACATTGTGCTTCTCCTTTGGTCTTGGCACCAATCGCCACACTTTGTTGCGCTCGAAGTTGTTGATTTCTTCATGCATGGTTTCAAGCCATTCCTCGTCTTCGAGCGCATCTTGTACCTTGAGGGGTTCAAAGCAAGAAACAAACGCATGATGTGCACAAAAGTTTGTTAATTGATGACGTGTAGTTACCCCTCTCTTCAAATTTCCATAAACATCCTTTAATAGGTATTGCTTGACTCTTAGATTGGAAGCGATCTTGGCAGCTCGTCTTTCAAGAATTTCCTCCATGGAAAGTTGAGGCTTGGTAACTTGACGAACTTCGGTACTAGCACCGGCTTGCTCTTGATCTTGAGCATGATCTTGATCTTTAGCTTGACCTTCATCTTGAGCTTGATCTTGGTCTTGAGTTTCATCTTGATCTTGAGCTTGCACGGGGGTGTGAGCAAGATCTTGAGCATCATGTGATGTAGAATCATCACCATTAAGTTGATGTTGCCCTTGATCTTGATCACGGGGTTGAGGGCCTTCACTTTGTTCTTCGGAAGCGTGTGGGTCGTGCGTCGGTGATGGTTCCACTTGAGGGGAACATTGTCCTTCTCCTTCAGCCACAAGGGGTTCCTCAACGGGTAGGAAGTATCCCACACCCATTCTTCTTATGGCTTGGGGAGGAATTTCATCACATACATCACAAAGACCACTTTGCTCCACTTGGGAGCCATTATTTTCATCAAACTCTACGTTACTCGTCTCCTTAATGAGTCCTGTCGTGGTTTTGTCACAGCATATGTCCTAGTGCAAGGACTTAGGGGTGAAGCCATCGCTACGGCGGTTAACTTGAAGGGGTTGATCGGGACGAAAGACACAGGTTTACCCAGGTTCGGCCCCTCTCGAAGGAGGTAATAGCCTACGTCCTGCTTTGAGTTGTATTGATTGGATATCGATTACAAGGGAGCGGATTCGCTTGACCTAGTACTCGATCAAAGGTTTCGTGCTCTAAACCGCCCAGGGAACCCACCTTTATATACACAGGTCAAGGCCCTAGGCTTACAAGAGTCTGGGCCGGGTTACATCTGGTAACCGACCTTATCTATAACTATCCTTGCCTTGTGTGGCAAACTATCCCCCGGCGGCTTACGCCTCCGGGTCACACATAGCCTTCAGGCTCTGGGCCTCTTCCAGGCCCATCTAGCAAGTCACTTCCAAGCCTTGTCCTGACCTTTCAGCCCGCTCAGGCCTTACTGCTAAGCCGCCAACCTCATGACCCGGCCCCTCCTGGGCGGGTCTCGCCACAGGGTTATATCCCCAACATTAGGCCCCAGATTGATTTGAACCGGTTCATGTCAATCTTCAAGTCTTCTAGTTAGCGAGTCTTGGATTCTCCGTAAGCACCTAACCTGCAATAAATATTCATGACCCGCCATGTGAAAAAACGGGTGACGTCATCTGTGACAAATCCAAAAAAATCCGGATGACATCACAACGGATCTTTGCATTAACTAGTCAAACCGAGAATCGACGCATTTTCTTGGCCAATCATCACCTTGCCTTCTCGATTCCCGCGCGAGACTGTTGTTGTTCCATCCCCCTCATAAATAGGCGCGTGGGGTCCTTATCCCTTTCACTTTCCCCCGTCGCCACCTCTCTTCTTCTTCTTCCTCCAGACGCTCGCGCAGCCGAAGCTCCTCCGCGCCGTCCGGACCTCGCCGTCGTCCTCAACAAGGGTCGCTGCATCACCCTGACTCTGTCCAGAGTTCGCCGGCGCTCGCCCGCATCTCCTACGCATCTCAGGTTCCATCTTCTTCCCCCTCTGAATCTGCATTAGTTCATCGGGTTTTCTTCGGGACCACCGCCGTTCATCGGAGTTCTTGCCGTAGATGAAAAAGGAAACACCTTTAGTCCTTCATCCGCTAGCCGAAAACTAGCGGCGCTCCACGTAATGCGCTTCCCATGCTCATTGTAGATGATCCCTTCACGGGGACTCGTTTATGAACTGTTTGTTCTTCGATGTCGTTTTAGGTTTAGGAAATATTTTCCTTTTATTTCCTTCCGTAGATCTCAAACGGTAGTCATAATCGGTGGAAGTTGTTTGTCCATACTTAGCAATTTTTCAATACTTACTTAGTAAACTTGACCTGTCAGGATGCTGCCGGGTCTCCCTGACGAGTTATAATTCAGTTTAAACTTGTAGCTGACGGCGGCTCATAGTTTTAATAATGACCCGTCAGATGGCGTCGTCATCTTAGAGTCATAGCTGTTTTGGTCATGCCGCGTTTTTAACCCACCACATGTCCATGCCTTTCCATAGTCCTTTAAGCCGCCGTCATGGCTAAAGCCCCTGCTTCCTGCAACTGGGTAGGCTCCGGGGTTACCGAAGAAATGCTCAACGACTTTGTAGTCAAGGGAGCTTTGCCGGCTCAAGATGTTATCCATTGGCGGGTCCCTGGCAACGAAGTCACTCCCAAGCCCCAGGATGGGGAAGTTGTTGTCTTCACGGATCATCTTCTCTGTGGCTTCTCTCCGCCCGGATCAAAAAATTTCTGGGACGCCCTGCACTTCTATAATCTGCACCCTCAAGATATTGGCCCCAACTCCGTAACCAATTTATGCCAGTTCCAAATTCTCTGTGAGGCCTATCTGAAAGAAGAGCCATCTGTTGACCTCTTCAGGGATTATCTCTATATCAACCGCCAAACAGAGATGGTGGATGGACTGAGCCTTGAACTTGGAGGTGTTTCCATTCAGATACGGAGGGACGTGACCTTTCCGTTGGCGATTCTGTCTAGTCATCCCAAGGACTGGAATAAGACCTGGTTCTACTGCAAAGATACCTCCCCAGAAGGAGAGAATCCACTGCCGGGTTATCGTCCTTACCGGCTCAGCACCGACACCGAGCTCCCAGACCGGATGTCTGCTGCAGAGCGCGCCCAGTACAGTCCAACTTTTTCAAAGATTAGGGCCCTGTTAGCCAACGGGTTAACTGGCGTCGATCTGACCCGCTGCTGGGTCTCTTGGAGAATTATGTCGTTGAGCCACCGCAACGCCTTGATGTGCCAATATACTGGTGAGGTGGATGACCCTCAGCGCTTCAATCAAACCCCCTTGACGGATCAGGATCTTAATGCAATCGTCAAATCCTTGTTGGGTGAGCCGCAAGAAGCTTGCAACAAAACGGGGTTAAGCCCTTTCTACGCTCGTAACCCGGCTCCGGAGGTGAACTTTTTCATCCTAATCTTCACTCTTTCTTTAGATGCTGCACTTCATATGCCCTTTTTAATATATCTGCCAATGCATATACTATATGCAGACCGGCTCTTCTTTCTGGAACAAGAAACTAACCACTACCTCCAAGAAGAAGAAAAGCAAGGCAACCAAAGCCCGAGCTCCGGCTCGTAAGAAGAAGCAAACAACTTAGGAGCTGTTTGGGCTGGATGACTCAGAGGTAGAACTTGATTCCCTTGGCCTTCTTTTCATGCAACTTATTGACGCTGACTCCTCTCAGGCTGACGCGGAGGCAAGCGAGGCCGGAGCTGCAGAGGTAACTATCATCTCCTCCGACTTAGAACCTCTGCCAACAGAGAGAATCCGGCGGGTCATCCGGAAAGTAAAATTTTCACATCCTCTTGCTCACTTGGACCCCGACTTTCTTTTGAAGAAGCAGCAACATGACGCTAGGCGTCAGACCCGGAGCGGCGGCTCTGAAGACCTAGTGGTCGGCTTACCTGACACTCCGGCTCGTCGAAAACGTCGCAACGAGGTATTTCATAACTTATACTTGTACTTCTGCATATTAATCTTGCGCTTGTCACTTGCTCATACTTCTTAATTTAACTATGTCAGGAATCACCTCCTTCATCTGGCGACTCAACCGCCTCCAAACTGCCTCCCCTTATTATCAACCTAGGGTAAGCTTCTTTGCATCTTCTTTATGCTTATTGCTATTCTGTTCTTGCATATAACTGATAATGAAAACTTTGTTTGCAGGGCCCAGGCTAAGAAGAGGAAACTGAGCGGGTCATCTCCCCGTCCGGATGTCTCAGAGCCGGTGGACCCGGGACTTGGAACTTCTGAGACTCTAGTGGACACCTCCGGGGCTGACCAAGGCACCCATGAAGAAACTCCTCAGCCTACAGAGCCGGTGGATGCCGACATTATAATTTCTGAAGCCAATCTGGAGACGGATCCTAAGCCGCCCAGCCCCCTGCCGACAACCCAAGATGTGCCTGCTCAAGAAGCTGTCACTATCACCGGCTCAGCCTACACCGCTCCAGCCCCTTCCAACGTGCTAACCAAGCACATCAGCAAGGATGAGGCGCCTTCACCTGAGAAGGAGAAGGCCAAACTTGATCTGCCCAACTTGGAGAAGTTGACTGCTGATGAGCTGCATTCTGGTTATCTGAACCGTCTTGCCGCGAGCCGGGACATGGAGGCCAACCTAGTTGGTATGATGAAGAGGAAGTATGAGGTACTCCACTTATCTATTCTCCATATACCCTTACGTAGCCCCCAAGGGCCGGCTTATTTTCTCGAAGATAAGCCGGGTCTTGAATATTATGTAAACTTCGATAGACCAACTTGTAGGCCCCAAGGGTCGGGTCATTATGCCAATAATGAGCCGGCACTTATTGCCTTGATAAACGCAAAAATGCCAAGTGTAGCCCCCAAGGGCCAGGTCATTATGTAAATAATGAGCCGGAACTTTTATAGAACTGATCCTGTGGACTTGTAGAGCGATGTGTAGCCCCCAAGGGCCGAGTTATCTTCATGAAGATGATCCGGGTCTTATTTGTGTTGGGGAAATTTGAAAAAACTGATACATTAGCCCCCAAGTGTCATGTATATTGCTTGCAATCTGCTTGAGACTTGTAATAATTCTCTGCAGTACCTCCAAATACCATTATAAGCCGGACAGGCGGCTTAAAAACTGATGATCTTGTTGTTTTACCATTTGTTATGTGTAGGAATCTTTAAATTCGGTTGAGTCTAACGTGATGGAGATTAAGAAGAGCCTGGCAGCGCAACAAGACGCCCGAGCTGAGGCTGAGACAAAGTGGTGGCTCTCTGCGTCAGAACTGGAGAAAATCAAGGCAGATTTTGAAACATACAAGCAAACTGCTGAAGCCAATCAAGCCGCCTTGACCAATCGCACAGAAGATGCCGAAAGCCGTCTTAAGTCTGTCACGGAAGAGCTAACCAGCCTAAAGCGCCATATAACCCGGATGACCGAAGCCGTCTTTGGTAAGCATCGCTGACTTATTATGTGATCTTTTTCCAAATATTCTCATAGAGATTCGCCTGGCGACTTACAAATTTGACCTGTTTGCAGGGCAACGAACTCGCTAGCTTCCGGACGACAACTTGTTGAAGCTGAAGGCTTTATATGCCTTCACTGAACAGTTGTATGCCGGAAGCCTGTTCACCATCAGGGCTGTCTTTGGCGAAAAAGGAGTACCCAAGCTGATCAAGGACGTGCTGAAGTGCCTTTCCACCGTCCCCAAGCACTTTGAAGAGATGAAGAGATCAGCCGCCCGCAAGGGTGCAATTTTTGCTTTAAGCCGGGCTTTGGCATATGCGCCGGAGCTCAACCCGGAGGAGATGACAGGAGGCTTCCCGCAGCTGAAGGCTGACGGGTCAGAATTTACCCAAGACGACTACGCCCGTTGCTTCAGGGCATCTCGAGTGTTGGCCAGCCAGTTAGCCGCAGTAGCTGATTTGAAGACATACCAGGCGGCTTACGACGACAACAACACTCGAGTTCGGGCACCCACATTCGAGCCAAAAGACCTGACTCCTCAACGGCGTAAGCACATCTTCGCCCCTGATGTTGACCCGTCTCCAATCTTGGATGATGAAGCTGAATTTGAAGCTTTACTCAACTGCAACTGGGATGTGGACAACCTTCAGATCCAGGAGAGTGAAGACCCGGCGTGGGATGACCCGTCGACTAGCTAGGCGAAGAGCCGGTCTTCAAGGATGTTAACCCGGGCGCAGCTGAGTCGCCGTGTTATAACTTGTGCGAAAAACTTGAGCCCCACATTTTGGGTCCTCTGAGGCCTTATAATAGCGGTAGGAAAAACTTGATTGCCTATGTTGTGCCTTCGCGCACTTTTTGAACCTCTCCAACTCATAGGCCAGCGGGTCAAAATTTCTCCAGTATGAATGTCTTGACATGACTAAATGCCTCAGTGTGAATTCATCGATTCCCACTGGCGGGTTATACTCCATGAGCAATGCTAAGCCGGGATTACCCAGAAACTTAGAATCTTATCATGAAAGACGCCTGCAAAAACAAATAGTAGAATATATACTTGTATATCTTCTGCTTTGTAAACCGGCTTTAAAGACACAGCAAGAAGAGATAACTCTTATTTTTTGTTTTGTAAGAAAAAATTGTGCTGCTTCAAAGAAGCTAGGCATAAAAGCCTGAAACCTCGTAAGCCGGCTCTCACGTGACATAAATCCGTCGTTTAAACCTTAACAAGTTCAGGGTCTTTTAAAAAAGATTGACGTTGCTAAGAGTACGAAACGGGCCACATAGCGGAGAGACTACGACAGACAAGGCGAGTTTATCCTAGCTCACTGTAAGCCGGCTCTCTCGTGACAAAAGCCGCCGTTTTAACCTTGACAAGTTCAGGGTCTTATTGCGAGATTGACTGTCAAGTTCAGGGTCTCTTTGCAAGATTGACCGTCAAGAGTTCGGCGGGTCACCTGGTGGAGTAGCAAGTTGCAAACAGGCAGGTTTAACTGGAATATGGCATATAAAGCCGGTCAAGAGGGTATGAAAGCTAAACCTAGTGGGTTGGAAGCCCCCAAGTGACCTTATGAAGAATCAACTCTTTGCATGAAACTTGGTGCAGGAAAACGGCAGAGGCCCTGAATTATAGGGATGTCGGCTTTATTATATTATAAAAAGTGGTATATACAATGACAGAAGTATGTACATTGATGAGAGCCGGTGGCTCAAGTGTAGTATGGCTGAGAATGAGCAATGTTCCACGGCCTGGCAGTCTCCTCTCCAGAAGTGCGTGATTTGTCGCTCTCCCGTATATCAATGAGATAATAGGAACCATTGTTGAGATTTCTGCTGATCACAAAAGGTCCTTCCCAGGGAGGTGATAACTTATGCATATCTGATTGGTCTTGAATCAACCGGAGCACTAAGTCGCCGTCTTGGAACGTCCGGGTCTTGACTCTGCGGCTATGATAGCGACGCAGATCTTGCTGGTAAATCACCGACCGTGCTGCCGCAAGATCCCGTTCTTCATCTAAGGCATCCAAAGCATCCTGACGAGCCGTCTCATTATCAGTTTCAACGTAAGCCGCCACCCTAAGTGAGTCATGATGGATATCACTGGGGAGAACAGCTTCTGCGCCATAAACCATGAAGAAAGGCGTGTAGCCAGTTGACCTGTTGGGGGTGGTTCTTATGCTCCAAAGAACTGAAGGTAACTCCTCCACCCAACAACTAGGCGTTCGCTCCAAGGGAACCATAAGCCGGGGTTTTATCCCTCTCAAAATTTCCTGGTTAGCACGCTCTGCTTGACCATTAGACTGTGGATGGGCTACAAAGGAGACATCAAGGCGGATGTGTTCACTGTCACAGAACTCTTTCATAGCCCCCTTGGACAGATTTGTACCATTATCAGTAATGATACTGTGAGGGTAACCAAACCGGAAAATCAGCTTTTTGACGAACTGAACTGTTGTTGCTGCGTCACACTTACTGACCGGCTCTGCTTCCACCCACTTAGTAAACTTATCAACCGCCACCAAGAGGTGGGTCTTCTTATCTTTAGACTTCTTGAACGGTCCAACCATATCAAGCCCCCAGACCGCAAACGGCCAGGTGATTGGAATCATCCACAACTCCTGAGCCGGCACATGGGCACGTCGCCCAAATTTCTGACACCCATCACACTTGCTAATCAATCTCTCTGCATCTGCATGAGCTGTCAACTAGTAGAAACCGTGCCGAAAAGCTTTTGCCACCAAGGATTTTGACCCGGCGTGATGACCACAATCGCAAGCATGTATCTCTTGCAAGATTTCCAGGCCCTCTTCCGGAGAAACGCACCGTTGAAAAACGCCAGTCACGCTGCATCTGTGCAACTCGCCATTGATAATAGTCATGGATTTAGACCGCCTTATGATTTTTCGTGCCAAAGTCTCATCTTGGGGTAACTCGCCGCGAGTCAGATATGCCAGATAAGGCAGCGTCCAATCAGGGATTGCGCGGAGAGCCGCCACCAATTGTTCTTCCGGGTCAGGTATAGCAAGATCCTCTTCCAACGGTAATTTAACTGATGGGTGATGCAGTACATCCAGAAACACATTAGGTGGCACCGGCTTACGCTGAGACCCCAGTCTTGATAACGCGCCAGCCGCCTCATTCTTCCGACGATCAATATGATCCACCTGATAGCCCTTAAAGTGACCAGCAATAACATCAACCGTGTGGCAATAAGCCGCCATGCGAGGGTCCTTAGAATCCCACGTGCCAGAAACTTGCTGAGCCACCAGGTCTGAGTCGCCGAGGCATCTGACCCGGCTCAAATTCATCTCCTTGGCCACACGAAGCCCATGAAGCAGAGCTTCATACTCAGCTGCATTGTTAGTACAAGGAAACATTAGCCTCAAAACATAAAAAAAATTGTCACCTCGTGGGGAAGTTAAAACAACTCCAGCCCTCGAGCCTTCCAATTGTCTGGATCCATCAAAATGAATCGTCCAATACGTGTTGTCCGGCTTCTCCTCGGGTGCTTGACATTCTGTCCAGTCATTGATAAAATCCACCAGGGCTTGAGATTTAACAGCCGTCCGAGGTACATACTTCAGATTAAGAGGCCCAAGCTCAATTGCCCACTTAGCAATCCTGCCAGTGGCTTCTCTATTTTGAATGATATCTCCCAAAGGGGCAGAGCTGAACACCGTGATTGGATGCCCAAGGAAATAATGCTTCAGCTTGCGATTTGCCATGAATACTCCAAACACCAGCTTTTGCCAATGCGGGTATCTTTGCTTGGATTCCGTCGATACCTCGCTGACATAGTAAACCGGCCGCTGGACTGGATATTCCTTGCCTGCCTCCTTGCGCTCCACAACGACTGCAGCACTGATGGCTTTATTATTAGCCGCCACGTACAGGAGCAAAGGCTCTTTTCTGGAGCAGCCAAAATGGGCGGCTCAGCCAACTGCTTTTTGAGCGCCTCAAACGCAACATTGGCAGCATCGCTCCAAACAAAGTCATCTGTCTTCTTCATCATCTAATACAAGGGAATAGCTTTCTCACCTAGGCGGCTTATGAACCGGCTTAAAGCGGCAATACAACCCGCCAAGCGTTGGACATCATTAATGCACGCCGGCTTAGACAAAGAAGTGATGGCCTTTATCTTATCTGGGTTAGCCTTAATGTCCCGCTCGGAGACCAGGAATCCCAAGAGCTTGCCTGCAGGCACACCAAACACACACTTGGCCGGGTTAAGCATCATCTTGTAAACCCGCAGATTATCAAAAGTTTCCTTCAAATCAGCTAGCAGAGTCTCCTTCTTCCGTGACTTGACCACAATATCGTCCACATAAGCATGAACATTGCGCCCAATTTGACTATGAAGACAATTTTGCACACAGCGTTGATAAGTCGCCTGCGCACTTTTGAGCCCAAAAGGCATAGACACATAGCAGAAAGCTCCAAAAGGTGTGATGAAAGACATCTTCTCTTGATCTTTGACTGCCATCTTGATCTGATGGTAACCCAAATAAGCGTCCAGGAAACATAAACTCTCACAACCCGCCGTTGTATCAATGATCTATTGATCTGGTCGATACGGGGGAGAGCAAATGGATCAACCGGACACGCCTTGTTGAGATCGGTGTAGTCTACACACATGCGCCATGTGTTGTTCTTCTTAAGTACAAGCACAGGGTTAGCTAACCATTCCGGGTGAAAAACCTCCACGATAAACCCTGCGGCCAAGAGCCGGGCCACCTCTTCCCCAATAGCTTTACGCCGCTCTTCATTGAAACGACGGAGGAATTGTTTGACCGGCTTAAACTTAGGATCCACATTAAGGTGGTGCTCAGTGAATTCTCTCGGTACACCCGTCATGTCAGAAGGCTTCCATGCAAAGATGTCCCGATTCTCACGGATGAATTCGATGAGCGCGCTTTCCTATTTGGGATCCATATTGGCCCCAATAGTGAACTGCTGAGATGAGTCGCCAGGAACAAAGTCCACTAACTTGGTATCTTCTGCCACAAATTCCAGGGGCAGCTCAGATTCAGTGCTGTGCTTCTTCAACGGGGTCATATCCGCCGGGTCAACATTATCTTTATAAAATTTGAGCTCCGCCTCAGCACAACTTGACTCTGCATATGCAGCATCGCCTTCCTCGCACTCAAGAGCAATCTTCCGATCACCATGCACTGTAATCGTTCCATTCAATCCAGGCATCTTGAGCTGCAAGTAAACATAACAAGGCCTAGCCATGAACTTGGCATAAGCCGGCCGTCCAAACAGGGCGTGATACGGGCTCTTTATTTTAACCACCTCAAACCATAAGGTCTCCACCCTGTAGTTGAACTCATCACCGAAGGCTACCTCAAGGGAGATTTTCCCTACTGGATAAGCTGATTTGCCGGGCACCACACCGTGAAAAACTGTGGACGACGGCTTGAGATGCTTGTCGACCAGGTTCGTCCGGCGAAAGGTGTCATAGTACAGGATGTTAATGATGCTGCCACCATCCATAAGCACCTTGGTGAATACATAGCCTCCTACTTGGGGAGCTACCACAAGGGCTAAATGCCCCGGGTTATCCACACGCGGCGGGTGATCCTCCCTGCTCCAAGTTATTGCATACTCACACCATTTTAAGTATTGCGGAAGAGCCGGCATGGCTGCGTTAACCGCCCACTTGCACACTTTCTGATCCCGCTTATCAAGGCTTGTTGTAAAAACGTGATACTGGCCTCCATTAAGCTGCTTTGGGTTACTCTGATACCCTGACTGGTTGTTTTGTTGCTGACCACCATTGCCAGACTGCTGATTATGACCTCCGTGGTTACCTTGACCTTGATAACCAGAGTTTGAGCCGCCTGCACCGAAGCCGGACCCATGAGATCCGGATCCTGACCCGCCGGGCGGTCCGTTGTCGTTACCTTGATGCTGGCTAAGGCTGTAATTTCGGAATTCCCGCATAACCCAACAATCTTTCCAAGCATGAGTGGATGGCTTATTGGGCAGGCTATGCTTCGGGCAGGGCTCATTAAGTATTGCTTCCATGTTGAAAGGCTTATTTTTACCGAAAGGCGGTTTACCGTTCCCCTTGCCACGGTTGTTCCGAGCATTAGTATTGGCTACCAGATCTGACCCGCCGTTCGGATGCTTCCGCTTAATGCCATTGCCTGGATTGTTATTTCCTGCCCCATTCTGTTGCTGACCCTTGCCGTTGCCATTCTTCTTTCCTTTAGCCGATTTCTCATCACCAGACCCAGGATCCTTCGTGCTGTCACAGTTTGCATATTTGGTGAGAGCCGCCATGAGCTCCCCCATGTCCTGGCAAGAACGCTTGAGCCATCCGAGCTTCTGCTTAAGGGGCAAAAAGTGATAATTCTTCTCCAGAATCAGAACCGCCTGAGCCGCCGTGATATTATCAAATGAGTGGATAATGGTTGAGACCCGCCGGACCCAATGGTGGGCCGACTCATCTTCACGTTGCACGCAATGATCCAAATCCACAATCGTCATAGGCTCTTGCACGTTCCTTGAAAATTCTTGATGAATTTTACCTTCAACTCGGCCTAGGAATTAATGGTATTGGGTGGCAAACCCTTCAACCACGTACGAGCCAGTCCTTCCAGCATCATGATGAAATACTTGGCACAGACCGCATCACTAACATCCAACATCTCCATGGCTAACTCATAACTCTCGATCCAAGCTTCTCGAGGCAGATCAGCCGTATAATTAGGCACTTTGCGTGGGCCCTTGAAGTCCTTTGGCAGGCGCTCGTTCCGTAGAGACGGTGCTAAACACGGCACTCCCACGGCTCTGGAGGTGACTCCGGCTCCTACCGAAACAGAAGGTGTTGCTGGGGGCGATTCTTGGTAAGCCGCCGCGGTCGCTGCCGCCTCACGCTGTGCTCTTGCACGATCTACAAGCGCCTGAGCGTCGACAACGGGCGGGTCATCACGGGGCGGGTTCCGACGTCGCTCACTGCTAGAAATCGCCGGTGAATCCAAACGCCGGCTATAGCTGTGGCTTGGGATGGGGGTTGAGTGCACACGACTTCAGCTGTAAGTATATTTCTCCTGTTGAGCCACCGCCGTCTGTAAGTACCCAATGGCATTCCGCGCCTCTTCCGCAAAGGGCGTTCCATCAGCGATGGGGGGCGCATTGAGCCTGGCAGCCGCTGCTACCATGTTCTCCACCGGGTTAGAGTAATGTCCAGGTGGTGTCGGAAAATGCTGCAGTGGGGTCTGGTTCCTGCGGGGCGGGTCTGGCTACCGATGCTGACCCGCCACCCTGCTTCTAGGCACCTCCGCCGTCCGGGTCTCAGCAAGTGGCGCATTTGGCCCTGCTCCCGGGGTGTTAAAAAGATTTCTGGGGTCATACTGATCAGGCAGGCGGGTCTGATGCCTCATCCGGAACACCGCATCTGAGGCTTGTTGATCCAGATTAAGGCGAAAAGCTTCAGTCCTGAGACGCTCCGACTCAGCATCCATCTGAGCCTGCAACGCATTGATTTCCTCCTGGGCCCTGGTCATCTGGTCCTTCAACCTCGCGATCTCCGTGTTACGGGCTGCTTGGTTTTCCGCTGTGACCTCGGTTCCCATCAGAGTTGTAAGTTCATTCATTAGATCCAACAAAACTTGAGCCGGCGACCTGATTGACCCGGATCCTGTTGCACCAGCGGCCGCTGTCCCAGCCGCCGTGCTGCCACAAGCCGGTGTCGATCCAGCCATGAAGACGGCGGCTTGGCTCGGCGGCTCATAGGGCTCCGGGTCATGGTAACCCTCAAAGTAGCCCCAAGCCCGCCGTTATGAAGCTGGTAGATTGATTCCGCCTCTCCGCTCGAGGATCCATCCTCGGAGCAGACGAGGGTTTCCTCTCGCGACATAGAGCCTTCCTCAAACTCCGCACCTTGGGTGAAGCCGACGAAGACATGCTTCTGGCCCGGGTTGATCCGGGCGGGTTGCGCGCGACGGGACGGCTCGACGAGGTCGGTGCAGATGTTCGGCCCGGGCTTAGATCCGCCGATCTTGCCAATGAAGACGTGAATTCCGTCGAAGGGGACCCGGTACCCGTACTCAACTGAGTCGGCCTCGGGGCCCCAGCCAGCGTTGTCGATGTAGAGCTTGCCGCGGCGACTCTTAGTCATCCTGCCAACGGCATATCCCTCAATCCCTGGGAGAGAGCCCTTCGAGTACTCCAAACCACCGAGCATCTGCCCCAAGGTGGGCGCCAACTGTCGTGGTTTTGTCATGGCAGATGTCCTAGTGCAAGGACTTAGGGGTGAAGCCATCGCTACGGCGGTTAACTCGAAGGGGTTGATCGGGACGAAAGACACATGTTTACCCAGGTTCGGCCCCTCTTGAAGGAGGTAATAGCCTACGTCCTTCTTTGAGTTGTATTGATTGGATATCGATTACAAGGGAGCGGATTCGCTTGACCTAGTACTCGATCAAAGGTTTCGTGCTCTAAACCGCCCAGGGAACCCGCCTTTATATACACAGGTCAAGGCCCTAGGCTTACAAGAGTCCGGGCCGGGTTACATCTGGTAACCGGCCTTATCTATAACTATCCTTGCCTTGTCTGGCAAACTATCCCCCGGCAGCTTACGCCTCCGGGTCACACATAGCCTTCCGGCTCTGGGCCTCTTCCAGGCCCATCTAGCAAGTCACTTCCAAGCCTTGTCCTGACCTTTCAGCCCGCTCAGGCCTTAGTGCTAAGCCACCAACCTCATGACCCGGCCCCTCCTGGGCGGGTCTCGCCACGTGGTTATATCCCCAACAAGTCCTGTGGACTTGTTGAGGACACGGTAAGCATGAGAGTTTGTAGCATAACCAACAAATATGCCCTCATGAGCTCTAGATTCAAATTTTGACAAACGTACACCTTTCTTGAGAATGAAACACTTACAACCGAACACCCGGAAGTACTTGAGGTTGGGCTTGTTCCCGGTAAGAATCTCATAAGGAGTCTTGTTCAATCCTTTCCGGAGATAGAGCCGATTTGATGCATGACACGCGGTGTTGATGGCTTCGGCCCAAAAGTTGTACTGAGATTTAAACTCTGCCATCATGGTTCTTGCCGCATCCATCAACGTCCGGTTCTTCCTCTCCGCAACACCATTTTGTTGAGGGGTGTAAGGTGTGGAATATTGGTGCTTTATCCCCTCATCACTGAGAAACTCATCCAAGGTGTAGTTCTTGAACTCAGTGCCATTGTCACTTCTAATCGTCAAGATCTTTGCTTCATGTTGACGTTGGACTTCATTTGCAAAGTTGATGACGGTCTGTTGGGTCTCACTCTTCCTCTTGAAGAAATATACCCATGTGTATCTTGAGTAGTCATCCACAATCACCAAGCAATACTTTCTTCCTCCAAGACTATCAAAAGATGGAGGGCCGAAGAGATCCATGTGAAGGAGCTCTAAGGTCCTCTTTGAGTAGATTGTAGTAGTAGGACGATGAGCCTTTTCATGTAGCTTTCCTTCGATACAAGCACTGCAAGCACGATCTTTAGCAAAACTCACATTTGTTAGTCCAAGAATGTGATTCCCTTTGAGGAGGCTTTGCAAAGATCTCATATTGACATGGGCTAGTCGGCGATGCCAAAGCCATCCCACATCAACTTTAGCCATTAGACATGTCGCGGTCTTAGTGGGTCGCTCTGAGAAGTTAATCACATAGAGACCATTTTCGAAATGCCCAACAAAGACTACTTTAAGAGTCTTGCTCCATAAAAGGGTCACGGTATCAATGCCAAAGAAGGTACTAAAACCCATAAGTGCAAGTTGACGAACGAAAAGTAAATTGTATGCAAGGGTCTCAACAAGCATGACTTTCTCAATGGTTAAGGTTGGAGAGATAACCACCTTGCCAAGACCCAATTTAGGACAGTAAAACTGAACCAAAACCCAGCTCTCTCATGACTTGGACGTTTTTGGCCGTCCGTTTGCCTGATTTTGGAGATCTCAGCCGTCAAATCTAACATATGTTCTGGCCTTAACCGTATGTTTTATTTACTGGGCCAAATGTCCTAAAGGGCAGCTGCTCCACAGGCCGAATCTGAACGCTCTGGTTAACTGGGCCTTTTCAACCAGCCCAAGACTGCTCCTCCCGCGAGCCTTACCCGCTCTGCGCAACCTGCTCGTCTTGGGAGAAAGAAAAAAACGAAGCTTGGATCTGATCCACCGCATGTACCAGAGTCCAGAGGCGACGGGAGTGAGGCGATGCGGAACGACGCAGTGGCGAGCGATCGATCTATTGGGAGAAGGTCTCACCGATAGATGCGGAGAAGTTCATCCGTCAATACTTAGGCTAGGAGTCGAGCAGTTTTCCGTTTCCTATAGCAATTAATGATAGTAGAGGAAGCACCAGTCGCCGGTGGTGGCGGATGGTGGGGTTGCGGTATAATTTTGCACTCGTATCTCCGTCGTTCCTTGTCAATTGGTGGAGTCAAGCAGTTTTCCGTTTCCTATTGCTATCTCCACCGGTCTATATATCTACTCCCCTCCTTCCTCCGGCACTTCCATGTCCACCGGTCATGCTTCTCCCCTAGCCGGCTGCTATCTGCATATTTTCACTCCCCCATTACCTTCTCGATCAGATCAGTCCGGCTCATCGTAAATCTGTTTTTTCTTTTGCTTTTTTTTTTGCTGCAGGTTGTGGTATTTCGTTTTGGGGACTATTGGATGGTTCTGGAATTTTTTAGGAAGAGCAATTCATGAGTCGTCTATTTGCAATGGTACGAATCAGGTTAGTTAACATGGAATCCTACGAATCAGGTTAGTTAACATGGAATATATGCTAAGTGAAGATTAGTTCCTTCTTCCTTGTCCACTATAAACTATAGTCAGAGTGGCAAGCAGATATATTTGTTGAGTCATTACTTATTAGGCATGAGCTCGATCTCAATCCTATAAATATTTTTCCTCCTTTGGTAAGGTCTTTTAGCCAAGAAGAAGCGCAGGCTGCAAGCATCTAAGACTAGCCCCTTACTTTCAGCGCAGTCGATGAGCTCACCACTTGCTGCAACTCCGGTGCTTAGCATGTATGGTGACTTCAATATATATCTTGCTGACTGCATCATGATTGGTTTGCGTCCTCACACATTGCATCTCATCTATCCTTAGCATCAAAATTCCGTCCACAAGGTACATAAGATCCCAAATTCATGTAATCTTAAGAATTTTGAAGGTCACAGATGGAAAGAATTTCCCACTTCATATTGAATCGATAACCATTCATATATGTATTAAACGATGTACTACTGCAGTTCATTTTTACAGCTCTTAAATTTCCATAGACAAATTCCTTTATGTAACTCCAACTAGGCTGCACATAATTGTTACTGAATTAATATATGAATAGCTTGATTTTCATATTTTGTAATTTTAGAGTTGAAGTAGTTCGGTAATTCCTAGAAAACAAACTAATTCATATTTGTTTCATTCATATATCTAGCACGGGTCATTCTATCAGTGATATTTATAGATCATCTTTGTTTGCGACGCCAAATAAAATAACAAAGGGGTTACTATTCTGCGGGCCAAGAAAATCATATGGACATAATGTCATGGGAAGAAAAGACAGAACTGGAATGTTTATGCTCTCTTCCTACAAGTTTTCTCAAACTGTTCAATTTATTTAACCTTAAGAAGTTTGAAGGTCGCACATGGAAAGGATTTACCGCTTTGTATTGAATAGATAACCATTCAGATTTATTTTAAATGATTTGTGCTACTGCAGTTCAATTTTTGCAGCTTTTAAATGTCCATAGACAAGCTCCTTTATGTAAGTCCAACTAGGCTGCAGATCATTGTTACTGAATTACTATATTTTCATATTTCGTAATTTTATAGTTGAAGTAGTTCGGTAGTTCCTAAAAACAGACAAAACTATTCGTTTCATTCATAGTTCCAGCATGGTTCATTCTATCAATGCTATACATAGATCATTTGTGTTTGCGATGCCAAACAAGATAACAAGGGATTATTATTTTGTGCTTCAAGAAAATTCTTTCGAGATAACGTCATGAGAAGTAAAATCATAACTGGAATATTATGTTCTCTTCGTTGAATTTTCTCAAACTATTCAATACCCAATGAAATGAATCTCAATTATTCAATTTTCATGTTTTAATCAGGTGAAACACTATTATGTCTTTGTTTGTATCATGCCATTTGGGATGCTTAAAACTTTATAATATCTGACTGATGTCGTCACTTTGTTCAAACACTGGCTCAGCTGAAATTCCTACTTGGCTTTCTTAGGGACACAATATGATCGGGTGAATTCCTTTGGCTCCATTTTAGTACGCTGGAAGTGGGTTCGAGGCATGACCTCTCAAGATGTTTCTATCATTGTTTATTCAAGTGCATGTTTGTGGGCATATGTAGTCTTAGTGTTGCAGTCGGTATTGATATCCAGCTTCAACACGTTTGTGTTAGCGCATAAGGAAACAATTTCTACAACCAATATCAAGCTGCAATATGGTTTTGCTACTATTATTGTTTGAGCCAACGCAAAATTCCCTTATATATACACAATGACGGACCCAGGAATACGTGAAGACCCAGGCCGTCCCAGGCCACCTTCGAGCACTGTAGCTACAGTACTGTACTGTAGCTACAGTCAACGAAGGAAAGTGGAGAGACGCCCCAGGCAGCCGCCCGGACTGCCTGGGGCCTGAATCCACCTCTGTATATACATGTTGATGCAAAGTAATTGTCATGTTTTATGTCTCCACATATTTACATATTCTACCATTCTATCGTATAAATGGATGGGCGCAGCAACGCGCGCCATCGATGATCTAGTACCTTTGAAATTGTGTCATCGCCAAAAGAGACTTGAGTGGCCACGGATGTATTGGGTCGAACATCCACCACCAAGTCCTTGCTTTCGGTCATATGATTTGTTGCTCCACTATCGAGCAACCATGAAACTCCCCCGGAAGCAAACTCCTACAATAGATCAATGCTTGGATTTAGGTACCCATTCTTTAATGGGTCCTTTCATGTTAGTGACAAGGGTCTTAGGAACCCAAATAGACCACTCAATGTACTCATAAGAAGAACCAACATATTTGGCATAAACATGCCCATCACTAGCACGGCACAAAACATAAGAGGGGTTAAAGTCGCCGGCTTTGTTGAGGGGAGTGGTCTTGTCCTTTTTAGCACTACCACTCACAACCTTGTCCTTCTTCTTCTCATGAGTCATGTCCCCCGCTTTGACAAATGTTTCTTTGAGCGGAGGACCTGCATGGCCTTTACCTTCTTCTTCTTTTTGGACTTGGGGTGCAAACCCAACTCCTTCCTTTGCAACCACTTCCTTTTGATTGCTCAAAAGGTCATTGAGATTCTTCTCACCTTGGATACATGTCACAAGGCCTTTCTCAAGCTGCTCTTTCAGCTTAGGATTTTCCTCCACAAGATGTGCGTGCTCACAACACGGGTTAGTAGCAGAGGCATTATCAATTAAAACAAAAGGAGGACACGTGGCAATTTCCTTAGTGAGTTTTACTTGGAGTTGATCATGTGACTCCTTAAGAGAAGCACGAACGCTCTTCAACGCCTTGTGAGCATTGTCAAGTGAGTCAAACTCATCCTTGAGTCGAGCATGGCCAACCCCAAGTGCAACCTTTTCAGATTTGAGCACACGGTTAAGAACGATAGCATGATCATAATCTTTACGTACTTTAGCAAGGTCATCATTTTGTGACTCCTTAAGACTCAAATGAAGACCTCGCTCTTCCTCTAGAGCAATAGAAAGATCTGCTATCTCGTCGGCATAATCACGACTATGCCCTCTCAACTCCTCAAGATATTCTTCTTGAGACTCAATCGTGTCATTGGCCTCACCAAGTTGTTCCAAGAGAGCAATGAAGTGCTTCTTGGATTCTCCCTTGAGTTTGCACAAGAACTTGTCAAACTCATTCTCGCCCTCTTTCACCTCCTCATTTTCATCCACACAATCTAACAAAGATGGAGTGGAAGAAATATAAGTCTTAATGTTTGAGGTTTTGGCATTGGAGGTTACCTTGGTGATACCTTTGGCCATGAGACACCTAGCAATGTGGTTCTCGTTGGGAGCGTCGAAGAGTGACACCTTTGTTGGGGTAGTCGATGCAATAGCCACAGATGCCATTGCCATTCCTTCACTACCTGTGTCTTCGTCATCAACATCATCATCGGAGACATACTCTTCTTGAGCCACCAACACTTTGTGAGGAGCCTTCTTGGTGAAGTTGGACTTGTTGGGAAAAGACTTGGCCTTATCTTTGCAGATGAGCTTGCCACCATTGTCTTCCCTCTTCTCATAAGGACAATTGAAAGGACGTGGATGTCGCCTAGAGGGGGGGTGAATATGCGCTTTAAAATAATTACGGTTTAGGCTTGAACAAATGCGGAATAAAACTAACGTTTAGTATGTCAAGCACAAAACCTAAAACAGCTAGGCTCACCTATGTGCACCAACAACTTATGCTAAGCAAGATAAACAACTAAGTGATAGCAAGATATATATAACAAGAAACAATATGGCTATCACAAAGTAAAGTGCACAAGTAAAGGGCTCGGGTAAGAGATAACCGAGGCACGTGGAGACGATGATGTATCCCGAAGTTCACACCCTTGCGGATGCTAATCTCTGTTCGGAGCGGTGTGGAGGCACAATGCTCCCCAAGAAGCCACTAGGGCCACCGTAATCTCCTCACGCCCTCGCACAATGTAAGATGCCGTGATTCCACTAAGGGACCCTTGAGGGCGGTCACCGAACCCGTACAAATGGCAACCCTTGGGGGCGGTCACCGATACCCGTACAAATTGCTCGGGGCAATCTCCACAACCTAATTGGAGACCCCGACGCTTGCCCGGAGCTTTACACCACAATGATTGAGCTCCGAGGCACCACCAACCGTCTAGGGCGCCAAGGCACCCAAGAGGAACAAGCTCTAGGGTGCTCAAACACCCAAGAGTAATAAGCTTCTCAAACTTCACTTCCACGTATCACCGTGGAGAACTCAAACCTATGCACCAAATGCAATGGCAAGGGCACACGGAGTGCCCAAGTCCTTCTCTCCCAAATCCCACCACAACAACTAATGCTATGGAGGAAATGAGAGGAAGAACGAAGAAGAACATGAAGAACTCCAAACTCTAGATCCAAGGGGTTCCCCTCACATAGAGGAGAAAGTGATTGGTGGAAATGTGGATCTAGATCTCCTCTCTCTCTTTTCCCTCAAGAACTAGCAAGAATCATTGGAGGGATTGAGAGTTAGCAAGCTCGAAGAAGGTCAACAATGGGGGAAGAACACGAGCTAAAGAGTTAGAGAGCAATGGGGAAGAAGACCCCCTTTTATAGGCCTCCCCAAATCCAACCGTTATGTGCACATGTCGTGCACAAGCGGTACTACCGCTCGGCTGAGCGGTACTACCGCTTAGCACGGTATTTCCAAGGAAAGCATGCAAATCGGTAGAAAACTCGAGGTGGTAGTTCCGCCGGAGTGGTACTACCGCCCTACCCAGCGGTACTTCCGCTGGGATGCAGTAAGATGCCAGACCCCAGAAATAAGCGGTAGTAGAAGCGGTACTAGAGAGCGGTAGTACCGCGCGGGTGGTACTAGAGAGCGGTAGTACCGCGCGGGCGGTACTACCGCCCTACTACCGCCCTACTACCGCCCACTACTACCGTCCAGAAAACCACCCTGACCAGAGAACAAAATATAAGCGGAAGTGGCAGCGGTAGTACATAGCGGAAGTACCGCCCAAGCGGTACTACCGTGGTACCGAGCGGTACTACCGCCTGTTCAGAGAAAAACAACTCTGGCACTAAAACTGTCATAACTTTCGCATACGAGCTCCGAATTGAGCAAACTCAAGCTTGTTGGATAGCACATGACAAGTACTATCCAAACAGCGACCATAAGCTCAAGAACCCACATAGAGAAAAGCCAACCAAGAACCAAGAAAGATGATGATGCCAAGAATGCAATGGTTTGAGCTCTCAACGAACGATACGATCAAGCTACTCACTTGAGAGCCCCCCTTGATAGTACGGCTATCGATCCTATAACCCGTTCTCCCAACTAACACCATGAGACCGGTAAAATAGAAAACCCTATCAAGGTCAAACCTTTGCCTTGCGCATAGTCCACTTGAGCTAGATGATGACGATCTTGTCCTCCTCAAGATGGACCACCTTTCTTGATTGCGCCGGCTCGATGAAGACTAGTAGATTGCTCCCCCATACTCCACTATGGGTGAGCCACTCTTCGGCACATCTTCACAAGTCCATTGTCACCACAATGGACGGCAAGCTTCAAGCATGATCTCTCCGTGATGCTTCACTTGAACCTGCACACCGCAACCTTGATGATGATCACCACTTGATGTCATCCTCCATGGGTTGTATGAGATCTTCCTCTTGACGCAAGCCCATGGAAATATACCTAACCCACAACGAACTCTCACGTAGACCATGGGTTAGTACACAAAGCGTAATGGACAATGCTTACCATACCATGGGATCACTTGATCCCACTTGGTACATCTTCTATGCTTTGTGAGTTGATCAACTTGAATCATTCTTTGCCTTAATCTTGATCAACCTTGTGACTTCTCTTCTCTCTTCACAAAGATGATGTCTTGAAGGTAAACATGAATGTTCACACAATCTTCTTCTTCAAGACATGCTTGCAATGAGCTCAACTCTCACATGACCAATCTTTGGATAAAACCTTGAATACCACCTTGGTCACCATATAAACTCCTTGAAACCAACAGATGAACTTCAAGAAGTACCTACAGACAAATCCTTCGAATATAACTCAAGGCAAGCATTAGTCCATAGGGATTGTCATCAATTACCAAAACCACACATGGATAAATGTGCTCTTACAACAATCCACCATGAAGTGACTCACATTGCCACAGTTGTAGCAGGTCCTCACACATTACTTGCCCTTTGACCCGCTTGAGTTGTTCTTGGAGAAATTGGGCCTTGCGTTTCTCTTATTGCCCCAGAATTGCCTAGACACTAGAGCCATATGCTCATGGTAAGCATATTTGGTGTCCTCGGGGCAACCCTCCTCCTCTTCTTCTTCTTCTTCCTCTTGACTGGCCTTGGCCTTCAAAGCAAGGTTGGGAGATGATTTCTTTGACAGTTGCACACAAGCAAGAGCATTGTCTGCGGTCGTGTTCAAGATGTTCATTGCAATAAATTCATCCAACACATCGCTAGAGGACAAATTGTGAAAATCCGGTCTTTGGCGGATGACGGCAGACATGGCCTTGTTGAAGGGCATGATGGCCTTCAGAAACTTACGCTTGACCCAGGTGTCATCCACATCCTTGCTGCCATGATCTCGGAGGGTAACGGCAAGAGTAGTTACCCTCCTATAGAGCTCACATGGTTCCTCATCTTCTATCATTACAAACTCATCTGACTAATCAAGCACAACCTCATAGTTCGACCGTTGAATGCTTGAGCTGCCCTTGTACATGGAGACAATGTGTTCCCAACACTCTTTAGCAACAGTGAAGGGACGCAGGTGAGCTAGGTCTTCGGTAGGAACTGCAGCTTGGAGTATGAACAAGGCGGAGGAATTTAGCTGTTTATCAGCCTCTTCTCTTGGGGTGAGGTTGCATGGATCACGAGGATACTATCCTTCTTCAATGAATCTCATGAGTTGAATTGAGATGTGATCCAAATGAGACTTGATATGAAAAACCCAATTAGCAAAATCATTCTTAACAAGTTTAGGAGGAGGACCGAGATTAACTATATGAGGAGGGTGCACCGGTCCTCCATAGACCAAGGGAGGGGGAACTGAGGCAAAGGTCCCCGACCCATTAATTCCTTGAGAACGAGTGTCCTTATCAGCACTAGCCCCCTCCTTACCGGAGTTGACATCCGATGTCGAGTTAGTGGGATTAGCCACTTGCACCGCATCGGTGGAAAGTTTAAGAGTATCAAGGAATTCTTTAAACATGGATTTGACCTCGGTCGCCACGGAGGATTTAAGCAAGGACATGGCCTCATTTAAATCCTCACGAGAGACCGTGTTAACACCCATGGCCTCGGGGAGTTCAACCGGCCGGTCCCCGTCGTCAACCATACTCTTCGGGTGGTGAAACCCTTAATAAAGAGACGAGGCTCTGATACCAATTGAAAGGATCGATATGGTTGACTAGAGGGGGGGTGAATAGGCAACTACCAGTTTTTAACTTTTCTTTAGCAGATTAGGCTTAGCAACAAATAGGCTGGCTAGATGTGCAGCTAGGTGAGCAACCTATATGATGCTAAACACAAATAACAACTCGAGCAAGCAAGATAAACAATGTAAGTAGCTTGCGTGAAGTAAAGGTGAGAAATAACCACAAGAGGAACTGATGGAGACGAAGATGTGTTACCAAAGTTCCTTCCCGATAAAGGGAAGTACGTCTTCGTTGGAGCGGTGTGGAGGCACAATGCTCCCCAAGAAGCCACTAGGGCCACCATATTCTCCTCACGCCCTCACACAATGCGAGATGTCATGATTCCACTAGTGGTGCACTTGGAGGCGGCAGCCGGACCTTTACAAACAAGGTTGGGGCAATCTCCACAACTGAATTGGTGGCTCCCAACGACACCACGAAGCTTCACCATAATGGACTATGGCTTCGAGGTGACCTCTTCCGTCTAGGGTGCTCAAACACCCAAGAGTAACAAGATCCGCAAGGTATTAGTGGGGGGAATCAAATTTCTCTTGGTGGGAGTGTAGATCGGGGCCCTCTCAACCAAACCCTAGAGTATCAACAAGTTTTGTTGGCTAGGGAGAGAGATCGGGCAAAAATGAGCTTTGGGCAACAATGGAGCTTTGGGAAGGATAAGAGATAAATCTGCTTGGGGAAGAAGACCCCTTATATAGTGGGGAAGGGAATCTGCCCGTTACCCACCAACCAGCCGCACTTTAGCGGTAGTACCGCTCCAGGGAGCGGTACTACCGCCCAGTACTAGGGGCAGCGGTAGTACCGCTTGGTACTACCGCCCCTACTACTGCTCTGGTGGCGCAGGTTACCAGACACCTCACGAGGAAGTGTCTGGTGCCCCGCGTAGGAAACCTGGACACCCCAGCGGTACTACCGCTGTTGCCAGCGGTACTACCGCCCTCACAGAAGCAGCAGCTGCGGCTCTGGAGACGCACAACCTTAGACACTCGACAGACGAGTGTCTGATGCCCCACATGAGGTGCTAGAAATATACAGCGGTACTACCGTGGACACGAGCGGTAGTACCAGGCGGTACTACCGTTCAGGTCAGCGGTACTACCGCCTGGATATTTCTGAGGCAGCCAAGGGCACATGGCAGAGCTCCAGTTGCAGAAACGGACGGGTGCAAAAGTGTGCGTGTTGATTCCACCTAGCCTTTCCAAATGCGGACCCCCTCTTGATAGTACGGATTTTCCTATTACTCAAGTCCACCAACACTAAATCGTCGGAAAACAACCATCTTCTCTTTTATCATCCGGAGGGGAAAATAACCGTCTCGTGCCACCTGATAATCTCTGAAATCTTAATGCACGCGGTTAGTCCGCAAATGCATTTTCATCAATCACCAAAACCATTAGGGCATAAATATGCCCTTACACGTAGTCCCCAGGATATGCTTCATTACTTTTCTGAAAAATATTTTCCTGCTCATAAGAAACAAGCTGCCTTACAGGAAATATTTAACTTTGTGCAAATTGAAGAAGAGAATCTCCCTCAAGCTTGGGGGAGGCTTCTCCGGTTACTTAGAGCTTTGCCTGATTGTCCTCTTAAGAAAAAATAAATTCTCGATATCTTTTATAATGGACTAACCGATGCTTCTAGGGACTTCCTAGATAGTTGTGTTGGTTGTGTTTTCAGGGAAAGAACTGTCAGTCTGGCTGAAGAATTATTGAATAACATATTGCAAAATGCCGATGATTGGACACTTCCTGAACCACCCCTGGAACCTATTCAAAAGAAGATAGGTATTCTATTCCTCAACGCTGAAGATATGCAAGAAGCAAAAAGATCTATGAAGGAGAAAGGTATTAAAATTGAGGATATCAAGAAACTACCACCTATTGAAGAAATACATGGACTTGATACCCCGACACAGGTAGTAGAGGTAAACTCTCTCCGTTCCTTTAGTGAAAATTATATACCTTACACTAAGACTCCTGAACAATGCATGGATGAATTTGATAATTATGTTGTCAAGCAAGAACACTTTAACAACTATGTTAAGGATCAATTGAGACGTAATGCCATGATGATAGACCGCTTAAGTGACTTGATGTTTAGAATTGCTAATGATGTAAAAGGTCTAGGTAAACATACTTCTATGGTTCACACTCAACTAGACGAAGTTGCTAAGTCACAAAATGATTTGCCTACTGAAATGAATAATAATATGAATGATCATGTTGTTAGAGTAATGACTAGGGGAGGTCGTATGACCCAAGAACCTCTCTATCCGGAAGGTCATCCTACAAGAATAGAACATGATTCTCAGGGAATTAATGTTGATGCACCTAGTTCCTCTAATAAGAAAAAGAAAAAGAAAAATGATAGGAACTTGCATGCTCCTAGTGAACCTGTTACAAAAACACCTACTGAGAACCATAATGATGTTCCTATTTGTGATGCTAAAACCCAGTCTGGTAGTGAACATGCACCTAGTGATAATGAAAAGGAGGATGATAATAATACTGTGCATGTAGATGCTCCACCAGATAGTAATAAAGAACATGATAACGATGTAGAAATAGAACCTGTCGAGGATCTTGATAACCCACCTCCTAAAAGTAAACATTATGATAAGAGAGACTTGTTGCTAGAAAACATGGCAAGGAAAGAGAGCCATGGGTTCAAAAACCCATGCCATTCCCTCGTAAGGCTTCTAAGAGTAAGGACGATGAAGATTTTGAGCGCTTTGCTGAAATGATTAGACCTGTCCTTTTGCATACTCGTTTGACTAATATACTGAAAATGCCTCTGTATGCTAAGTATATGAAAGATATTATTAGCAACAAAAGAAAAATACCTGAAACTGAAATTGCTACTATGCCTGCCAATTATTCTTTTGATGGAGGAATACCTAAGAAGCTAGGAGATCCTGGCATACCCAAGATACCTTGCTCTATTAAAAGAAGTTATGTTAAAACTGTTCTATGTGATTTAGGGGCCGGTGTTAGTGTTATGCCTTTCTCCCTTTACAAAAGACTTGATTTGAGTAAGCTTACACCTACTGAGATATCTTTGCAAATGGCTGATAAATCCACTGCTTTACCTATTGGAATTTGCGAGGACGTTCCTATTGTGGTTGCAAATGTTACTATCTTGACAGACTTTGTTATTCTTGATATGCCCGAGGACGACAATATGTCGATCATCCTTGGTAGACCCTTCTTAAATACTGCAGGGGCTGTTATTGATTGCAATAAAAGCAAGGTTACCTTTCACGTCAATGGCAAGCAACATATCGTTCATTTTCCGAAGAAGCAAACTTTGGTTAATAATATTAATGTCATTGAGCCTACTCCCACGGTTATCATTTGAAGTTTTGCAATTCCTCTACCTACTGTCAAGAAGAAATATTATAATCTTATTGTTGGGGAGATGCAAATCCCCATTGAGCTAACCTAGTGATATACGAAAATTCTTCGGTTGCATGTTAACCGGAAATGATTGTTAATAAGACTTGATCAACCTTATTAATGGATCCTTTTCGGAAGGCATGTGATTGATGAATTTAGTATTCCCAACTCTGTGTATCAAAAGTCTATCCTCTGTTATTTTTAGTTTATATAAGATAAAATTAGCATGATCTTCCGTTTTTCTATTTATCCCGTGCGTAGAAAAATGCCCGAAAATAAAAAGTCTCATATTGCCACAAAATTTTAACATGAATTTTTCTGGAATATATAAGATTTTTTGGCATAAAAATTGCAACAGGGGACTGCACCTGTGGGGCACAAGCCAACAAGGCGCGGCCCCCCTGGGCCGCGCCATGATGGCTTGTGGGGCCCATAGGGCCCCCCTGCCTTATCCCTTCAGCCCACTCTTTCTCCTACCTCCAGCAAAAATTCCCTATCCATCTCTCTCCCGTGTTCTTCACCTAGAGACTGAATTTTTCGATCTCTTTGCTCGGAACCCCGTTTTCGAAACTGTTTTGAGGAATTGTTCCTTGGTATGTGACTCCTCCACTCCTCCAATTAGTTTTTGTGTTAATGGTTTATATTTTGCAAAATGTGATGCACTTGGTGCTACAGAAAATGAGCTTGCATGTTGAATTCTTTGAGTTCCAAGTAGTATGAATGCTTGATATGGCCTCTAGGCATCCATATGAGTAGTTGCTATCAATCTTGCAAAGTTTTATTAACATGAATTTGTGGCTCAAAAATTTCAGAAAATTTTGCTTGGGAAGATGAGTTTCTTTAGGAGGAGCTCCTCAAGGAGACTCACCGTGGGTGAGTCGTCTAGTGGGAACTCAGTACGATAAGCTTACATTGAACCTCAAGACAACCAGATAGTTATGGCTGACGCCAAATCATGTCGATGGCCAAGTGAAGATTTCATGATAGGTGCAGGCATCAAGGATGAATTTGACCGATTCATTGATAATACCGACCTCACCGATTTCCTCGCAAATAAGTGTGTCCAACATTATGACCTTACCCGTACATTCACGCAAGGATTTCGCTATCAATCACATGCTTCTAGAGTGTTATTTAAACTTTATGATAAATCCTTTAGCATGACTCTAGAATATTTCTCTATTGCTTGCAAACTTCCACTTTGGGGTTCGACTGAGAAACCTTCAAATACTGATTATAATATGTTTCTCGAGAGTCTCTACATTGGAGAAGATAGGGGAGTAACTCAGACAAGAATTAAAAGCATACAGTTTCCCTCTATTTGTTACTTTGCACTATTTAATGGGAAATGCGTAGTAGGGAAACAAGATTGTAGTGCCTTATGTGCCCCTGATTTAAGCCTTATTCACACTGTTGTAGCTGGTGAACAACACTATAACCTTGGTGCAATTGTTGCCCGAAGGTTGAATTCTAACTCTAGCAATGGTGATCTGTATGGAGGAATTTATGCCTCCCGCGTAGCTGCAAAACTGAGAGTGTCGCCTCAACCCAATGATCCTATCTTGCCTGATAGATATTTAGATTTCGAAGCTATGCGTTCTCATGAGTATATTGTAAACCGTGATAGGGGTTATCAGTATAATTTAATATATGGGAAATATACGCCCGTGTCTGTCACTTTGCCTGCACCTGCCCTCTTTGATTTTTAGGCTCGATAGCGTTACTATGTTCTTGAGGAAGAGGTGCGGGAATACAAAGCTGCAGTGGAGGCTACTCGTTTAGCAGAGGAGGCGGCCAGGAACGCCTCCACAAGCTATCATTTTAACCATTTTCCAGACTACCAATGGTGATCACCAAGCTAGGCAAACGCCTAAGCTTGGGGGAGTACGTATTTCTTACCGACATTACATTCATGCTCACACACTTCATATAAATTGTTGGTGTTCATCCTCTTTCATTGTATATTCATATTAGTTTTATTTTTCCGCTTTCTTCTTGTGTGTTTGAAAAACTTTGGAAAACCCAAAAATATTTCTCGCTTCTTTTTAGTTTTCTTTCCCCGTTTAATTATCTTAGTATTGAAAAGAAAACCCAAAAAGATTCCCTTTTCATGTTGGGAGCTTTCCCGTGTAAATAGTTTTTCTCGTTCTTGTTTTCCCCTTAGTTTATTTGCTTGCTTGAGAAAAACAAAAACTCCAAAAATATTTCAGTGTGTTTCTCTGAATTTCTTTTCTTTTTGTTGAGTCTTTTAAAGGAGAAGACCACAATGAAAATGATGAGTGGCTCTTATATGCTTTATTGTTGATCTAACAGAGAGCCAATATTACCTTGTCTTCTCCTTTGTCCAAAACTGCCCTGCAGATTCTAGCTTAGTCCACGGTATTCTTGCACTATTATTATTATCATATTATTCGGTCATGCAAGTGAAAGGCAATAATGACGATATTTGAAGAAGTGATCATGGCAAAGGAAGCTGGTATGAACTCTTCTTGGTTTCCGTTTTTGCAAATATGTTTAGCTCGTTCGTTCTTGATTCAATATAGTATGAGTGAACATGTTCATGATGACAATTAGAGATTATAGCTTTTCATGCCATGCTTAAATAGCTAGTAGTGAATAATGATTTATCTTATAGGCCAACATGCATTAAAATGGTTATGATGTGGTATGGTAGTATGGTATTTCCCTCCGAGAAATTCAAGCAGCTTGACTTGGCCCATGTGCAAACATGTAGTTGATTCAAAACCAATGCAGCCTTCATGATGTTTAAATTCAGAGTGTTCATATGCTACGCATGCTATGTCCAATGTTAATTATTCATAATGCATACCTATGACCGTTTTCGCTCTCTAGTTGGTCGCTTCCCAACCTATTGCTAGCCTTCACCTGTACTAAGCGGGAATGCTGCTTGTGCATCCAAAACCTTTAAACCAAGTTATTCCACATGAGTCCACCATACTTACCTATATGCGGTATTACCCTGCTGTTCCAAGTAAATTTGCATGTGCCATCTCTAAACATTCAAATAAACATCCATTTTGTGCACGCATCTAGCTCATGGAGCGACGAGGCGGTCAATATTTTCCATGCTAAGTGAGTTATTCTCAAGACGGTCATTTATTCGCTGTCATTGCACGAGAGAGGTTGGTAAAAGGATGCCCAAACATGCATAATCAAAATTAATTAAACAAAACTCCTTGGGACAGTTGATATGTTGGCAGGCATCCGTGGATTCGGTCAGCCATGGTTTGTGTATGGATGGTGGATGGGAGTAAATTTTACTATTCTGTTTGGGAACCGCCAATAATGAGTTTAGCATGGAAGATATTGAAAACCTTTGTCGTAACATTGACAAGAAAAATGCACCACTCAAAAACAACATTTCAACCCTGTTTTAAAACTTGAGCTCTGGCACCTCTGCAAATCAATGCTTCCCTCTGCGAAGGGCCTATCTATTTATTTTTATGCTGAGTCATCATCCTCTTACTAAAGGCACCACACGGGAGAGCACTATTGGCATTCTTATGCATTGAGTCTAGTTAATGTTGGATGTGAGCATGACTGGATCTTTTCTACTCTGAATTATAATTGTTAGTCACTGCTTGAACCGTAGAGGTGCTCTGTATTTATGTTTTGCAGTCTCAGAAAGGGCTAGCGAAATACCATGTCACCATATTATATCATGATTATTTTGATAAACTGTTGACATGTGAGATATCTTCTTATTTGCTTGCTAGTTGGTTATGTATTGCCATGAGTTGATATGATGTTTAATTGCTATCATGGATGTGGTTATTTATAATTTATGTTGAAAACTTGAGCACTAGCTAAGCATGTGTATAATGACGAGAACATAGAGTTTGTAAAAGTTTTCTTTATCACTTTCAGTTTGTCAACTGAATTGCTTGAGAACAAGCAATGAGTTAAGCTTGGGGAGTTGATACGTCTCCAACGTATCTACTTTTCCAAACACTTTTGCTCTAGTTTTGACCTCTAATTTGCATGATTTGAATGGAACTAACCCGGACTGACGCTGTTTTCAACAGAACTACCTTGGTGTTATTTTTTGTGCAGAAATAAAAGTTCTCGGAATTGGACGAAACTTTTTGTGGGTATTTTCTATGAATTATAATGAATTATGGAGCGAAGACCTACCGGAGGGAGGCCACCTGTGGGGCACAAGCCAACAGGGCGCGACCCCCCCTAGGCCGCGCCCTTATGGCTTGTGCGGCCCACGTGGCCCCTCCGACTCTGATTCCAGTCCTATAAAATCACATATTTGGAGAAAAAAACCAGAGAGAAGTTTTCATTGCATTTCACAAGACGGAGCCGCCGCCACCTCCCGTTCTTCCTCGGGAGGGCTGATCTGGAGTCCGTTTGGGGCTCCGGAGAGGGGAAATTGTCGCCGTCGTCATCACCAACCCTTCTCCATCAACACCGCCATGATGCTCACCATCGGGAGTGAGTAATTCCTTTGCAGGCTTGCTAGACAGTGGTGGGATTGGATGAGATTGATCATGTAATCGAGTTAACTTTGATAGGACTTGATCCCTAGTATCCACTATGTTCTGAGATTGATGTTGCTATGACTTTGCTATGCTTAATGCTTGTCACTAGGGCCCGAGTATCATGATTTCAGATCTGAACATATTATATTACCTCTAAGATTGATTTTGATCCTATCTTGCAAGTTGTATGCACCTATTACGTGTCTTGATCTGCATACCCCAAGGTGACAATAATTGGGATTCTTTCCGGTGATTGCCGTAGTTTGAGTAGTTCATGTATTCACCATGTGCTAATGCTTTCTTCCGGTTCTCTATTAAAAGGAGTCCTTAATATCCCTTAGTTTCCAATAGGACCCCGCTGCCATGGGAGGGTAGGACAAAAGATATCATTCAAGTTCTTATTGCAAGCACGTATGGCTATATACGGAATACATGCCTACATTATATTGATGAAATGAGCTAGTTCTGTGTTGCCTTAGTGTGTAACTATTACATGATTGATGTCATCTAAATCATTATCCATCACCGATCCACGTGCCTATGCTTTACATATACTGAACCTTGCTAAGTTACTATTGCTACTGCTACTGTCACAAGTGCTACAAAATTGCTGTTGTCACTATTACTGTTACTTTTGCTACTACTATTTGCCGTGCTAGTAAACCTTTGCTGCAGAGAGATATCCCAGGTGCGGTTGAATTGACAACTCAACTATCAAGGCCAATAAATATTCTTTGGCTCCCCTTGTGTCAAATCAATAAATTAGGGTGAAATACTACCCGTGAAGACTGCCGTGATCCCCTATACTTGTGGGTTATCAACCCGTTGTATGCGAACGTAGAGTCTATCCCACCCGATCATCACGAGGTGCTTCGAAACGATGATCCTTCACAACGGTGCATACTCGGGGAGAACACAATTTTATCTTGAAATTTTAGTGAGGGATCATCTTATAATGCTACCGTCGTCCTAAGCAAAATAAGATGCATAAAAAGGAACTGATCTACTCCAGGTCGAGTGACTTGAACAGTCGGGTTGTTCAAGTCACTCAGAAGTTACTTAACCTGAACCGGTCGTGGTTTCGATGCCGAGTGAGGAACGATCCGCCTCGTTTCCTAGCGCTCCCGAAACACTGCCAACGGCCCAGTGCATTGGTCACTCGGCTCCCAAAAAGCTCAACCGATTCGGGGGCTACTAACGAGGTCACCTACCCTAGGTAGGGTCATAGACCTCTCATCTAGGACACACCTGGGGTCCTACAAGTTCACAGAAGTCCCTGGACTACCTTAGCACTCGGACGAAGGTACAAGATGCACTCGGATCCTTGGAAGTCACTCAGACGCTAACAACCACTCAGCCTAGCTTCAGCACCCGGACGTCAAGAAGCGGAGGTGACGTGGGAGCTACAACGTTCGAGGGACTTAATTAGCATTGAATACTGTAGACGTTGCGTTACCCGTAATGCTCGTAGTTAACTCGACGGTTTCTAGTAACTCCGACAGTTACTAGCATTAATGACCCTCGTAATGGCACTCGGCTGGTGGTGGCGCACTCTATATAAGCCACCCCCCTACGCCGGAAGAGGGGTTACGAACTCTCTGTAATCAGAACACATACAAAGCAACACTTAGCCCCAAGGCTCGAGACGTGGGACTTTTACCACTTCCGAGTGGAGTCCGAACTCGTAATCCCGAGTGTTACACTTGCTCCGTAGCTAGGCTTTGCCCTACTCATACGTACCCCCCGTACTACTGTCAGGATTACTCCCACGACACACGGGGTTGAAGCAGTTGACCGAGCGCAAGCGGCGGCGTGCGGTACAACCTGCGGTACGAGCGCATGTGCTCGTGTCGTGCTGAGTCTTTTCTTCTCCCAACTATCTGATTCTTTTATGGTAGAATCCTATCACGTTAATTGACATGATTTTACCATTATAACTTTATGTTATTTTCTTAAACTTCAAAACACGTTCATACGCGCAACTTGGCGAAAACATATGAAAGAGGTGCACGGACGCGGTAAAATCCAAAGAATCCTATAGTTACGGAACAAAATAAGAGGTGTAAAACAACGCAAAAAATTGGACTCATCACTGATCTCCATTCAACTTTGTGTTATATTGTCCTGAGGTTAAAGGCGAGGTTGCCCTTCTAGGCTAGGCTGGGCCACTTACATAGTAGTTGGCCCAGGCTAGAGTATCTTTTCTCTATTCTTTTTGTTTCATATTATCTGCTACTGTTTGTAACATTTAAAAATACCATAACAACACCAATTCTTCTTAAATTTATTGTGTGTCATCTTTGGGCCGTTCCAAGTACACATAAATGATTTCATGAAATTTTGGGTTACGTATTCATTTTATATGAATATAAATCCAATTTAAATACAATATGGATCAACTTCAAAGCCCAAAAATAATTCCCTTGAAAAACACGGTGGGCCCTACATCACATATGAGCTTATGCCTAAACCTTAGGGTTTAAGAAGGGAACTTTGGATTCACTGGAAAAATAGGGTTTCATCCCTTTAATTAACGCGAGCCTTTCAATTCCCCTCAATTTCAGAATTTGAATGAATATAGACATGATGACATGATATGCTTAGCTACTCTAGAATATTACCATTAATTTGGGTCGTGAAAGCCCTTCGCGACGACCCCGTCGACGTCCTTCACGTAGGTGCCATTGGTCATGCCCACTTTCTTCGTGGCTGGTGAGGACTTCTACATGTACAACACCAATAAGGTGTACGACAGAACACAATAGAGGTTTTTGTGACGGTCCTTCGCAGCGACCCCGTCAACGTGAGTTACACAGATGCCATTGGGCGTGCCAACCTTCTCCGAGGCTGATGAGGACTTCTACATGACCAACACAAATGTGGTGTACGACGAAACGCAAGAAAGGTATTTGTGATAGTCCTTCGCGGTGACCTTGTCGACGTCATTCATGCGAACCCCATTGGCCATGCCCGCTTTTTCCAAGGTCGACAAGGACTTCGACATGCACAACATCAATGAGGTGTATGACGAAATGTAAGAGAGGTTTTTTTCTTTCTGCTTTTCATTTGTGTAAGTTTTACAAATAAACAATTTCATGAATTTTGAGTTTAATTTTCCATTTTATATGAATGTTAACCCAACTCATATACAATATGGACTAATTTTAAAGCCCAAAAGTAATAACCTTAATCCCAAAAATTAGGGTAGGTCCTAGAACCTTAGGGTTGAAGAAGGGCATTTTGGCTTCACTGAAAAATAGGGTTTTATCCCTTTATTAACATGAGGTTTTGAATTTCCCTCAATTTCAAAATTCAAATGAATATAAACATGACGATATGCTATGCTTAACTACTCTAGCACATTGCCATTAATTTGGGTTGTGACGTCCCTTCACGACAACCCCATCGACGTCCTTCACGACGACCACGTCAACGTCCTTCACACATATGCCATTGGTCGTGCCCACCTTTTGCGAGGACGATGAGGACTTCGACATGCAGAACACCAATGAGGTGTACGACGAAACACAAGAGAAGTATTTTTGTTTTTGTTTTTCATTTGTGTAAGCTTTATAAAACGTGCTGATAATTTTACATGAAAAGATGCAATGCTCATTAGTCTCATATTTGCGATTATGTAGTCAACAATAATATGTTGATGAACGAGTCGGTAGGTATAGAGTACATTTATTTGTCCACCTCGTTTGAGGGTGAAGATGGTCAAGTTGATTAACAAGGAAATGGGTTAGGGGGGGGGGGGGGGACTTCTCCACAAACAAGGATAAAGCGTTGGTCATGACATGGGAGATTGTGAGCACCGATCTGATAGTAGGGACCGATCAAAGATGAAGATATACTAGAAGCACATTGTCGATCGCCATCATTGCAATGTGTATGCTTTCATTGACCGCTCCATGAAGTCACTCGCACATTGATGAAGCACAGTTTAGGAATGTTGTAATCGTTGGGTAGGTTGTGTGACTCAAATGGACCTGCCTAACCTA
The DNA here is from genome assembly GCA_039707655.1 of Elymus sibiricus. NCBI lineage: Eukaryota > Viridiplantae > Streptophyta > Magnoliopsida > Poales > Poaceae > Elymus > Elymus sibiricus. The sequence continues at coordinate 103,194,997 of CM077673.1, forward strand.
GTGAAATGATAGATGGCATGCTAATGAATACTCTTATGACTTGTTTTCACCCAAATTGCTAATGTGAAATTTAACCTTGACAACTGAGCTACACAAACGAGTTGCACAAGTAGAGGGAGCCAAAAGACAAGTCTTCTCTCGACTAGTTTAAAACGAAATAAAAATAGATTACAAAAAAGATGTACAGGACATGTTAAAGCACCTTACCTACAAATCTTCCTAAATTATCAGACCACCCCAATAACCATCACTTATTGAAAGAATTTTTAGGATATGTCGGAGATGCTCTAAGATACCTTAAACGCCCGTATACAAAAAACATGTTTAGATACTTCGTAAGGGTGGTAAAATATTTTCAACTTCAATCAAAGTAAAAAAATGTACCTATCAATTACCATGTTCATGTGCCTTTACCAGACGGGAACGGAATAGCAAGCATGAGAGCAAATGAATCCATAAATAACAAAAGAAAAGGGGGCAAAAATGGGCCGGGAGCAAGAAAAAGAGGAGCACGAGCAGCGTCTGACGCAGCGACGCTTTATCCGGTTTCCCCCTTCTTCCCTCCCCGCCGACCAAACCGAGAAGAAGAAAGGGGGAAAAAATCGAAGGAAATTAAACAATCCGAGAGGAGAAGCTAGGGTTTTCGCCATGGCCACCGCCCACCTCGAGCTCCCCCACCCCTCCCCCATTCCCAATCTCTCCTAGAGCAAGGCGGATCCCCTCCCCCCGCGCATCTCGCATCCGCCGCCTTTCCCTCCCTTTCCGCCCGCTCCTTCCCCTCCGCCCGAGGGTTTCCTTTCCCTTTCCCTTTCCCTCAAAGCCGCCGCATCGCATCGCGTCGCTTACGGGATTAACAAGCAACCCGCGCGCCGGTCTATCGTCATCAGGTAGGCGCTGGCGATCGAGCTCCGGCCGAGGGCTTTGGCGGCGGCGGCGGCGGTCGGATAATGTGTATACTGTGCGCCGTGCAACGGTGGTCGCGGCGCGTCGCCACCATGCTGCCGTGGCTCGTCCTCCCGCTCATCCTCCTCTGGGCGCTCTCCCAGCTCCTGCCCACAGTCTACCGCTTCGAGGTCACCTCTCCGCGCCTCGCCTGTGTCTCCGTCCTCCTCCTCACCCTCTTCTGGTATGAGATTCTTCTCCCACGCCTCTCGCTATGGCGTGCACGCCGCTCCGCGCGCCTTCGCGAGGAGCGCCGTGCCCACGCTCTCGAGCTCCAGAAGCTCCGCAAGACCGCCACACGCCGCTGCCGCAACTGCAACAACCCATATAGGGAACAGAACCCTGGAGGTGGCAAGTTCATGTGCTCTTACTGTGGCCATGTTTCCAAGCGGCCTGTGCTTGACCTTGGCCCTGCAGGGAAGGTCCTAGCTGGCTGGCCTTGCAGTCAGGATTGGGCCAATGCCGTCGGCGACCCAGGTTACTGGCTTGACCTGCGCTGCTCCTCTGATAATTCATACTCAGGGTTCTCATGGCGGCTCTTCTCGTGCTTTTATGTGAGCGTGGCATGGTTCTGGAAGAAGGTGTTCAGGTTTGGGTCATCAGGGGACGGTGGTGGCTTGGGCCGGGATGGTAAAATGTTGACAAAAGGAGGAGATAATGGAGGGAAGGCTGAGGAGAGCAGAGTGGACAAGGCAAAAAGGAAGGCCGAGGAGAAGAGGTTGGCAAGGCTAGAGAGAGAAATGCTGGAGGAGGAGGAAAAGAAGCAGCGGGAAGAGATGGCAAAACTAGTAGAGGAGCGTAGAAGGCTGAGGGATGAGAAAGCAGAGGCTGAGGAACGATCCAAATGCGCTACCCCTGTCGGGGAGAAGGATGCTAGGAAGGAAGCAGAACGAAAGCGTCAGGAGAGAAGGAGGAAGGAAGACAAGGGATCAAGCAAGAGTAATTCAGATTGCGAGGATATTGAGAGAAGGGTAAGCAGAGAGGGCGAGTGTAAGCGGGACTTTGATAGAAGGAATGAGCCAGACAGGCGGGATTCAGGTAGAGTTGGGGCAGATGGATATAAGCCTCATAACTTTGAAGCTAACGTTCAGGGTAGTAAGGTAGTGCAGAGCAAGACAAAATATTTTGGCCGTGTGACTGGAGGTTTGTTATCTTCTTCCAGAGGTTTCAGTGGTGGTTCCCTTTTTGGTAGAAGTGCTCAGGCCCCTGCTCCTCAAGCTAACAAGGTGACTAAACCACTTGTTACTGCAACTGACCAGAGTAATACAGTTAAAAGAGATGCCCAGTCTGCAGCTGCACAAGCAATGGCCAAATCTGTTACAACTGGAGAAACTAGAAATATGTGGACTAATTCTCATCAACCTGTAAGTAGCAAGGGCATGTCTTATGTTAGTGTACATTTTTATGATATACCAAGTAGCATATGGTGTTTACATCCATTTTCTATCTTACATCTAATCGTATGTATTATGCTATATGCAGGTTAGTCCAAATATGCAGGTACATCCTACAGGTCTTAAAAAGTCATGGCATCAGCTGTTTAGTCGCTCAACATCAGTTTCTCCTTGTCCCGATGTTACTGCTGCAGCTCGTGAAAAGAAGGGGCAACCAGAACTAAATGGAGCACAGATAAGCAGTGCCCAAAATTTTCTGGCGCAGTATCCTCCTCTGGACATCAACCCAAGGTTAAGCCAGTCGATGCATTTTACAGGGTATTCACTAGTAAATGGAGCACCTGCCAACACACTGCCATCACATTTTGCAGCTGGGCACACACCCTTCTGTGCTGAGGCCGAAACAACAGTATTGGAGGAACTGGAGAGGTTTGAGGACCCATGCTATGATCCAGATGCGATTGCATTGCTTGGGCCAGTTTCAGAATCCCTAGACAACTTCCCTCCAGACTGGGATAATAGGTTTACCTTGAGTGGTGTCGCCAAGGAACCACATGTTAAGCCGTCACCAATTGAGTCTCCCCTGTCAAGATCACGGACTGTTGAAGACAAGCCTATAAAACCATCACAATTTTCTATTTCCAAAGGGCCTGATGGTTCCATGACACCTGAGGCTACCGATGAGCAAGGCACATGGCAAATGTGGAGCACACCATTGGTTCAGGACACCTTAGGCCTGCGAGGTCCCCAGACGCAGTGGCTTTTACCAAATAAGGATCAGTTTAACCATGGTGTCAGTAACTTGAATGGTGGAACAAGGAGCCCCCTTGGTGCTGGTTTGCATGACAGTGATTTATGGCTGCAGAAATCACCCTTCCAGCAATTGCCTCTTGATACAGAGAGTCTGTTCCTTTCACACAATTTTCCAGAAACTCCTGTTCACAGTGAGTTGGGTTTCGGATCTCCGAACAAAGTGGTCCGTGCACACCCCTTTGGGTCACCTGGTCCTGGTCATCCTTGGTCCAAGTAAGTCCTTCCCGTTGTTCTATTAATTTCTCTTCTAAATCTTCTGCCGCATTAAGGTCTTCTGTCATTATCGTTCATTTGACAATGATTTGTTTTGTGAGCTGTGTTACTTGATGGTCCAGTTCACTACTAAGTATAGCTTTGTGTATCAGTACATATAAGAACCAAGTGCTGAAAACTCGTATGATATTGATACTCTCATATGGACATTTACATAGTTTATACATATATGCATGCGTTTGTGTGTGTAATTGTTGCAGTTTATTTTATACTGTAGTTTTCAACCCAGACATTTTTGTTATATTTACTTAACAGATAGATAACCAAGGCAATTAGAAGTAAAAGGCATTGTTCGCTATGCAGTGCAACCAAGTCTGAGTGTTATCTTGTGTTGTGAAAAATATGTGGAAGATCCTTTAGTCTCTGAACTAGTATAAGCACAAATGAATTTTACAGTTTGGGTGAGATTTTGTATAGATCTTGTGCATGAGAAATAATGAAATATGTTATTTTACATGCACTTCGGTGCTTTTTCTTGTGTGATGAATCAATCATGCAATTCAATTGGTTAGCTGGTTTTCTAGTAGGAAAATAGAATTTACAAGAGTTGATTTCATGTTGGTCAGTCTATTTGATCATTTTGATGCCTTAGTTGAATCCCGGGTTAAGGGGGTTAGACGGCTTTTGACCTGGATTAACTTGACCCTCTGTAACCCCAGGGCGTTTAGCAGGTTAGGCCCTAGTCCAACTCTTAAGTCTTAACCCTGAACATGACACACCATATTATATGTACTTGTTAGTCAAGACTAGATTTCAAATCTATCGTAGATAATAAATATTATTTCCATTTATTTGAAGATACTTAGCAGTAATTCTGTGTCCAGTGTAGTAGGCTAGTAGCACAAACTGTAAATAAAATACTATTTACTGATGTGCCTGCCAGCCATTAAGTCTTCGTACTTCAAATGAAAAGTTGTGGAGTGGAGTGGATAGATGATGTTTGGTTACTGTGCTCAGTGAAATGATTCGGTATCTTTTGGCTTAAAACTTCAGCACGTGCATTTCTGTGTCTTTCACGTCTGTTTTGTTTGTTGGCTGTTGCAAGTAATTGTACAAAAAAAATTGTGTTTGATAATTCTTCTGTTGCAAAACGTAAGGCGTATTTTGACCACCAGCTTTGACGAAGAATTAATCCAATACATATGCTGTTCCTGTTCTACACAAAATGGATACTACTGGATCCAACTATCAAAGAACTTTCTTATGATTGTGATTTAAGCACTAACAAAGGATTCTACAAGAAATTTGTGGTTGGAACTCATTTTTGGACAGTCAAAACATGCCCTAAATTTTTGCAGAGGATCTTGTATCATGTAGTTTGGGTTTACTTTACCAGCGTACCTCATGCAAGGATTACATATTCCTTACATATAAGGGATCACGGCAGCATGCTCACTTTAGAAGTTAGGACATGTTAATATCTCATATAAAACTGGATATCGACTAAATGAACTGAATCATTCATTTGCTTTATATTGTATCTTGTCACAACATTTTAACCTTTGAATGGATGGCTTGAGATTGTTGTTTATATTTCATTGTGGATTTATTTTGTGACCTTCAATAATTCATAGTTGATAGCATATAGCTTTTGACATTCTGGATGCCTTAGGTTTCTTATACATGGTATTCACTAGTGGTAGTTACTACTTACTAGTAGTTAGGGTCAGTTCTTTTGCTAGCTTTTAAAATAAGCTGACCCCTACCCAGCTTATTCTAGAAGCCCAACCAAATTTATTTTCTTAGAAGCCTACTAATTAAGACTTCACTAATAGGCTTCTAAAAAAATATTTTTAGTTGGGCTTCTAGAATAAGCTGGGTAGGGGGCAGCTTATTCTAGAAGCCCAAAAAAGCTACCAAAAGAACTGGCCCTTAGTTACCTTCTTGCCCTGTTGGCCTTGTTGTGAGTGAGGCATCTTTGAACTTGATATCTAGTTTTGTTTCCCGCTTGCATTGATGAGTTGTGGAGGTGACTCCTAAAAACATAAAATGAGTATATTCTTATCTTAACTAGATCAATTGGGTCATGCTGGTGTACTTGGTAGGGATGGTCCAACTGGAAACAACTGGTGTAAACAAACGGTTTTTTAGCCAACGACAACTCCAATTGGCGAAGCCAGCTTTTATACCTGCGTGTAAACCTGGGCATACCCCGGGCCGGGCCGGGCTTCGGGCCGGGCTTTACAAAGCCCGAATTGGAAATCCCAAGCCCGAGCCTGGCCCGGCCCGGCCAAAAAAACGCAAAATCAGGCCCCGGCCCGAATGGACTTAAAAGGTGAATTCCGGGCCGGGCCTCCGTGTAAATCGCCATTTTTTGTAAGCCCGAGCCCGGCCCGAACTGCTTCCCAGGCTCGATTTTCAAGCCCGAGCTCGGCCCGAACACAAAGGCCAACCCGGCCCGGCCCGGGTTTTTCGGGCCGGGCTCGGGCCGGGTTGCCGTGCCGGGCTGCCCATGCCCAGATGTACCTGCGTGTATGACTGATATTAAGAACTATTCAACAACAACAACAAAGCCTTTAGTCCCAAACAAGGTGGGGTAGGCTAGAGTTGAAACCCATAAGATCTCGTGATCAACTCATGGTTCTGGCACATGGATAGCTAGCTTCCATGCACCCTTGTCCATGGCTAGTTCCTTGGCGATATTCTACTCCTCCGGATCTCTCTTTACAGATTTCTCCGTTCAGTCTATCCCACCTCTCTTGACATTCACAACACGCTTTAATCGTTCGCTATGCACTGGAGCTTCTAGATGCGTGCGCTGAATATGGCCAAACGATCTTAGACGATGTTGGACAAGCTTCTCCTCAATCGGTGCTACCCCAACTCTATCCCATATATCATCATTCCAGGCCCGATCCTTCCTTGTGTGGCCACACATCCATGTCAACATGCGCATCTCTGCTACAGAACATGTCGCCTTTTAGTCGGTCAACGCTCAGCATCATGCAAGATTGCGGGTTGAATCGACGTCCTATAGAACCCGCCTTTTAGCTTTTGTGGCACCCTCGTCACAGTGAATGCCATAAGCTTGGCGCCACTTCATCCATCCGGCTTTGATTCGATGGCTCACATCTTCATCGATACCATCATCCTTTTGCAGTATTGACCTCAAATATCAAAAGGTGTCCTTTTGTGGTACCATCTGCCCATCAAGGCTAACCTCCTCCTCGTGTCTTAGTACTGAAACCGCACCTCATGTACCCGGTTTTAGTTCTACTAAGCCTAAAACCTTTCGATTTCAAGGTTTGTCTCCATAGCTCTAACTTCCTATTGACCCCCACCCGACTGTCATCAACTAGCACCACATCATCCGCAAAGAGCATACACCATGGGATATATCCTTGTATATCCCTGGTGACCTCATCCATCACCAAAGTAAAAAAGATAAGGGCTCAAAGCTGACCCTTAACGTACTCCTATTTTAATCGGGAAGTCATCAGTGTCGCCATCACTTGTTCGAACATTTGTCACAACATTATCGTATATGTCCTTGATGAGGGTAATACACTTTGTTGGAACTTTGTGTTTCTCCAAAGCCCGCCACATGAAATTCCGTGCCATCTTATATCGTAGGCCTTCTTCAAGTCAATGAACACCATATGCAGGTCCTTCTTTTGCTTCTTGTACCTCTCCATAAGTTGTCGTATCAAGAAAATGGCTTCCATGGTCGACCTCCCAGGCATGAAACCAAACTAATTTTTGGTCATGCTTGTCATTTTTCTTAAGCGGTGCTCAATGACTCTCTTCCATAGCTTCATTGTATGGCTCATCAACTTAATTTCATTATAATTAGTACAACTTTGAACATCCCCTTTGTTCTGAAGGTTGGTACTAATACACTCCGCCTCCATTCTTCTCTCATCTTGTTTGCCCGAAAAATGAGGTTGAAAAGCTTAGTTAGCCATACTATCGCCATGTCTTCGAGGCCTCTCCACACCTCAATGGGGATACAATCAGGGCCCATCGCCTTGCCTCCTTTCATCCTTTTTAAAGCCTCCCTGACCTCAGACTCTTGGATTCACCGCACAAAACACCTGCTAGTATTATCAAAGGAGTCGTCGAGTTCAATGGCAGAGCTCTCACTCTCTTCATTGAACAACTTGTCGAAGTACTCCTGCTATCTATGCTTAATTTCCTCGTCCTTCACTAGGAGTTGATCTGCTCCGTCCTTGATGCATTTGACTTGGCCTACATCCCTCGTCTTCCTTCTTATGGATGTCCTTTTCGCCTTCCTTAGTGTCTAAGAGCTGGTAGAGGTCCTCATATGCCCGACCCCTTGCTTCGCTCACATCTCGCTTTGCGGCCTTCTTTTCCACCTTGTACTTCTCTATGTTGTCCGCACTCCTATCCAGATGTAGGCGTATGAAACAATCTTCCTTCTCCTTAATAGCCTTCTAGGATATCATCGTTCCACTATCAGGTATCTTTAGCTTCGTTTCTCCTTCCCTTGGTCACTCCAAACTAATTTGAAGTCACCTTGGAATGCAAGTCGCCATCTTCATCCATATATTGTCTGCATCACCTCCTTCCCAAGGGCCCTCTTTAATGACCATCTCCTTGAAAGCCTGAGCTGCCTCCCCCTTGAGCTTTCACCACTTCGTTCTAGTGACTTTGGTGTGCTTATCCTGCTGGACACGAATCCGAAAGTGGAAGTCAACCACCACAAAGCTTATGCTGAGGGACAACACTCTCTCTAGGTATCATGTTACAATCTGGGCAAGCACACCTGTCTTCTCCTCTCGAGAGGACGAAATCAATTAGCTAGAGTGTTGACCACTACTAAAAGTCACTAGATGTGGTTCTCTCTTTTTAAAGAGGGTGTTAGCTATGATCATGTCGTAGGCTAGAGCAAAGCTTAAGACATCTTCTCCTTCTTGATTCCTGATGCCATAGCAAAAGCCCTATGCATCCCTTCAAAAATTGTGTTAGATGTACCCACGTGGCCATTGATGTCTCCTACGAAGAGCTCCTCGCCAATAGGTACACTCCTAACCATGTCCTCCAGGCCTTCCCAGAACTCACTCTTGGTGTTCTCATTGTGGCATACTTGCGGGGCATACACGCTGATAACATTGAGAACTAAGTTCTCTCTCAAAAAAAAAAAACATTGAGAACTAAGTCCCCAACTACCAGCTTGACTAGGATAATCCGGTCCCCACGCCTCTTGACGTCTAGCACTCCGTACTTGAGGCTCTTGTTGATCAAGACGCCTACTCCAATTCTGTTTGCAGTTGTCTTCGTGTACCACAACTTGAAGCCAGTATCTTCCACCTCCTTCGCCTTTTGCCCCCTCCATTTGGTTTCTTGGACGCAAAGGATATCGACACCCCTCATCGTTGTATCAACTAGCTCCCGTAGCTTGCTTGCGAGGGACAGACTCTACGTTCCAGCTATCTAAGCGGATCCTCGTAGGCTCGGCTAGCTTCCTTACCCTTCGCATTCGTCGAGTCAAGTGCGAAGACCCTTGCTCATTTTTCACTACACCGGGGCGTCAATGTAGCGCCCACTAAGGATGCGACGACGCGATCCTTGCTCACTTGTCACCGTATCCAGCTCATGATACGGCATGCCACCAAGGGGGTGTCGGCCTGGCCCTTGCGCATTTGACACAACACCCGGGTTCCGATATGGCGCGTCGCTAAGAGGGTTACGCCCCAGCGATGTTCTTCTGGGTTTCATCTCCATAAGAGTGGCTGAGTTTTGACATTGACTCGCCAAGCCTATCACAACCCTCCTCCTTTACCCGGGATTGGGACTGGCTATGTTGAGACAACATAGGTGGAGTTGGTATTAAGAACTGATTATGGATATCAATTCAGAATCCTTGGCAATTTGTAGCTATCTTTCATGTTAAACTAGTTTCTGTGTGCAAACTTTTCTGCCCAGATTTTCGGGCCAGGGATGAGGAAATCATCATTTTTTCACCTGGGTTTTCTTTGTTGAAATTGCTCCTTTTTTTACTGTGTTGGTTTTCTGGAGGCCAGAGTAGCAATGCTGTTGGGTTGGTACAGAGGTGGATAATAGCATCCCTCTGGGAACATAACAGTTTGAAATTGCGTTATTTCTAGGGTATATATTAAATTATGCTTATTGGATTCAAATATGTAGCAACTTAGCTTGGACAAGTATCTTGTGTGTCGATTTTGAGCCCATACAGCAATATTCACCGTGACGAGAGTTACAGATATAGAAACCATCAATATATTTACTAGATCTGGTGAAGGTTGTCTGCATTGACCAGGTCACATATAGGGGTTTAAGTTAATCATTCACCATCAGTTTACAGTACCTCAAGATTATTTTTTCTTAACTGTGTTGTCCTGTTCATCATTTGGATGTGAGGCTGTTGGTCGTGTGGTAGATAATGCTCACTTTGATCCTCGTAAGCACTCAAATGCCGAGAAAAATATCTTAAAACTACTAGCAAAAAACACCATGGCCATTTAATCTTATGATTGTTATGATGCTTGTTTATAAAATGGAAACTCATGCCTTGTTATGACTAATTATTAATGCAGGGAGGAAGTGGTGCTGAATGGACCTCAGGGAGCAAGTCAAATCCACTCACCGACTGGAGCGCATGCTGGTTTATTTCCAACTAATCCTGATGTGCAGTCAGTTTGGTCCTTCGATCAAAAAAGGGACAGCATGGAACGTACAAAATGATATTGCCTGAGCCAAGGCTCCCTTCCCTTTTGCCTCCCACCTTCTAGTTTAGGGAGTTGAGGAGATATGTTGGACCAGACTGTATTCCCTTGCGCCAAAACGAATCATCGCCATTTTATTTAGTGATATCCTCACATGTTATGTTGCGTTCACCTCATGTTTTAGTGTGGCGTGGTATCCCTTGTTGATTTAATGCGTTTTGCGGTGTGTTGAAAGCGGGCATTGCATCGCCGGCCGATCTGATTCGCTCTTACCCTTGCAGTGGACGGCGACAGATCATCAGGTTTGTTATAGGTCACTGGCCTGCTAGCTGGAGCTGCTGACATTATCTGCTTCGATGCATCTTATCCAGGAACTTCTGTTTTTCGCTTCTTTTTGTCTTCATCTCAGTGATGGAAGATGGTCATGCAAATTTTGTTTAGTCTGCGTGCATCCTAGCTTATTTAACATTTGCAGTGAAAACCAGGATAATTTAGTCGACAACATAAAGTCTGCTTTTTCACGGTGAAGCAAATACCGAGTCTAGAGTAAGTGCATATGTGCTATAGGTTTTTTGACTCCCAAAATTCCATAACAGAGGAATATAAAAACTAAATGCTAGATAGTGCAGTTGCATCGAAGCCGCGGACATGAGCCGTCCGATGCGGCTCGATCTCTCTCGACACCCAACGCAGGAGGGAGAGAGGCCTTGATGTGCTATATATATTAGTGGTGGGGCTGGCGGTAAATTCAGGCGAAACCGCCCACACTTCCGCCCACCTGGTTCGAAACCATTTTTGAAACCCTAGTTGCTCTCCCCCTCTTGTAGACAAACCGCCCACGGTCTCCGGACTGTTTGCGCGGCGATTCGGGCGTCGGTTTGTCGGCGGGGGAGGCTGTCCGCGGGCGCGCGTCGGTTTGTCGGCGGGGGAGGCTGTCCGCGGGCGCGCGTCGTAGGTGACAGGCGGAGGTAATCCCCGTCTTCTCCATGCTATGATTCGGGTGGTTACGGGGTTTGTTTTCCTGGGGAGTTAGGGTTTAGGGCTTGGGGTGGTTTTCGTCGGCACGTGTATGCATCGAAGCACGGGGATGTCTATGACGCACGCTTGTTCATTCTGTTGGATGTGGTGGGGTGGCATGAATTGGACGAGAGTGGAGGGGTAGCACGGGCAGGGTGGTATAGTTCGTCACAGCGACCGGATTTGTTCGGTGACAGATTTTTTGGGGATTTTTGGTTGGAATAGGTATAATAGTTGCTTGGACTTTTGAGACTTCACATGGGCAATTGCATAGAAACAGGACGGTAGTTCCCGTTTTTTCACTTATTTTTAACTTTTTGCGTAGTTAAATTGACTTTTTATTCGGTTTCTCTAGCTGCGGACTAAAGTACACTATTTACAAACTCCGGTTTAGATGCATACGGAACTGCGTAAGTGACAGCACAATTGCGGGAATAGATAGTACCTTTCTATTCGCTCCTTGTGGGATCGACAAATTTTACGTGTTGCGAAACTGCAACAAAGCCATCTGCACTTAAGAAACATCACTAATCCATTCGTGTTCTCTCTAAGAATCTCATGAACCCGCATTCGATTTCATTTTTGTTGACATTGGATTATACCTCTGTTTCTGTTTCTTCTCTGCACATCTCTATCGCGGACCTCTCATCTCCAACTTCCTAACTGTAATAAGGAAATTTAGTCATAGCCGTCGAACCTTTGCTTCACTTGGGATGGTTTGTGTCACCATGTCCTCTTCTAGTTCAGCTTGAGTCCCATCGACTGCATCGTTTCACACTATTATTTCACAGTGTATTCTCAACGATACTAAAGATGAATCAATTATGCATGACACATTCCGCATGACACATAACGTCGGGGCACGACGGGGATGAGTTTTGGCGGAGGCTCCCTGCTTGTCTAGTGGGGAAGAAGAGCAGTGCGCTCAAGCGTTGTGTCACATGATGCAACTGTTGGTTTCAGTAGGAAGACATTGATATGGAAATAAATAATTGGCTGGGGCTTCTGTTCAGAATTGTACACATTAACGTGCAATAAAGATGCGTTACTAGGGTATCAACGGTATATCGTTGTATTGGTTAACATATAAACACATAGAAGTAAGGGTTTAGTTAACGGGGAGGTGCGTGTTGCAAAGTAAAACGAGGGAGACATTAGACAGAGATGTATAAGTGAACAATTGTCTTTATTGATGATTGGTTACAGGTATATATAGCCCCGAAGGGATGCATCGGAGAGACGCGAGCGAACAGTCGCGTCCCTCGTGCATGGCGGTTAGGGATAGTGGAGATTCTCCTTAATTAACACATGGGTTAATTAAATGTCAACACTCCCCCTAATCTACGCTATCCTTGTAGACATTATCATCTTAAATAAAAGCTCCTCCAAAAACCCTGTGGGAAAAAAGTGAGGAGTACAATATTTGATATGTTGCGAAAACTCCTGCAAACCCAGTGAGAAAAATAAGGAGAAAATGATGCAACATACAATAGTTATCGTCTCCTTTAACTCAATATGTGAGAACCATAGAGTTGGGAGAACAATAAACATGTCGTATATACTCTCCTAAAAACCCGGTAGGGAAAATAGAAAGTATGACATATGATCTTGTATTGATATTACCTCATTAAAAACCTTTATGAGAACCTGTAAAGTAAACTCATGAAAAGGAAAAGGAGTATAATATGATGCTTTAAACATGAACAATTCAAGAAGATACTCCCCTTGATTCTTGCAAATTCCGAAGCCATCACATACCAATTCCATGAACATATTTCTGGAATGTAGAAGTTGGTAGAGACTTGGTGAACAAATCAGTCGTATGATATGACTTGCAAGATATGCAATATGGAGATATTGCTTATTATGTAACCTGTTTGCATCCGGGTAACGCAAGCAACATTATCTTTGAGATAATGGTTGGTGGATGTAGCCACGAGATCTGTTTCGAAGACTCTCATGAGATGGCTATCACATCTAGCAGGAATACAAACCTTGTCTATGATCTGACATGGTAGGGATCTGATCGATGTATCCAATGATATTGGTGTCCAGATTTCTCTGAAACTGAAAGATTAGGACAAGATGTTTGATGCCTTGGAGATATCAAAAGATATTATTAAGTCCCAACCAATTATGTTTGATGGGTCCAATGACACTATGACATGGAACTTTTAGGTCCCAACATCTTATTTCCGTCTAATGGTTGATGACCTACAAGTATAGGGGGTCAATCGTAGTCCTTTCGATAAGTAAGTGTCGAACCCAACGAGGAGCAGAAGGAAATGACGAGCGGTTTTCAGCATGGTAATTTCTGCAAGCACTGAAATTGTAGGTAACAGGTAGTTTGATAGCAAGATAATTGGTAACGAGCAAGTAACGGTAACGGTAAATAAAGTGCAGCAAGATAGCCCAATTCTTTTGTGGCAAAGGACAAGCCAAAACGGTCTCTTATAACAAGCAAGCGTTCTTGAGGGTACACGGGAATTTCATCTAGTCATTTTCATCATGTTGGTTTGATTTGCGTTCGCTAATTTGATAATTTGATATGTGGGTGGACCGGTGCTTGGGTGATGTTCTTACTTGAACAAACCTCCCACTTATGATTAACCCCCTCGCAAGCATCCGCAACTACGAGAAAAGTATTAAGATAAAATCTAGAGTCTTTTACATCTGTATCCCTAACTCGAACCCACTACTCACATTTGCCCCTAATTCGAAAGCCTGCTCAAAAATGCCCCTTCGCCGTCATGTTCCCTTATAGAATTGCCCTTCTGTGCCGTTTCCGTCCAGTCAAGGCTGTTTGACCGGTAAGCGGCCGTTTCTTTGACATTTTTGCCCCTCCGTCCTTTCACCTGGGCCTAGGTCACTGGTTCACTCTCTCTCCCTCTCATTCTCTCGCCCGAGCCGCACGCTCTCTCTTTCTCCCCCAAATCGCCTCCCGTCGTAACCCTAACCCTAGCTCGCTCGATCCCAACTCGCAAGTCTCGATCTACTGATGGCAGCCGCGGTGGAGCTTCGGATTTGACTCCGTGCCGCACTCTGCTACGGCGTGAAGGAGACACCGGCGACGGGATGAATGGGGACAAAAGTGTTGGGGAACGTTGCATGGGAAACAAAAATTTTCCTACGCACACACAAGATCTATCCATGGTGATGAGCATCTACGAGAGGGAGAGTGAATCTACATACCCTTGTAGATCGCTAAGCGGAAGCGTTTAAGAAACGCGGTTGATGTAGTCGAACGTCTCCGCGATCCAAATCGCAAGTCGTCCCTCGATCCGATCACGAACTAGCGCCGAACGGACGGCACCTCCGCGTTCAACACACGTACGGCTTGATGACGCCTTCACCTCCTCGATCCAGCGAGCGATGGTGAAGTAGTGGTTGAGTTCCAGCAGCACGACGGCGTGGTGATGGTGGTGAGGAACAATCTCTGCAGGGCTACGCCAAGCGCTACGGAGATTATGACGGAGGAACTAGAGGGTTAGGGTTGCCGCACACGGCTTGGGGAAATCTTGATGTGTCCCGTGTGCTAGCCCTGCCCCTCTATTTATATGTTGAGCCTTGGGGTCTAAACTTGGAGTAAAAGCCTCCTCCAGGTCGGTTTTGCCCGCACAAGGTCGGTTTGGCCCGCAGGGAAAGAGTCCAACTCGGATCCCTGCCGAACCGTGCACAGCCGCACACAAGCGGTAGTACCGCTTCACACAAGCGGTAGTACCGCTTGGGCGGTAGTACCGCTTCACACAAGCGGTAGTACCGCTCGGGCGGTAGTACCGCTTCACCAAGCGGTAGTACCGCTTACGCGGCAGCAAAACTACTTTTGCACTTTCCAATACCTCGTGGGCTTTTATCCCTTGGCCCATATAAAGTGTTGCTGCACCCGAACACTTCGGCAAACATCCGGAACCCCCTCCGGTGAACTCCGTAACTCTTCCGGAGATCAAAACACTATTATCACATATATCAATCTTTACCTCCAGACTATTCCGGAGATCCTCGTCATGTCCGGGATCTTATCCGAGACTCCGAACAACTTTCGGTCACCAACATAATAACTCAATTATACTAATCGTCACCAAACGTTAAGTGTGTAGACCCTGCGGGTTCGAGAACTATGTAGACATGACCGAGACACTTCTACGATCAATAACCAATAGCGGGACCTGGATGCCCATATTGGCTCCAACATATTCTACGAAGATCTTTTATCGGTCGAACCTCTATGTCAAGGATTCAGTTAATCCCGTATGCTATTCCCTTTGTTCTTCGGTATGTTACTTGCCCGAGATTCGATCGTCGGTATCTCTATACCTAGTTCAATCTCGTTACCGGCAAGTCTCTTTACTCGTTCCGTAATACAAGATCTCGTGGCTAACACTTTAGTCACATTGCTTGCAAGGCTCATTGTGATGTTGTATTACCGAGTGGGCCCTGAGATACCTCTCCGTCACACGGAGTAACAAATCCCAGTCTTGATCCATGCCAACCCAACAGACACCCTCGGAGATACCTGTAGAGCACCTTTATAGTCACCCAGTTACGTTGCGACGTTTGATACACACAAGGTACTCCTCCGATGTCAGGGAGTTGCATGATCTCATGGTCATAGGAACAGATACTTGACATGCAGAAAACAATAGCAATAAACTGACACGATCAAATGCTACGTTCTTAGTTTGGGTCTTGTCCATCACATCATTCTCCTAATGATGTGATCCCGTTATCAAATGACATCTCATGTCAATGGCTAGGAAACCTTAACCATCTTTGATCAACGAGCTAGTCAACTAGAGGCTTACTAGGGACACAGTGTTGTCTATGTATCCACACATGTATTTGAGTTTCCAATCAATACAATTATAGCATGGATAATAAACGATTATCATGAACAAGGAAATATAATAATAACCAATTTATTATTGCCTCTAGGGCATATTTTCAACAGTCTCCCACTTGCACTAGAGTCAATAATCTAGTTCACATCACTATGTGATTTACATTGTAATGAATCGAACACCCATGCAGTTCTGGTGTTGTTCATGTTTAGCCCTTGGAAGAGGTTTAGTCATCGGATCTGCAACATTTAGATCCGTGTGTACTTTGCAAATATTTATGTCGTCCTCCTTGATGTAATTGCGGATGGAATTGAAACGTCGCTTTATGTGTCTGGTCCTCTTGTGAAATCTTGGTTCCTTGGCTAGAGCAATGGCACCAGTATTATCACAAAACAGAGTCATTGGGTTAAGCGCACTAGGCACTACTCCAAGATCTGTTATGAACTCCTTCATCCAGACACCTTCCTTCGCCGCCTCCGAGGCAGCGATGTACTCCGCTTCGCATGTAGAATCTGCTACCACGCTTTGCTTGGAACTGCACCAGCTAACCGCACCCCCATTAAGAATAAATACGTATCCGGTTTGAGACTTAGAGTCATCCGGATCAGTGTCAAAGCTTGCATCGACGTAACCCTTTACGACGAGCTCTTGATCACCTCCATAAACGAGAAACATGTCCTTAGTCCTTTTCAGGTACTTCAGGATATTCTTGACCGCCGTCCAGTGTTCCATTCCTGGATCACTTTGAAACCTTCCGACCATACTTATGGCAAGGCTGACATCGGGTCTTGTGCACAGCATTGCATACATAATAGAGCCTATGGCTGAAGCATAGGGGATGACACTCATCTTTTCTCTATCTTCTGCAGTCATTGGGCATTGAGTCTTACTCAACTTCACACCTTGCAAAACAGGCAAGAACCCCTTCTTGGACTGATCCATTTTGAACTTCTTCAAAATCTTATCAAGGTATGTGCTTTGTGAAAGTCCTATTAAGCGTCTTGATCTATCTCTATAGATCTTGATGCCTAATATGAAAGCAGCTTCTCCTAGGTCCTTCATTGAAAAACTCTTGTTCAAATATTCCTTCACGCTTTCCAACATTTCTATATTGTTTCCAATCAGCAATATGTCATCCACGTATAATATTAGAAACGCTATAGAGCTCCCACTCACTTTCTTGTAAATACAAGCTTCTCCGTAAACTTGTATAAACTCGAACGCTTTGATCACCTCATCAAAACAAAGATTCCAACTCCGAGATGCTTGCACCAGTCCATAAATGGATCGCTGGAGTTTGCAAACTTTGTCAGCATTTTCTGGATCGACAAAACCTTCTGGTTGCATCATATACAACTCTTCCTTAAGGAAACCGTTAAGGAACGCTGTTTTGACATCCATCTGCCAAATTTCATAATCGAAAAAGGCAGCTATTGCTAACATGATTCTGACGGACTTCAGCATCGCTACGGGTGAGAAGGTCTCATCGTAGTCAACTCCTTGAACTTGTGAAAAACCCTTTGCCACAAGTCGAGCTTTATAGACGGTGACATTACCGTCCGCGTCCGTCTTCCTCTTAAAGATCCATTTGTTCTGAATGGCCTTACGCCCTTCAGGTAATACTTCCAAAGTCCATACTTTGTTTTCATACATGGATCCCATCTCGGATTTCATGGCCTCTAACCACTTCTCGGAATCCGGGCCCATCATCGCTTCTCCATAGCTCGTAGGTTCATCGTTGTCCAACAACATGACCTCTAAGACAGGGTTGCCGTACCACTCAGGAGTAGTACGCGTCCTTGTCGACCTACGAGGTTCGATAGTAACTTGATCCAAAGCTTCATGATCATCATCATTAACTTCCTCTTCAGCTAATGTAGGCTCCACAAAAACAACTTTCTGCGCTGCGCTACTCTCAGGTTGAAGTAAAGGTTCAACAACCTCATCAAGTTCTATCTTCCTCCCACTCAATTCTTTCGAGAGAAACTCTTTCTCAAGAAACGTTCCGTTTTTAGCGACAAACACTTTGCCTTCGGATCTGAGGTAGAAGGTATACCCAACTGTCTCTTTTGGGTATCCTATGAAGACGCATTTCTCCGCTTTGGGTTCCAGCTTTTCAGGCTGAAGCTTTTTGACATAAGCATCACATCCCCAAACTTTAAGAAACGACAGCTTTGGCTTCTTGCCAAACCAAAGTTCATATGGCGTCGTCTCAACGGATTTCGATGGTGCCCTATTTAAAGAGAATGCAGCTGTCTCTAATGCATAACCCCAAAACGATAGTGGCAAATCGGCAAGAGACATCATAGATCGCACCATATCCAATAAAGTTCGATTACGACGTTCGGACACACCATTACGCTGTGGTGTTCCAGGCGGTGTCAATTGTGAAACAATTCCACACTGTCTTAAGTGACTGCCAAACTCATAACTCAGATATTCTCCTCCTCGATCAGATCGTAGGAATTTAATCTTCTTGTTACGATGATTCTCAACTTCACTCTGAAATTGTTTGAACTTTTCAAATGTTTCAGACTTGTGTTTCATTAAGTAAATATACCCATATCTACTTAAGTCATCAGTGAAGGTGAGAAAGTAACGATAACCACCGCGCGCCTCAATGCTCATCGGACCGCATACATCAGTATGTATGATTTCCAATAAGTCACTTGCCCGTTCCTATTGTTCCAGAGAACGGTGTTTTAGTCATCTTGCCCATGAGGCATGGCTCACATGTGTCAAGTGATTCAAAATCAAGTGACTCCAAAAGTCCATCAGCATGGAGCTTCCTCATGCGTTTTACGCCAATATGACCTAAACGGCAGTGCCACAAGAAAGTGGTATTATCATTATCAATTCTACATCTTTTGGCATCAATGTTATGAACATGTGTATCATTACTATCGAGATTCAATAAGAATAAACCCCTCACATTGGGTGCATGACCATAAAAGATATTACTCATATAAATAGAACAACCATTATTCTCTGATTTAAATGAGTAACCGTCTCGCAATAAACAAGATCCAGATATAATGTTCATGCTTAACGCAGGCACCAAATAACACTTATTTAGGTTCATCACTAATCCCGACGGTAATCGAAGAGCGAGCGTGCCGACGGCGATCACATCAACCTTGGAACCATTTCCCACGCGCATCGTCACTTCGTCCTTTGCCAGCCTCCGTCTATTCCGCAGTTCCTGTTTAGAGTTGCAAATATGAGCAACCGCACCGGTATCAAATACCCAGGCACTACAACGAGAGTTGGTAAGGTACACATCAATAACATGTATATCATATATACCTTGTTTGTTGTTGGCCGCCTTCTTGTCAGCCAAATACTTGGGGCAATTCCGCTTCCAGTGTCCAGTTCCCTTGCAATGAAAACACACAGTTTCTGGTTTGGGTCCAGCCTTGGGTTTCTTCACGAGAGGAGCAACTGCTTTGCCACTCTTCTTGGAGTTACCCTTCTTACCCTTGCCATTTTTCTTGAAACTAGTGGTTTTATTGACCATCAACACTTGATGCTCCTTCTGAATTTCAGACTCAGCGGCTTTCAGCATCGCAAACAGCTCGGCGACTGACTTGTTCATCCCGTGCATGTTATAGTTCAACACGAAGCTCTTGTAGCTAGGTGGCAATGATTGAAGAACTCTGTCAGTGATAGCCTCTGGCGGAAGGGGCATCCCCAATTCAGCCAGACGGGTGGAGTACCCAGACATTCTGAGTACGTGATCACTGATAGACCCGTTCTCCTCCATCTTGCAAGCATAGAACTTATCGGAGATCTCATATCTCTCGATCCGGGCATTCTTCTGAAAGATAAACTTCAATTCCTGGAACATCTCATATGCTCCATGACGTTCAAAACGTCTTTGAAGTCTCGGTTCTAAGCCATACAACATTGCACATTGAACTATTGAGTAATCATCAGAACGAGCCTGCCAGGCGTTCACAACGTCTAGAGACTCAACTGGAGCGGGTGGATCACCAAGCGGTGCATCAAGGACATAAGCCTTCTGGGAAGCCGTAAGGATAATCCTTAGATTACGGGCCCAGTCCACAAAGTTACTTCCATCATCTTTCAACTTAGCTTTCTCTAGGAACGCATTAAAATTCAGGGGTGCTACTGCGCGAGCCATGATCTACAACATAAATATAGCAAAGACAACTTAGACTATTGTTCTAGATAATGAGTTTAGTTAATCATATTACTTTAAAAACTCCCACTCAAATTGACATCCCTCCGATCATTCGAGTGTAACATGATCCAAATCCACCAACTCAAGTCCGATCATCACGTGAGTTGAGGTGGTTTCAATGGTGAACATCTTCATGTTGATCATATCTACTATATGACTCATGTTCGACCTTTCGGTCTCTTGTGTTCCGAGGCCATGTCTGTACATGCTAGGCTCGTCAAGTTTAACCCGAGTGTTCCGCGTGTGCAACATGGCTTGCACCCGTTGTATGTGAACGTGGAGTCTATCACACCCGATCATCACGGCGTGTCTCGAAACGACGAACTTTCGCAACGGTGCACACTCGGGGAGAACACAATTTATCTTGAATTTTAAGTGAGGGATCACCTTATAATGCTACCGTCGTCCTAAGCAAAATAAGATGCATAAAAGGATTAACATCACATGCAAATCATAAGTGACATGATATGGCCATGAACTTGTGCTTTTGATCTCCATCTCCAAAGCACCGGCATGATCTCCATCGTCACCGGCATGACACCATGATCTCCATCATCTTGATCTCCATCAACGTGTCGCCATGAGGTTGTCGCGCCGACTGTTGCTTCCACGACTATTGCTAACGTTTAGCGATAAAGTAAAGCATTACATAGCGCTTAATGATTGACACGCAGGTCATACAATAATTAAAGACAACTCTATGGCTCCTGCCAGTTGCCGTACTCATCGACATGCAAGTCGTGATATTCTATACAACACATGATCATCTCATACATCACATATATCTCATCATGTAATTGGCCATATCACATCACAACATACCCTGCAAAAACAAGTTAGACGTCCTCTAATTGTTGTTGCAAATTTTACGTGGCTGCTACGGGTTTGCAAGAACCGTTCTTACCTACGCAAAACCACAACGTGGTGTAGTGATTGCTTTTTGATCTTCTAAAAGAACCCTCTTCATTGAAATCGATTCAACTAAAGTGAGAGAGACAGACACCCGCTAGCCATCTTTATGCAATGAAGTTACATGTTAGTTGAAGGAACCTGTCTCGCGTAAGTGTACGCGTAATGTCGGTCCGGGCCGCTTCATCTCACAGTACCGCCGAATCAAATATCAACTAGTAACGGCAAGCAATATGTATACACCCACGCCCACAACTCGTTTGTGTTCTACTCGAGATCTCATCTACGCATAGACCTAGCTCATGATGCCATTGTTGGGGAACGTTGCATGGGAAACAAAAAATTTCCTACGCACACACAAGATCTATCCATGGTGATGAGCATCTACGAGAGGGAGAGTGAATCTACATACCCTTGTAGATCGCTAAGCGGAAGCGTTTAAGAAACGCGGTTGATGTAGTCGAACGTCTCCGCGATCCAAATCGCAAGTCGTCCCTCGATCCGATCACGAACTAGCGCCGAACGGACGGCACCTCCGCGTTCAACACACGTACGGCTTGATGACGCCTTCACCTCCTCGATCCAGCGAGCGATGGTGAAGTAGTGGTTGAGTTCCAGCAGCACGACGGCGTGGTGATGGTGGTGAGGAACAATCTCTGCAGGGCTACGCCAAGCGCTACGGAGATTATGACGGAGGAACTAGAGGGTTAGGGTTGCCGCACACGGCTTGGGGAAATCTTGATGTGTCCCGTGTGCTAGCCCTGCCCCTCTATTTATATGTTGAGCCTTGGGGTCTAAACTTGGAGTAAAAGCCTCCTCCAGGTCGGTTTTGCCCGCACAAGGTCGGTTTGGCCCGCAGGGAAAGAGTCCAACTCGGATCCCTGCCGAACCGTGCACAGCCGCACACAAGCGGTAGTACCGCTTCACACAAGCGGTAGTACCGCTTGGGCGGTAGTACCGCTTCACACAAGCGGTAGTACCGCTCGGGCGGTAGTACCGCTTCACCAAGCGGTAGTACCGCTTACGCGGCAGCAAAACTACTTTTGCACTTTCCAATACCTCGTGGGCTTTTATCCCTTGGCCCATATAAAGTGTTGCTGCACCCGAACACTTCGGCAAACATCCGGAACCCCCTCCGGTGAACTCCGTAACTCTTCCGGAGATCAAAACACTATTATCACATATATCAATCTTTACCTCCAGACTATTCCGGAGATCCTCGTCATGTCCGGGATCTTATCCGAGACTCCGAACAACTTTCGGTCACCAACATAATAACTCAATTATACTAATCGTCACCAAACGTTAAGTGTGTAGACCCTGCGGGTTCGAGAACTATGTAGACATGACCGAGACACTTCTACGATCAATAACCAATAGCGGGACCTGGATGCCCATATTGGCTCCTACATATTCTACGAAGATCTTTTATCGGTCGAACCTCTATGTCAAGGATTCAGTTAATCCCGTATGCTATTCCCTTTGTTCTTCGGTATGTTACTTGCCCGAGATTCGATCGTCGGTATCTCTATACCTAGTTCAATCTCGTTACCGGCAAGTCTCTTTACTCGTTCCGTAATACAAGATCTCGTGGCTAACACTTTAGTCACATTGCTTGCAAGGCTCATTGTGATGTTGTATTACCGAGTGGGCCCTGAGATACCTCTCCATCACACGGAGTAACAAATCCCAGTCTTGATCCATGCCAACCCAACAGACACCCTCGGAGATACCTGTAGAGCACCTTTATAGTCACCCAGTTACGTTGCGACGTTTGATACACACAAGGTACTCCTCCGATGTCAGGGAGTTGCATGATCTCATGGTCATAGGAACAGATACTTGACATGCAGAAAACAATAGCAATAAACTGACACGATCAAATGCTACGTTCTTAGTTTGGGTCTTGTCCATCACATCATTCTCCTAATGATGTGATCCCGTTATCAAATGACATCTCTTGTCAATGGCTAGGAAACCTTAACCATCTTTGATCAACGAGCTAGTCAACTAGAGGCTTACTAGGGACACAGTGTTGTCTATGTACCCACACATGTATTTGAGTTTCCAATCAATACAATTATAGCATGGATAATAAACGATTATCATGAACAAGGAAATATAATAATAACCAATTTATTATTGCCTCTAGGGCATATTTCCAACAAAAAGTTACGGCGGCGGCGGCGAACGAGGGAGCACACCGCAGCCACAGAAGTATGCTTCGGCGGGGTAAGTTTCTCTTCTAATCTGGTGCAGTCTCATGCCGTTTGTAGTTCGATTTGTTCTTGTAGTTTAATTTGTTGACCTAGTTCATAGTGCTCATGGCGTTGGGATCTGTCTCTGTTTTCCATGGTCATCGTAGGATGGACCCCAATAGAGCAGTTGGGATGGAATGTAGAATGGAAACCACACTTCTAGCTAGTGCTGGCACAAAAGCATCCAATACAGTATTCTCCTTTCCTTTTGTTGCTGACAATCAGGAGAAAGATGATGAGGGGGAAGATTATGTTCCACCCCCTGAAGGCATGTTTGCTGAGGCAGGTGAAGATGAGAAGGAGGACATGGACATGGGATACTCTGAGACATCTGATGAGGAAAGACCAGATGTGCAATACAATAGAGATGATCCTTCTTTGAAAGAGGGAACAATATTTTCCAGTGCTTTAGACTGTAGAAATGCTCTTGCAACCTTCTCAATAAAGACTCAAAGTGAATTTGTGATAGACAAGAGTGACAGTACTAGGTTGACAGTACATTGTGCTTATAAGAGGTGTCAATGGAGGATGCATGCCTCCTTAATGAGACATAGCACATTGTTTCAGGTATTAAATATAGCAACTAACAGTGCATTTGTAGTTAGCAGCATTGATACTGTATTTTGTTTGTTTGTTGCAGCACATAGGTTCTGACATGTGTCTGAACTTTCATGAATGCAGGTTAAGGTGCAATTGCTACATATGTTCTCATTTCAATTTTTGCTTCATTTAATGTTCTCATTTCATTTTTTGCTTCATTTAATGTTCTCATTTCAATTGTAGCCCAAGAAAGAACTACAAAAAGGCAGCTGATAGAGGGATGTCACCAGCCAAGAAGAGGCTCAAGTGTGCACCAGATCCTACAGTAGGATCTGTAACTGGAAGCAACCAGCTAAGCAAAGAAGTGAGCAAAATTGTCACCACAAGGAGGAGTTCAAGGCTCTTAACTATCCCTGCTTGCAACACCAGGAGCAAGAAGATGAAACATCTGTGACTGGAATCATTTAGTGTTGTTTTTGTTGTTTAACAACTATTTGTGAACTTGTTAGCTGCTATCTTTAGTGTATGATGCTGAAATTATGAACTTATGTAATGGTGAACTTGTGAGCTGCTATCTTGAATGTGCAATGCTGATTATGCAATGATGAATTTATGCTATTTTGTGAGCTGCTATCTTGAATGTGCAATGATGAATTTATGCTATTTTGTGAGCTGCTATCTTGTGAGCTGCTAGTTTCAAATATTATGTGAGCTGCTATCTTGTGAGCTGCTACTTTCAAATATTTTGTGAGCTGCTATTTTGTCACAACAGATCATTTGGTCAAATATTTCAATCTATGCTATTTCAGTCATTGTTCAAAGCAAGATGCCAAGCAAGATTCTCGAGTCATTTCCAAATAGCAACATCACAGCATTCCCAAATCACAGCATTGTTCTTGGGATAATACATTCCCAAACTAAGCTCCATCACAGCATACACTACAAACAGAAATCCATTTAGTATGGATTATTAGACCACCCAGAAACAAATGTGGCCAAAATGCTAATACCAAGAACTATGATAAATCCCCATGCTTGCATAAGCTCGTTCCTCTTCTTCATCTTCAGCTTCAGTTTCTTGTTCTTCTCGGTTAGATACATCACCCTCCTCTCTAAATCATGAGCTTTTAGCCAGCTCTTCTCCAATCCTGCATGAAGCTCCTCAAATGCACGAGCAACACGTTCGGTCGGTGGCGGGTCAATCCAGACAACCTAGTCACATTCATCAGGAAGCTGCAAAATCAATGATCGAATTAGAAAGAGGAGAAAGAGCAGAATCGAATCAAGCTTAAAAGCCAAACACTTACATCAAGAGGGCAGCCGAGAAATCTTCTGCCGGAGCTTGCTCCTCCCCACGCGACGCGACGAGCAGGAATAAGCCCGTGGCCAGGGCACCGCCGCGTCGATCGAACCTCAAGGCCACAGAATGTCAGATCGGGGATGTAAAACTCCGATTCAAACTAAACTATCCCGACACCATCAACCTAACAACAAAAACCCCCAAATTGATGAACCCTAATTCCGCAATATGCCCAAATCTCCCCCAAATCGACGCTGAAACTTACATTGGCGGCCACCGACGAGCTCGCAGAAGACATGCCCGACGTGTCCGACGTACACATCGCTCACCACGCTATGCCCGACCTGCCCCTCTCTCTCCGACAGCGGAATCGCCCGATCCAGTGCGTGCTCAAAAATGCCCCTGTCGTCGCGAGGAAGAAGAAAGAGGGGAGAGAGAGTGAACCGGTTAGTTGGGCCCAGATGTAAGGAAGGAGGGGCAAAAATGTTAAAGAAACGGCACGTTAGCGGTCAAACAGCCTTGACTGGGCGGAAACGGCTCGGAGGGGCATTTCTATAAGGGCACATGACGGCGGAGGGGCATTTTTGAGCAGGCTTTCGAATTAGGGGTATATCTGATTAGGTGGTTCGAGTTAGGGACAGAAATGCAAATGGCCCTAAAATCTAACCATAGCATTAAACATTTGGATCCAAATCAGCCCCTTGCGGAATAGCGCATAAACTAGGGTTTAAGTTTCTGTCACTCTAGCAACCCATCATCTAATAACTACTCCACAATGCATTCCCATAGGCCCAAAGATGGTGAAGTGCCATGTAGTCGACGTTCACATGACACCACTAAGGGAATCCCAACATTCATATCATCAAAATATCGAACACATATCAACTTCACATGATTACTTGCAACATGACTTCTCCCGTGACCTCAAGAACAAAGGTAACTACTCACAAATGATATTCATGCTCAAGATCAGAGGGGTATTAAATAGCATAATGGATCTGAACATATAATCTTCCACCAAATAAACCATATAGTAATCAACTACGAGATGTAATCAACACTACTAGTCACCCACAGGTACCAATCTGAGGTTCCGGTACAAAGATTGAACACAAGAGATGAACTAGGGTTTGAGAGGAGATGGTGTTGTTGAAGATGTTGATGAAGATTGGCCTCCCAAACATGAGAGGGTTGTTGGTGATGACGATGGCTTCGATTTCCCCCTCCGGGAGGGAAGTTCGCCCGGCGGAATCGCTCCGCTGGAGGGCAAAAGTGCTCCTGCCCAAGTTCTGCCTCGAGACGGTGGCGTTCCGTCCCAAAAGTCCTCCCTTGATTTTTTCTAGGTTAAAAGACCTTAAGTACCAGAAGATGGGCACCGGAGGTGGGCTGGGTTGGCCACAACCCACCAGGGCGCACCTGGGGGGCCTGCCGCGCCCTGGTGTCTTATGGTCACCAGGTGGCCCCCCTCCGGTAGTTATTTGCTCCAGTATTTTTTATATATTCCAAAATAATTCTCCGTGAAGTTTCAGCTTATTTGGAGATGTGCAGAATAGGTGTCTCTGATATGCTTTTTCAGGTCCAGAATTCCAGCTGCCGGCATTCTCCCTCTTTGTGTAAACCTTGCATATTATGAGAGAAAAGACATTAGAATTACTCCATAAAGCATTATTATGCATAAAAACATTATAAATAACAGTAAGAAATCATGATGCAAAATGGGCGTATCAATGGTCTAAATGAATCTTTCTCTACGTCTAGAGAACGAACAACCATGTGAATAATGGAAGGATAAGACTTGTCCACAATCAATTTCTCTAATATAATCTGGTTTTAGACAACATGTGTACCATAATGTATGAGTGAAGGTGCTCGAGGTTTTACCCAAATCTTTCATCTCAAATTCCGTCATCTAGATGATCACATGCTTAACATGTATGGGTAATCATCGGTGTAGGATTAATCCTTGTGTTAAGGAACTCACTAGTCGGTTGTACCAAAATATACCGACCTCAATAAGTTGTTTAGTGACTTATTGATTTTACACAATGTATGATGCGTTTTGCTTTTTGATTCGGAAATGAGATTCCATTAGGAACCACCTATATCTGAATCTAGTGATCCATATGGATATGCGATCACTACATCTATCAACTGCAGAGATAGATGATTTTGTAGTGCCAATGATATAAGTTATCGGAATGAGATTCCACCTCTAGAGAATAGTTGGGTATCTGTGTGAACCCTTGTGCTACAATACTTGCTCTATCTTTCACCACCTCATATTGTTCTCAATTCTGTTTCTAGTAGAAAACTGGTGTAGGTATTGCTTATGAATACCTTCCCATTTCTGAGCAAGGTTATTTCTACCTAGATTATACCCTTTGCTTGAGTTCAGTCCAAGTGTTTGATACGTCTCCAATGTATCTATAATTTTTTCTTGTTCCATGCTGTTATATTATCATTCTTGGATGTTCTATAATCACTTTATAGCAATTTTATATCATTTTTTGGGACTAACCTATTGACATAGTGCCAAAGTGCCAGTTGCTATTTTTGCTTGTTTTTTTACTTCGCAGAATATCAGTACCAAACAGAGTCCAATCGCGACGAAAAATTTTGGAGATTTTTTTTGGGCCAGAAGACACCCAGTGGGCCCAAGAAGTGTCGGAGAAGAAGGCCGAGGAGGGCACAAGACACCAGGGCGCGCCCCAGGCCCCCTGGCGCGCCCTGGTGGGTTGTGCCCACCTCGGGACGCCTCTCCACCGCCTATGATGCCTATAAATACCCAAATATTCAGAAAACCCTAGGGGAGTCGACGAAAAACACATCCAGCTGCCGCAAGTTCCAGAGCCTCAAGATCCAATCTAACACCATCACGGAGGCGTTCATCTTCTTCATAGGTGCCTCCCCGATGATGCGTGAGTAGTCCACCATAGACCTACGGGTCCATAGGCAGTAGCTAGATGACTCTCTCTCTCTCTCTCTCTCTCTCTCTCTCTCTCTCTCTCTCTTTTGATTCTCAATACAATGGTCTCTTGGAGATCTATTTGATGTAACTTTTGCGGTGTGTTTGTTGGGATCTGATGAATTTTGAGTTCATGATCAGTTTCTATCCATGAATGTAATTCGACTCTTCTTTGATCTCTTATATGCATGATTACTTATAGCCTCGTATTTCTTCTTCGAATCTTTGGTTTAGTTAGGCCAACTAGATCGTTTTTTCTTGCCATGGGAAGAGGTGCTTTGTGATGGGTTCGATCTTGCGGTGTCCTTTCCCAGTGACAGAAGGGGCAGCAAGGCATGCATGTATCGTTGCCATTAAGGATAACAAGATGGGGTCTATTCCTACATGAATAGATCTTGTCTACATCATGTCATCGTTCTTATTGCATTACTCCATTTTTCCATGAACTTAATACACTAGAAGCATGCTGGATAGCGGTCGATGTGTGGAGTAATAGTGGTAGATGCAGGCAGGAGTCGGTCTACTTATCTTGGACGTGATGCCTCTATAATGATCATCGCCTTGGATATCGTCATGATTATTTGATCTTCTATCAATTGCCCAATAGTAATTTGTTCACCCACCGTGTGCTATACTCATGAGAGAAGCCACTAGTGAAACCTACGGCCCCCGGGTCTACTTTTCCAACATATTGCTTTCCGATCTATCTTTTTTTGCCTCTTTGTTTTCAGATCTACTAAACCAAAAACCCAAAAATATATTGCTGCACTTTTATTTGCTCTTTTTATGTTGTGTTCTTGAGAGATCTATCTATCATATCCTAATCTATATTTTTACCGTAGAGAGATTGACAACCTCTCTTTCGCGTCGGGTTGCAAGTATTTGTTATTTGTGTGCAGGTACTGCTTATTGGGTGGTGGTGATCCTCCTACTTGTTAGATACCTTGGTTTCATAACTGAGGGAAATACTTACCGTTGCTATGTTGCATCATCCCTTCCTCTTTGGGGAAATACCGACGCAGTCTCAAGCCACGTCAAAGGAATTTCTGGCGCCGTTGCCGGGGAAGAAGCGGTCTCTTCTACGTGCCAATCTCTGGCGCCGAGGAGACACCATCATCATCTACCAGGTTTCTAATCACAAATCTCATCTCCTTGCAATTACATTATTTGCCATTTGCCTCTCATTTTCCTCTCCCCCACTTCACCAAATTTGTCGTTTTATTCGCCCTCTTTTTCGTTTGCGCCTTTTTCTCGTCGGATCTCTTTTTGTTTCCTTGTGTTGCCATGTGCCTTCTATTTTATTGCATCTTCGCTTGCTAAAAATCTTTTGATATGGATCCTCATCCACTTGCTAATCTTTTCAAAAGACCAAATTATGATGAACCAATTGCTAGTGAGTTGAGTGCACTTGATTATCTCCATGAAGTTTTGTTTGAAAATCATGAATCTGAAATTTTTGATGAAGTGTTGAAAGAAGAAATCTATAAGGTGATTCATGATAGCTCCTTGATTGAAAAGCATGATTGCAAGGTTGCTAGTATGAATTCTCTAAATATCCATGATGCTAATGATATGCAAAGCCACAAGCTTGGGGATGCTATGTTTGATGAAGATGATATTTTTAGTCCCCCAAGTTTTGATGAGCAAATTTATTATGATGATTGCATGCCTCCTATTTATGATGATGGTGATGACACGTATGCTATAATGAGTAATGATAACCATGAAACTTATCATCATGGTTTTAATTTGCAATGTGGTTATGTCAATCAAGTGTCTCATGATAGTTATTTTGTTGAGTTTGCTCCCACTACCATGGATGAAAAGGAATTTGCTTATGTGGAGAGTAATGAAAATTATATGTTTGTGCATCATGAAAAGAATGATTCATGTGACGGTTATATTGTTGAATTCCTTCATGATGCTACTGAAATTTATTATGAGGGAGGAACATATGCTTGCAGGAATTGCAATAATTTCAAGTTTCCTCTCTATGTGTTCAAAGTTTTGAAGTTATGCTTGTTTCGCCTTCCTATGCTAGTTGATTCTTGTTCCCATAAATTGTTTGCTCACAAAATCCCTATGCATAGGAAGTGGGTTAGACTTAAATGTGCTTTTCATGAGATTCATGATGCTCTCTTGCATATTTCAATTACTACTTTTTATGTGAGCATCATTGAAATCATCATGCCTAGCTAGGGGCATAAAACGATAGCGCTTGTTGGGTGGCAACCCAATGAATAAATTTATTTTCATTTTTTCCCTTCTGTTTTTGAGTGTTGACACAATTATGCCTCTGTTATGATTGTGTTTTTATGTTTTATTTAGTGTTTGTGCCAAGTAAAGCCTTTAGGATGATTCATAACATGAGTAGAAGCGATGCTGAATCTAAAACAGAAACTTTGCGTCCAGTATTTGAATTTTCATTTTTTACTGGAACGTGATCTTGAGCTGAAATTTTAACACAGTGTTGCTATACAAATTATTTTATCCTAATTTTTCAGATTTTTTAGTGTTACAGAAGTATGGTTAGAGTATAGATTACTACAGACTGTTCTGTTTAAGATAGATCCTGTTTTCGTTGCATTGTGTGCTTAATTTGATGAATCTATGGGTTATATTGAAGGGTATGAGCCATGGTAAAGTTAAAATACAGTAGGTATAATGCAATAACAAAATATGAATAGGTTTGCAACAGCACCTAAAGTAGTGATTTGCTTTATTATACTAACGGATCTCACGAAGATTTTGTTGAGTTTTGTGTGATTGATGTTTTCAAGTTTTGGGTGAGATCACGATGGATGAAGGAATAAGGGGTGAAAAGAGCCTAAGCTTGGGGATGCTACAACACCCCCAAGATATATCCAAAGATAAACAAGCAACTAAGCTTGGGGATGCCCCCGAGTGGCATCCCCTCTTTCTTCTAACGACCATCGGTATTTTACTTGGAGCTATATTTTTATTCGTCACATATCATGAGTTTTGCTTGGAGCGTCTTGTATCATTTGAGTCTTTGCTTGCTTTGCTTGTTAGTTTGGCATTTGTATCCTTTCTGGACACACCTATTTGGGAGAGCCAAAATTATGCTATGATTTGTTAGAATTTCTCTCTATGCTTCACTTAAACTTTTTGAGCTATAGAATTGCTCTAGTGCTTCACTTATATCTTTTTGAGCACGGTGTGCTTGGAAATTTTTGTAGAAATACTCTCATGCTTCACTTAGATTAATTTGAGAGCTAGTAAATTTTGAAGAAATCCTCTCATGCTTCACTTATACCTTTTTGAGAGATGAAATCTTTATGCTCATGTGCTTCACTTAGATTTGTTTGAGCTTGTCAAAAAGCAATGGCAACATATGAAACTAGTCCCAAAGTGATAGATATCCAAGGAGGATATAATAAAAACTTTCATGAAGACCACTGGACAAATTAAACCTGATTCCTTGTAATAGTTTTGAAACATGATGATAGTAATATGTGAGTCATGTTCGTGAGTAATTATGCTTTAGTATGAATATTGGTGTTAAGGTTTGTGATTCCCTATGCAAGTACGAAAGTCAATAGTTATGCAATGAAATTACATCCTACTTATGGTGCATTATTCGGTGTTAGTTATGCTCAATGCTCGCTTATGTGAATTTTCGTTTCTTGGTTGGTTGCTTCTCAATCTATTTGCTAGCCTCCATTTGTACTAAGTAGAAATACTACTTGTGCATCCAAAATCCTTAAACCAAGTTTTGCCTTATGAGTCCACCATACCTACCTATATGCGGTATTTCCATGTCGTTCCAAGCAAATTTGTATGTGCCGTCTCTAAATTTTCAAAATATTTTTTCTCTTTTGTGTGCTCGTACCGCTCATGAAACGGTAGGGAGTGTCCAATATTTTTCCATGCTAGATGTGTTATTCTGAAGATGAGTGTTTATTCACTTGTCATTGCACGAGAGTGCGGCGGTAATAGGGATGCCCATTCCCGAAATGAAAAAGAAAAATATATATATACTTTATGTTGTCAAATAATAAATTCCTTGGAAAGTGTTGGTATGGAAGGCAACCGTGGATACGGCCCGCCATGGAATGTGAAAGAATGGTGGAAAAAGGAATAAACTTTATTTTCTGTTTGGGAACCGCCTATGATATATCTAGCATGGAAAGTATTGTGAGCTACTTTGTCGTTTTCGTTGACACGAAAGGCATGCCACCCAAAATATTTTTTCTCTCTCAATTTAAAACTTTGAGCTCTGGCACCTCTACAAATCCCTACTTCCCTCTGCGAAGGGCCTATCTATTTACTTTATGAAATTTTTATTTTTACTTTGAGTCTCCATCTTCTCTTATAAAGCACCAACTAGGGGGCACTGTGATCGTACTTGAGCATTGGGTGTAGCTAATATTTGAGTGTGTATCATGAATGCATCAATGATTGAGCATGATGGGCTAGGGATAATTTTCTTTAGTGTTGATATTTTGAAAGACATGGTTGCTTGTTGGCATGCTTGAGTATTGAAGTCATTATGTTAAAACTAGACTATTGCTTTGAATCATCTAAAAGTCCAAATGTCCATGCTACAAAGAAAATAATATGAGATGAACATGTTAGGCAGCATTCCACATCAAAAATTCTGTTTTTATCATTTACCTACTCGAGGACGAGTAGGAATTAAGCTTGGGGATGCTGATACGTCTCCAACGTATATATAATTTTTGCTTGTTCCATGCTATTATATTATCATTCTTGGATGTTTTACAATCATTTTATAGCAATTTTATATCATTTTTTGGGACTAACCTATTGACATAGTGCCAAAGTGCCAGTCGCTGTTTTTGCTTGTTTTTTACTTCACAGAATATCAGTACCAAACGGAGTCCAATCGCGACGAAACTTTTTGGAGATTTTTTTTGGGCCAGAAGTCACCCAGTGGGCCAGATAAGTGCCAGAGAAGAAGGCCGAGGAGGGCACAAGACACCAGGGAGCGCCCCAGGCCCCCTAGCGCGCCCTGGTGGGTTGTGCCCACCTCGGGACGCCTCTCCACCGCCTCTGATGCCTATAAATACCCAAATATTCAGAAAATCCTAGGGGAGTCGACGAAAAACACATCCAGCCGCCGCAAGTTCCAGAGCCTCAAGATCCAATCTAACACCATCACGGAGGGGTTCATCTTCTTCATAGGTGCCTCTCCGATGATGCGTGAGTAGTCCACCATAGACCTACGGGTCCATAGGCAGTAGCTAGATGGCTCTCTCTCTCTCTTTTGATTCTCAATACAATGGTCTCTTGGAGATCTATTTGATGTAACTTTTGCGGTGTGTTTGTTGGGATCCGATGAATTTTGAGTTCATGATTAGTTTCTATCCATGAATATTATTTGAGTCTTCTTTGATCCCTTATATGCATGATTACTTATAGCCTCGTATTTCTTCTTCGGATCTTTGGTTTAGTTAGGCCGACTAGATCGATTTTTCTTGCCATGGGAAGAGGTGCTTTGTGATGGGTTCGATCTTGCGGTGTCCTTTCCCAGTGATAGAAGGGGCAGCAAGGCACACATGTATCATTGCCATTAAGGATAACAAGATGGGGTCTATTCCTACATGAATAGATCTTGTCTACATCATGTCATCGTTCTTATTGCATTACTCCGTTTTTCCATGAACTTAATACACTAGATGCATGCTGGATAGCGGTCAATGTGTGGAGTAATAGTGGTAGATGCAGGCAGGAGTCGGTCTACTTATCT
This sequence comes from Elymus sibiricus, assembly GCA_039707655.1. NCBI lineage: Eukaryota > Viridiplantae > Streptophyta > Magnoliopsida > Poales > Poaceae > Elymus > Elymus sibiricus. The sequence goes on from CM077673.1 coordinate 103,228,831, forward strand.
TGGACGTGATGCCTATATAATGATCATCGCCTTGGATATCGTCATGATTATTTGATCTTCTATCAATTGCCAAACAGTAATTTGTTCACCCACCGTGTGTGATGCTCATGAGAGAAGCCACTAGTGAAACCTACGGCCCCCGGGTCTACTTTTGCAACATATTGCTTTCCGATCTATCTTTTTTTGCCTCTTTGTTTCAGGTCTACTAAACCCTAAACCCAAAAATATATTGCTGCACTTTTATTTGCTCTTTTTATTTTGTGTTCTTGAGAGATCTATCTCTCCTATCTATCATATCCTAATCTATCTTTTTACCGTAGAGAGATTGACAACCTCTCTTTCGCGTCGGGTTGCAAGTATTTGTTATTTGCATGCAGGTGCTGCTTATTGGGTGGTGGTGATCCTCCTACTGGTTCGATACCTTAGTTTCATACCTGAGGGAAATACTTACCGTCGCTGTGCTGCATCATCCCTTCCTCTTTGGGAAAATACCGACGCAGTCTCAAGCCACGTCAGTGTTGTTCACACTTTTCCATGCCATGGTCTTTGGATCTGAATCATTTGAAAGGTTTTGCAATCTAGTTGAGAAATGTATGTCGACAATTTTAGACTTCCGGTTATATGTTTCTCCAGAATCTATATATCAATATATAGTTGATGGAAATATCATTACCCATGGTGACTACTCGCGATTTTCCAATGTGGCTAAGTCGGGTATTCCGATGTCCCGGTCATTGTGTGCACTATAACCTGGGTTGGTGGAGGTTTCCCGTCCACTGGGTGTATACTACCCATTAGGTGTCTGTCAACATGAAGTTGACTTGCATTTACTGATTCGGAGGCCTTGATATCATTGCTTGCGAGAAGCTGAATCCTGATGTACTATTGATGTACTTCTCCCCATGTTGCTTTGAACGGGGTGTTGAGTGGTTTTAGTTGGTACCTCCACTCTTTCCGGCATATTTTTCAGGATTGTAGGATTGTGCGACACCTTTATAGTCAGTAGATGAATCTGGTAGGTTATTTGCAATGTGTTGCAAATCTGCTGAACGCATGGTTCAGATCTTTGAGTAGGTGGATTTGAGGCACAAATGTGTTGAACATTCCACTTATTTCCTGGCATTCTTTATGGTACTTGAAATCTCCCCCTAATGCCTGGAAATGTTCCTCATTGAATTAACATACTGGCCTTGAACAACTCCCCTTGAGAGGGGCTTGAGGTATTGACGGTAATACAATTATTCCCCACATAGATGCCGCTGAGGGGCCAATGATGTATGTTGGGGTGGTGATATCAGTATGTAACCGAATTACCGCAGATGGGAAATACTTCATAAATTTCCACGTATCAAAGATGTAGGGGAATAATTTTATGAAGTTTGGTCATGAGCGTGTAACTACATGACTCCAACGTAAAGTTGCTAAGTTAATTCAAAGTAAAGATCATGCAATGAGCTTAATTCTTTGGATATAGGATTCTACCAAACCATATTGGATCTAGACATTAGGACAAATTGCTAAACTTCAATCCGAGGGCCATAGTGAAGGCACTCAAGGAGAATTCTGCAATGTTATCCATTCGATTTGCTTGAAATCGATGTTAGGATAATGAGCCAATGGTTTCGTGTGAATAAAGCACACAATTAAGACCATCGTGTAGATATGTCTTTTAGAACCATGAAATACCTGAATAGTCTAGTCCATGGATGGGAAGAACCACTTACCTTGACTTGATGTGTTCAAGGAGTCTTAGTGGTTCAACGTAGATTTTAAGGTGCGCGAGCCTTAAAATTAGCTTCCCCGCGTCACATGTAGTGCAAACAAAATCCAAATAATGTTAGAATTTAGCATCATAATAATCATAAACCAATGGAATTATTGATAGTTTCGGTTTCAACCCAATGTCTGGATGACCAAGGCGAGTATGCCAAGCTTGTCATCTACAAGACATTTTGGAAAATTATCTTGTACGCAACATGTGCTACGGTTTTTGTAGTATGTGTAGTGCAATCCTGATGATACATAGAGAATGTGCTTGCCATATCCGTTGCATATGGTAAAGAGAAGATATTCCTCTTTGTTGTCATCATAAGTTCTGCTATGGAAACTATTTTGATGGATACCTCTATAGTTTAGTAGGATACAAGTTAAATCGGGAAGCAATAAAGCATCCTCGATGTTAGTCGAGTACCCATAGGGATAGTAAATATGGCCCTAGTTGAGCCAACAATTACCTCATCGTGTATAGCAATTTGAAAATATCTCCTTTCCTCTCAACGAGACTGGAAACATTTTACTTCCCTGAGTATAGAGTTCGTGGTGCATATGTCCACAAGGCACATATCATCTTTCATCAGCTTGACCCCCGTAGAAATCTATATATAGACTTGAAAATTTCCAGTATGAAAATCTCTATCAGATATATAGAATACATACAAATGTATATGTACCAAAATGCTGATACAATATATGATGACAATAATACTTATGTTGTTATTACAACATCATAAATGGAGATTAATTATATTGACCACTCAGGAGACCGAGGGACTATTCATAGTCTCCAAATATGTCGGTTGAGGTATATTCAACCATCACATTCTCCATACCCATAGGGTCCCGTCATCGCTGGTGATGTCGGGTTGAAGGTTGAAGTGAGCTTCAAACCTTTGCCCTCGATGTTCATTGTGTCCCAGGAATTACTTATACAGAATAACCAGATGCAGAGATCTGAATCATATGATGCCTTATGATGTATAAGACAACATTTTTTTGTTAGCGATGTGATTCTGACCAGAGGTGAATCTTGTGGTCTTGGATTGCACACATTATCCCACGAGACACAAGATCGATCATGATGTCCATGCCCAGGTAGGGAAGTGGTGGCCATTAAGGGTGAATGCCTCAAATTCTCTAGACATTGATTGCCAGAGATAATAAATTCATGGGCGGTAAATTAAAGACCATCATGGTTATGTTATAACAAGAATGCAAAATTTTGATACTCAAGTGAATAAATTGAAAATTCTCAACCTCAATTGTGTGAACATAACACATTGAAGATCACATAGATCTCACAGTAATATGCTGCATAATCTGACAATGCCAGTAGATGCGCATGTTTCTATTACCTTGTCTATGTTCCAATTTAAAAATAAAAAAATTCACGTTGGAGGTAATCGCTTGTCAAGATTGACAAAACGTACACCTCGCAGTAAGAGGGCATAGTCTGCAAATGAGCAGTAGATCCAACTCATTACCTTGTGATTCCAAATATAATGAGGGAGATATAACTCAAAAAATTACAAGTTGGATATGCGAGAGAAAATAATCTCAATCGCGAAAACATGTTCTAAAAAAATTGATATGTGGTAAACACATTGAACATGTCAAGTATCGACATACTCACTTTTCTGGAATTTTAAAACTCAATAGAAAAATGGGCTATCCCGCGTGAGAAAATTGCAGGAATTCATTTGTCATTATAAAACCACAAGGTCTGAAATGAAAACTGCCCAAGAGATAAGACTCTGCTTTTTTGTATGCAGTTACGATTGGGACTTCGTCCCTAGTAACCGCCACTGCCGAGAGACGGACACGCCGTGCGCTACCAGATGGAGCAGCGCCGCAGAGGGTACCGCGGCGTAGGGCATCGCTGTCTGGGCGTCCCATATCCTTCATGGGAGGGGCCATGGGGCATCACCGGCGTTGGGCGCCACACGCCGGAGGGTGTGCACCACAGGGAGCCATGATACGTCTCCAACATATCTATAATTTTTGATTGTTCCATGCTATAATATTATCATTCTAGGATGCTTTTTGAGTGATTATTTACCAGTTCATATTATTTTTGCGCACACTAACCTATTAACCCAGTGCCCAGTGCGCGTTGCTGTTTTCTGCATGTTTTTGACTTTTTAGGTTTATAGTACCAAACGAAGTCCAATTGCCCCGAAACATTTATATGATTTTTTCTGGACCAAAAGAAGACTTGGAAACTTTGGGAGGAGGCCAGGGGCTCCACGAGGGAGCCACCACACAACAGGGTGTGCCCAGGGGGGGGGGGTCGCGCCTTGTTATGTGGTGGCCCCCTCGGGCGTCTCCCGTCGCCCCTCTCTGGCCTATAAATTCCAATAAATCCCAAAATCCCTAGAGATCCTCCCGAAACACTTTTTCCACTGTCGCAAGTCTCTGTTCCGCCGTGTGCCCATCTGGAGCCCTGTTCCGGTGCCCTGCTGGAGGGGGGATCGATCACGGAGGGCCTCTTCATTAACCTTGCTGCTCCCATGGTGATGTGTGAGTAGTTTCCTGCAGACCTACGGGTCCGCGGTGTGTTTGTTGGGATCCAATGAATTGTGGGTTTATGTTCGGATTATTCATGAAAAATATTTGAGTCTTCTCTGATTTCTGTTACGATTCTTATTTGCATGATTATTATAGCTTCGTAAATCTCCCCGATCTATTGAAATAGTTTGGCCAACTAGATTGATATTTCTTCAGTGAGAGGGGTGCGTTGTAGTGGGTTCAATCTGACGGGTTTCTATATCCCAGTGACAGAAGGGACAAGATACGTATTTGTATTGTTTCCACTAAGGATAAATTGATGGGGTTAATTCATATTGATTGAATTCTCTTTGTCTACATCATGTCATCGTTCTCCAAGCATTACTCTGATTGTCATGAACTTAATACTTAGAGAGGCAAGCATAGAAGCGCTCTCGACTTGGAGTAATAGTAATAGGTGTAGGCAGGAGACCTATTTGTTTATGGACATGATGCCTATATACACACGATCATTGCCGTGAATAAATATTGCATAACTATGCGCTTTTCTATCAATTGCCAAGCAGTAATTTGTTTACCCACCGTATGCCTATGACATGAGGGATGCCACTAGAGAACACTACGGCCCCCGGGTCTATTCACTTATATATTTACAAAATCTTTCAATACCTTGCTGCCATTTATTTACTTTTATTTTATTTTGCAATTTACAATATTCAACTTTCATCTACATACTTCACTAGCTTGCAAATAACAAGTCCAAGGGGATTGATAACCCTCTTGCCCGCGTTGGGTGCAAGTGTTTGCTTCTTTGTGTGCAGTCGTTGAAGACGGGGGTTGCGTGCTACTGCTATTGGTTCGATGAACCTTGGTTGTCAACTGAGAGAAATACTTATCTATAATGTGTTGCATCACCCGTTCCTCTTCACGGAAAACCCAACGCAGATCACAAGTATCAGGAAGGATTTCTGGCGCTGTTGCCGGGGAGTATCACCAACCTACTATCAACTAACTTCGCACAAATTATCATTCACGTGTTCTACTTTTTATTTGTTGTTATATTTAGCTTGTTTCATAAAAATCAAAAATACAAAAATATTTATGTTTGCCAGTTTGCTTGTTACTATGGCTAGTCTTACTTATGTTCCCTTTACTCCCGAGAATGAGGTGCTTAATTTTAAACAAAGGGGAGGAGAAAGTTTGCAAGATGCTTGGCATAGGATTTGCAATGCTCAAAATAAAGCAATTCATAAGCAATCCCCCAATATCTTGCTTTGTAACTTTTATGTGGGTATTACTACTTGGTATAGGTTCGTACTTGATATTATTACCAGTGGTAATTTCTTGATGAGTCACACTTCATATGCTTTCAAAGCCATGGAAAATCTAGTTGGGACACCACCTCTTGTCATTAATGAAACTACTTTAACCCTGGAACATGTTATGCAAAGGCTTGATATTATTGAAAATAAAATTGCCACTAAAGAACAAATTGAGGAGTTGGATAAAAATATTCATAATCATATTACTCAATTTGGGTCAAAGATAGAAATCACTTTGAAAGCATTAAAGGAGAAAGATACAACTATGAATGACTGGGTAGAGCAAGGCTTTGGTAGAATTGATAAAATAGAGGAAGTCTTAGATAAAATGGGGTCCGCTTTTACCCCATCCAAAGCTAATACTAGTACTTCTCAAGGAAAGAATTCTAAGATCATGTATGTTCCTAAGAATATTAGTATCACTCCTATTAAAAGAAATGAGGATCTTAAGATGATTAGTGTGCATCCCAATTTTATAAGTTTGATAGAAGATCATATATTCAAGCTACATCCTCTTAGGAAACATGGTTTTCTGATTGAGGAGCTTGAGATCAAAGATGACAACACTTGAAACTATGCATTATGCCTAGCTAGGGTCGTAAAACAATAGCGCTAGTTGGGAAGCAACCCAATAGTTATCTTTAATTTTGCTTTTTTACTTTCTGTTTGTGTTTGATAACATGATTATTACCTCTGTAATTATTGTGTTTTTATGTTTAAATTAGTATTTGTGTCAAGTAAAGCCTTTGGGATGACTCACGAGATGAGTAGAATTGATACGGTGCAAAAACACAAACTTTAGCATCCAGTGCAGAATTTCTCTGATTTTACTGGAACGTCCTTTTGATCTATTTTTTTACAAAGTATTGCTATACAAATTCTTTAGGTTATTCTAATTGTTTAGAATTTTTGGAGTTACATAAGTATAGGTTCTCTACAGATCTTTACAGACTATTCTGTTTTAGACAGATTCTGTTTTTGCTTGCATAGTTTGCTTGTTTTGATGATGCTATGGATTGTATCGGGGGGGGGGGGGGGGTATAAGCCACGGAGAAGTTAGAATACAGTAACTTATGCAATAATAAAATAAGAATCAATTTATATCAATACCTAAAGTATTTGAAATGTTTACTATACTAACGGATCTCACGAAGGTTTGTTGAGTTTTGTGTGCTGAAGTTTTCAAGTTTTTGGTGCTATCACGATGGATGAAGGAATAAGGAGCGGCAAGAGCCTTGGGGATGACCAAGGCACCCCAAGGTAATATTCAAGGAAGAATGAAGCGTCTAAGCTTGGGGATGCCCCGGAAGGCATCCCCTCTTTCGTCTCAATCCATCGGTATGTCACTTGGAGCAATATTTTTATTCATCACATGATATGAGTTTTGCTTGGAGCGTCGTTTGCTTTAGTTTGTTTTTGTTTTAGTTTTCCTTTGTGCTTCACCTATATCTTTTGAGATTAGCAGTTTCTCTAGTACTTCACTTATATCTTTTAGATCACGGTGGCGTATAGATTTTATAGAAATAATTGCACTATCATTCTTCACTTATATTTGTTTGAGAGTTAATACATAGTGATGGTAATTTGCATGGGTTATAAGACTAGTCCAAAAATAATAGGTATCCAATGAGTGCATAATCAAAACCACATGTAGCACATAAAAGAGAAATTGTGGGTTAATGATATTGATGTGGTAATATTAAAGGGCATGAGTGCATGATCATTAGTTAGTAAAAGTATTGTGAATTAGAGGGTGTTAACTTGTTGTTCGTCTAAATATTTTTTATAGCATGGTGATGATGTGTGAGCATACTTATTCCTCGTTGAAATCCTAGTGTTGTTTAAGTCGGAGGCATGCGATGGTTAAATCCTCCCAACCTCCTCCCTAGGGGCATGCGAGTAGTACTTTGCTTCGAGAGAGCTAATAAAATCTTGCAATAAGTATGTGAGTTCTTTATGACTAATGTGAATACATGGATGTACGCACTCTCACCACCTCATATTTGCTAGCCTCTTCGGTACCGTGCATTGCCCATTCTCACCTCAAGGATCGGTGCAACCTTTGCCGGTGCATCCAAACCCCGTGACATGATACGCTCTGTTGCACATAAGCCTCATTATATCTTTCTCAAAACAGCCACCATACCTACCTATTATGGCATTTCCATAGCCATTACGAGATATATTACCATGCAACTTCCATCGTTACATCATATGACTAGTGCTTTCATTACCATATTGCTTTGCATGATCATATAAGCTGACATGGTATTTGTGGCAAAGCCACCGTTCATCATTTTTTATACATGTTACGCTTGATCATTGCACATCTTGGTACACTGCCAAAGGCATTCATATGGAGTCATATTATAGTTTTTATGTTGAGTTGTAAGTAAATAAAAGTGTGATGATCATCATTATTAGGGCACTGTCTTAGTGAGGAAAGGATGATGGAGACAAATGATTCCCCCACAAGTCGGGATGAGACTCCGGACGAAAAATAAAAGAAAGAAGAAAAAAAGAAAAAGAAAAAGAAAAAAAGAAAACAAAAGAAAGAAAGAAAAAAAGAAGAGAAAAAGAAAAGAAAAATAATAATAAATGAGAGAAAAGATAGAAGGGACAATGCTACTACCTCTTTTTCCACACTTGTGCCTCAAAGTGGCACCATGTTCTTCATATAGAGAGTGTCTTGTTTTATCACTTTCATATGCTAGTGGGAATTTTTCATAAAAAACTTGTCTTGTGTATTCCGATGACGGGTTTCCTCAAATGTCCGAGGTCTTCATGAGCAAGCAAGTTGGATGCACACCCACTTAGCTTCATTTGAACTTTCATACACTTATAGCTCTAGTGCATCTGTTGCATGGCAATCCCTACTCCTCGCATTGATATCTATTGATGGGCATCTCCATAGCCCGTTGATACGCCTAGTTGATGCGAGACCTTCTTCTCCACTTTTACCCCTTTGAAACCTACCACCATATTCTATTCCACCTTTATGCTATATCCATGGTTCACACTCATATATTGCGTAAGTAATAAAAAACTGAAGCGCGTTAAGAAGTACGATCCAATTGCCTGACTTGACACTATGGTGTTTGACATTTGTATTTATGTGGTGAAGACAGAGCCATGCTATTCTAATATGATAAAATGAATAGGGAGTGAACATTCTTTAAGGATCGTATATTTTGAAACTTGATGATTATGTTGCTTATGTTTATAAGTATTACTATGTTGATGTTTGTTAATTCATCATTTTTCAATGATCATACCTGCAATAGATTACATGTTAGGTAGCATGTCACATCAAAAATTCTGTTTTTATCATTTACCTACTCGAGGACGAGCAGGAATTAAGCTTGGGGGTGCTGATACGTCTCCAACGTATATATAATTTTTGATTGTTCCATGCTATGATATTATCATTCTAGGATGCTTTTTGGGTGATTATTTACCAGTTCATATTATTTTTGAGCACTAACCTATTAACCCAGTGCCCAGTGCGAGTTGCTGTTTTCTGCATGTTTTTGACTTTTCAGGTTTATAGTAACAAACGAAGTCCAATTGCCCCGAAACATTTTTATGATTTTTTCTGGACCAAAAGAAGACCTGGAAACTTTGGGAGGAGGCCAGGGGCTCCACGAGGGAGCCACCACACAACAGGGCGCGCCTAGGGGGGTGGCCGCGCCTTGTTATGTGGTGCCCCCCTCGGGCGTCTCCCGTCGCCCCTCTCTGGCCTATAAATTCCAATAAATCCCAAAAACCCTAGAGATCCTCCTGAAACACTTTTTCTGCCGCCGCAAGTCTCTGTTCCGTCGTGTGCCCATCTGGAGCCCTGTTCCGGTGCCCTGCTGGAGGGGGGATCGATCACGGAGGGCCTCTTCATCAACCTTGCTGCTTCCATGATGATGTGTGAGTAGTTTCCTACAGACCTACGGGTCCGTAGTTAGTATATAGATGGCTCTCTCTCTCTTGATCTTCAATACAAAGTTCACCGCATCTTCGCGGCGATCTCTTCGATGTAATCACTTTGTGCGGTGTGTTTGTTGGGATCCGATGAATTATGGGTTTATGTTCGGATTATTCATGAAAAATATTTGAGTCTTCTCTAATTTCTATTATGATTCTTATTTGCATGATTATTATAGCTTCGTAAATCTCCCCGATCTATTGAAATAGTTTGGCCAACTAGATTGATATTTCTTCAGTGAGAGGGGTGCGTTGTAGTGGGTTCAATCTGACGGATTTCTATATCCCAGTGACAGAAGGGGACAAGATACGTCTTTGTATTGTTTCCACTAAGGATAAAATGATGGGGTTAATTCATATTGATTGAATTCTCTTTGTTTACATCATGTCATCGTTCTCCAAGCATTACTCTGGTTGTCATGAACTTAATACTTAGAGAGGCAAGCATAGAAGCGCTCTCGACGTGGAGTAATAGTAATAGGTGCAGGCAAGAGTCAGCCTATTTGTTTATGGACATGATGCCTATATACACACGATCATTGTCGTGAATAAATATTGCATAACTATGCGCTTTTCTATTAATTGCCCAATAGTAATTTGTTTACCCACCGTATGCCTACTACATGAGAGATGCCACTAGAGAACACTACGGCCCCCGGGTCTATTCACTTATATATTTACAAAAGCTTTCAATACCTTGCTGCCATTTATTTACTTTTATTTCATTTTGCAATTTACAATATTCAACTTTCATCTACATGCTTCACTAGCTTGCAAATAACGAGTCCAAGGGGATTGACAACCCTCTTGCCCGCGTTGGGTGCAAGTGTTTGCTTCTTTGTGTGTAGTCGCTGAAGACGGGGATTGCGTGCTACTCCTATTGGTTCGATAAACTTTGGTTCTCAACTGAGGGAAATACTTATCTATACTGTCCTGCATCACCCGTTCCTCTTCACGGAAAACCCAACGCAGATCACAAGTATCAAGCAGCCTCCGACGTCGTGCACCAAGGCGTCGCCAACCGCTGCCACTGACAGTGGCCTCGAGCACCAGGCATGGGCAGAGCCTCGCCGGGGCAAGACTTGCTTCCCTGTTTCGTGGTAAAGCAAATATTTTGTAGCCATGAACAAAGTTAGTGATGTAGCACCTTGTTTGTCCATAGTAGTTAGATGAAGAAACTGATATTTGCGTGGTGCTTGATTCCGATTCAGTTCTTCTTCCCCTAGGATTTTCCTTGTACGGGACCATGCATCGCATGCCAGCGGCTGCTCGGGCGGGCGTGGGCGCAACGTTCAGCACCAATGATGGCCGGGAGTGGTTGCTGTGCCGTAGCTAGTGAGAAGGCCGAGGGCGTCCACTACGCGGGAGAGCGTCGTGGCCGTGGGCCTGCATGATGGTCCCGTCGTCGTTTTCGCTGAAGCGCCTTGTCATAGATGGTTATGTAAACACAATCCCTAATTAGACTATTGATGTTAACTAGAAAGGAATCAAGTTGTGTTTCCCATCGCTCAGGACTGGGATGCGCGTCATGGCCTTGAGTGTCGGCGACAGCGTCATGGCCTTGAGTGCCGGCAACAGCGACATGGCCATCTCCTGGTACTCCCCTGCGTCGGGCATGGCTCCGCTACAGAGTTCATCGTTTTCTCTCTTCTCTTCCAGCGAACCATCGGCGACATTTTCTGTTTGTGGCCTTCTCGCTCTATTAAAGACAAGCGTGGATGATAACGTGTTGCAAAGTAAAACGAGGGAGACATTAGACAGAGATGTATAAGTGAACAGTTATCTTTGTTGATGATTGGTTACAGGTATATATATAGCACCGAAGGGATGCATCGAACAAACGCGATGGTCCAGAGAGACGAGAGTGAACAATCGCGTCCCTCGTGCATGACAGTTAGCAATAATGGAGATTCTTCTTAATTAACACATGGGTTAATTAAATTTTAACAGTGCGCACACCAGTGCCATTCGTCTTTGTTCGTAGTATCAAGTATTTTAGGTGATCTTATGTATTATATTGCATGACAGCACATTATTATACAATGTCGATATATGATGCCTCCTTTATAATTTTGCATCACTTACAGTTGCATGACATTTGTTACGATATGCTATCGCCCATCATATTTTTTCGCATGACTCATAATAGAACACGGGGAATCATTCAAAATTATGATTGAGGGCATTTAAGATACCAGGCTATGATAATATGTATTACAAAGGTTGTATGCATGACACTAAGATATGATACTTCTTAGTATGATCAATCTAAACAAAGTGAAACATCAAGCCTTTTAGTTACACCATCATTGAAAAATGTAATTACTAGCCCCGCCGACTCCAAAAAGAGTATGCCATCAATTAGTTAAATTCACGTTTGATTGTCTCAATTTGTGTTTTGACCATTAGTTTCGTACTGAAATAACTATGAAAGCATGAATTTGGACAGTAAAACTGACCTTCTTTCTCGAGTCAGAGGCTTTCTTGACACATGAGTTCTCGTCACGGTTCACAAAGTAAAAAAGAAGGCAAATGAGAAAAGAGCGCCAGTGTAGTGGACACTACAAGGAAGCAGAACGCAGGCGGCAGGAGAGGAGGAGGAAGGAAGACAAGGGATCAAGCAAGAGCAATTCAGACTGTGAGGATGTTGAGAGAAGAGTAAGCAGAGAAGGTGAGAAGAAGCGCGACTTTGATAGAAGGAATGAGACAGACAGGCGGGATGTGGCAAGAGCTGGTACAGATGGATATAAGCCCAATAACTTTGAAGCTAACAGTCAGGGTAGTAAGACAGCACAGAGCAAGACGAAGTACTTTGGTCGTATGACTGGAGGTTTATTATCTTCTTCCAGAGGCTTTGGCGGTGGTTCCTTTTTTGGTAGAAGTGCTCAGGCCCCTGTTCATCAAGCTAACAAGGTGACTAAACCGCTCGTGACTGCAACTGACCAGAGTATTAAAAGAGACACCCAACCTGCAGCCACACCAGCAATTGCCAAACCTGCCACAGCCGGAGAAACTAGAAATTCATTGACTAATTTTAGTCGACCTGTAAGTAAAAGAGCATTGCTATGTACTGTTTTCATCTGAACAAATAACCCATGCTGTTTTCACCCAATTGACCATCTTACATTTAATTATTTGTTTTCTGTTATGTGCAGGTTAGTCCAAATATGCAGGCACATCCTACAGGCCTTAAAAAGTCATGGCATCAGTTGTTTAGTCGCTCAGCTGCAGTTTCCCCTTGTCCTGATATTACTGCTTCAGCTCGTCAGAAGAACATGCAGCCTGCCCCAAATGGTGCACAAATAAGTAGTGCCCAAAATTTTCTGGCTCAGTATCCTCCTCTGGACAGCACGCCGAAGTTAAGCCAATCCATGCACTCTGCAGGGTTTTCGCTAGTGAATGGAGCATCTGCCAATATGCAGCTGTCTCATTTTCCAGCTGGACACTTGCCCTTGGGTAAAGTCGCAGAAGCAGCATTACTGGAAGAACCCGAGCAATTTGAGGACCCATGCTATGATCCAGATGCCATCGCATTGCTTGGTCCAGTTTCAGAGTCCCTAGACAACTTCCCTCCAGATTGGGATAGCAGATTCACCTTGAATGATGTCACAAAGGAACCACATGTTAGGAACCCCATGCCTTCACCAATTGAGTCTCCTCTTTCAAGATCACGGACTGTTGAACGAAATCCTATCAGACCCTCACATTTCTCAACTGCAAAAGGGCATAATGGTTCAATGTCAGCTGAGGCTACCAATGAGCAAGGCACATGGCAAATGTGGAGCACACCGCTGGTTCAGGACAGTTTAGGCCTGCGAGGTCCTCAGGCACAGTGGCTTCTACCAAACACAAATCAATTCAACCATGGCATCAGTCACTTGAATGGTGGAACAAGAAGCCCCCTCGGTGCTGGTCTGAATGACAACGATTTATGGCCGCAGAAATCACCCTTCCAGCAATTGCCTCTTGATACAGAGAGTCTGTTCCTTTCAAACGACATGTCAGAAAATGCTATACACAAAGACTTGGGTTTTGGATCTCCGAACAAAGCAGCCCGTGCGCACCCCTTTGGACCACCTGATCCTTATCATTCTTGATCCAAGTAAGTCATCTGTGACATTGTTTTTTAGATCTTCTACATTTTCTGCAGCACTTAAGTTTTATATATTTACCAATTGTTTGATACTCTTAACTTGAGTTAAACTCTGGCCATGCGTTACAAAAGAATAATCACCCCCACTGGCTCACACCCTAGTCCCCATGTGTTGGCAATTATCATTTTGTAATTGGCTATATTTCTGAATATGTGATTCAGATTGCCTTATTCACTGCTGTGTATAGCTTTGTGTATCAGTACATGTTAGCATCAATGGGCTGAAAAAGATCATATGACTCTTATGTGAATTCACGTATGTGTACATGCAATGTGTGTGTTTGTAACCATTGAAGTTTACACTTTATAGACAGTTTTTGATAGTTTCTGAAGGATAACCAAGAGAAATTTTTAGGTAATGTCCTTTGGTTGGCATGCAGTACAATACTGCTTGCATTTCTGCAATATTCTGTGCTGGGATGAGCCTCATCTTGTTGTTTGTGAAACATATGTGACTCTGGGGGTATGTGATTCATCCTTTTGTCTCTGAAAACCACTAGAAGCACCAATAATCATTTACCCTTCGGTGAAAATTTTGTTTTAGTCTTGTGTATGAGAAATAATCAAATATGCTTCATTGCCAGCAATTTAGTAATTCTGAATATGTGACAACTCATCATGCCATTTAGCTTTAGAGATATAGTTTTTTATTTCTATATGGTCAACTGGTATCTGGAACTACTAGGTAGCAAGAATGGCAAGTGAACCTTAAAACTGTATATATTGTTTACATGTCAAGGATTGGTTTGAAGTGAATCCCAAATGGGAGATAGGAGACTCAATGGTTATTGTTTCCATTTACTTGTAGAAGCCTTCTTCCAGTGCCACTTTCAGTGTAGGCAGTGGGGAACTGAAGTCAGTTTTAGTCTACAGCGTGAAATACAAATATATTGTTTTAGAAGGTATGACGTGCCTGACTACCATCAAGTCATCATACATGGTGTTGTGTTAATGCAATGATTTTAATTCTCTTTTACTTGTCAATCCTAGCATGTGCATTTTGTGGCCTATCTTTCATTTGTGGTGGGCAGAAGAGCTCACTTCAAGCTAAGACTGTCCTGTTTGTTGCTACATAGTTTTAATGTGTGATGCGTTTTATAGTGACCAACCCCCTTCATAACTTCATAACGCTTATGGCATACGTCAAGGTGACAACATAGCCACAACCTAACTTCCATACCAAATTAAATCACTACTTCATAGACACAACCTAACTGTGTATGGCAACAAATTTAATCACTAATTGAGTTGTACATGACCACATGCACACCTCGTTGCTGCGCATGTAGGACACGCATTCATGATTAGCATTGAGCAACGAGCAAGATTGAATTAAGCATAGCACCAGCCAGGCAGCCACTAGCCCATGTTCTAAATCAAGCAGAGCACCAGCCACTAATACAACATGTACATAAGTTCAGGACAGAGAAGAGAAACAGTGCAGGAATGTGGGGATAAGGAGTCGGGTGGGTGGGCGCAAATCTGGAACTGGATGCGGGAGGTGCTGCTGGAGGGGGAGGGGTGACCGGAGGGCTGCTGGTCAGAGTAGGAGACGAGGTTAGTGGAGAGTCACTGCCAATCTGCCTCCGGAGAAGACTAGGTGCAGCTAATTTCCCCTGACCATGGCCACCTCCGTCTCCCTCTCCTTGGACAGTTTCTTTTCCCTACTGCTGGACTGCTGCCCCCACTGACCAGACACGGAAAATCCAGGTCCAGGCTTCCCTCCCAGCTCGACCCTGCCTACGGTGTCCAATGCAGGGCAAGGCGACGCTCGACCCTGCCTACGGTGTCCAATTCAGGGCAAGGTGACACACCCCTTGCCATTTGGATGCCATGGTGACACCATGCCCCTATGGCGAACGACTCAGGGTATTTTTATTGTGAGGTTGGACGGCTTGAGGTAGAGGGTCGCCACACCGGAATAACGAAGATATAATGACGTTGTACCGATGGTTTTAATACTCTGGTTTGCTAGCATTTCTTAACTAATATTTGTTATGTCTTTAGTTTTACTTTACTGGTTTGCCTCTCGTAAAGATGCCATAATCTTAAGTTTAAAGGACTTACCATATGCTCAGCTTAGAAGTTGGAACATGTTAATATTTGATACCGGACTCTAGGTTAAATAAATGAAATTCGTTACACCCCAAAGACCAAGATGAGTCCATGTGGCATAACCATTGTCTTAGTGGGGATATATCATTGCTTATGTATGTTTTTTTTGGATTGATTGTGTGATCTTCAAGAAATTAATCCCATAAATTAAGCTTCCAAAATTCTAGATGTATAGGATTCTTACAAATGATAGTATTCATTAGTGGCGATTGGCTACCTGCATCCATTTTGGCCTTCCTTTGAATGAGCCATCTTTGAAGGTGATAGCTAGTTTTGTTTCCTGGCTTGCATGGACTGGACGTGCCTTTGTCTGAAAAATCAAGTCATGGAGGTGTTACCAGGATACATCAAAATGTGCACATTATTACTGTTGACGTTTGATTTGGTTCAAGATGGAGTTCTTGGTAAGGGTGGTCTAACTGGCAGCAACTGTTCAAGCAAAGGGTATGTTTGCTTCGAGCTCAAGTGCACCCTAACAAAATGTGGCTAGCCAAACTTTTGGCCAACTCATTGCCGATGATTTGGCCAATGTTGGCAAGAGAAATGTACTGGAGTGGGCAAGCTCGCATGGAGCTGCTGAACTACACATAAACCCCATGCTGGAAAATACCCTTAGTTCCATGCCGGAGCCACCCAATCAACCATCATCTCCAAAATGATAAATACTTACATGGGAGAATGTCACATGATACCACCCCTTAGGTGATACCATGATACCATTTCGAAAACTTCAATTTTAAATGTTTCAAAAAATTCTGGAAAAATTGTGGATGTTCACATCACACGAATGTACAATCCCTAAAAATTTAAGGTCCAAATTTGAAATAGACATTGAGAAACAAAGAAGAAAAATCCAGCATGAATAGTGTAAAAAAGACAAAAGTCAAAACGTCACTATTCACATCCAGATTTGTCTTTTTTGTTTCTCAATGTGTATTTAGAATTTGGACCTGAAATTTTTAGGGGCTGTACATTTATGTGATGTGAACATCGACAATTTTTTCCAGAATTTTTTGAAACATTTAAAATTGAAGTTTTTGAAATGGTATCATGGGAGCATTTGGGAGGTGTTATCACCTGATACTCTCCCTACTTACATATGCATCCCATTGATGGATCTGGTCGTGTGCCCTGTTGCAACTAGAGAATGTCATGCTCATAGATCTAGTTTAATGCCTGCCTGGTGCTGGTTTTGGCTGTCATGCATGCGATCCCTACCTAGCAAATGATTTCTATCTTGATGTCATCTTCCATCCCTCCAGATCTCACAGCATATCCAGAAACTAGCCTCAGACCTGTAATTTTCTTTAACAATCTGTAGTTATCCTTCATGTTAAACTCGTTTTTGTACACACTTTCTAAATGTTGGGACCAGGGACGAGTCATAATTTTCTTCATTCGCTCTTTTCCTTTTGTTGAAAATTGCTGGTAGTTCCATTGCTGGTTTTCTGATCTGGAGCTCAGGGTGGCAAGGCTGCCGGGTTGGTGAAACTGGCAATGGGAGGTCGCTAACTGCTTCCTTGTGGGAACCAAGTCCAGAACAGTTCAAAAACTCTGGGTTGGTTTTGACTTTTGAAGCTAGTATAAGTTTCAATGGTGTCTTTTCTTGTATAAATTGTATTGGAAGATTTATTCACTTTGTGTAGGGCATGCCATTCTCTATTTGCAGCAGGAATATACAAGGGTTTCACTTTGTGTTAAAATGTATAATTAAGTATTTATTTCCATCACTTTACATTGGCAATATTCATTAGTTCACTTGACCGGGGCTATATTGCTTCCAATAGATAATGTTCATCTTTTGATCTTGTAGTATGCATTCTATTGCTTAGAGAATGTCTTAAAACTACTCCCTCCGTCTGGGTTTATTAGGCTCCCCTTGTATTTCGCGCCAGACTTTGACCATATGACTAATAGAATATAAAGTATAAGCTATAAAAATTATAGTATTGGATTTGTATTTGGAAGAGGTTTTCCACGGTATAATTTTTGTGGCACATAGTTTATATTTTATTAGTTAACTTTATAGGTCAAACTTTAGCCAAACTAAGAGAGGGCCTAATAAACCCGGAGGGAGGGAGTACTTTCGATCTTGTATGCATCCTATTGCTTAGAGAATATCTTAAAACTACTTGTGTTTGGTTGGTTCCCAATGTAACCCTATTTGTCAATTTTTTGGCAAGGATTCTTGCACCCTCACTTTGCCAACTGTTTGGTAGGAATCTGTGAAAAAGATGGGTGTGTTCCATTGGCAGCCAAAATTTTGGCAATCAAGTTCCAAATAATCATAGGCTGCAAAAATTTTTTTTGGCACCAACCAAACATACCCCAAGTCTCATGGACTGTTGAGTGTCTCGTCAGATCTTGCATTTTAAATGGTCTTAGTCTCCAGTAACTTCTGTATTCTAGAATGCGGATTGCAGAGGTGCAAGCTAGATAATATGATCTAGAAAAGCATTATTTATGAGCGCCCTCTATTGCACTTGGGACTTGTTAGCTTGTAATCAAGCAGTGTGGTTTTATATGGATTGAGAATATGGCCTCGTAAATCCTTAATATTGACTTTCTAGTTTTTACGGCCTGCTTGTTCCCATCCTATGTTATGGTTGACCGTGGTGCAATTTCATAAGATGCATGGTGAATGTTGTGCAGCTTAACTGCTAAGCAATTGAGGCTTATTGGAATTTACAGGCTGTATTTGGTGTCTAAAATGTTGGTCTTGGCAATGAGTAACATACTTAGTAACTACCACTGATGTTCTTCATTTTTTTGTTTGTTAAAGCTGTCAGAGTATTGGCATGTCAATTTATCTCCGGGTTCTTGTTCTGTATTTATCTCTTAGAATGGGAACTCATGGCTTGTTATGATCTATGCAGGGAGCAACTGGTGCCGAATGGACCCCAGGGAGCCAGTCCAATCCGCTCGCAGCCAACTGGAGGGCATGCTGGTTTATTTCCGACAAATCCAAACGCACAATCAGTCTGGTCGTTTGATAAGAAAAGGGACAGCATAGAAGTTATGGGTGAAGCAAGGCTCCCTCCTTCCAGTCTGGGGAGTTGAGGAGACATAGGCGTCGGGCCGGACTGTATTCCCTTATGCGAAAAACGAAACATAGCCATCTTATTTAGTAAAGCACTCACCTGTTAACATTGTGCCCATACACGCGTTCGTGTCAGGTTTCTTGCCTGACACGCCTGTTTGGTGCATTTTTTGGTGGATTCAATGCAATGCAATGCAATGGTTGGGTTATCTTGTTGCACCGCACTTGCGGTGCCGTGCATGTGTTCATCCTCTGTACGCACTGACCAGCGAGATCATCGGCTTACCGGGAAGTCAATTGTTGGTTGCTGACCATTTTTTCCACTTCCTTTTTGCGCATGCATGCTTGGATGAACACTGAACTGAATCTTAGCTAGTAGTCCGTGTGAAGTATGGCTGTTACTGTCATGCCCTGCAAACTGGTAATGGATGCAGAGCTGGAGGGGAACGAAGGAGTGGTGTGGGCATTATCTGCTTTGGTGCATCTTATCCGGTCACTGCTTGGTCTGCATGCGGCCATTCCGAGGATCAGCTTGGTTGACAAAGGCGAGACCAAATCTGATTTTGTGCGCAGCCATAGCTTGCAAGTGGTTCACTAGTTGCCAGTGGCCACTCTGCGGCTGCCTAACTGGAGTAATGTCATCGTGTCCTTTGGTGGCGGCATGCATCTACATGAAAATAGACAATCCCTCAAAAAAAAAAATCTACATGAAAATAGACCACATGACATATGTGGGGAAATGGAGTGACGTTTAATTTCCTCCCTGAAGAAGAAAGCTCGTGAATCAGTCGGCGAGCCTATCCCTTCAAGATATGGACATTGTCCTCTTCTAGTGACTGATTGAGACCTACTGTTTGTGTGTTTCTCATACAGCGACGCATCAACTAGTGAGTAATTCTGGATGGAGTACTAGCTAGTGCATCATGATCGGGGTAGTTGCAATTCTAGCATTTTCTAACAAGTGTTTGGTCTGATCTACTACAATTGATTAATCCGCGTGGCCGGCAAAAAAAAAAGCGGGCGCATAACATTTTCCCTTTTTTGTTGCCGATTATTATTCTCGCAACAGCAGTTTTTTTTAGGGGCCGTAATAGTAAAACGTGGAGACTCCGCTAAGGAACCGTAAGGGCGTGGTTCTTGTAGCAACTTTTGTCTGCATCGCATACACTTTCCGGTGGGCCTCGTTGAGAGAAAACAAGTCAAAAGCCAACATCTGCATCTAGTTTGGTTGCCTGCGTATCCTTTGACCTGCATGGGCGTAACAAAAGGTAGCCTGTTTGGTTGCCCGCTTGTTTAGGCACAAACACAAGGCATGGTGTTTGATTTCATGCAACGCCTGTTGTCTGGTAACCTCTTCGGTGATGTGGTGAGGCTACCAACACGCATGGGTGTGTACAACAACCCAAAGACACATATTAACATAGTTCTAAACCATATCAAGCAGTTTTAAACATAGTACCACATTTAAATGTAGCAGGACGATATAGTCGATACTAAACCAGCTGGAGCATAGGAAGGGTTGTCCTAGACGTTCACGGCGAAGGTGTCGTCGTGCCTCCCGCACTTGGTCACCACTTCTATGCTGTCGTCGTTGAAGACGATGACCTTGAGCGTGTCTGGAGTCAACAACTTGAAGGTCACCATGTACCCGATCTTGATCTGATGGACGACGGCGAAGGTGTCGTTGTGCCTCCCGCACTTGGTCACCACTTCTATGCTGAGCGTGTCGGGAGTCAACAACTTGAAGGTCACCATATACCCGATCTTGAACTGATGGACGATGGCGAAGGTGTCGTCGTGCCTCCCGCACTTGGTCACCACTTCTATGCTGTCGTCGTTGAACACGATGACCTTGAGCGTGTCGGGAGTCAACAACTTGAAGGTCACCATGTACCCGATCTTGATCTGATGGACGACGGCGAAGGTGGCCTAACCCTGATCGAGGATGACCCTGCCGTTCATCAACCGGATAGTGACCCTCCATGAGAAGCCGGTGTTCTTCTTGAGCTTGAACTCCACCGGCACGGCCGGGAAGTGTTTCGTGAGGGGCATTGGTATGGTCTCGAGCGTCGGTCTCGGGCTGTTACAACCCTCCTCCACTAACAAGAGATCTCGACCCGAGATCTTAGAATGAGAAGAGAAAGAGAAAGAGGAAAGGAAGAGGTAAAACACAGTTGCTTCTTTGACAAACGAGTGAAAACAACGAACCTTGAAGGTTGCAAAGACAAGGAATGCGAATGAAAGAATTTGGGCAGCACTCCGGTTGAAATAGAAGGAAAACTTGATAAGATAGAAAGAACTCGAAAAGATTTCACAACACTCCGGTTGTATGAATAAGCGAGGAAACGAACATGATCTTGACAAAATGAGATGATGATTTGAAGAGAGCAACATCACAATGCTCTCCGGGACAAAAGAATAGAAGCTAGATCGATGGAAATAAAAAGAACACAGAAGAAAATGACCACTTCTACCACAACTGAATTTGAAAAGCATCCTTATAAAGAAAGGATTGAATAGAGTTGATGGAACATCAACAACGAAAAGAAAAGCTTGTTGTGGGCTTATGGAAAACATCTCAAAATTATGAGGTGACAACCGGCCACTACTGGAAACAAAGATTGCTTGGAAGGAACAAGATATGCAAAATTCTTTCACCAAGAGGATACATAGAGAATTTGGATCATTGATAAGCACCATGATGGCAACAACCCTTAGGAAGACTTTAGGTGAAACCCAATCCAAGATAGCTCCAAGGAAGACAAATGGGTTTAAATATCTCATTCTTGTTAACTTCTCTTCGAGACTCCTCATGAATCAAGAATGCTATAACACCATATTAAAAGATAATGGAGAAAGAATTGCACCTTGAAATGCCAGACAAAGAATACTTGAGCTCCTCCAACAAGAATCTTGAAGAACACTTCCAGAATAAAATAAATCCTTGACGAACCACCATGAAGGACCTCTTGGAGAACACCGGAATGAAAGGATGATAGAAAAGAATTGAAGGTTGCAAAAAGAACAAGATTGAGGCCTTGCAAAGATTTAGATGGAGCTTCACAAAGATATACTTGAGAAAACTTGGAACTCTGGAAAAGAAAAGATGAACAACTTAGAATTGAGAATTTGATATCATGAACAACTCCGGAAGAAGGATTGAAAACACCTTGATGAAACAAGAATAAGAATTATGTTATGCTTATCCTTCATCAAGTTAAATTGATGACAAGCAATGGATTTGGCATACTACTTATTCTTCTTGAAAAGATTGAAGAGAGAATAGCACGAATTTGAAGACGTCTTGAACGAACCACCGGTACAAATTCACAACTGAATGAGGATACTATGAATGAATGGAGATACAAGAGAACGAAGAGATCACAATCCGCCTAGCAGAAAACCCGAAATGAAGCACCGGAATAATTAAGATACGAACGAAGAGGCAACAATAGAGAAGAATTTGAGAACGAAAGCTGAAAGCTAAGAACGAAGAATTCTTCTGAAATGATGACCTTCGGCGGATCGAGAAATGAACACAATATTGAAAATGCTCCAGATAGGTATGGAAGGGATTTCTAACGAATGGAAATAATTTGAAAGAATAGCATCAAGCTAGAAACACGAATCTTCAAGAGAATGGATAAAAGATTTAAGAGAAACTCTCCTTGGGTCTTCAACACTGAGAATGATGACAAGAAACAACACCATGAATTACTGAGATACTCCGGAACAATGAAAGGAAAGGTTAAGCCAACTATTAAATAATTCGAAGCAATCTTGGAGACGCAATATGACTGATGGAATTCATTCTTACGTCACATTTGAAAAGAACTTGAGGAGATCTCCGAAAAAGATTAGAAGAGCCAGGTAAGATCCTGGGGAAAACCTGTGGGTTATGGGCCCACTCAAAAGAAAACACCGTTGAAACAATTGCTTATGAAGAGAGATTGCACCGGTAGAAATTAAAACTTGATGTGGTGAGACCCTCAAAATAATTGAAAGGATGTTTGGAACGGAAACACGAATCTTCTTAGATATCTTCAGCACTTCAGATAGAATAGAGAGGTGAATAAACAAGAGAGGCTTGGATAAGAATTTCCAACACGGGAAAGCATTTAGCGAATGAGAAGGATATGATGAACACGAAGAGGTTGAATCGAATCCACCGGGGAAGAAAACAAGAACAAAGAATGATGAACTTAGCACTTGAGCATCTTCACAAAGAATCACCGGAAACAACATAGAAGAAAAGATAGCGGAAGCATCACATGAACAGAAAAGGCACTTGGATGACAATTTAATCGTTAAAGAAAAGGGCGGGAGGGTGGAAAAAACAAAGACAACTTATATAGATGAAAAGAACTCCGGAAAGAAATATGAGGATAGATCTTGCAAATATTGGAGGGGATTGAAGTATCTTGAAGAGAAGCACAGCGGTTAGGAATAAGATTTGACATGACAATTTGGTTGAGCAAAAGGAATTAGCACTCCCATAGAAATATGGGAACAACGCTTAGGAAAGATATGAAATCACCACTTGACATTGAAGCAACTCGAATTACCACACTCCAACAAAACAAAGGATGATGCTTCCGAATTAAGCCATAAACAATACATAACCCATTATGCATTTGTTGGAAGGATAATCCTAGGCAACTACTTGAATTCCCACGTGAGAACTCCCGAAATCTTTCTGGTTATGCAATCTGGTCCAACGGATACACGGAGCAATTACTGAATAAATCACTCAACTCCTAGCAATAATACTACACCTCCAGTGTATCACATTCGTCAACACATAACCAGAGAAACCTCGGAAACTCATCTACCTCAGACCCTCGTAGTCACAACGATACTAATTATGGCAGTACATCTGGACGCTCTCCCCAGTACTGGGTGACGCCAAACTCCTCTAGCCACAAATGGTATTGAAGCGATTTCAAACGTCTTCGTCCTAAGATACTAAGGAAACTGAACGATAGCGAGTGTGACAAGAATCCCCTGGAGCTCAACTCCCTGGGACACTTCTACCCAAATTGACAGGAGGCACCAGGAACAAAATCCCAGTTACGACGGCATCGCAGAGGTTCCAAAATACCCGCGTGATCCTAAATTTTTTGAGTGAGAAGAGGGGTAGAATTAAAATTCCTACGTCACGATTCCTCACTAGAGCAGGGAAGAGGAGTAAAAGGAATTCCTACTCTCCGATATATAAATAGACTCAAAATATATAGTTTTTTTGCTAGACTCGACTCGGCCAAGTTTGATCAATCAAGGGGGCTCCTAGGTCGGTACTGCTCTGATACCAACTTGTAACACACAAGATGCGAAGATGAATCCGACAAACAAAAGAATCACACGACGAAACTCGAAATAACTGGAAGGCATCTGGAGCGTCGGTCTCAGGCTGTTACAAACCCCAACCCCTTCCCTTAGGGCATTGGATTGATGGCTTTCTTGCTCGGGTGCTCGCTTGGTGACCGCACCAAGTTCGAGAACATCATGAAAGTGTGCTCAAACTTCAGCAATATCGAAGACATGCATAAGGAGGCAGACACTATGGTGAAGAAGGCGACGACGAAGGAGTTGAAGACGCTGATTCCTGACCCAACGAAGGGTGCTATGACAGTTGACATCCTTCGCTGGGCCATGAATCAGGCCGATCCGACGACGCGGGATATAGGGCAAGGTGGGCCAAGTAAAGGGAGTACATGCGTCCTCATGACCAGCGTGTCATAACGTACTTGACAACAAGTACTATGGTGACGCCGGAGGAGGAAGAAAAGGTGGCGGCGATGGAGGAGGAAGAACAAGCAGTGGCAATAGTTGTTAGGGCGCCGACCAATCGATCTGGACTCTGGCGAGGAAGACGAGATGGTGGTCCAACACGAGGACAAGAGCAAGGCCAAGGGCACTGATACGTCTCCAACGTATCGATAATTTATGAAGTATTCATGTCATATTTGCCTATGATTACAATACTTTTATATGGTTTTGATGCACTTTATATGATTTATTTAGAACTAACCCGGATTGACGATGTTTTCAGCAGAATTACCGTGGTGTTGTTTTTGTGCAGAAAATGAAAGTTCTCGGAATCGCCCGAAACTTTTTGGTGATTTTTTCTGGACCAAATAAGCAATATTGGAGCGAAGAACCACCGGAGGGGAGCCACCCCTGGGCCACAAGCCATCAGGGCGCGGCCCAGGGGGGTCGTGGCATGTTGGCTTGTGGGGCCCTCGTAGCTCCGTTGCGCGTGATTCCAACGCTGAAAAATCTTATAAATACCAGAAACCCGAGAAATAAACATCGACTTTCCGTTCCGCCGCCTCAACTCTCTGTATCGACGAAAAACCAATCTGGAGGTGTTCCAGTACCCTGTCGGAGAGGGAAAACCATCACCGGTGGCCTTCTTCATCGTCCCGGTGGAGGCCATGACGAGGAGGGAGTAGTTCACCCTCGGGGCTGAGGGTATGTACCAGTAGCTATGTGTTCAATCTCTCTCTCTCTCTCTCTCGTGTTCTTGAGATGTCATGATCTTGATGTATCATGGGCTTTGTTAATATAGTCAGATCATATGATGTTATTCCCTTTCTACCTTGTTGTGATGAATTGAATCTTTACCTTTGAGATCTCGTTATGTTGGATTGAATATTATGGTTTGAGAACACTTGATGTACGTCTTGCGTTGGATACCCGTAGTGACATTGGGGTATTCTATTGATTCACTTGATATATGTTGAGGCATCAACTTGCGGATTCTGGTGACCTAGGGGATCTATGCATAGGGGTTGATTGCACGTTTTCATACCACGTTCTTCGATAGAAATCTTGGGGTGCTCCTTGAAGTTCTTTGTGTTGGATTGAATATGTTAGATCTGAAATTGTTTGATGCATGTCGCATAATTTACCCATAGATACTTGAAGTGACATTGGAGTATCTAGGTGACATTAGGGTGTATTGATATGTATCATTGGTGTTATTTTAGTACGAACTCTAGGGCTGTTTATGACACTTATAGGAATAGCTTAAAAGATTGATCGGAAAGAATAACTTTGAGGTGGTTACACTACCTACACCAATTTCATCTTATTGTTCTCCACTAGATAGGAGCTTTGGAGTGATTCTTTGCTGCACGTTGAGGGATGATCATATGATTCAACTATGTTAGCATTGTTGGGAGATTGCGCACTAGTGAAAGTATGAACCCTAGGCCTTGTTTCCAAGCATTAATATATTGTTTTGCTCGCTGTTTTACACTTGCTCTCTTGCTGTTTTTATATTTTTAGATTACAAAAACCTATTTCTACCATCCATATTGCACTTATATCACCATCTTTTCGCCGAACTAGTGCACCTATACAATTTTCCATTGTATTGGGTGTGTTGGGGACACAAGAGATTTCTTGTATTTGATTGCAGGGTTGCTTGAGAGAGACCATCTTCATCCTACACCTCCCACGGATTGATAAACCTTAGGTCATGCACTTGAGGGAAAATTGCTACTGTCCTACAAAACTCTACGCTTGGAGGCCCAACATGAGTCTACAAGAATAAAGTTGCGTAGTAGACATTAGGCACCCGCCGCTCCAACCGCCTCCAGGATTGCCGGGGCTAAGATTTGAGACTACCGTGTAAGATTAACCCCCAACCCCCATTCCCCTTGTACTCAATCTGGATTGGAACCCTCAAATCCATCGTTACTAGGAACTCATGATGATATCATGATCCCTCCTATGACTATTTACCCCGATTCTCCATTCCCCTAGAACGCAGATCGAATCTAAACGTGGATCGAATGCGAAATAATAAGTGAGGAGTTGGAAAAAGTGCATACCGCCATTGTCGAAGTGTTGCGGGTGATGCTGCGGATGCCGGTGATGGAGGCGGGTGGTCGCCTTGAGGGTAATTATTGCCGGCGCTTCGGGAAGCAACACGGCTTCTCGAGCGTGGCTCCTCGCATGCAACATCCGCCGCCCACGTGCATCGCGCGGGCCTGACTTTGGAGAAACTGTCCATTCCAGTGTTTTCAGCATGCCTGGCTAGAAGGTGCTTTGAGGTCCATGCGATGCGGGCCAAACAGTGAACGCAGGTAAGCAAACAACCAATTTTCTCTCCGTGCGGGCCTGGTTTGCGTGTATGCAGGCTACCAAACACGTCCTAAGAGCATCTCCAACAGGCGCCCAAAAAAGGCCTCGCGCGCTAAAAACCGGTGTTTTTGGGCGCCAGAGACAAAAAACAGCGCTCCCGCAGACGCTCTAAAATAAAGCGCGCACAAAAAATGTCAACGCCCCGCACTGTAATTTTTAAGCGCGCTGGCTTTCGGGCTGCATATTTGGGGCGCCAGATTGTGCGCGCTGGCCGCAAGTGGGGCCGCCGGATTGGGCGCCGTGTTTTTGTGCATCTGTTGGAGAAAAAGAGCCTTAACGTGCCGCGCTATCGCTATTTCGACGCTGTAATTTTTTTTAGCGCGCCGCGCTACCGCGCGTCTGTTGGAGATGCTCTAAGAGCATCTCCAACAGAGGCGCTAAATAAGCCGCGCGCCTAAAAAACGAAATTTTAGCGCGCGCGCGACCGAACTGGCAGCTCCAGCAGACGCGCCAAAATCGTGCGCGCACTAAAAATCACTCCGCGCGCGGAATAGACCGACATCGCGCGCTGCATTTTTTGGGCGTCCACTACCGCGCGCGCGACAGAAAGAAATCGCGCGCGAAGCGAGCAACCGCCGCAGAACTCTCCGCCCGCTTTCGCCTCGCCCCGCGCCGCCGCCGGCGACCTCCAGCCATGGACGGGCGCTCCGACATCCCCCTAACCCCCCATACACGCGCGACCTCTCCGCCGCCGCCGCCGTCGCAAACCCTAGCGCGGGCTTGACCTTCGCCGCCGGCGCCGGCGTCGCTGCGGCTCTGAACAGCGGCCTCGCGCGCGGCCTCTTCATGCCGCCCCGGACGAGCGCGCAGGGTGGCGTCGTGCCGCCGGCCGCGAAGCGACGGAGCTACGCCTCCAAACGAACCGCGGCGGCCACCGCGACGGCGACGGCGTCCCAAAGGCAGAGGAGAGCAGTGATAAAGAAGAAGGCAGGAGCGAAGCCGGTCGCGCCTCCGCCGCCCGAAGCGTCGGGAACCTCGCAATTTGTTGAGCCGGCGGCCAATGCACACATAGTGCTCGATGAAATGCTCACAAGGTATAATTATTGTTTTTGTTTTGTTGTTGTTGACAAATGTGCAAATATGTAGATTGATTTAGTTTTCCTCTGTCTCATACTACTTTGTAGTTTCGATGATGACGCATATATGTCGACTATGGGTGTTGGCTCCAACAATTGGTCTCGCACCAATGAAGTTGATGAAGACGAATATGAAGTGGATGATGAGGGTGAGGGTTTGATCGATGCACCGAAAGGAAGGGCTTCCAACTACACCGTCAACGAAGACAAATTGCTTTGCAACACATGGTTGACCGTGTCTATGGATCCCACCGTTGAAACGGATCAAACTAGAGATACATATTAGCTTCGGATGAAGGAGTTCTTTGACACATACAATAAGAGTGGAATTGAGCGCACCGAAAGATCTCTTCGGTCCCGGTGGTCGACGATCAACAAAGATTGTCAAAAGTAGGCGGCGGAAATGACGGCGGTTGACAAGATAAACCCAAGTGGCACTAATGATAGAGATAGGGTGAGTGCCATTTCCAACGCCTCCCATGCATCTTGTGTTCACGCTTCATCTTTTGTGTTTCTAGTGATAACTTGTTCTTTTGTTTCTAGCTCAACATTGCACAAAACTTGTTTCGAGGAGAAGAGAAGAAGACCAAGAAAGGCAAGGTGAAGAAAGGAAGAGCATTTGTGTTGCCCCATTGCTACGAGGTGTTGAAGGATCAAGAGAAATGGAAAAACCGTGAAGAGGAGAACAATGCAACTATTGATTTGGATGATGATGAGAATGAGGCATCAAGTGATGGCGGCAAGAGGAGCCCTACACCAAACTCGGTTGCCTACTCGAAGCCAAAAAGACCACAAGGAGAGAAACTAGAAAAAGAGAAGAAGAAGAAGGGAGGAGATGAAGATATAAAGAGTGCTATGGAGGCTATTGTGAAGGCAAGAAAGGAAGCAAACGAGGAGAGGAGGGTGGCAAGGAGCCAAGAGTCGGTGGCCGAGGAGAGGAGGGTGGCGGCCGAGGAAAGGAGGGTGGCGGCCAAGGAGAGGAAAGTGGCATTGGAGGAGAAAAAATTGGCCATGGAGGAGCAAGCAAGATTGTTGGAATGGGAGAAGTACTTGTTCTTGATGGACACATCCAACTTCGATGAGAGGCAAAAGGAGTACATCAATCTTTGGCGTGATCAAATCTTGATGCAAAAAAGAATGATGTGCATGGAAGGCATGGGAGACATGGGAGGCATGGGAGCTTCTATGGGTGGCATGGGAGCACCTATGGGTGGCATGGGAGCAACCATGGGAGGCATGGGAGCACCTATGGGTGACATGGGAGCACCTATGGGAAGCATGGGAGCTTCCATGGGAGTCTTTGGAGCTTCCATGGGTGGCATCGGAGGTATGGGAGCTTTCATGGGTGGCATGGGAGCTTCCATTAGAGACATGAGTTTTGCGTCTCTCATGGGAGGCATGGGAACACCTATGTGAGGCATGTGAGCACCTACGGGAGGCATGGGTGGCATGTGAGCTTCTGGTGTGCCGCACATGCCTTCGCATGATGCCTTTGTTGATCGTGCAAACACCGTCCGACTTTCCAATGAAGGAGAAGACAAACAAGAGGATGAAGAATCGGAAGAAGAAACGAACAAAACGAAAGAGGCAAACGAGGAGGAAGAAGAAGAGGAATGATTGTTCATATTTAAATTCGTTTGTGTGAACTTGTTTGTCATGAACTTACTTGTGCGAACTTTGAATATTTTGGATGTTTGAGATCATGTTGTATGTGTTGTTTCTGCGCCGGCTGGACACGCGCGTTCTATTTTACAGTGCCTGCTGAAGCGGCACGCTAAAAATTTTGGGTTCTTGGTGAAGCAACTGACTAGTTCTGCGTGCAAAAGCACTATTTCAACGCCGTAAAAAAAATTTAACGCGCCGCGCCTGCGCGCGTCTGTTGGAGATGCTCTAAGGAACCAAGTCGTGAACGAACTGTGTGAAAAAAAGCCCGCACTGAAAGAATGTTACTGAAGGGAAAGGTAGAATGTTACTACTGAAGGGAAAGCTATGGTGCTTGTGTAGCCGCCTTGCCTTGCGTGTTGTGCCGCTGCCGGGCAACTACCCTATGCTTCTTTCTATGTCATCTACTTACCATATTTGATTATTAGAAAGAAGACGTTGATATTCCATACCACTCCTACTTTGACATATACTCCATTTGGTTAGTTGGGACCGACCGGGTACGTATGTAATGTAAGCTGCACATGGCTTACACCCTGAGCCTGAGCCTGAGCCTGATCCTGAGGTTGTAACCGACTCATCAACCACACCCACGTTCTCCTACCATTTCTTCTTCCTGGAACTGAACTAACAATCTATGCATCAGCAGCATCGTCCCATCATCCTCGGAGGAATTGAAGCAGTCAGCTAGCCAATGCCAATGATAGACAAATTGATTGTGCTCTCCACCACCAACTAAACTGCCTAAGCTAAGCTGTGGTGCTGTTAGTTGGCAACCACTCATCACCAGTGCAGATGTTGACATTCACAAACAGACGGTGGATTAGGAGGCTGATCATCGACTCATTGTCATTGACAGTGCCGACGATGATCGTCAATGCGCCACCTACTAGTAGTTCATTCATTTTCTCCCACGAACTCAGCTCTTCTGCGTCCCGTGTGATGCACCAGTGGACGCACGAGGCGGCTGCGAGCCCACCCCTACCAAAGTTTAATTTAAGCACCATTTAGTTCTAGCTTAGTTAGGAATTTAGCTTCGAAAGTGCGAGATGACAGAGAGGGTTTTGGCGAGGAAAACCTGCTGCTGCCAGATTGACTTGTGCGATACAACATGCGTGCAACTTACAGTATTTTATTTTTACGTTTTTGGCATCATGCGTGCAACTTAGCTGGTCATGGTGAATTCGACTTATTTTTTTCTTATTGTTGGTCTTCTAGAAGGCCGTTGCTTTTCGAGTGTTAGCTATCACGCTGGCAGGACCCGCTGCGCTAGCAGGTGAAACAACCTTCAAGCCAAGGACAAGCAAAACAATGCATAAAAGAAAAATAATGAAATACATAAAAGCCACACATGTACGAAATACGGTACGTATGAAGAAGGCTTACGGTTCGTGTCTCTTGTATTGCATTTTCGCGGACCATCGTCCTCTCTGGTTGACGGTCAGAAACACAACAACTCATTCGATATTTTTGTACTGGTCCGACGTGGGTACAATTTTATCTTATCTTAGCTTTAATATATTCATTTTTTACCCCTCAATTTTTTCCCTGAAATTATCTCAGCTTTAACATTTAAGCTGACCTAATATTAAATTTTTGCTTTAATATTAGCCCAACGTGCGTACAATTTGACATTTCATTTTTGTCACTCTTAGGCAACTGTGATACATTGTCAAAAATTAAGAATGGTAAAAGCGAAAGATCAAATTTTAGAGCGGCATAATGAAATGGGCAAAAACTAGAGTGCCAAAAACAAGATTTCCCCTCTATAATTACCTCTTTATATCTTCTGGATACTATTTCCATTCAAAAATTAAGGCTATTTGACTAACAATTAGTCCAATAATATGTTGTATAAAATATAGATTACATAAAATAGATACTATTAATTCATAGAAAATATACTTTCATATGATTATAGTTTTTTGACCCTTATATATGATTATAGTTTAATAGTGACCACTGGTTAACTATCTTATAAGAGATTTAAAATAAAAGTATGAACTTGAACAGTCAAACAACGCAACACAAGATAATCTTGTGGTTGTGTTTCTGGATCCCCAAGACTCCAAGGCGATTAGGTTTTCCCCTCCTTCCGTTGATGCTGTCATCGGTTCGCCCCATCTTTGATGGCCTTTTGGCCGTGGAGGTGCGGAGCACCCCCTCCCCCGCCGGTGAGAGGGATTCCACTCTTGTTCTGGTTGAGGTCATTGTCTTGGCTGGGGTAGTGTGGCGGCGACGATACCCCCTGGTAGGAACAATGTCTCCCATGTCTAATTCATGTCCCGATGGTGCATCTAGCTTTGCCAGAGGACGTGTGAAGGTGTGTTTCCGTCGAATCACACATGATTCAATCGTTGATGGTCTTTAGTGGATATGTTTGGATCCAGTCATCGTTCATATGTTTACATGTTTGATCCTTCCGATCACATCTTTGTCTTTATCGACGGTGATTGATGTTTTGGTGCGATGCTCCTGTTGTGCCTTAGCATGATGACCTTCTGATTGTCTACTACAATAAGGTTTGCCCAGCTTCGGTACGAGCGATGATTATGATGACACGCCTTCGACTCACCCTAGTGCTTATAGTTGTCGCTAGGTGGTCCACGAACCTAGTTATAGTTATTCTTACTTATGATGTTCAGTGTATTGCCTTAAAAAATTATGAACAAATCAGAAGTTCTCGTAAAAAAAACTATGTATTATATGTCCAACTCATAAAAACCTACGTTTTTTATTTTAAAATCGAGTAAGAGCATATAAAATCAGACCCCTCGAACCCTTCCTAAACGTTTGTGCGGACAACCCGACCATCACTCGGTCATAAAATCGCCATCCACCCCTCCCGCATCTAGCCCAAACATTCAGGTTGCCCGGCACCCCCAAACAAAACACATATGTGGGACAGATATCACACGGTCTAGACGTGACCGCCACATCGGACCGACCCATGTTGACCTAGTCCGACCCCACATATACCCCACTCCGTCAACATTTCGGACCAAACCCCAAACAAGTGTTGACCGCTCCGCTCCCCTTCCCTCCTTGCGCCATCATGGCCATCTCTGACACAGGTCTCACCCTGTCGACTGGGACGTGCTCGTCAAGGAGGAATCTAAGTCCCCCCCCCCCCCCACACGATTAGGAGCTCCCCTTCCTCATTGTTCTCTGTTGGTCTCAGATGAACATGTGCGGGAGCTCGAGATCCACGGCCTCCCTAGTGGCCAGGAGGAGCAACCAGTGGCTCCCGGCACCTGCATTGCATGCTCCTTGATACGCCTCAAATGTATCTACTTTTCCAAACACTTTTGTTGTTGTTTTGGCTCCTAATTTGCATGATTTGAATGAAACTAACCCGGATTGACACAACTTTCAGTAGAATTGCGATGGTGTTATTTTTGTGCAGAAATAAAAGTGCTCAGAATTGGACGGAGATTTTTGAAGAATTATTTCAGAATATATAAGGAATTATAGATCAAGATGACCAGAGGAGGGCCACCAGGCATCCACACAACCGTGTGGGGCCCCTGATCACCGCCTTGTGATGATTCCGCCGCCCAAAAATCCTATATAGACCCAAAAGGCACAGAAAATCATCGACACATTTTATGATATGGAGCCACCACCACCTCTTGTTCTTCCTCCGGAGATCCAATCTAGAGTTGGTTTCTGGCTCCAAAGAGGGGGATTCCTCGCCGTCGTCATCACAAACCCTTCTCCAATAATAATTTCATGATGCACACATCCATGTGTGAGTAATTATTCTATAGGCACGTAGATGTAGATGAGAATTGGATGAATTTTTTTCTGTAATTGATGTCAGTTTTGTTAGGGATTGATCCCTAGTATCCACTATGTTCTGAGATTGATGTTGCTACGACTTTGCTATGCTTAATGCTTGCCACTAGGGATCGAGTGTCATGATTTTAGATCTAAGCTCTATGTTTACATAAATATATTTGTGTTCTTGATCTTATCTGCAAGTTGTATGCACTTGTTAATGTTTTGAACCCTAGAACCCAAAGTGACAACAATTGGGATATCGACCGGCATGACTTTACCTTGAGGATTACATGTATTCACTGTCTGCTAATGCTTTGTTTCAGCTTTGCATTAAAATGAGCTCCTTAATTACCCCGAGGATCCCGCTGCCACAGGTGGGTAGGACAAAAGATGTCGTGTAAGTTCTTATCACAAGAGCGTACAACTATTTATGGAATGCATGCTTACATATGATTATATGTTATGGATTTTACATAATGAATCTCATTCAAAATGAACCCATTATCTACTTCCATGCATACATTTTCACCACTGTTGCTCTCTTCAAAACTGCTGCTCTTTGCAATATTGTTCCCTTTACTATTATTGTTACTATTTCACTACTGCTATCATATTACTGTTCCAGTAATTTGCAAGCAAGTTATCTATCCAGGTATGGTTGAATTGACAACTCAACTGCTAAGGCTTACAAATATTCTTTGGCTCCCCTTGTGTCAAATCAATAAATTTGGCTTCAAATACTTTCCTCGAAGACCGTTGTCATCCCCTACACTTGTGGGTCATTGATGACCCACAAGTATAGGGGATCAATCTTAGTCCTTTCGATAAGTAAGAGTGTCAAACCCAACGAGGAGCAGAAGGAAATGACAAGCGGTTTTCAGCAAGGTATTCTCTGCAAGTGTTGTGAGTAACAGTGATGGATAGTTTTGTAGCAAGATAATTCGTAACAAGTGACAAGTAACAATAGTAGCAAGTGTGCAGCAAGATAGCCCAATCCTTTTTATAGAAAAGGACTGGCCGGAAAGTACTCTTATATAAAGCAAGCGATCCCGAGGACACATGGGAATTTTCTGTCTAGTCATGTTCATCATGTTGAGTTGATTCGCGTTCGCTACTTTGATAATTTGATATGTGGGTGGACCGGTGCTAAGGTGTTGTTCTTACTTGAACAAACAACCTACTTATGATTAAACCCTCTCGCAAGCATCCAAAACTACAAAACAAGAATTAAGATAAATCTAACCATAGCATGAAACGTGTGGATCCAAATCAGCCCCTTATGAAGCAACGCATAAACTGGAGTTTAAGCTTCTGTCACTCTAGCAACCCATCATCTACTTGCTACTCCACAATGACTTCCCTTAGGCCTATAGCATGGTGAAGTGTCATGTAGTCGGCGTTCACATGACACCACTAAGAGAAGTAACAACATACATATCATCAAAATATCGAACGAATACCAACTTCACATGATTACTTATAACAAGTCTTCTCCCATGTACTCATGAACAATAGTAACTACTCACACCTCATCAACATGTTCAAGATCATAGGTGTAATAATGGTGATCAAGGATCTGAACATAATATCTTCCACCAAGTAACCCAACAAGCATCAACTACGAGATGTAATCAACACGACTAGTAACCCACAGGTAACAATCTGAGGTTTTGAGACAAAGATTGAATACAAGAGATGAACTAGGGTTGGAGATGAGATGGTGCTGGTGAAGATGTTGATGAAGATTGGTCCTCCCACGAAGAAGGACGCATTGGTGATGACGATGGCTTCGATCTCCCCCTCCCGGAGAGGAATTTCCCCGGCAGAATCTCTCTGCCGGAGAGCAAATGGGCCTCTGCCCAGGTTTCTACCTCGAGATGATGGTGCCTCATCCCGAAAGATTGATAATGATTTTTTCTAGGTAAAAACACACCATATAGGAGAATAGGGGGGGTTGGGAGACCTGCTGGGCTCCCACGAGGCAACAGGGCGTGACCAGGGGTGTGGCCGCGCCCTGTTGGCTCGGGGCCAGCAGGTGGCCCCCTCTGGTATATTTTTGGCCCAATAATTATTGAATATTCCATAAAAATTCTCCATGAAATTTCAGGTCATTTGGAGTCCAGTGATTTTTCACCCTTTTT
Source organism: Elymus sibiricus (assembly GCA_039707655.1). NCBI lineage: Eukaryota > Viridiplantae > Streptophyta > Magnoliopsida > Poales > Poaceae > Elymus > Elymus sibiricus. The sequence goes on from CM077673.1 coordinate 103,264,533, forward strand.
CTTGGTTTCCAGGTCCAGAATTGCAGTTTCTGGCAGTTTCCCTCTTCGTGGTGTACCTTGCACATTCAGAGAGAAAAGGCAGAAGAATTGTATCATAATAAAGAATAATGGACAAGAATAACATAAATATCAATAAGTATTCATGATGCATAATGGACGTATCAACTCCCCCAAGCTTAGACCTTGCTTGTCCTCAAGCGAAAGCCGAACTCGAAAATAATGACCACATAATTTGAGAGAGGTGTCAATAAAAACAAAATACGAGAATGTAGGCATCATGAACTTTACCATAGCAGCAAGTATTTTATCATAATACTCTTCATAAACAAGTAACAATCCATTCACAATTATCGAAGTATGAAGCATAAACTTTATTGATAACTAACAAATTATGCTCTTAGTCCTTGGGACAATCATAATTCATCATATTCCAGAGGAGAGTCAATGTAAGAGCTTTCATATTAGCGAGTTCACATACTCAACTATCATTTAATGTTCTATGATTGCTGACACTCATGGCAATATTTTTGGAGCTCATGTTTCCATCGGTCACATAGGAAGATAGGGGCTTAAATGATTTGCCACCCAACTCATTTACCTCAAGGATAATGTCAACAATAATAAATCATGATCAAATACATCCAACTGGATATATAAGTCTGAATCTTTCCTCAACACATGATGCTTGCCACTACAGAGTTAATATATAGGAAGAGGAATAAACTTTATTGACTCTTGCTTAGAAGTAAATACATGAAAGTAAAAGATAAACCCTTCACAGAGGGAAGCAGAGGTTGTCATGCGCTTTTAAGTTTTTGGATGTGCAAACTCTTAATGCAAAGGAACGTCACTTTATATTGCCCCTTATGATGGAAAACTTTATTATGCACTGTGTCACTTTTATTTCTTTGCCAACACAAGATCGTACAAAGCTTATTTTCCCTTGTAGTAAAAGATCATACATATTTAAGAGCAATTTTTTATTGCTTGATGCACTGATGAAAACTTACTTGAGGGATCTTATTCAATCCATAGGTAGGTATGGTGGACTCTCATGGAAAGAAACTGGGTTTAAAGGGTTTATGGATGCACAAGTAGCATCTCTACTTAGTGCGGGAAAGTTTTTGGCTAGCAAAAGATCTAAAGCAAGCACCACATGTTAAAGGATCCAAGACCATATAACTTCTATGTGAATGTAAACTACCATGATCATCACGTTGTCTTCCATGTCCAACATCAACACTTGATCATTATATAATATTTAGTGAGGGCTCACAGTCATAAAAGATGTCAAAGATAGTGTATTTATATGTGGATCTCCTCTCCCTTATCATAATCTTGCATAGATTGTATCAATGACTAATGCTATGTTCGTTTATTTTCAACAACGTTTATGACCTATACTTTTTCTATGTGAAGTCATTACTCCCCATGGGATTAGCATATGATCTTTCATGTTTCATTAATTTCTATGCTATGATGATAGGTGCATGAAAGTAAAGCACACAAACTCAACTAATCTTAATTATATAACTCTCACACTCAATTACAAGGATAGATAGATGTCAAAGAAATTTTTTCTAAGCAAAGCAAATCTGAAATTGTATTTCTCTAAAATCATGAAATACCTAAGGATCGGACTAAGATAGATGGTGATAATAAAAGTGATGGTGATACGATACCGGGGCACCTCCCCCAAGCTTGGAACAAGCTAAGGGTGGTGCCCATACCCATGTACTCACGCGTCTTTCTTGGGTGATGGTGGTGGTGATGTAGTAGGCTTGTCCTCCATCTTCCATGGCATAGGCTCTCCATCATAGAAGGAAGATCTCGTCTCCGGAATCCTGAAATCGGCAGCGATGCTCATCCTTTTAAACCTGGATTCATACTCACAGTTTTGGTTTTGCAGGTCATAAATTTGAGCTTGGAGATGCTCGATCCGCTCTTGAAGCTTGAAGAGAGCCTCTCCCACGTTCTTTGTATCCATCTTGGAGGCAGTCCTGAAACCCTTTTTCCGCCACCGCAAGTCTCTGTTCCGTCGCGAGGCCATCTGGAGCTCCGTTCCGGCACCCTGCCGGAGGGGGGACCAATCACGGAGGGCCTCTTCATCAACCTTGCTGCCCTCATGATGATGTGTGAGTAGTTCACCACAGACCTACGGGTCCATAGCTAGTACCTAGATGGCAATCTCTCTATCTCTTGATCTTCAATACAATGATCATCACATCTTCGCTTTGATCTATCCGATGTAATCCTATTGTGCGGTGTGTTTGTTGAGATCCGATGAATTGTGGGTTTATGTTCAGGTTATTCATGAAAAGTATTTGAGATATCTCTGATATATATTGTCTCTTAATTTCATGATCATTATAGCTTCGTAATGCTCTCTGATCTATTGATGTGCTTTGGCCAAGTAGATTGATATTTGATCGGTGGGAGTGGTGCGTTGTGGTAGGTTCAACCTGGCGAGTTTTTATATCCCAGTGACAAAGTAGGGGACAAGATGCGTCTTTGTGTTGTTGCTACTAAGGATAACACGATGGGGTTTATTCATATTGCTTGAGTTTACTTTGTCTACATCATGTCATCGTTCTCCAAGCATTACTATGTTTTACTTAATACTCTAGATGCATGTTGGATAGCGGTCGATGAGTGGAGTAATAGTAATAGGTGCAAGCAGGAGTCAGCCTATTTTTTTATGGACATGATGCCTATCAATTGCCCAACAGTAATTTGTTACCCACCGTATGCTGCCTACATGAGAGATGCCGCTAGGGAAAACTATGGCCCCCGGGTCTATTCACTTATAGATTTTCAAACACTACAATTACCTTGCTGCCTTTATTTATCTTTTATTTTATTTTGCAATTTATATTTATCAACAATTATCTACACAACTCATTTGCTTGCAAATAACGAGATCAAGGGGATTGACAACCCTCTTGCCCGCGTTGGGTGCAAGTTGTTTGTTCATTCGTGTGCAACCACTGAAGACGGTTAAGGATTGGCATTCCTATTGGTTCGATAAACCTTGGTTTCATGACTGAGGGAAATACTTACCCACTTTGTGCTGCAATTACCCGTTCCTCTTCACGGAAAACCCAACGTAGATCACAAGTACCATGCAGCAAGATAGCCTAATCCTTTTTATAGGAAAGGATAGGTCGGAAAGTACTCTTATATAAAGCAAGCGCTCCCGAGGACACATGGGAATTTTCTATCGAGTCATGTTCATCATGTTGAGTTGATTTGCGTTTGCTACTTTGAAAATTTGATATCTAGGTGGACCGGTGCTAAGGTCCTGTTCTTACTTGAACAAACAACCTACTTATGATTAACCCCTCTCGCAAGCATCCGCAACTATGAAAGAAGAATTAAGATAATTCTAACCATAGCATGAAACATGTGGATCCAAATCAACCCCTTATGAAGCAACGCATAAACTGGGATTTAAGCTTCTGTCATTCTAGCAACCCATCATCTACTTGTTACTCCACAATGAATTCCCTTAGGCCCATAGCATGGTGAAGTGTCATGTAGTCGACATTCACATGACACCACTAAGAGAAGTAACAACATACATGTTATCAAAATATCGAACGAATACCAACTTCACATGATTACTTATAACAAGTCTTCTCCCATGTCCTCAGGAACAATAGTAACTACTCACACCTCATCAACATGTTCAAGATCAGAGGTGTAATAATGGTGATCAAGGATATGAACATAATATCTTCCACCAAGTAATCCAACAAGCATCAACTACGAGATGTAATCAACACAACTAGTAACCCACAGGTACCAATCTGAGGTTTGGAGACAAAGATTGAATACAAGAGATGAACTAGGGTTGGAGATGAGATAGTGCTGGTGAAGATGTTGATGAAGATTGGTCCTCCCACGAAGGAGGAAGCGTTGGTGATGACGATGGCTTCGATATCCCCTCCCGGAGAGGAATTTCCCCGGCAGAATCTCTCTGCCGGAGAGCAAAAGGGCATCTGCCCAAGTTTCCGCTTCGAGACGGCGGCGCCTTGTCCCGAAAGATTGATTATGATTTTTTCTAGATCAAAACTTGACATATAGGAGAAGAGGGGGTCAGGAGACCTGCTTGGCCCCCCTCTGGTATATTTTTGGCCCAATAATTCTTGAATATTCCATAAAAATTCTCCGTGAAATTTGAGGTCATTTGGAGTCCAGTGACCTCTTCATGGTGTACCTTGCACATTCAGAGAGAAAAGGCATAAGAATTGTATCATAATAAGGAATAATTGACAAGAATAACATAAATATCAATAAGAATTCATGATGCATAATGGACGTATCAGTCATCAGTCCTCCTAGATGACGTTGGGTGCTCGTGCCAGCACCGCCAAGCCCACAACCGCGACTACGGAGGCACGAGTCGCTCGCCCCATGAGGCAGATGGCGGCACATGTCAGATCCAGCCGGTCCGTCTGCGGGTCATGCGGATTCGTGCCCGAGCCGCCGACTTCGACGACGACCCCCTCCGTGATGTCATTCGCTTGGCCTTGGCCCTGGTGGAGATGTAGGTCCGCCATCTCCGTCGCGAAAATGTGAAGGCATTGCGGCTATCGAGGAGTCTAAGTGGCTCGCAAGGCAGAGTGCGGCCAACACGTCGAATGCCGCATGCCTCACCAAGGAGCAATCCCGTGCCGTCCAGCGCCCCAACAAGCACCCCTTCTCATCCTCCTATCCGACGGTGGTACCACCATTGACTATTGATATCTCCTTTTTATTGATCCAGTATTGGAACAAGAAAGGGTATCCCGCACCTATTTTCCCATAGGTGACCCTGGGTATCGAAGCCACGAGAGGAAGACTCCCTTGAAGCAATGGTCTCTAGCAAGCTTTTGCTAAAGTCTCAATCCAGCTTTTAACCAGATCAACAAGCAAATTGTGATTTAAACACTTATAATAAAAAGAAGGTATGGGGATGAGGTCTTAGTGCTTACAACCATGTATTGGTGTTGGGATAAAAAATGATATTAGTTTGTGCTCGGAAGTCACCCATCAATAGGTGCTTGCTTTGTATCGGAGTGGGGGATGTGTCTAAATAACATCTTGACCGACATGAGTCATGCATCAAGAATCAGTTGTCCTACGGAAGGACCTATCCATCTCGTGGGATTGCCCCGATAATTAAGATAATAATACCAGACAAAACATTGGGTGTTTAATGACTACACCTCATGAATCCCCAAGGATATGATCCATGTTACCCTACTAAACCTTACTGTCACCGGTGTTCGGTATAACACTTTGATAACCCACAATTGTAGGGGATTGTTTGTAGCCTTTTTCGATAAGTAAGAGTGTCGACCCAACGAGGAGCTAAAGGTAGAACAAATGTTCCCTCAAGTTCTATCGACCACCGATACAACTCTACGCACACTTTAACGTTTGCTTTACCTAGAACAAGTATGAAACTATTTTGTAGGTGATAGGATAGTTTGCACAAATAAAACTAGAAGTACTTTGCGGGAATAAAACTACGAGTAAATTGTAAGATAATAAAAGTTAGTTGTTTAGTAGAAAGCTTTTGTCAAACAAGAAGGTTATTTGTCCCTAGGCAATTGATAACTAGACCGGTAATCATTCTTGCAATTTTATAAGAGGGAGAGGCATGAGCTAACATACTTTCCGTACTTGGATCATATGCACTTATGATTGGAACTCTAGCAAGCATCTGCAACTACCAAAGATCATTAAGGTAAAACCCAACCATAGCATTACGTATCAAGTCCTCTTTACTCCCATATGCAACAACCCACCTACTCGGGTCTGTGTATTCTGTCACTCACGCCACCCACCATAGGCAAATCATGAACACATTGCAACACCCTATAGCAGGGATCCCCCACGTTTGTGCGAGACGGAGGGCACCGTAGGACAGCACCATAATAAAATATACACTCATACCAACCACGATCATCAATTAGCCCATATGACAGAACGGATCTACTCAAACATCATAGGATAGCCAAATATCATTGGGAAATAATATATGGAGTTGAGCACCATGTTTAAGTAGAGATTACAGCGGGGAAAAGAGGTGTTACACCGCTGCATAGAGAGGGAGAGAGTTGGTGTTGACGGCGGCGAAGTTGTTGGAGTAGATCGCCATCACGATGATTGCCCCGGCGGCGTTCCGGCGCCACCGGGAGAGAGGGGGAGAGAGCCCCTCTCCTTCTTCTTCTTCCTTGCCCCCCCCCCCCTAGATGGGAGGAGAGTTCCCCCTCTGGTCCATGGCCTCCATGGCGGCGGAGGGGCAGGAGCCCCTCCGAGATTGGATCTCCCTCTCCGTTCTCTTCTGTTTCGCGTTCCTGTTTTCTGGCCGAAAACCGTTTCTTATATTCCCGGAGATCCGTAACTCCGATTGAGCTGAGATTTTAACACTAATTTTTTCGGATATAAGCTTCCTTGCGCCCGAAGTAGAGCTCCAACTGACTTACGAGATGAGCACAAGACATCACCACGCGCTTGGGCCCTCGGGCTTGCCCTGGTGTCTTGTGGTGGCTGTGGACCTCCTTTTGAATTGATTCCACCTCCCAAAAATCACAAATATTCCAAAAAAAATCTCCATAAATTTTTATCGCGTTTGAACTTCGTTTGATATGGATATTCTGCGAAACAAAAAACACACAAAAAACAGGAACTGACACTCGGCACTGGATCAATATGTTAGTCCAATAAATCATATAAAATGTTGCCAAAAATATGTGAAAGTTGTATAATATTGGCATGAAACAATCAAAAATTATAGATACGACGGAGACGTATCACACTTCACGGTCCACTTGCTTCTAGCCTCACTAGTGCTCGATCTCCATGATCCTGGGTACCTGCAGGGATGAAGATTGCAGACAAGACAAGAGACACTTCACGAAACAATTTTATTTCACACATACGAGACATTGTGTTGACGACTTCCATTGATCCCTTCACCAAATACCTGGGGTTGCAAGGCTCATGCCTCACCCCATACCTTACCGAACTACTCACACATGGAGATGAGATCACGAGAAGAAAATATAGAAGAACACATCTTGGGATTAATTGATTGCAATATGTCTTACAATGGATACCTTGTGCGATGCACGATTACAAGTATGAACTAGATGATAGAGCACTATGGTGGTGGAGATGGCTATGAAGATGAAAATAGCGGCGGCTAGGGTTTGTGGATGAAGATGATGATGAAGAGGTTCTGGCTGTGCTCGACGCCTCTTTGTTGACATTTTGACGGGGTCCACTTTATAAAAGTTGTTCAGGTAGACGACCTGCCTCGGTTTCCACAGCAAAAGAGCGCTCATGCGAGCACGTGCGGTCACATGGAACACCGTCTTTGACCCCGGTGGCCTTCTGGTGCCTTTTGGTGACTTATTTCTTCTCCATTTTCCTTCCTTTCCTTTCTCCCACGTGATTTATTCCCTTTTTAGCCCATTTCCCGTGGAAAAATATCAAAGACAGGATTTGTGGAATCCTTTGCATTCATTAGTCATTAGTGGCAATATCGGAGTGAATATCTCTCTTTCAATGAAATATCCCAGTTTAAACATGGTTGAAATGAGTGTAAAAATATCATTCATCAACTCCCCAAGCTTAAACTTGATCGTCCTCGAGCAACATTGAGAGAAATCCGAACCATAAGGAACTCAGTTGTTTAAACCGAAATAACGAGAAGGTTTTGGTTCACTTACGATCAGTATGCCTAGATAGCCCTCCGCTTCTTGACCTGAAAACTTATCATAGATATAGTGGTGGCATGATCATAGTGCAAGTGTTAGTGAAGCAAAGATAATCAACACAAATTTTATGATCTATTAGATAAAACAAATTTGCAACATTTCTTTCATTTAATCTAGACAACACTTGCTTGCCAGGAATGCACAGAAGAGTTTATTAAGATAGAGCCATAAAAACATAAGTTAGGGGGTAGAAAGCATGTGGTAAAATATGATGCTCAAGTGCTCATGAGCACACCCACAATTGTCTCCTCCCCTAGGCTCTTAAACACTTCGTTTTGGTCATTGTTTGCTGGAACTTTGATTGTCACGTGAAGGAGATTATGCAAATAAGTGATCATGCATAGGTTTTCGCTGTGGCTTAATGTTTGGGAACTATGGACCTTTAGAAATAATGTCTCTTTTGAGCTCTTTTGATCAGTCCCCTTTATTTACCACATACACACCCACTCAAAAGAAAGCCGAATAATATTTGTTTGTAGTGTTGCCAGTACGTACGGTAACAAACTCATAGCCGAAATCTGAGTTGTCGCTCTTGGTGGGTCGTTCATTGGCCAGCGGAGTCCTCAACATAACATCAAGAAGGGTGACGAAGCCACATTTACACACGTAAACACATATATAGTAGCAAAGGCTGTGGCACTAGTCAGAGGCTGTAACACCATGTTGAGATATACAACACAATTTTTTGGCATAATCTCACCCACCTTTCAACTAAGTTCCTCTAGACAATTTAATTCACAAGTGTTATCAAGTCTATTAAAATTAACAACATGGGGTTGAGCATGTTAAAAATCACTTACACTACAATTTCTCAACTCCCAAGTCTTGAAAGACTTGGTTAATAATATTTCATTCGAAAATTGTCCCACGAAAAGTCATATTTGTCTCAACTAAAGAAAAGGCTACACAATTATTTCAACTACTAGAGCAAAACCTTTGTATCAACTATCAAGACTTACTCCCATCTACACATATCACACATACAACTACTACATCTACTCTAAGTATCCAAGTGCAAAAGACGGGGGGGGGGGGGGGCGTAGGACACACCTTCACGGTTGCAAATTTACACACTTCTCTTCCTTATTCTTGCATTCCTCGTTGTCCTGGCATAGATCAACTCCTCTGAAAACAAAATGCAAATGAACTCCAAGGAGCTAAAATGAAGAACAAGAGCAAAACAAAGCTTATTCTATTTTTTGGTTTTTGGTTTTTTGAAAACTAACTTGCAATCAAAAAATCGCAAAGTCAAAAATAAAATAAAAGCAAATAAAAAGAAAGGTGTTGGAACAAACCGACACGAGTGTTTTGAAGCTCCTCGAGCTTAAGTACAACCTGATTACTGAAAGCACAAATGCTCCCTTGGTAGTTTTGATAATTAATGACAACATACAATGTCTTTTGGACTAATAGTTTCATCTAGTACATTTTAGTAAAAGTCCAAAGAATGGATTGGCTAGGAGATATGGTGAGGAGAAATCCCTTGGATGCAAAGGAATACCATTGGAAAAAGCTTCAAGACTCTACATTTTGTTTTATGAGAGTTGATCACAATTGAGTCCATAGGAAAGCCAATACTATTAAAAGGGGATAAGGTACTGATGATCTGGTTGCTCAAGTGCTTAGAGATATGCCACCAAAAGCCTCAACCAAACTCCCACTAAACATTCTATCCAAAACCCTAAATTGCCAAATCGGTGGCACCAACATATTCCAATCGATCACACCAAGACAGAACCTAAGCCAAACCCTAGCACCTCAGTAGAACCGAGATTGCATTTGGTAGAATTGAAAAGCAGTGACCAACCTTCCGTGATCGAAATATTTAATTTCAAAACTTCCGAGTTTTATGTTTCGGTGTCACCGAAGTGGTGAATCTACCTAGGTTAAACTGAATCGGTCTCACCGAGATGTTTCCTTTGGTCTCACCGAAAAGCCAAAAGTTAGGACATTTTGCACTAGTCGGTAGAATCGAGTTTATACTTCGATTTCACCAAGTTGGGCAATAATGTTGTAACTGTTGGATTTTTGGAGAAGGCTATAAATACCCCTCCACCCCCTCTCACTCATTGAGAGAGCCATCAGAACGAAACTACACTTCCACCATTCATGTGTTGAGATCAAGAGATTCCACTCCAACCAATAGATCCTTGATTTCTAGCCTCCCCAAGTTGTTTCCCACCTAATCAATCTCTTCTACCAAGCCAAATCCTGTGAGAGAGTGTTTGAGTGTTGAGGAGACTTTGTTTTGAAGCACAAGAGCAAGGAGTTCATCATCTATACACCATCTATTACCTTTTGGAGAGTGGTGTCTCCTAGATTGGTTATGTGTCGCTTGGGAGCCTCCTAATCATGTGGAGTTGAACCAAGAAGTTTGTAAGGGCAAGGAGACCGCCTACTTCGTGAAGATCTACCCCGAGCGAGGCTAGTCCTTCATGGACGTAAGCCATGGTGGAATATGATGACCCACAAGTATAGGGGATCTATCGTAGTCCTTTTGATAAGTAAGAGTGTCGAACCCAACGAGGAGCGGAAGGAAATGACAAGCGGTTCTCAGTAAGGTATTCTCTGCAAGCACTGAAATTATCGGTAACAGATAGTTTTGTGATAAGGTAATTCGTAACGGATAGCAAGTAACAATTGTAATAAAGGTGCAGCAAGGTGGCCCAATCCCTTTTGTAGCAAGGGACAAGCCTGGACAAACTCTTATATAAAGCAAAGCGCTCCCGAGGACACATGGGAATTTCTGTCAAGCTAGTTTTCATCATGCTCATATGATTCGCGTTCGTTACTTTGATAATTTGATATGTGGGTGGACCGGTGCTTGGGTGCTGCCATTACTTGGACAAGCCTCCCACTTATGATTAACCCCTCTCGCAAGCATCTGCAACTACGAAAGAAGAATTAAGATAAATCTAACCATAGCATGAAACATGTGGATCCAAATCAGCCCCTTACGAAGCAACGCATAAACTAGGGTTTAAGCTTCTGTCACTCTAGCAACCCATCATCTACTTATTACTTCCCAATGCCTTCCTCTAGGCCCAAATAATGGTGAAGTGTCATGTAGTCGACGTTCACATAACACCACTAGAGGAGAGACAACATACATCTCATCAAAATATCGAACGAATACCAAATTCACATGATTACTTATAACAAGACTTATCCCATGTCCTCAGGAACAAACGTAACTACTCACAAAGCATATTCATGTTCATAATCAGAGGAGTATTCATTATCATTAAGGATCTGAACATATGATCTTCCACCAAGTAAACCAACTAGCATCAACTACAAGGAGTAATCAACACTACTAGCAACCCATAGGTACCAATCTGAGGTTTTGAGACAAAGATCGAATACAAGAGATGAACTAGGGTTTGGAGAGGAGATGGTGCTGGTGAAGATGTTGATGGAGATTGACCCCCTCTCGATGAGAGGATCATTGGTGATGACGATGGCTTCGATTTCCCCCTCCGGGAGGGAAGTTTCCCCGGCAGAACAGCTCTGCCGGAGCCCTAGATTGGTTCTGTCCAAGTTCCGCCTCGAGACGGCGGCGCTTCATCCCGAAAGCTCCCTTATGATTTTTTCCAGGTCAAAACCCTCCATATAGCATAAGATGGGCACCGGAGGCCTGCCAGGTGGGCCACAAGCCACAGGGGCGCGCCCAGGGGGGTAGGGCGCGCCCCCTGGCTGGTGACTGCCTGGTGTGTCCCCTGATGTATTTCTTTCGCCCAGTATTTTTTATATATTCCAAAATAATTCTCCGTAGATTTTCAGGACTTTTGGAGTTGTGCAGAATAGGTATCTCAGATTTGCTCCTTTTCCAGTCCAGAATTCCAGCTGCCGGCATTCTCCCTCTTCATGTAAACCTTGTAAAATAAGAGAGAGAAGACATAATTATTGTACCATAATGTGTAATAACACCCCATAATGCAATAAATATCAATATAAAAGCATGATGCAAAATGGACGTATCAGAATAGACAAGGTTGCTTCTTCGTGGACCCTTCATGGGTGGAGCCCTATGTGGACTCACGCAGTCGTTACCCTCCGTGGGTTGAAGTCTCCATCAACGTGGATATACGATAGCACCACCTATCGGAACCACGCCAAAATCTGCATCTTCAGAAGCAGAGCCTCCAAATTGGTCCTGTTGAACCATGGAAACTAGGTTTGGCTGATCTCATATTCTGCAGCTGAAACATCAGGTTGTGCTATTGATTCACGCATGAAATTGTTGCTAGGAGTAGCAAAACTCCCAAGATTTGAGCCATAGTAACTTTTGGGTATTTTCAACTAAAAGGCTTTTTACAAAATAAGACTTAAACTAAAAACTAAAAAGTAAAAACAAAAACTAAAAATTAACTTTAACAAAAACTCTAAACACAAAGACTAGGAATACTAAACTCCTACCCGACAACAGCGCCAGAAAAAGGGCTTGATATCTCCTTTTTATTCATCCGATATTGCAACAAGAAAGGGTATCCCACACCTATTTCCCCAGAGGTGACCCTCGGTATCGAACCCACGAGAGGAAGACTCCCTTGAAGCAATGGTATCTAGCAAGCTTTTGCTAAAGTCTCAATCTAGCTTTTGACCGGACCAGTAAGCAAATTGTGATTCAAACACTTATAATAAAAAGAAGGTACATGGATGACGTCTTAATGCTTACAACCATGTATTGGTGTTGGGATAAAAAATGATATTAGTTTGTGCTCGGGAAGTCACCCATCAAGAGGTGCTTGCTTCGTATCGGAGTGGGGGGGGGGGTGTCCAAATAACATCTTGACCGACATGAGTCCTGCATCAAGAATCAGTTGTCCTACCGAAGGCCCTATTCGTCTCGCGGGGTTGCCCCGACAGTTAAGATAATAATATTAGACAAAAACATTGGATGTCTAATGACTACATCTCATGAATCCCCAAGGATATGATCCATGTTACCCTACTAAACCTTACTGTCACTGGTGTTCGGTATAACACTTCCTGGTCCCCTTGCTCCTAGCCTCACCGGTGCTCGATCTCCAAGATCCTGGGTACCTGCAGGGATGAAGATCGTGGACAAGACAAGAGACACTTCACGAAACAATTTTATTTCACACATACGAGACGTTGTGTCAAAGACTTCCATTGATCCCTTCACCAAATACCTGGGGTGTCAAGACTCATACCTCACCCCATACCTTACCGAACTACTCACACATGGAGATCAGGTGGCGAGTAGAAAACATTGAAGAACACATCTTGGGATTGATTGATTGCAATATGTCTTACAATGGATGCCTTGTGCGATGCACGATTACAAGTATGAACTAGATGAGAGAGCACTATGGTGCTGGAGATGGCTATGAAGATGAAAATGGCGGCGACTAGGGTTTGTAGATGAAGATGATGATGAAGAGGTTCTAGCAGTGCTCGACGCCTCTTTGTTGACATTTTGAAGGGGTCCCCTTTATAAAAGTTGTTCAGGTGGACGATCTGCCTCGGTTTCCATGCCAAACGACCACTCATGCGAGCGCGTGCGGTCGCATGGAACGTCGTCTTTGACCCTGGTGGCCTTCTGGCGCCTCCTGGTGACTTGTTTCTTCTCCATTTTCCTTCCTTTCCTGACTCCCACGTGATTTCTTCCCTTTTTAGCCCATTTCCCGTGGAAAAATATTAAAGAGAGGATTTGTGGAATCCTTTTGTATTCATTAGTCATTAGTGGCAACATCGGAGCGAATATCTCTCTTTTAATGAAATATCTCGGTTTAAACATGGTTGAAATGAGTGTAAAAATATCACTCATCAACGACGACTATGCCCCTCCGTCCACGGACGCCTATGTTGCGTACTACCACCGCTCCGAAGACACCAAGGGGAAGGGCTCGTCGAGAAAATGGTGATTTTACCCGTATCTACTAGTACCTAATCATCGTATTTTGCTATCGAACAACCTATGTTTGGTTTATGTTGAACTTGCTATGTCTGATCCTATGAATGATATGTATATGTTGATCTACGTTGTGCCATTTTTATGTTGCATGAATTGCATGCATTTAAAGATTTCCATACGAGGGGAACAACTGTGGACCCGGACATATAAGAGATAAGAGCTCTTACAACCTGCCCCACCCCCCATAACCGCCCCCAAATGCCCGGGTGGGCTGCTCGGTTAGTGTCCGGACGAAAAAATGTGACCCAACCGGGCTTCCCATATCTGACCCAAACACCAGGACTAAACGACACTCCCAATATCTAGCCCATGTACGTGTCGGATATGGGGACGCCCAGACGCGCCCGGAAACGCTCGCCACGTCGGATCCGACCTATTATGGCCCACTCGACCCCACATAAATCGACCCATGTCCGCACTCTGGAGGAAACCCTAGCCGCAATCCACTCCAGTCAATTCCCCTCCGCCAACAAGCTCCCCTCCGGCAATCTCCCGCCTTCTCCGACATGACGAGCATCGGATCTGAGCCGTACACCTCTCGACCCTGAGCTCGTCCCACGCGGCCCCGAGGAGGAGATGGTCGTCCGGCTTGAGGTCCGCCGCTCCCAGGACGAGTCCACTCGACGACATCGTTTGGACTCCATCCGGCAGGAATCCATTGCGTGTGCCCAAATGGTGCATGGATCCGACCCCAAGGTAGGTTTGCTACCTCACCGGAGGCGATGTGGTCCGTGTGACGACTGAACGCCGTGGCGGATGCGCAACTCCTTTGTTGGTGTGTGGAAACGGGTCGCTACACATCAGACGCAAACCTTGCGCGACTTGCCTGGCGTGTAAGGCAGCACACACGGGAGGCCGCGGCAGACGCTGGAGAATTGGAGTCCACTCTTTGGCGCTGCATATGGTGCCCGACAACCCCTGTCGTCGCAACCGCGTCGTGGTGGATGTCGGTGGCTCCGACCAAGACAAATCCATCACCGACCTCACATCCATCGGTGACTGGCATGGCAAGGGCTCCGACCAGGAAGAGTAGGGCACAGGAGACAGCGGCGCCTCGAGTCCCATGAGCCGGTGCATGTCCCATGTCCTACCACCGGACCAATGTTTGGGCGGACGCAGCCAACCATCAGACATGAGCACGACGAAGCCAGACGGGCTCCACTTTAGATTAGGTTTCACGTGCATGTAATACTATGAATTTGAGGATATGCAAATGACGCACTTCCTCCGTTCCTAAATATAAGTCTTTTTAGAGATTTCACTATTGAACTACATACGGATGTATGTAGACATATTTTAGAATATAGATTCACTCATTTTGCTTCGTATGTAGTCCCCTATTAAAATGTCTACAAAGACTTATATTTAGAAGCGGAGGGAGTAGTTCGGTTGTAAAAAATGTCTTTTGTTGTGCTGTGCGGTCACTGTTCGTCTCGACACGTTTCGGGGCGGAATTAGATAATTGTGGGTGTAGATGCTCTAATAACCAGATGTTGTGTGCCGACCCAACTATGGTCTCGAATTAGCACATTCGAGTTCTAGATTGCTCTATAAAGTAGACTACGTTTTCCGGTACTGACACGCGGGCCCAGAGATCCTACGTCACTAACCAACCGCGTGGTTTCCTTTTTCGAACAGGACGGACAGGGGCGGGGCCCTCCTCATCCTCCGCCTCTCGTGTCCCACCGCCAATTTCTCCTCCTCTTTTATATGCTGAAAATAAAAACGAAAAACTATTTCTTCCTTCTTCGTCTTCCTCCTGCCGCCTACGGGATCCAAGGAGAGGAGGGAGGGAGGATTCCTCCCGCGAGCTCAATAAAAGAAACCCAATCTCGCGTCGCCCGAGACCGGAGAGTTGTTTACCGCTCCTCCATCACAAGGCATAAATAAAGAACACCATTGCCCAAAAGCCGCAGGCGTTAGGTGGTGGTGGTGGTGGTGCGTGCCAGTCAAAGAAGAGGTCTGGGAGGAAGAATCAACATTCATCCATCCGCCCACCAACCTACTCTTCCTCCCCTCCCCTCCCCTCCCATTCTCGCCGCGCCGCGCCGCACCGCACCACGCTTACGAGAGGGGGGAAAGGGGGAGCCTTGCTTGATTTGATTGATTCCCGTGTGATCCTCGGTTGATTGTTTGGGGGGCAGAGATGTGCCCGCTGAGGGTGATACTCATCTTCCTCTCCGCCACCATCGCCGGCTTCTTCCTCCTCCGGGGCCTCAACGCCGAGCCGGACCTGTTCCAGGACGACGACGCCGTCGCCGCCGTCGCGGGGGACGACGACGAGGGGTCACCGGGGTCACCCAGGGACCCCGCGCCGCTCCATTCCAAGGTATTGCTCTTGCCTTTTCCAATCTCAGCGCACATTTGCGCAATCGTTGCTGCAAAATCTTGGCCGTGCGTGTTATTATTTACAAAGATTATCTAGGTCTTTGTAACGTACAGCTACAGGCAACGAGATTATTCCTGCGTATTGTCCTGGCTAATGAAGTTCTGATTTTCCTGTCCAAATTAACGAGCACATGCTTCCGTTTTTGACTCCCAAATGCGTGCACGGCACGAGGGAAAAAAAGGGAACATGTAGACGCGCAATGGGGATTCATAATGATTTGGTGTCGACGCATTCTTCCGGACTGACTGTTAGGGGCTTAGCGCATCGTTCAGAGACGCCATAGATTATCTAGCATCACTGTTGTTTACATACAAGAGTACCTTGTTGACAGTGGTGACTTGTGTGATGATTTCTTAGACTAATAACTGCTGGCCTTGAATGTGTGCTAGTTTTGCTGAATGGAGAAAACAGTAAGAGGATGGGTACCCTTTCGGTAATTTAACCAAGATTATCTAGGATTTTATAATATACAGCTACAAGCAACGAGATTATGCCGGCTAATCAAGTGGTGATTTTCCTATTCAAATTAACATGCTTGTCTCTTATCCCCAAATGTGTGCGCTGCAACTGGGATTCATAATGATCTGGTGTTGACGCATTGTTCCTGGCTGAGACATGCTGACTTCTTGATGCTCCTGGAATAACTGTTAGTGGCTTCGCGCATCCTTCAGAGACGCCATAGATAAGTTAGCATCACTGTTGTTTACAACTTTACATACAGGAGTACCTTGTTGACAGTGGTGACTTGTGACTTCATAGATTGATTTATACCTGCTGGCCATGAATGTGTGCTGATTCTGCCAAATGGAGAAAACAGTAAGAGGATGGATACCAAGCTTGGGATATTTGAAATTTTCACCAGTCCGAGACCACAGTATGTCTGAGGTTGCAGCCGTGCTCAGATCTTCTCTTTCTCCTGCATCAACCGGTCTACGATATGTGTGTTTTCATACTCCTTTTTGATGTAGCATCCCAACCTATACTCGATAATAATATACACCGCAACACGTATTTGGATTTTGGAACTGTATGGCATGATCCGAGATAAGGATCAATTAGCCAAGTACTCGAAACAGTCCCTGCATGGATGATAGAAAAAATAGTTAAATTAGAAAACTCATAGTTAACTGACTTATACCGGTGCACACTCTATCTCTAGTTCATAAGTCTCTTCAGGTATAGGATTGAACTGCACATCTCCATCTGTTACAAATTTGTGCTCCATATTGCTTCTGTGATGTGTATTGGTCCCTTTCGACTGAAGGAATATCTGGGCAAAAGTAGCCTTTCCTTCTTTGCATAAAATTGTGTTGAGTGTTTACTCTTTCCGGATATAGCATCCAAACAGTTGAAAGGGACCAATATGTTCCGGATACTAGGCAACATTTACTGTATATGTTCAGACATTATGTGAAGTTAAGTACTCCTATTCAAACAGTTGATGTGTGCATATTAACTTAGCTAACGTGTATCAGGTTACCATTGATGAAAGGTTTGTAAGTTTCATTATACTTAAGGCAAAGTTTAAGCCACAGTTTTCCGTTGTGCACAATTTTTTTGCAAGAGATGTTCTTACTGCTTTTGTAACGAGAACCTAATACTGAAGGGCTACTTTTAACCCAAATGTAGGTCGCATCTGCCGCGAAGACGGGATTCTGGACGATGGTGGACATGGCAAGCGGGCGGTACCTTTGGAGGACCCTTGTTGCATCACCGGCAAAATCTGAATCCGAGAAGGCCCGGTGACGAACCTTCATTACCCGTTCCATACTCGTGTAACTGGAGTGCCAGAATGGGGATAATTTGCACTGTATCTGTTTTGGTCACATCTTGTGTGTAATGCGGCGGCAGTTGTAACATGGGTGTTGTATGTTTGGAGTAAATGTGCCAAATTGTTTACGTATGAACCTTGTGTCTTATATGCTGGGAGCCTGGTGTATGGATTTCGAACTAAATTTGCATGTTTGAATCATTGTTGATGTCCAAATGCGGCAATGCAAGTATAGCCATTTGGTGGTCGTATGGGATCTAGTAATTTGGTGAAATAGGAGATGATATAATTTTTTGACTTGCTTTGATGATGCAAAATTAGCTTTTCTTTTGAGTTGTCTTGTTGGTTGCTGTGGTACCTGGGATGCTACCTTGTGAACCGAGAGCTGTTGCAAACCTTGTGAGCTGAGAGTAGTTGCTTTTCTGAAGTGTATGCTTGCCATAGTAATAATATCTTGCATACCATTGCTGAAAAAAATGTATCATCTGGCTAACAACGTAACGTCTGCATTGCTACCCGACTGTCTCTGAAATGCATAAACCATACATGTTGCTTGTCTTGATAAAATCATCGAATACAGCAGTATTACCTGCAATAGCTGAATGTGTTTTCTTTTCTTTGCCTTTTCTCACATTGGAACTGCTCTCTAAATAAACTCTCTGTCTACCCTCCCCCGACCTCGTGTATTCCTTCCATGATGACAAGGCCATGGACTCATGCTGGCATCCGTACGAGCTTAGCGAAGTATGCAAGGTGGTTCGCGTGAAGCCAAGGAGCTCAAAAGTTGAAGTGGATTTGGACATCGACAGGCAGCAAAAGAGTATTAATCAGATGCGTGGCGATAAGGGGGACGCTTTTACTGCACCTGAAGAAATGGTTCACTGAGGTGTCGCAAGTGAATCGATTTGATGCTCTGGTGCATCTTGCTCCAACCTATTCGGATGAAGATGTTCTGGGAATTCTTCAAGCGCGTCGAGTGGTGAAGCAAAGAATGGTGCACTTCTCCAAGTTTATGCATAAGCAGTACGCTATTCTTACCTGGACATGACAGAGCTACATGCTCCAAGTCTTGCAACAAATGACTTAAGAGCATCTATTCACCTGAGTTACACAGAAAGATATCACAGGGGTTTTC
Source organism: Elymus sibiricus (assembly GCA_039707655.1). Classification (NCBI taxonomy): domain Eukaryota; kingdom Viridiplantae; phylum Streptophyta; class Magnoliopsida; order Poales; family Poaceae; genus Elymus; species Elymus sibiricus. Next base: position 103,283,541 of record CM077673.1, read on the forward strand.
ACGACGCTTTGGACTATTTCATCAATGTGCTTCCAATTGCTCTTACTCGTGTGCATGGACTATTTCTTGATCGGGGTCTTGAAACTTCCGTTTGTTCCAGAAATAATTGAGCTCTGCTCCGAGTTGGCAGTTATGCGAAATGACTGTCAATTATCTTAAATCACTAAAAAATGCTGCTGTGAGATGGAAGCTGCGGGTGGATAGTCTACTGAAAACCAACGTATACTCCCTCCGATCCATATTAATTGACGCTGCTTTAGTATAAATGTTATACTAAAGCAGCTTCAATTAATTTGGATCGGAGGTAGTATCGATTATTCCATCAAGCAGGAGTATATAATGGCCAGTTCGGAAAAAAACTAGAGCACAACTTGTAAGTTGTAACGATGGTAGGCCAATAATTACAGTACTTCAAATAGCCTGTTAAAGTCAAACTATATACATACATATATGTTCAAACCCACTAGCTTACTTAAAAACCCATATGTTCAAATGTTCCAACCCTTGTTCCTCACACAGTAAAGCATGGATTCATCCTGTCCCCTCTTTAATTATCTCCCTTGCATGCCATCCTATATTGTACAAGCGCCATCGCGATGCATTTTTCTGTGCAATAGTAGATAATCCATCCAATTAGCTATAATTGCTTGCTTCCTAAGCCAAAGAATAACAAACTATTATACACAAACAAGGTATAAATTGCTGATTAATCGCACCGGTTCAATAACAAAACCAATACACACATAACATTTTAAACACATAAGCTGTCAGCATATATATAACATAATATTGGAGAAAAGAAAAATGTGACAAACATGGTCTCGTGCACAGTTACTTAAAGAGTGATCATCTTGATAAGAATATATTACCTCCGTCCCAAAATATAAGACGTTTCTTATATTTTGGGACAGAGGTAGTAGTAGATAACTTCAATTGGACAAAAACCCGACTACGTGGTTCAACAAAGATGTCGGTACTACATAGTGAATACTAGAAATAAACAGCAGCAAGACAAGCAACCCAACGTTTTAGTGAAATGATGATATATTCCAAGAGAAAGGACGTGCAGTGTATTACCCTATCAAATGTAGAAATGTGGAAGTTTATGGCGCAATACCGAATCTCCTTTTATCAAGAGCTTCACAAGTTCCCTGCAAATTGGACAAACAGAATGTCCTTTTAGCAAACAATCTGGAGCAAAACAAACATAATTGATTACACAGCTCAGAAGTTTGCCTTGCTTATCACGCCATGTTTTTCGGCGGTCTCTATCTTCATCTTGAGAAAATGCATATAAAGCCGAGTACGTCTTGGGAACTGAGAGGGGGAAAAGAGAGAAGAAAGATAAACTTCAATGCTAAGAGGCCCTAATCACTTAAAAATGGTAACTGTGAGAGTTCACAAAATCAAACTTGGTTACCAGCTTATTGAGCTCCTTACAAATCATCTTTTTGTAAGCACCATTCTTAACGCTTTCCTTTGAAGGCAACTGTGTGATGTGATATCATGCAGAAAAAAGATGGAATTAGTGTATTTGCAAATCACAAATGCACTACAATATAAAGACAGTGAGAAAAATTTAAAAATAGCTAGATTTCACAGTTATGTGCTGAATTTCAGATTATGTGTTCAACGGATGACTTGTGATTCAATATTTGATGTTAGCAGTCTTGCTTTGCTAAATTATAGAGTTAATACTCATAATGGAAGCTCAATTTTCACCAAAAGATGCATTTTTGGCCCTTCACAGGGTTGAAAGTGGACAGACAGGACCCTAACTTTCAATTTGGCTTTTTTTGACAATGCAGAAGTAGTGGTGAGGCATAACATGACACTTAAGATAGCACTGAAGTGCCATCTCAAAGGTAGTAATATCACCCAGCACCACTATTAAAATATTTCCACGTCTCATCTCAAGCGAGACAAATGCCCCTCTCATCTCCCTAATAATAAGGTAAGATAACTAAATGTACATCTATACCCCCTGAATGCTGGTGCGAATTGAATGAAATTCCTATGGTATGATCTAAAAAGCTTGACAAAAAAATCAAGTGATTTTTCTCTGTGTCATAGTGCCAGAAATTCGAGTGAAAGATTCTAGAGCTCAGTAAATTCTTATGCAGCTTCTCCCTGCAAACAGAATGCAATTCTCCCCTTTTTAATCAGCACAAATCTAGGTTTTCCATTTCACTTACTTCGCTGAACAAACAGTATGCATGTTATGCTCCGAATTTCGTGAATAACTCAAATGGTTTAACAAGATAAATTCATCTCAAAAAATTGGGATGACACCAAAGGAATCGTTTCGGGAGCGCACAGACAACGAATCAGTAGCATATAATGTGACATATGCTACTCCAGGGCATCCATAATTCTAATCTCAGTAAAACTTGATTGACAAATGGTTATTAGCCCTTCACTAATTGAAAAAAAAGATAAACCAATAATTACATGACAAATTTGGATGCTACCTTGTCACGAGATACCTCAACGAGATGATCAAGCTGAAAAACAATTAACTCAGGCGTTAAAAGCAATGCTGTGTGCAAAAACAAAACAAAAAAAACTCAAAGCGGGCTGATTATATGAGTGAATATTTTACCGTATCTTCTACGATATCTTTATAGCCATCCACATCTAGGCGGGCGAACTCGATAAGATCATAGAAAAGCTGAACTTGTCCCTCCTGGATATGCCTGATAACATCTTCACGGTTCTTGTTTTTCAAAACAGTTTCATGCACTATGTGATAATACAGCTGTTTTCTCTGCCACATCTTCTCTCCACGGAGCATCAGTTCTAAACACTGATCCACGGCAATCATAATTTGGAAAAAGAGCATTTTTGTGAAACCACTCCTTGCAATGGCGATAGCCCTAGCAAACACCATATCTCTGGTTTCTCTGTATCTTGTTAACTCCACCAGTTTGTCAAAGAAAATTATGTACTGAATATCACCTTCTAAGGTGGTAGGTTTAAAGTAGTCGAAGTGTGGAGAGGGATCCTGTCGATAAAGCAAAGACAAACATGCATGGCCAAGGCTTGAATTGCGGTGCGCTTCACAAAACTATTACAAGCAGCAAATTTTGTAGGAGATATGTACCTTGTGGAAGAAGTGAGCATAGGAAGTCGAAGAGAGTCCATTGCTCATGGCATTGTAGCAGTATGGTTTGGTGAGATTGGGGTCAATAAGAAGCTCGTCCTGCCTGGCCTCGCTCTTGAAGAGGGTCTCTTCTTCAGTGTAAGACTCCTTTGCACGGTGCATCTCCACACGAACGCGAAAAACGTCATCCTTGGTGCACAGTGGCTTCACCAAATCCATTGTCTCCCCAAGAACCGTAGCCGAAGTATATGCCATGTGATTTTGTTCCTTGGCTGACAAGAATTTTCCCAACACTTTATGGTAACTTAATCCATGGTATTCATCCGCCTTCATCTCCTCCTTGTCTTCTTGCCAACGATATTCCGAGGGGATATCCCGGAACTCAGCGAGACCATCCATGAATGTTTCGACTGTATAAAAACTTGGAGCCATGATTTCCTTCTCCATCTTTGATCAGCGAAAGGGAAATTACAAAACTTATTAATACAAAAACAGCACAAAATATCATTCTGAGGTTATACACAAAACAGCATAAATAGTGAAAGCATGATTAGAAAAAGCACAAATGACTACATTGAACATTTACTAAAATGTTCAGATTTACATTCTACCAAAATTTGTCAAGTTGTAGAAATTGTGGCGTCAAGAGGCTGCTTAACAACTCCCAAAGCCGTCCTACAGAGACGACCAACTCCTGTCAAGCACCACATTAACCACAAGTGAACAATCAAATTTTCATGGCAACTATGGGGGAGCAGCCACCTACAAAGAACTACAGTAGTTTTTTGGCAATGATCCAAGCGGATGTTAATCTGTAATAAGAGCATCTCCAGCCGCGGCCCCAATGGACCCCCCCCCCCCCCCCAGGCCTCTTTTTTAGCGCCGGCGGGCGAAAAAACTCCCAGCCGCGGCCCCAAGACGCCGATTTTCGCCGGTTGGGGGGCACCTGGGGGCGCCGGATGAAGCGAAAAGTCGGGTGGGGCCGAGCTGTCGGCGAGACCGGCTGCTACTTCCCGCCATTTCCCCTCCTTTTCCCTCTCTCTCCCGCTGTTTCCCCCCGGTCCTTCTCTCCATTCTCTCCATTTCCCTCCATCTCCCTCCCTTCGCCGCCATGCCGCCGAAGAAGTACGCCGCCCCTCGCCAAGCCACCGCCCCCGCCGTCGCCAAGCCGCGCAAGGCCCGTGCGCCGATGGCAAGGCCGCCGGGTTTGACAAACGCGGAGCGGAAGGCCAACGTCGAGCGAAGGGAGGCGGTGACCACCGATCGCCGCAACAGGCTTCTCATGAAGAAAGCCAAGGATGCGGCGACGGCGGCGGCGGCGGTTGAGCAGGAGGTGTCGTCTCAGCGGCCGATCTTCCCGGGACGGCAGCAGGCGGGCCCGTTCCCACAAGGCGCGTGGGGCAGCCAGCAAAGCGTCGCTTCGCCGGCCAACCCCAACTTTCCTTCGCCGGCGTGGGGCGGTTACGTGCCCTTGCCGGAGTACGTCGACGGCGACGCCCTCGGCGGATTCAACCCCAACATCACCTTCTCGCGCATGCCTTCCGCCTTCTCCGCCGGCCACCCAAGCGCCCAGTACGGCTACGTGCCCTCGCCGACGTACTCCGGCTCGTCGGCGACGGCTCTGCGGCGCGGCCCCCTACCTTTCGCGCTGGCACGGTCCCGCAGTACAACAACGCGGAGGCCGAGATGGAGGAGATCATCAACACCGGCTCCGCCGCGGCCGCGTCGTGCCCCGGGTTTGGTACGCAAGAGGCGGAGGACATCGGCGACATGAACGACATCGAGGGCGGCGAGCCGGAGGAGGAGGAGGAGATGGAGGAGGAAGAGCCGGTGGAACCCGCGCCGCCGGCGAAGGGCAAAGCGAAAAAGAAGAAGCCAAGGTCTGCCAATGGGAAGCCGGGCGAGCCCCGCATCAAGTGGACGGCGATTGAGATGTGTGCCTCGCCGAAGCGTGGAAGCAGGTCAGCCAGGACCCTATAACCGGCGCGAACCAGAACACAGACACGTACTGGACGAGGATCAAGGCGGCTTTCGACGAGCGCAAGTTGGTCGATCCCGAGTTCACCGGCACATACATGGAGCGCGGCGCCAAGGCCATGGCCAACCATTGGGCGGGCATTCAAACGGCGTGCAACAAGTGGCATGGCATCCAGGAACAGGTTCATGCTCGCCCGGAAAGCGGCGCGAACGTCGAACGGCAGGTACGTTCGAACAACCATCTTCGCCGTCCTTCGCCGTGTTCGCCGACACTTGCCCTTTCCTGCAGATGGTTCGGATGTTCGACTTGTTTCGCCGGGACAGCGGCACCGATTCCGACTTCAAGTTCCTCCATGTGTTCACCCGGATCGAGTCGTGCGAGAAATGGGCCGAGGTCCGGCTTGCACTCGCCAACAAGGACGGCGTGTACAGCCCGGACGCGCCTGTTCCGGGGGCGTCAGAGGGGCGGCCTGATGGCAACAAGAAGGCGAAGAAGGGCAGGAACGACGCGCCAGCTGCCGAACGGCTGCAGGCGTCGATCGAGCAATGCATCGCCGACGCAAAGACCCACTCTGCCCTGAGGGAGGAGAAGGCGGAGGCGAGGTGATCGGCGTTGATGACGAAGCATGACGCCAAGCTCGACCTCCTCAGGACCAACGTCGTCGCGAAGAAACGCAACACCGACCTGGCGTTCCTCATGGGAGGCGTCCCGGCAAAAATGGACCCGCAGGTCAAGGCGTGGTACTTGGCGGAGCGCAACCTCATCCTCAACCTCATGCCGGCGCCCTCCGCACCGCCCACGCCGCCGCCGAGCACGCCTTCGTCTCCGACGTCGCCGAACGCGCCTTCGTCTCCCACGTCGCCGAACGCGCCCGCTACGACGCCGACCGCTACGACGACCGCTACGCCGACCTCTCCCGTCACTCCGGGAGATGACGAGGAGCTGGGCGTTTGAGGAGTTCTATGTTCACGTCTCCCGCCTTTTTTGTACGCCAGACTATTGGCATGTTTTGATCGCCGGACCTGTGGTGGCGATCGCCGGACCTAGCATGATGGCATGGCCGACGCCGAACTATGGCATGATCGCCGAACTCGCGTCGTTTTTTGGGTAGCAGGAAACGAGAAGTTTAAATTGCATGCGCTTTCTGGCCGAACCTCGGGGCCGCGAGTGGGAAGTTGATCCCCCCAGGGCGAAAATAGCGCCGGCTTGGACGTTTTGCGGCCACGCCAGGCACGCTAGGGGGCAAACGGCTGGAGATGCTCTAAGAACTGAAAGTACTTGGCTAGTGAGGCTTGTCTAGACAAGGCTACTGGCAAATGGCTGGGACGAGACTACAAACTGGCAAAAGGTTGGACAGCCTGGAGCAATATGGTTGCTTAATGCTTTGTACTCACTCCGCCCGGGTTTATAAGGTCCACGCTTATTTTAAGAAAAAAATTGACCATTAATTTGATAATTGATAATATGTGTTAAATGCCACAAAAAGGAGAGTAGTCCCTCTATAAACAAATATAAGACGTTTTAGATCACTAAGGGAGTATATCATTGGATGTACCTTCTAAAGAAGTTTCCAATGGTATATTTTGTGGTATACTAGATCATCGATGGCGCGCGTTGCTGCGCCCGTCTATTTATGCAATTTAATGTTAGGGATTGATATAAATATATGTTGAGATTTACCTTTTTCAAAGTTGGCATGAACTAATATGTATATCGTAGTGATTTTTAAAGTTGATTTGGTCAATTGTACATGTGGGCGTTCACTTAATTGTGTCTGCACTCCACTTATTTGCTATTCCATTATTTTTGGCTGGATTAGCTAAGTTACATAGTCCTGCAAAAGAGCTATATAACCGCCCTTAGAATTCACTGCTACATAGGTACAAATTAATGTTAAACTTTCATAAAGACACACATTGGAGCGCCAGTTCCTAAATGTCAGTATTTGGTTCATAGATTGTAGTTTTCATAATGAAAATATGACATTTCGTTTACAATGCAGAGTTGATATAAAAAAAGATGCATTGCTCATGACCCACTTAGCCCACAATGAACACAGTTAATAAAAAATGTCATCTTTCTCATATAATCAATCTCCCTAAAGCCGTGATTCATCATCAAGGATGGCATAAGCACCATACTACTATAACATTTTTCATTTGAGGGATGAGCTAGCCAAATTGGTAGCGACCGAATGATTTACAAAGTTTGTGATGCCATAGGTCAAACAGGCTTACATGTTCCTGGGCAAGTAGGCAGCCGCACCAATCAGCCACGCCACCACAAAGTTCTAGGATAATAACCAAATCGAATAGTATCAAAGTAAAAAAGACAACAGGAAGGAGAGATTTCTAAACATGGCAACAGTAACACAAATATCTCCTACAACCGAAGCAAGCAAGCATTGCCGCGCCCCTCCATTTGGAGGATAGAATGGTAGAAATTTCTACACAATTATGAATTGAAAAAAGGTTAAATTTGCATGAAGTGAAATAAAAGGTGTGTTAGCGTGCCCGTGCCATCTATTTTCGGAAATGAAAAATTAAAATCTTCAAGAAAAGTTAAATGCATCAAATAAATCCAATAGTTTAAATATACACTGGTTCAATATAGTGGTGAGGCGTATTTATTTATATTTCTTATAGTCTCTATATCACCTTCGTAACATATAAATAACAATATTCAAGGATTTACCCAAAAAGAATTCTGGTGATCTTATCTCAACTTCACTAACAAACCCACATACATGTACGCACTTTAATATTTCGACAACGGTTCACCGTGTAACTTTTCTCCACAAGTATGAGAACATCTTAATGGCAGAATAGTGCTTATTTCTCCCTTCTATTCAGCTAGCTAAATCAGCATAACTCTGCAGCAAAGAGTACATCATCATGGTTCACTCTAAGAATCTGCTGTACTTCAAAAACATACACCCTATTCTCCTAAGCTTGTAGGTTTAGAAGTACCTGAACCAGACACGTGAAGGAAAAATATTTCCTGTGAGCATTATAACCCTTGAGCCTGTCTAGTGAAACTAATTGTACTGAACTTCTTGACTCAAACATGGTTGCATTATTTCAAATACTCATCCAACGTTCGTTGTCATTTTAGAGACCTTGCATTGGCTACAAGGTACCCATAATAAATCATTGCATCCTCCACTGGAGGGGATTTACCAACCTGATAAAAAACATATGTAAAAAGTTTCATATCCATGTCAGGTTATATCATGTATTCTATCCCAACTATGGACTTGTAGCAAGTGGAAATATCAAATATAAATTACTTACAAATACTTCGTTACTTTAGTATCCAAAGGAGGGACTCCTATTCAATTAATACTCGATATGGTGCAGAATACATAGTACTAAGAAGTAAATTTCAAAGCAATATGGGAACAGAGTTAGATGGTTGTCGCTACCTTGCAACATCATGTCAATATTCCCTTCTTGACAGCAATAATGCAGCATATAATTTATGCTGAGATCATTCCCATGAACTGTATCTGCTTTCGCAATCATTTTTCTTTGATTGTTGTCTCAAATGTTGCACACCATACTTCTTCGGAGCTTCTTTTGATTCTTCATATGTTATTTAGCTGTGCGAAAAAATGCAAGTTGCTATTTAATGCATAAAATGCAGATAAGGTAAAGGTGCAAAGGCAAGACAAAGTAGGGAAATATTAAACATCAAGGCTAAGAAAACATACCGGACCAATCCCTTCAAGACTAAGTGTCCTTGCTGTTAAAAGTATCAAGGTATTTGAGCATTTCTCTCTTAAGAATCTGAATGTAGCATAAGAATTGAGAAGATTTATTATGAAATGTTCACCCAGACGCTAAGCAAGATCAGAAAAAGAGAGCCACAAGTTCAGGCAGGACTGCCTTTAAATTAGACACAGGATAATTATTCCCTTTGTTGGTTTCAACATAAATGCAAAAATCTGAATGTAGCATATGAAACTCTACAGCCTCTTTGCTGCCCGAATCTTGTCGTCAAAGAGGCAGAAGCCAACCAAACAGACGGAGCACTTGGATTAGGAATGCAAGGAGCAAAGTAGCAAACAGTTATGGGGCGTAGGCGACGCACCTAGCGGTTCGCTGCCCATGCCGCCAAGAGCGAACCCTACTGCAGCCTCTGCTTCGTCATAGCCGCCGCCGGCCGCCGGGGAGATGGAGAAGGCGAGCAGTGGATCGCCCAGGCGGAGGCGGCGATGTGGGATTGAACACGCTACCAAGATGAAAGGGCACACGGGCTGCCGCGGTGCTGATCCGAGGTTAGGATTGGAGATAGAGAGAGAGGCATGTGGCGCTACAGATCTTGGGTGGGAGGCGCTGCAAGAGAGAGATGGGGGGACAGAAGCGAAGGGAAGGAGAGTCGAGGGAAGGGAGACGGGTGGCTCGCTCGTTCGGTTGTTTCTTCGCGAGGTCTGAATGGGCTTCAGTGAGAGCAAGGCCCAATTAACCATAGGCCTCCAATTTTGCTGCGAGAGCGGCTGCCCAGTTTAGTGTTGCGCTTAAAGTTTAATCACATGGCCATAAAGTCCAACAAACGCAGATCCGACGGCCAAAAGCACTAATGGCCTGAGAGGGCGGGAAGAGTGCTCGGTTATAATATATCTAAATAAATAACTCACATTTTTTGAATAAATTAATGATCAAAGCTTTTCTTAAAATATGTGCAGGGATTATATAAACCCCAAACAGAGTAGTATTAAGCAATCCTCTTGCTCTGAGCAGTCTAGCGATTTGCCAGCCTAGCTAGTCTGAACAAGCCTCCCTAGCCATGTAGATGTAGCATCACCTAAGCTAATTACGGCTCTGATAGTTACAAGTACTTTGCAGACATATGGTTGGCTGAAAGTTTCCAACACGATTGAGAGAGAGAGAGAGAGGGAGGGAGAGAGAGAGAGAGAGAGAGAGAGAGAGAGAGAGAGAGAGAGAGAGAGAGAGAGTACCTAATATAAGGTTTAAAAACTGGAAAACTGAAGTTGTTTGAGAAACCAACGTGCACGATTGAGAGGGAAGAAAAGATAAATACTAACAGCCGCGTCTTGATCGGCGACGCCGCAGTCAATGTCGCAGACTGTGCAGGTGCGGCGGCGGCGGGGCTCGATCTCGTTTCAGTTCAAGGAGATGAGGGGCGATCGGAACTCGGAGGCGGAGGCCTTGCGGTTGTCTTGTCGAGGACGGAGCGTGCCACAGGCGGAGGGCGTGGAGGCGGTGCAAGGAAACCGGCGAGGCCACGTTTTTTCTTTTCTTTTTCGAGAATCACCGGCGAGGCCACGTGAGAGAGACCCCTGTCCATGGCCGGCCACGAGGAAGAAACTGGCCCCCGGCCAATCGGGGCCTGGAGAACTGGAGCGGCCCATGGAGTCAACCGCGACCTTAATTCCTCCCGCAGGAGCTATAGGGCCGGCCCGTTAGAACGTGGGAGCTCGCTCGTTCGCGTCCGGCCATTCTGTTCGCTCTGGTTGTTTTTTTTTACGTTTTTTATTTTCAGCAGTTTTCTTTGTTTGTTCTTCGGTTTACTCTGGCTTATTTATTTCTTTCTAGGCTTTTTTGTTTTCCATCAGTTTTCTTTGTTTATATCTACTTAATTTTTCTTTTCCTCCTTTTTTTCTTTGTTTCCTATGATTTTTTGTTTCCATCAGTTTCCTATGATTTTTTGGTCTTCGTTGATTAAATATTACTCCCTCCGTCCGAAATTACTTGTCATAGAAATAGATATATCTAGACATATTTTAGTTCTAGATACATTCATTTCTTTTCATTTTGGTGACAAGTAATTCCGGACGGAGGGAGTATTTTACTTCTTTTACTTGTAATTTTGTGTTCGAGGGTCGTGCTAGCAATGTAGAAGCTCATAACTTAGCTAGATTTGCTCTTTCACTAGCTCTAGGGTATCATGCGTGGTTTGGTCAACCACATGACAGAAAACATTATCCCACGTGTTGTGGTTTATGATCAAAATAAAGATTAGGCTTTACCCCTAAAAAAAGGTTAAATCTTATTTTTGGTGTGATGGGCTCCTTAAAGTTAGGCCTCTAAATGGGTTAGGAAAACATGCTAGACTTAATTTGTCCTAAATTTGTTGGAAATGGAAATAATTTAAACTGGATCTGGACCTTTAATTAAGAATGGGCCTCTAATGGGTTGCATAACTATACCAGAAATATTTCTGGCCCAAAATCACCGCTGTATCAGACACCAAGGTAGAAAGGCAACCGGCCCTAGATTAGATGTTCGCCTTTTTATATAATAGAAACAGTAACCTTGTGCCCCTAAAAAAAAAAGAGTAACCCTGTATCAGAGATGCTAACTGGTCATTACCTTCGATCATGTTGCCGTGCTGCCACATCATCACATAATAATTCAGTGTGCCACCTTGTCACCATGTTCTTTGACATGATTGTTTTGTCACAAATTTATCTCATGTTGCATCAACGCCATTTTTTTCTTTTTTGAAAAGCACATTCGTTGGCGTCATTAAAAACACGCCAATTAAGTGCCACATCAGCAGTTCTATGACAAAAATAATGACCATTTTGGCACATGTCCATGATGAAACACTTCTCGTCATGGAAAATTGATTTCCATCATAGAAGTTCATATACGTATGTTAGCTAAGTTTGCTAGAACTGAGGGCAGAACTATTACTTGGGTTGAGTAATGCAATGTTTAAGTTCACATACGTATCTGTTTCTCAGGAGAGTGATGTTTATCGAGTCATCATCCTTCATGTCTCAACTTCACCCATAAAACCTTATTTTGGGCAGATATCGCATACATAAGAAAATCTGCTTGATTGAAATATAACGGTTGGTACAAGCCAATGATTTGGACTTAGTGTGCCACTTGGTAATCATAAGGTAAATGCTGCTAAGATAACATATATTAATTGTAACTAACTACCGAACATGCTACTAAGATAACATACATTAATTGTAAAATACTAGAGATAAGATGATCTGAACTCTGAAGTCGCCGTTCTAACAACCTCATCGTCATTTGGAACGGTGTAAAATGCTCCATGAACCGATAATGTGTACTTGTCCCCAACAAAAATATATCCCTCATACACCACCAAATCACATTGATTTTGTGATGACACAAAACAAGCGTTGATCATTCGCTTTTTCTTATGACAATAGTTGTTGCTTCTGAACAGAGACTGTTGAACTAACTGGAAGGGGCATTAACCTTTCAGCCCACATAGGACAGCTACAAGTAATTGACTTCACCAGATCCATATATAACTGCACATATATTAAATGCCAGTTCATCCTCAAACTCAAACCAAACCAACAGCATATGAAAGGCTCACTGCTTATTAATGTATCCTATAGTTTACAATATCTGAACCACCCAGTTGAGTACCAACACATTGCAGCAGGCACATCAAGGATCATGCTTAAACCAAATATGAACGGCAGTACAGATGCATGTGAGTCCTACATTGTATCTTCTGCACATGGGGAAGAAGGTTCAGATAAGATGGCACTGCATTTCTGTGTTATTCATTTCCCCTCTTAACTAACGTGATTGACTAATTGATCATCAGCTCAGACCCACAGGCCCTGGATTAGATCTAGCCATGTTCAGAGTATAATGATAATAGAATAGGAACAGACAGTCAAGGCATCCAGCCGCATTAAAGAAATTGAGATAGGCGCATAGCCAGTTAAGCATACACCATTGATCAATCAACATAAGCTGCCAACTGAGCAGTGGAGCCCTGGAAGGTCTCATCCTCCTCTTCCCAGACCCCCTGAGATTCAGAAATTTTGATCTGCCATGGTGATGGTTGAGCTCGCTGTGGCTGGATGGTTCGTGTCTGTCTGCCTTTCCAAGTTCGCCGACCCTGTGATACAGCGTGCAAAGGACCGGTACAAGGATCAGAAGAATTTTGTGAGCAACACCGAAAAGCTCAAGTGGCGACTCGAGCAGATTTCAGAAGCAATCAGCCGGGCCAAGGAAAGGGAAGTTGATGATTCCAAATTGCAGTCATGGATCCAGAGACTCAGAGATGTGGTTTTCACAGCAGAAGATGTTCTTGATTCCATCAAGTATGAGATGTTGAAGGACAAGGTAACGACCAAGTCTGTACTCAAGCGTATAATTTCTCCTAACAAAGGCGCTGCTGATTCCATTCCCCAAGACAAAAAATATGCTGATGACTTGGGCAAAGTCAATAAAAAGCTTGACAACATTTCTGCGGAGATGAGAAGCTTGTGTTTCTTGTGTGGGCAAGATTCTACACAAGGGTTATTGCCTGATGACGCTCCTGATTGGCGGGTGACCACTGCATCCGATACACAACCAAATCTGGTTGGTCGGCAGAAAGAAGCAAAGGATCTTATGGCTTTTTTACTCAAACCTGAACAAGGTAATGAGAAAATCTCATCTGTTTCTGTTGTCGGAATGGGTGGTGTTGGGAAGACAGCTCTCGTCCGGGAAGCTTACAACGATAGCAGAACAGACTGCTTTGGAGTGAAGGCCTGGATCTGTGTATCACATAGAGCCAGCATCACAAGGGTCTTGATTGATGCAACCAATGCTTCTTCCAAAAAATTACTGCTTTATCGCCAATCTACTCCCGACAAGGGCACCATCAAGAGTATGCTGGCAGATGTTCTGAAAGATAAGAGATTTCTCATAGTCCTGGATGACATATGGGACCGGGATTTATCAAGAAACATACTGGATGCATTCAATATGCCATTTAGCCAAGCACGTGAAGGAAGTAAAGTCATAGTCACTACTCGAGACCCAAGCATAGGAGAAGGAATGAGTACAGCAAGGCCGATTCATGTTCACGGCTTACAGTTCAAACATTATTGGCCACTGTTCAAGGAACTAGCATTCCATAACAAAGACCCGGAGGATTATCCAGAACTTGTATCCATAGGCGAAAACATAGCCAAGAGGCTAAATGGCTTGCCACAGGCAGCGGAGACATTTTGTCAGGCGTTACGGTCAGACTTCAAGGAGAACCACTGGAGGGGTATCTCGAAAAGGAAAATGTATCAAATGGGAGCAGAGAAGCGTGGCATCATGGCCACACTGAGATTAAGTCATGAACAGCTGCCAAGAGGCCTCAAGGAATGTTTTGTTTCTTGTTCTCTCTTCCCAAAAGGGTATGCCTTTCAAAAAGAAGAAATTATCCGTGTATGGATGGCTCTCGGATATCTTGATGGCCCTGGAGCTGAAGTGCAAAGAATGGAAGATATAGGAAAAAGTATTTTTACTCAGTTGCTGCAGAGATCCTTCTTCAAGGAAAACAATGAGACACCAGGAACATACATCATACCTGAACCATTGGGTGAACTTGCTGAATTCTTATCTTCTGGTGAGTACTTCCGGATCGAAAAAAGAAACGAACGTGATGATGGAACAATAGATATCCCAGAGAGGGCCCGCCATGTTTACCTTGATATCAATGATCTGGCAAGGGCCTCTGAAAGCCTGCGTCAAATTACTAATCTGCGCAGTCTTGTGGTGGTCGGTCAGATATCCTCTGGCTCAAAGAAGTTGGACTTGATTCAGATCAAGACCCTTCAAAAACTTCTTATAGGGATGAAGTGCCTGCGCGTGCTGATGGTCTCCGTGCCTCTCCTAGCAGATCTTCCCGAACTGAAGCACCTCCGTTACCTTGAGATCCATGTTGAGGACAGTGCTGGAAATGCGTCTCTTCCAGAATCTATATGCAAGTTATATCAGCTGCAGACATTGATCGCAAGGTTCTATGGCAACAAGTTGTCAATGCCGAAGAATTTCAACCAATTAATCAGCCTGCAGTTCCTGGAAACTGAACCGGAAGCAGTATGCACAATTGCTGATATTGGAGAGTTGACTTCCCTGCAAGAAATCAGTACCTTTGAGGTTGGCGATAATGATAAATTTGGCATTAATCAACTGGCAAATATGAACCAGGTCCGTGGTAATCTTTGCATCGAAGGACTTGAGATGGTAGAGCACAAGAATGAGGCTTCGAAGGCAAATCTAGACAAAAAGGAGTATATTGAAACATTAGATCTGCGCTGGAAGCTTGTCAGCAAGGAGAAAACTGAGTCCATGATGACTGCTGCACAAGAAGTGCTGGAAGGACTTCAGCCACATTGCAATCTTAGCAAGCTCATAATAAATGGCTACACAGGCATGCAATCCCCAAACTGGCTGAAGGGGACCCAGGCCCAGAAGCTAAATCTGAAGTGCATCGAGCTCTGGAATTGCAGTGGCTGGAAGGACCTTCCACCTTTTGGCACTCTACCATACCTCAAGGTCTTGCATCTAAGGCAGATGAGATCTCTGCGACGGATCGAGGAAGAGATATATGGCCAAGACATCCCATCTGGATTTCCACAACTGCATGAGCTCTTGTTTGAAGGCCTCTGTAATTTAGAGGAATGGTCCTTGCCCAACAGAGACATCCAGTTATTTTCCAAGCTTCGCAGTCTGTCCATAACCAATTGTGGCAACCTGAAGGGACCCCAAGCCCTAGCATATTTGTCGAAGAATTTGAAATCTTTGATCATCAATAACTGCCCCAACATCAATAAAAAGTATATCCGTCTCTCTATGACTATTGGCAGACCAATATTGAAGACAGATGTGGTCCCAGTTTATTGTCCCAACATCAGGACTAGCCCTGTTTATTGTCAAAAATCTGCATCCCGGAAACGGAAAGCTGCTGCTGATCCATGGTGAAGAAACTTGTTTTGTCTCATATTTCCTTTATGGTGTGTTAAAAAAATCCACGTTTTGTTCCTGACAATTGTCAACAATCTGATTGCAGAGAAATGTTCGCCCGAAAAGTTCGACCTCAGGACAGATGTCGAGACAAACAAAAAGCTTTGAATTTTCCTTCATGATGTCGGACTGCCTTCCATGACATCAACAACAGAAGACCATCATTGGAATACATCCCTGCACCAGGAACCAATTTATCAGTGTATCTTTCTATTATACTTTTATTTCGAGCAAGTTCTAATAAATTTATGTATTGAACTACAGGATGTTATATCATAACCATTGTGTTCCATGATTCCACATTTCAATTAATAGACGTTTGCATTTTATCCTGTTAGCTTCAGTTTCATCTTAAATTTCCAGTTAATTAACAGACGGTGGTTCCTGTCGAGTAAACCATGCTTAGTGGTTACGGTCAACACGCATAGTAGTTGTATTTCAGACAAGTGAGGAAGATCATTGAATAAATTAAGAAGAAGAAAAAAAATACTCCTTCCAATCCGAATTAATTGACACAGCCTCTATACAAGGCTACGTCAATTAATTCGGATCGGAGGGAGTAGCAAACATATTATAGCACATGAACGATTAGGTAAAGTAAACCATGCTCAATGATGCTAAAATAAGGTGATGGCAGTTCCTCTATGAAATACTCTAAATTGTATGGACCAGATAATTCATGGTATGGAGAAGAACTAAAACAAGGTTTAACATAACTATAGAAGTGCCATAGTAGATAGAGTGAAGGCGTCCCTGCTCTCGGGGTAAAATGTACGGCGGCCGCCTCCAACTTACATAACACATCACCTGCATAAACGAGTTTTATCATATTCGCTGGTTGGACAAGGCAGAAGGAAACAACTTAACGTGAGTGCAAAACAAAGATCTTGCAAAGCTGCCACTGACATGGCGCTACCAGCAAGGCGGAAACTCGGCACGCGCAGGTGGCACTGGCAGCGTGCGACACATCAACGGGCAAATCGTCGAACAGGTCGTGTGCACACACAAATAGCAGCAGATTACCACCCTCGCACGCACTCCAGCACCGTGGGGATCACTCGCTGATATAGAGTGGAGTAAATTATGAGGTCATGTGGCAGATCCCTGGTGGTGTGAGGTGAAATTGGCGGGTAAGAACTGGAACAGCCCCCACGAGTTGAGTGTGACCAACTAGCGCGCGCATGGGGTATACAATGGTGAACTGATAAGGGGTCAGGAAGTAGGGAGGCGGGAAAGCAGAAAGCAGTGGCCGGGGGAGGAAAAGTTTACGGGTTGGATGGAGAACCCTCCTTGCCCCGGAGATTTCTTGATTCATCACTGGATTTCCTGCGCGACGCAGGAGGTGCGCACTTCTCGCCCACAATAGTTTTTTTTTTTTTTTTTTTTTAATAATGAACACTCTCGCCCACAGTAGGTGCTATGGAGAAGATTGCGGATCTCCTGAAACCACGGACGTATCTCTATTTTTTTTTTGAAGACAGTACAGACGCAAGCGCTCATATACACGCGTATACACTCACCCCTATGAACGCACACACGCACACCCTACCCCTATGAGCACCTCCGAGAGACTGAGCCGGCATATCATCTTGAAATTTACGAAGTCACCGTAGGCACTTCGTCGTCGACGGGAACGTCTCCTCCCACTGAATGCGCATCGCCGGAAATCCTGAAATAATTACAGGAATAAATGCGAGCACCAGGATTTAAACTCTGGTGGGCTGGGGATATCACAGTCCCTCTAACCATCCAACCACAGATTGGTTCGCGACGTATCTCTATTTTTAAAGGGTTTATTTTCGTCTTTCTTTTCATCTTTGTTTTTTTTTCCTTCCATCACCCCCCAATCCTGATTCATCGGTTTATTTTTCTCTCGACTTTTTTGTAATAAACCAGCATTTTTCTAAGTATAACAAATCACAAATCTACTTTCTTAAGTTATCCACATCAATCGATCCCTCTCGTTAGTGTAATTTGTTTTAGAAAACAAATAACAAATTTTCAGAAAACAAATAATAGATTTTAATCCAACTTTCCTAACTTATCCAAATCAATCGATCCCTCTCATTAGTGTAATTTATTTTAGGAAACAAACAACAGATTTTTAGGAAACAAGTAACGGATTTTAAGAAAATTAACATCTAAATACTGACAAATAAATCTCTACTCTAATCTAATCTCTGCTCCTAAAAGGGGACTTGGTAGTCTCCGTTCCACGGGTTTTTTCGCCTCACCACCCACCTTTGTCTGGTTTTTTTCGTCTATTCTCCCATCATCGTTTTTTTTGTCTCTCCCGCTCGCACATAACAAAAAAAAATCAGCCTCGCCTCGATTTGTTTCCTAAAATTGATCGTCAATACGCCTCAGCTGTCATAGCGGAGCCATTCGCCCCCGCCGAAATCCGAGAGTAGCCGCCGCCGCCAGGTCGCCTCTGAGGTCCACAATCGTGGACGTCAAGGTCCGAGAAGATCCGCCGCCGCATCGTCTTCCTCCTCCGCCGACCTCCGAGGCGCCCTACTCGTGGGAGGACGCCGCCGCCGCCTCGCGGAACCCCCGGGCAGGGCAGGGCGTGGTCGCGTTGCGGGCAGAGAGGAGCAGCGTCGGTGCTTGCGTCGCCAGTTAGCAAGAAAGGAAGGGAGTGATGACGATGTCTTCATGCAAGGACAAGGAATCTGCCGTCATGTGGGCTGCGGCGACCACGGACGTGGAGCTGCTGAAGCGGCTTGGCGCAACGAGAAGGCCGCACTAGAGATCCTCGACTTTGACTCCGCCCACGTCTCCCGTACCCTATGTCCATTGGTTGTCTCGCCGTTCTTCACAATACTGAATGTTTCTGATTCTTCATGACCTATGTGGTGAAACCAGGAGGAGACGTTCAATGACTTCACGCATAACGACATCGACGACCAGGTGGTCTCGCTGTACCAGATGGAGCTTTGCATGCTCTTCCTGCTCTGCTCCTACCTACACCCCCGCATGCAAAAGGTCAGATTGAAGTCACTCTTTGTAGTTTGTACCGTGTTCAGTTACTGATCGAAATGTTGAATTAGGCAATTACTTGACCTCATCGTGCTGCTCTCTGTAGATTAAGAAGTACATGGTGCACATCTCCAATTCCGACGACCTCTTGAGCTGGTTGACGCAACAGGTGCAGCGATTCGCCAAGAGGTATCTCTCTAATCGATTGGACCGTCTATTGGTCGTTTGTATGTACTTGTTTTTTGGCTATGACGCTCCCTTGTTGGGTTTGATCTGTTGGAAGATGCAAGGAGATCATGGAGAAGCATCTCGAGCAGTCGGTGTTGTCGAAGCTTCCCTACGGTTATGACTCGGTAACGAGGCAATCCTCATCGAGCACGGAGGATGACATGGGTATTCCACTTGATCTTGAAATTAACATCACTTGTTTGTCACGGGCGTTGCCTCCACCGCGCGGTCGGCCTAGATCCTGCGCCCCCTGCCGGGCTCGACCTCCCGTTGTACCTCTCCTCGACCATCTGGCCTGCCTCCCCACATGCATCACACGCTCCCTCTGAGTACGTCCTGGTACTACCTCACCTTTCCCCCTCCTCCTCCTCCTTTTGATGATAGGTTCATAGTATAGTCTTCTCCTTGAGGTGGCTTTCTAGGTCCCTCGGTATGCGTGGGAGTGTTCGTGGCATCGAGATTGATCAATGAGTCGATGGAGTCTTCCGGCGTGACACACCTACTGGAGAAGCTCTGGCGTTCAAGAACACGTTGCACGTGAGACACATGCAGATCGTGCGGGAGGTGGAGGCCACGGGGGGCAACATCGGTGCCTCCATGTGCAGGTAGCAGTTGGTGTACATCTATGGCACGCTCTCAAGGCATACATACCGCAGGTCGTGCGTTGAACAGGCTTCTTTGATGATAAGTATCAGATTTCTTCCTCTAGTGGCTGAAACAGGCTTTGTGATTTACTCCTGATTCTCTTTTGACATGTTAATTAATTCCTCGCAGTTTTCTAGAGTAAATCAATTCTTACTTATAAATTAGTACGCTTCATCCTTGATCTATATATATGATCTATTTATTCGGTTCTCATTTGTGGTCATAATGTCTCATAACCTTGTAGTTCCTTCGGACTAGTTCTTAACTCATGTTGGCCATGTTGAAGTTTTTTTATGGAGGCATCAATTTCAGTTGTAGTGATCTATGTGTGGTACTTGGTCACCGAATCAACATACTGCAAGCGATAGCTTGCTCTTCTCCTTTAGTTTTTCTTTTTATTTTTTGGTACAAAATGCCTTCGAGAAATAGAAAATATGAATTCATATTAAAAATGCAAGAATAATCAGAACATGATCTTGGTATTTTTTTAGCAAAATATTTGTACCCAGGAATACTGTAAGCCTAGCGAATTTTGACATTCTCCTTTTGCTAACACGTTTCAGGGCCTCCATTTTCTTCCTGAGAGGCAATCTTATAGGGAAAATATATAATTCTTATATGCATCCGACATCAATATGTTTCTCATGAGGAAGATTTTCGTTCAGGTAATCTTATATCCTACATGTGTGTTGCAGTTACGTGTTTCTCTCTACTTTGTGCCTCATATTTGTTCCTCCTGCAATATGGAATATTAATGTATATTCTTCTGATTTGTATCTTATAAGGTTGTGGTACATACATAGTCTGTGTGTATCTATTTGTATGTTGCAAACCTGGGTTGTGCAGGTAGCAGCTGTTTTTTCATTTGCTATATTTATGTTTTCAGAAGCAATTAAATTTCTCATCGTGCACCTGAGACAAACCTATAATCTACATAGAACACAAGTATGATGGGAATCACTTTTGTAATTTATAGACCACTTTTATAAACAACTTTTTATCTGTATATGGTGATTTGTTGTAATGTACAGATCATTTTTCATATATGCCGAAAAGGCTTCTGCCCCGTTTATATATAAAGCACCACGACCAAACCGATACATGGTGATGAGGGGATCCTCTTACAAAGCAGACCAAAGAAAAAAATACGTGAATACATTGTTGGGGAACGTTGCATGGGAAACAAAAAAATTCCTACGCACACGCAAGATCTATCCATGGAGATGAGCATCTACGAGAGGGGAGATCGGATCCACATACCCTTGTAGATCGCTAAGCGGAAGCGTTAAGAAACGCGGTTGATGTAGTCGAACGTCTTCGCGATCCAAATTGCAAGCCGTCCCGCGATCCAATCACGATCTAGTGCCGAACGGACGACACCTCCGCGTTCAGCACACGTACAGCTCGATGACGATCTCTGCCTCCTTGATCCAACAAGCGAAGGCGGAGAGGTAGATGAGTTCTCCGGCAGCACGGCGGCGTGGCGGCGGTGGTGGTGGAGCTGATCCGACAGAGCTTCGCTAAGCAACACCGAACCAATCTATACTAGAGGAGAAGCGATCTAGGGGAGAGGGAGGACTGCGCCGTGGCTAAAGGTGTGGCAGCCCTCCCAATCCCCAACTATATATAGGGGGAGAGGGAGAGGGGGCCGGCGCCCTAGGGTTCCCACCCCTAGGGGCAGCGGCCTAGATGGGGAGCCGCCAGCCAAGGGGGATGCCTTGGCCCCCAAGGCAAGTGGCGGCCGACCCCTCCTAGGGTTCTCCTCAGCCCTTCGGCCGCATGGGCCCTTGTGGGAGGGGCGGCCAGCCCACCAGGGGCTGGTGCGCCCCCTCTCACAGCCCATGGGGCCCTTCGGGGCTGGTGGGCCTCTTCCGATGGACTCCGAAACCCTTCCGGCACCCCCGGTACATTACCGGTGACGCCCGAACCTTTCCGGTGACCAACACGGAACTTCCTATATATCAATTTTTACCTCCGGACCATTCCAGAGCTCCTTGTAACGTCCGGGATATCATCCGGGACTCCGAACAACCTTCGGTCACCAACATACATAACTCAATAATACCGAAACGTCACCGAACGTTAAGTGTGCAGACCCTGCGGGTTCGAGAACTATGTAGACATGACCGAGACACCTCTATGGTCAATAACAAATAGCGGGACCTAGATGCCCATATTGGTTCCTACATATTCTATGAAGATCTTTATCGGTTGAACCTCTATGTCAAGGATTCAGTTAATCCCGTACGATGTTCCCTTTGTTTATCGGTATGTTACTTGCCCGAGATTCGATCGTCGGTATCTCCATACCTAGTTCAATCTCGTTACCGGCAAGTCTCTTTACTCGTTCCATAACACAAGATCCTGTGGCTAACTCTTTAGTCACTTTGCTTGCAAGGCTCGTTGTGATGTTGTATTACCAAGTGGGCCCTGAGATACCTCTCCGTCACACGGAGTAACAAATCCCAGTCTTGATCCATGTCAACTCAACATACACCTTTGGAGATATCTGTAGAGCATCTTTATAGTCACTCAGTTACGTTGCGACGTTTGATACACACAAGGTACTCCTCCGATGTCAGTGAGTCACACGATCTCATGGTCATAGGAACACATACTTGACATGCATAAAACAATAGCAATAAACTGACACGATCATATGCTACGTTCATAGTTTGGGTCTTGTCCGTCACATCATTCTCCTAATGATGTGATCCCGTTATCAAATGACAACTCTTGTCCATGGCTAGGAAACCACAGCCATCTTTGATTAACGAGCTAGTCCATTAGAGGCTTACTAGGGACACATTGTTGTCTATGTACCCACACATGTATTTGAGTTTCCAATCAATACAATTATAGCATGGATAATAAACATTTATCATGAACAAGGAAATATAATAATAACCATTTTATTATTGCCTCTAGGGCATATTTCCAATAGTCTCCCACTTGCACTAGAGTCAATAATCTAGCTCACATCACTATGTGATTTACATTGTAATGAATCTAACACCCATACAGTTCTGGTGTTGACCATGCTTCCCTCGTGGAAGAGGCTTAGTCAATGGATCTGCAACATTCTGATCCGTGTGTACTTTGCAAATATTTATGTCTCCTCCCTCGATGTAATTGCGGATGGAATTGAAGCATCGCTTTATGTGTCTGGTCCTCTTGTGAAACCTTGGTTCCTTGGCTAGAGCAATGGCACCAGTGTTGTCACAGAACAGAGTCATTGGGTTCAGTGCACTGGGCACAACTCCAAGATCCGTCATGAACTGCTTCATCCAGACACCTTCCTTCGCCGCCTCCGAGGCAGCTATGTACTCCGCTTCGCATGTAGAATCAGCTACCACGCTTTGCTTGGAACTGCACCAGCTTACCGCTCCCCCATTGAGAATATATACGTATCCGGTTTGAGACTTAGAGTCATCCGGATCAGTGTCAAAGCTTGCATCGACGTAACCCTTTACGGCGAGCTCTTGATCACCTCCATAAACGAGAAACATTTCCTTAGTCCTTTTCAGGTACTTTAGGATATTCTTGACCGCCGTCCAGTGATCCACACCTGGATTACTTTGAAACCTTCCAGCCATACTTATCGCAAGGCTAACGTCTGGTCTCGTGCACATCATTGCATACATGATAGAGCCTATCGCAGAAGCATAGGGGATGACACTCATCTTTTCTCTATCCTCTGCAATCACTGGGCATTGAGTCTTACTCAACTTCACACCTTGCAACACAGGCAAGAACCCTTTCTTGGACTGATCCATTTTGAACTTCTTCAAAACTTTATCAAGGTCTGTGCTCTGTGAAAGTCCTATTAAGCGTCTTGATCTATCTCTATAGATCTTGATGCCTAATATGAAAGCAGCTTCTCCTAGGTCCTTCATTGAAAAACTCTTGTTCAAATATTCCTTCACGCTTTCCAAAAATTCTATATTGTTTCCAATCAGCAATATGTCATCCACATATAATATTAGAAACACTATAGAGCTCCCACTCACTTTCTTGTAAATACAAGCTTCTCCATAAACTTGTATAAACTCATACGCTTTGATCACCTCATCAAAGCGCTTATTCCAACTCCGAGATGCCTGCACCAGTCCATAAATGGATCGCGGGAGCTTGCAAACTTTGTCAGCATTCTCTGGATCGACAAAACCTTCTGGTTGCATCATATACAACTCTTCCTCAAGGAAACCGTTGAGGAACGCTGTTTTGACATCCATTTGCCAAATTTCATAATCGAAAAATGCAACTGTTGTTAACATGATTCTGACGGACTTAAGCATCACTATGGGAGAGAAAGTCTCATCGTAGTCAATTCCTTGAAGTTGTGAAAAACCCTTTGCCACAAGTCGAGCTTTATAAATGGTGACATTACCGTCCGCGTCCGTCTTCCTCTTAAAGATCCATTTATTTTGAATAGCCTTTCGCCCTTCAGGTAATACTTCCAAAGTCCACACTTTGTTTTCATACATGGATCCTATCTCGGATTTCATGGCCTCTAACCATTTGCCGGAATCCGGGCCCACCATCGCTTCTCCATAGCTCGTAGGTTCATCGTTGTCCAACAACATGACCTCTAAGACAGGGTTACCGTACCACTCAGGAGCAGTACATGCCCTTGTTGACCTACGAGGTTCGATAGTAACTTGATCCGAAGCTTCATGATCACTATCATTGGCTTCCTCTTCAGCTGATGTAGGCTTCACAGAAACATCTTTCTGCGCTGCGTTGCTCTCTAGTTGAAGTGAAGGTTCAACAACCTCATCAAGTTCTATCTTCCTCCCACTCAATTCTTTCGAGAGAAACTCTTTCTCGAGAAATGACCCGTTCTTAGCGACAAACACTTTACCTTCGGATCTGAGATAGAAGGTGTACCCAACTGTCTCTTTTGGGTATCCTATGAAGACGCATTTCTCCGCTTTGGGTTCCAGCTTTTCAGGCTGAAGCTTTTTGACATAAGCATCGCATCCCCAAACTTTAGGAAACGACAACTTTGGTTTCTTGCCAAATCACAATTCATACGGTGTCGTTTCAACGGATTTAGATGGTGCCCTATTTAAAGTGAATGCAGCTGTCTCTAATGCATAACCCCAAAACGATAGTGGCAAATCGGCAAGAGACATCATAGACCGCACCATATCCAATAAGGTTCGATTACGACGTTCGGACACACCATTACGCTGTGGTGTTCCAGGTGGCGTCAACTGTGAAACAATTCCACATTGTCTTAAGTGATTGCCAAACTCATAACTCAGATACTCTCCTCCTCGATCAGATCGTAGGAATTTAATCTTCTTGTTACGATGATTCTCAACTTCACTCTGAAATTGCTTGAACTTTTCAAATGTTTTAGACTTATGTTTCATTAAGTAAATATACCCATATCTACTTAAGTCATCGGTGAAGGTGAGAAAATAACGATATCCACCGCGCGCCTCAATGCTCATCGGACCGCACACATCAGTATGTATGATTTCCCACAAGTCACTTGCCCGTTCCATTGTTCCAGAGAACGGGGTTTTAGTCATCTTGCCCATGAGGCATGGTTCACACGTGTCAAGTGATTCAAAATCAGGTGACTCCAAAAGTCCATCAGCATGGAGTTTCTTCATGCGTTTTACACCAATATGACCTAAGCGGCAGTGCCACAAGAAAGTGGTGCTATCATTATCAACTCTACATCTTTTGGCATCAATGTTATGAACATGTGTATCATCACTATCGAGATTCAATAAGAATAAACTCCTCACATTGGGTGCATGACCATAAAAGATATTACTCATATAAATAGAACAACCATTATTCTCTGACTTAAATGAGTAACCGTCTCGCAATAAACAAGATCCAGATATAATGTTCATGCTCAACGCAGGCACTAAATAACAATTATTCAGGTTCATCACTAATCCCGATGGTAATCGAAGAGCGAGCGTGCCGACGGCGATCACATCAACCTTGGAACCATTTCCCACGCGCATCGTCACTTCGTCCTTTGCCAGCCTCCGTCTATTCTGCAGTTCCTGTTTTGAGTTGCAAATGTGAGCAACCGAACCGGTATCAAATACTGAGGCACTACAACGAGAGTTGGTAAGGTACACACCAATAACATGTATATCATATATACCTTGTTTGGTGTTGGCCGCCTTCTTGTCGGCCAGATACTTGGGGCAGTTCCGCTTCCAGTGGCCAGTACCCTTGCAATGAAAGCACTCAGTTTCTGGCTTGGGTCCAACCTTGGGTTTCTTCACGGGAGGGGCAACTGCTTTGCCCGTCTTCTTGGAGTTACCCTTCTTGCCCTTGCCATTTTTCTTGAAACTAGTGGTTTTATTGACCATCAACACTTGATGCTCCTTCTGGATTTCAGACTCAGCGACTTTCAGCATCGCAAACAGCTCGGCGACTGACTTGTTCATCCCTTGCATGTTATAGTTCAACACAAAGCTCTTGTATCTAGGTGGCAGTGATTGAAGAACTCTGTCAGTGATCGCCTCCTGGCGGGAGGGCAATTCCCAACTCAGCCATACGGTTGGAATACCCAGACATTCTGAGTATGTGCTCACTAACAGACCCGTTCTCCTCCATTTTGCAAGCATAGAATTTATCGGAGGTCTCATACCTCTCGATCCGGGCATTCTTCTCAAAGATAAACTTCAACTCCTGGAACATCTCATATGATCCATGACGTTCAAATCGCCTTTGAAGTCCCGGCTCTAAGCCATACAACATAGCACACTGAACTATTGAGTAATCATCCGAACGCGACTGCCAGGTGTTCGCAACATCTGGAGACGACACTGGAGCGGGTGGCTCACCGAGCGGTGCATCAAGGACATAAGCCTTTTGGGAAGCCATGAGGATAATCCTTAGATTACGGGCCCAGTCTACAAAGTTACTTCCATCATCTTTCAGCTTAGCTTTCTCTAGGAACACATTGAAATTTAGGGGAACTACTACGCGAGCCATTGATCTACAACATAAAATTTTCAAAGACAACTAAGACTATTGTTCAAGATAATGAGCTTAGTTAATCATATTACTCAAAAACTCCCACTCAAATTGACATCCCTCCGGTCATCCGAGTGCTACATGATCCAAATTCACCAACCCAAGTCCGATCATCACGTGAGATGAGGTGGTTTCAATGGTGAACATCTCCATGTTGATCATATCTACTATATGACTCATGTTCGACCTTTCGGTCTTTTGTGTTCCGAGGCCATGTCTGTACATGCTAGGCTCGTCAAGTTTATCCCGAGTGTTCCGCATGTGCAACACTATCTTGCACCCGTTGTATGCGAACGTAGACTCCATCACACCCGATCATCACGTGGTGTCTCGAAACGACAAACTTTTGCAACGGTACACACTCGGGGAGAACACAATTTTATCTTGAAATTTTAGTGAGGGATCACCTTATAATGCTACTGTCGTCCTAAGAAAAACAAGGTGCATAAAAGGATTAACATCACATGCAAATCATAAGTGACATGATATGGCCATGATCTTGTGCTTTTGATCTCCATCTTGAAAGCACCGGCATGATCTCCATCGTCACCGGCATAACACCATGATTGTTGTCGCGCCAACTATTGCTTCTACAACTATTGCTAACTCATAGCGATAAAGTAAAGCAAAAAGGCGAAAATAAATTAAAGACAACCCTATGGCTCCTGCCGGTTGCCGTACTCATCGACATGCAAGTTGTGATAATCTATACAAAACATGATCATCTCATACATCACATATATCTCATCATGTTTCTGGCCATATCATATCACATCATACCCTGCAGAAACAAGTTAGACGTCCTCTAATTTGTTGTTGCATGTTTTACGTGGCTGCTATGGGTATCTAGCAAGAGCGATTCTTACCTACGCAAAACCACAACGGTGATATATAAGTTGCTATTTCACCTTCTACAAGGACCGCCTTTGTCGAATCCGATTCAACTAAAGTAAGAGAGACAGACACCCACCAGCCATCTTATGCAACAAAGTTACATGTCAGCCATTGGAACCGGTCTCATGTACGAGGACATGTAAGGTTGGTCCTGGCCGCTTCATCCCACAATACCGCTGAATCAAGAAAAGACTAAGGAGGGAAGCAATCTGAATATCAACGCCC
The DNA here is from genome assembly GCA_039707655.1 of Elymus sibiricus. Taxonomy (NCBI): domain Eukaryota; kingdom Viridiplantae; phylum Streptophyta; class Magnoliopsida; order Poales; family Poaceae; genus Elymus; species Elymus sibiricus. The sequence goes on from CM077673.1 coordinate 103,311,367, forward strand.
ACAAACTCCTTTGTGTTCTACTCGTGATCTCATCTACGCATAGACCTAGCTCTGATACCACAGTTGGGGAACATTGCATGGGAAACAAAATTTTCCTACGCACACGCAAGATCTATCCATGGAGATGAGCATCTACAAGAGGGGAGATCGGATCCACATACCCTTGTAGATCGCTAAGTGGAAGTGTTAAGAAACGCGGTTGATGTAGTCGAACGTCTTTGCGATCCAAATCGCAAGCGGTCCCGCGATCCAATCACGATCTAGTGCCGAACGGATGGCACCTCCGCGTTCAGCACACGTACAACTCGATGACGATCTCCGCCTCCTTGATCCAGCAAGCGAGGGCGGAGAGGTAGATGAGCTCTCCGGCAGCACGACGGCGTGGCGGGCGATGGTGGTGGAGCTGATCCGGCAGAGCTTCGCTAAGCAACACCGAACCAATCTACAATAGAGGAGAAACGATCTAGGGGAGAGGGAGGGCTGCGCCGTGGCTAAAGGTGTGGCATGTTGGAAATATGCCCTAGAGGCAATAATAAATTGGTTATTATTATATTTCCTTGTTCATGATAATCGTTTATTATCCATGCTATAATTGTATTGATTGGAAACTCAAATACATGTGTGGGTACATAGACAACACTGTGTCCCTAGTAAGCCTCTAGTTAACTAGCTCGTTGATCAAAAGATGGTGAAGGTTTCCTAGCCATAGACATGAGATGTCATTTGATAACGGGATCACATCATTAGGAGAATGATGTGATGGACAAGACCCAAACTATAAACGTAGCATATGATCGTGTCAGTTTATTGCTATTGTTTTCTGCATGTCAAGTATCTGTTCCTATGACCATGAGATCATGCAACTCCCTGACATCGGAGGAGTACCTTGTGTGTATCAAACGTCGCAACGTAACTGGGTGACTATAAAGATGTTCTACAGGTATCTCCGAGGGTGTCTGTTGGGTTGTCATGGATCAAGACTGGGATTTGTTACTCCGTGTGACGGAGAGGTATCTCAGGGCCCACTCGGTAATACAACATCACAATGAGCCTTGCAAGCAATGTGACTAAAGTGTTAGCCACGAGATCTTGTATTACAGAACGAGTAAAGAGACTTGCCGGTAATGAGATTGAACTAGGTATAGAGATACCGACGATCGAATCTCAGGCAAGTAACATACCGAAGAACAAAGGGAACAGTATACGGGATTAACTGAATCCTTGACATAGAGGTTCGACCGATAAAGATCTTCGTAGAATATGTAGGAGCCAATATGGGCATCCAGGTCCCGCTATTGGTTATTGATCGTAGAAGTGTCTCGGTCATGTCTACATAGTTCTCGAACCCGCAGGGTCTACACACTTAACGTTTGGTGACGATTAGTATAGTTGAGTTATTTTGTTGGTGACCGAAGGTTGTTCGGAGTCCCAGATAAGATCCCGGACATGACGAGGATCTCCGGAAGAGTCCGGAGGTAAAGATTGATATATGTGATAATAGTGTTTTGATCTCCGGAAGGGTTCCGGAATTCACCGGAAGAGGTTCTGGATGTTTACCGAAGTGTTCGGGTGCAGCAACACTTTATATGAGCCAAAGGGGTAAAGCCCACGAGGTATTGGAAAGTGCAAAAGGAAGTTTTGCTGCTGCCTTAAGCGGTACTGCCGCTGGTAAGGCGGTACTACCGCTCAAGCGGTACTACCGCTCGTGAGCGGTACTACGGCTTGTGCGCGGTACTGCAGGGATCCGAGTTGGACTCTTTCCCTGCGGGCCAAACCGACCTTGTGCGGGCAAAACCGACCTGGAGGAGGCTTTTACTCCAAGTTTAGACCCCAAGGCTCAACATATAAATAGAGGGGCAGGGCTAGCACACGGGACACATCAAAATTTCCCAAGCCGTGTGTCGGCAACCCTAACCCTCTAGTTCTCCCGTCATAATCTCCGTAGTGCTTGGCGAAGCCCTGCAGAGATTGTTCCTCACCATCATCACCACGCCGTCGTGCTGCCGGAACTCATCTACTACTTCACCATCGCTCGCTGGATCGAGGAGGTGAAGGCGTCATCAAGCCGTACGTGTGTTGAACGCGGAGGTGCCGTCCGTTCGGCACTAGTTTGTGATCGGATCGAGGGACGACTTGCGATTTGGATCGCGGAGACGTTCGACTACATCAACCGCGTTTCTTAACGCTTCCGCTTAGCGATCTACAAGGGTATGTAGATTCACTCTCCCTCTCGTAGATGCTCATCACCATGGATAGATCTTGTGTGTGCGTAGGAAATTTTTTGTTTCCCATGCAACGTTCCCCAACAGTGGCATCTGAGCTAGGTCTATGCGTAGATGAGATCTCGAGTAGAACACAAACGAGTTGTGGGCGTGGGTGTATACATATTGCTTGCCGTTACTAGTTGATATTTGATTCGGCGGTATTGTGAGATGAAGCGGCCCGGACCGACATTACGCGTACGCTTACGCGAGACAGGTTCCTTCAACTAACATGTAACTTCGTTGCATAAAGATGGCTAGCGGGTGTCTGTCTCTCTCACTTTAGTTGAATCGATTTCAATGAAGAGGGTTCTTTTAGAAGATCAAAAAGCAATCACTACACCACGTTGTGGTTTTGCGTAGGTAAGAACGGTTCTTGCAAACCCGTAGCAGCCACGTAAAATTTGCAACAACAATTAGAGGATGTCTAACTTGTTTTTGCAGGGTATGTTGTGATGTGATATGGCCAATTACATGATGAGATATATGTGATGTATGAGATGATCATGTGTTGTATAGAATATCACGACTTGCATGTCGATGAGTACGGCAACTGGCAGGAGCCATAGAGTTGTCTTTAATTATTTTCGCCGTTTTGCTTTACTTTATCGCTATGAGTTAGCAATAGTCGTGGAAGCAACAGTCGGCGCGACAACCTCATGGCGACACGTTGATGGAGATCAAGATGATGGAGATCATGGTGTCATGCCGGTGACGATGAAGATCATGCCGGTGCTTTGGAGATGGAGATCAAAAGCACAAGTTCATGGCCATATCATGTCACTTATGAATTGCATGTGATGTTAATCCTTTTATGCATCTTATTTTGCTTAGGACGACGGTAGCATTATAAGGTGACCCCTCACTTAAATTTCAAGATAAATTGTGTTCTCCCCAAGTGTGCACCGTTGCGAAAGTTCGTCGTTTCGAGACACGCCGTGATGATCGGGTGTGATAGACTCTACGTTCACATACAACGGGTGTAAGCCATGTTGCACGTGCGGAACACTCGGGTTAAACTTGACGAGCCTAGCATGTACAGACATGGCCTCGGAACACAAGAGACCGAAAGGTCGAACATGAGTCATATAGTAGATATGATCAACATGAAGATGTTCACCATTGAAACCACCTCAACTCACGTGATGATCGGACTTGAGTTGGTGGATTTGGATCATGTTACACTCGAATGATCGGAGGGATGTCAATTTGAGTGGGAGTTTTTAAGTAATATGATTAACTAAACTCATTATCTAGAACAATAGTCTAAGTTGTCTTTGCTATATTTATGTTGTAGATCATGGCTCGCGCAGTAGCACCCCTGAATTTTAATGCGTTCCTAGAGAAAGCTAAGTTGAAAGATGATGGAAGTAACTTTGTGGACTGGGCCCGTAATCTAAGGATTATCCTTACGGCTTCCCAGAAGGCTTATGTCCTTGATGCACCGCTTGGTGATCCACCCGCTCCAGTTGAGTCTCTAGACGTTGTGAACGCCTGGCAGGCTCGTTCTGAAGATTACTCAATAGTTCAATGTGCAATATTGTATGGCTTAGAACCGGGACTTCAAAGACGTTTTGAACGTCATGGAGCATATGAGATGTTCCAGGAGTTGAAGTTTATCTTTCAGAAGAATGCCCAGATCGAGAGATATGAGATCTCCGATAAGTTCTATGCTTGCAAGATGGAGGAGAACGGGTCTATCAGTGATCATGTACTCAGAATGTCTGGGTACTCCACCCGTCTGGCTGAATTGGGGATGCCCCTTCCACCAGAGGCTATCACTGACAGAGTTCTTCAATCATTGCCACCTAGCTACAAGAGCTTCGTGTTGAACTATAACATGCACAGGATGAACAAGTCAGTCGCCGAACTGTTTGCGATGCTGAAAGCCGCTGAGTCTGAAATTCAGAAGGAGCATCAAGTGTTGATGGTCAATAAAACCACTAGTTTCAAGAAAAATGGCAAGGGTAAGAAGGGTAACTCCAAGAAGAGTGGCAAAGCAGTTGCTCCTCTCGTGAAGAAACCCAAGGCTGGACCCAAACCAGAAACTGTGTGCTTTCATTGCAAGGGAACTGGACACTGGAAGCGGAACTGCCCCAAGTATTTGGCTGACAAGAAGGTGGTCAACAACAAACAAGGTATATATGATATACATGTTATTGATGTGTACCTTACCAACTCTCGTTGTAGTGCCTGGGTATTTGATACCGGTGCGGTTGCTCATATTTGCAACTCAAAACAGGAACTGCGGAATAGACGGAGGCTGGCAAAGGACGAAGTGACGATGCGCGTGGGAAATGGTTCCAAGGTTGATGTGATCGCCGTCGGCACGCTCGCTCTTCGATTATCTTCGGGATTAGTGATGAACCTGAATAATTGTTATTTAGTGCCTGCGTTAAGCATGAACATTATATCTGGATCTTGTTTATTGCGAGACGGTTACTCATTTAAATCAAAGAATAATGGTTGTTCTATTTATATAAGTAATATCTTTTATGGTCATGCACCCAATGTGAGGGGTTTATTCTTATTGAATCTCGATAGTAATGATACACATGTTCATAACATTGATGCCAAAAGATGTAGAATTAATAATGATAATACCACTTTCTTGTGGCACTACCATTTAGGTCATATTGGCGTAAAACGCATGAGGAAGCTCCATGCTGATGGACTTTTGGAGTCACTTGATTTTGAATCACTTGACACATGTGAGCCATGCCTCATGGGCAAGATGACTAAAACGCCGTTCTCTGGAATAATGGAACGGGCAAGTGACTTATTGGAAATCATACATACTGATGTGTGCGGTCCGATGAGCATTGAGGCGCGCGGTGGTTATCGTTACTTTCTCACCTTCACTGATGACTTAAGTAGATATGGGTATATTTACTTAATGAAACACAAGTCTGAAACATTTGAAAAGTTCAAACAATTTCAGAGTGAAGTTGAGAATCATCGTAACAAGAAGATTAAATTCCTACGATCTGATCGAGGAGGAGAATATCTGAGTTATGAGTTTGGCAGTCACTTAAGACAATGTGGAATTGTTTCACAACTAACACCGCCTGGAACACCACAGCGTAATGGTGTGTCCGAACGTCGTAATCGAACCTTATTGGATATGGTGCGATCTATGATGTCTCTTGCCGATTTGCCACTATCGTTTTGGGGTTATGCATTAGAGACAGCTGCATTCACTTTAAATAGGGCACCATCGAAATCCGTTGAGATGACGCCATATGAACTTTGGTTTGGCAAGAAGCCAAAGCTGTCGTTTCTTAAAGTTTGGGGATGTGATGCTTATGTCAAAAAGCTTCAGCCTGAAAAACTGGAACCCAAAGCGGAGAAATGCGTCTTCATAGGATACCCAAAAGAGACAGTTGGGTATACCTTCTACCTCAGATCCGAAGGCAAAGTGTTTGTCGCTAAAAACGGAACATTTCTTGAGAAAGAGTTTCTCTCGAAAGAATTGAGTGGGAGGAAGATAGAACTTGATGAGGTTGATGAACCTTTACTTCAACCTGAAAGTAGCGCAGCGCAGAAAGATGTTTCTGTAGAGCCTACATTAGCTGAAGAGGAAGTTAATGATGATGATCATGAAGCTTTGGATCAAGTTGCTATCGAACCTCGTAGGTCGACAAGGACGCGTACTGCTCCTGAGTGGTATGGCAACCCTGTCTTAGAGGTCATGTTGTTGGACAACGATGAACCTACGAGCTATGGAGAAGCGATGATGGGCCCGGATTCCGAGAAGTGGTTAGAGGCCATGAAATCCGAGATGGGATCCATGTATGAAAACAAAGTGTGGACTTTGGAAGTATTACCTGAAGGGCGTAAGGCCATTCAGAACAAATGGATCTTTAAGAGGAAGACGGACGCGGAAGGTAATGTCACCGTCTATAAAGCTCGACTTGTGGCAAAGGGTTTTTCACAAGTTCAAGGAGTTGACTACGATGAGACCTTCTCACCCGTAGCGATGCTTAAGTCCGTCAGAATCATGTTAGCAATAGCTGCCTTTTTCGATTATGAAATTTGGCAGATGGATGTCAAAACAGCGTTCCTTAACGGTTTCCTTAAGGAAGAGTTGTATATGATGCAACCAGAAGGTTTTGTCGATTCAGAGAATGCTGACAAAGTTTGCAAACTCCAGCGATCCATTTATGGACTGGTGCAAGCATCTCGGAGTTGGAATCTTCGCTTTGATGAGGTGATCAAAGCATTCGAGTTTATACAAGTTTACGGAGAAGCTTGTATTTACAAGAAAGTGAGTGGGAGCTCTATAGCGTTTCTAATATTATATGTGGATGACATATTGCTGATTGGAAACAATATAGAAATGTTGGAAAGCGTGAAGGAATATTTGAACAAGAGTTTTTCAATGAAGGACCTAGGAGAAGCTGCTTTCATATTAGGCATCAAGATCTATAGAGATAGATCGAGACGCTTAATAGGACTTTCACAAAGCACATACCTTGACAAAGTTTTGAAGAAGTTCAAAATGGATCAGTCCAAGAAGGGGTTCTTGCCTGTATTGCAAGGAGTGAAGTTGAGTAAGACTCAATGCCCAGTGACTGCAGAAGATAGAGAAAAGATGAGTGTCATCCCCTATGCTTCAGCCATAGGCTCTATCATGTATGCAATGCTGTGCACAAGACCCGATGTCAGCCTTGCCATAAGTATGGTCGGAAGGTTTCAAAGTGATCCAGGAATGGAACACTGGACGGCAGTCAAGAATATACTGAAGTACCTGAAAAGGACTAAGGACATGTTTCTCGTTTATGGAGGTGATCAAGAGCTCGTCGTAAAGGGTTACGTCGATGCAAGCTTTGACACTGATCCAGATGACTCTAAGTCACAAACCGGATACGTATTTATTCTTAATGGGGGTGCGGTTAGCTGGTGCAGTTCCAAGCAAAGCGTGGTAGCTGATTCTACATGCGAAGCGGAGTAAATCGCTGCCTCGGAGGCGGCGAAGGAAGGTGTCTGGATGAAGGAGTTCATGACAGATCTTGGAGTAGTGCCTAGTGCGCTTAACCCAATGACTCTGTTTTGTGATAATACTGGTGCCATTGCTCTAGCCAAGGAACCAAGATTTCACAAGAGGACCAGACACATAAAGCGACGTTTCAATTCCATTCGCGATTACATCAAGGAGGACGACATAAATATTTGCAAAGTACACACGGATCTGAATGTTGCAGATCCGATGACTAAACCTCTTCCAAGGGCTAAGCATGAACAACACCAGAACTGCATGGGTGTTCGATTCATTACAATGTAAATCACATAGTGATGTGAACTAGATTATTGACTCTAGTGCAAGTGGGAGACTGTTGGAAATATGCCCTAGAGGCAATAATAAATTGGTTATTATTATATTTCCTTGTTCATGATAATCGTTTATTATCCATGCTATAATTGTATTGATTGGAAACTCAAATACATGTGTGGGTACATAGACAACACTGTGTCCCTAGTAAGCCTCTAGTTAACTAGCTCGTTGATCAAAAGATGGTGAAGGTTTCCTAGCCATAGACATGAGATGTCATTTGATAACGGGATCACATCATTAGGAGAATGATGTGATGGACAAGACCCAAACTATAAACGTAGCATATGATCGTGTCAGTTTATTGCTATTGTTTTCTGCATGTCAAGTATCTGTTCCTATGACCATGAGATCATGCAACTCCCTGACATCGGAGGAGTACCTTGTGTGTATCAAACGTCGCAACGTAACTGGGTGACTATAAAGATGCTCTACAGGTATCTCCGAGGGTGTCTGTTGGGTTGGCATGGATCAAGACTGGGATTTGTTACTCCGTGTGACGGAGAGGTATCTCAGGGCCCACTCGGTAATACAACATCACAATGAGCCTTGCAAGCAATGTGACTAAAGTGTTAGCCACGAGATCTTGTATTACAGAACGAGTAAAGAGACTTGCCGGTAACGAGATTGAACTAGGTATAGAGATACCGACGATCGAATCTCGGGCAAGTAACATACCGAAGAACAAAGGGAACAGTATACAGGATTAACTGAATCCTTGACATAGAGGTTCGACCGATAAAGATCTTCGTAGAATATGTAGGAGCCAATATGGGCATCCAGGTCCCGCTATTGGTTATTGATCGTAGAAGTGTCTCGGTCATGTCTACATAGTTCTCGAACCCGCAGGGTCTACACACTTAACGTTTGGTGACGATTAGTATAGTTGAGTTATTTTGTTGGTGACCGAAGGTTGTTCGGAGTCCCAGATAAGATCCCGGACATGACGAGGATCTCCGGAAGAGTCCGGAGGTAAAGATTGATATATGTGATAATAGTGTTTTGATCTCCGGAAGGGTTCCGGAATTCACCGGAAGAGGTTCCGGATGTTTACCGAAGTGTTCGGGTGCAGCAACACTTTATATGAGCCAAAGGGGTAAAGCCCACGAGGTATTGGAAAGTGCAAAAGGAAGTTTTGCTGCTGCCTTAAGCGGTACTGCCGCTGGTAAGGCGGTACTACCGCATAAGCGGTACTACCGCTTGTGTGAAGCGGTACTACCGCTCAAGCGGTACTACCGCTTGTGTGAAGCGGTACTACCGCTCAAGCGGTACTACCGCTCGTGAGCGGTACTACCGCTTGTGCGCGGTACTGCAGGGATCCGAGTTGGACTCTTTCCCTGCGGGCCAAACCGACCTTGTGCGGGCAAAACCGACCTGGAGGAGGCTTTTACTCCAAGTTTAGACCCCAAGGCTCAACATATAAATAGAGGGGCAGGGCTAGCACACGGGACACATCAAGATTTCCCAAGCCGTGTGTCGGCAACCCTAACCCTCTAGTTCTCCCGTCATAATCTCCGTAGTGCTTGGCGAAGCCCTGCAGAGATTGTTCCTCACCATCATCACCACGCCGTCGTGCTGCCGGAACTCATCTACTACTTCACCATCGCTCGCTGGATCGAGGAGGTGAAGGCGTCATCAAGCCGTACGTGTGTTGAACGCGGAGGTGCCGTCCGTTCGGCACTAGTTCGTGATCGGGTCGAGGGACGACTTGCGATTTGGATCGCGGAGACGTTCGACTACATCAACCGCGTTTCTTAACGCTTCCGCTTAGCGATCTACAAGGGTATGTAGATTCACTCTCCCTCTCGTAGATGCTCATCACCATGGATAGATCTTGTGTGTGCGTAGGAAAATTTTTGTTTCCCATGCAACGTTCCCCAACATGGCAGCCCTCCCAATCCCCCACTATATATAGGGGAGAGGGAGAGGGGGCCGGCGCCCTAGGGTTCCCACCCTTAGGGGCGGCGGCCTAGATGGGGAGCCGCCGGCCAAGGGGGATGCCTTGGCCCCCAAGGCAAGTGGCGGCCGACCCCTCCTAGGGTTCTCCTCAGCTCTTCGGCCGCATGGGCCCTTGTGGGAGGGGCGGCCAGCCCACCAGGGGCTGGTGCGCCCCCTCTCACAGCCCATGGGGCCCTCCGGGGCTGGTGGGCCCCTTCCGATGGACTCCGAAACCCTTCCGGCACCCCCGGTACATTACCGGTGACGCCCGAACCTTTCCGGTGACCAACACGGAACTTCCTATATATCAATTTTTACCTACGGACCATTCCAGAGCTCCTCGTAACGTCTGGGATCTCATCCGGGACTCCGAACAACCTTCGTTCACCAACATACATAACTCAGTAATACCGAAACATCACCGAACGTTAAGTGTGCAGACCCTGCGGGTTCGAGAACTATGTAGACATGACCGAGACACCTCTACTGTCAATAACCAATAGCGGGACCTGGATGCCCATATTGGTTCCTACATATTCTACAAAGATCTTTATCGGTTGAACCTCTATGTCAAGGATTCAGTTAATCCCGTACGCTGTTCCCTTTGTTTATCGGTATGTTACTTGCCCGAGATTCGATCGTCGGTATCTCCATACCTAGTTCAATCTCATTACCGGCAAGTCTCTTTACTCATTCCGTAACACAAGATCATGTGGCTAACTCTTTCGTCACTTTGCTTGCAAGGCTCATTGTGATGTTGTATTACCGAGTGGGCCCTGAGATACCTCTCCGTCACACGGAGTAACAAATCCCAGTCTTGATCCATGTCAACTCAACAGACACCTTCGGAGATACCTGTAGAGCATCTTTATAGTCACCCAGTTACGTTGCGATGTTTGATACACACAAGGTACTCCTCCGGTGTCAGTGAGTCACACGATCTCATGGTCATAGGAACACATACTTGACATGCATAAAACAATAACAATAAACTGACACGATCATATGCTACGTTCATAGTTTGGGCCTTGTCCATCACATCATTCTTCTAATGATGTGATCCCGTTATCAAATGACAACTCTTTTCCATGGCTAGGAAACCATAGCCATCTTTGATTAACGAGCTAGTCCATTAGAAGCTTACTAGGGACACATTGTTGTCTATGTACCCACACATGTATATGAGTTTCCAATCAATGCAATTATAGCATGAATAATAAACATTTATCATGAATAAGGAAATATAATAATAACCATTTTATTATTGCCTCTAGGGCATATTTCCAACATACATGAGAGACCACACCTTAGCATAAAGCAACCTAGACTACCGACAAGGAAGGAGAATCGACGCCAAGGGAAATCGTCGGACCTTGTTTCACCGCTCACACCAAGTTGCCACCGGAGAGGATACCCTGCCCTCCTGCTCCGGATCATGGAGCCAAGCCTGCCTATGGAAAACGAGGGTCACGAGAAGAACCAACGAAGACCCGTGTAAAAGATTAGGAGGCAAGTGAATCCACCCATGCCAAAGCCGAGGGAGCTCCAAGCCAAGATCTAAAAACGTCCGCCGATGACGACATGGCCCGCCAGAGAAACCTAGGCTCCATGACGATGCCCACAGGAGGGGACCAACACAACACGTCACTATCGCCGAGACTGAGGAGAGGGTCAAGGGTTTTCAGCCGGAGCCCTGGCTCGGTAAGAGGGCCACAACGACACCCCCAAGAGGGACGCGACACCCACAAGCACCGACTGTTGGGGAACGGAGCATGAATTTCAAAAATTTCCTACGCTCACGCAAGATCTATCCATGGAGATGCATCGCTACGAGAGGGGAGAGTGTGTCTACGTACCCTCGTAGACCGTTTAGCGGAAGCGTCTCACAACGCGGTTGATGTAGTCGAACAATCCTTCGAGCTCCACCGATCGAGTACCGAACGTACGGCACCTCCGAGTTCTACACACGTGCAGCTTGGTGACGTTCCTCGCCTTCTTGATCCAGCAAGACGTCGAGGAAGTAGATGAGTTCCGTCAGCACGACGGCGTGGCGACGGTGACGGTGAAGTGATTCCGGCAGGGCTTCGCCTAAGCTCTCCGAAAATATGACCGAGGTGGAAAACGGAGATCGGGGCACCGCACACGGCTATGGGACAATTGTGTGTCTCCAAGGGGTGCCCCTCCTCCGTATATAAAGGAGGGAGGGAGGAGGCTACTAGGACTCCTTAGTCCTAGTAGGATTCCACCTCCCATACGGAGTAGGAAAGGGGGAAGGGAGAGGGAAAGGAAAGAGGGGGCTGCGCCCCCTCCCCTAGTCCAATTCGGTTTGGGCAAGGGGGAGCGCGCGCCTCCTCACGTGGCCTGCCTCTCCTTTTCCCGTATGGCCCAATAAGGCCCATTACTTCTCCCGGTGAATTCCCGTAACTCCCCGGTACTCCGAAAAATACCCGAATCACTCGGAACCTTTCCGACGTCCGAATATAGCCTTCCAATATATGAATCTTTACCTCTTGACCATTTCGAGACTCCTCGCCATGTCCGTGATCTCATCCGGGACTCCGAACAAACTTCGGCCACCAATCACATAACTCATATAATACTAAATCGTCATCGAACCTTAAGTGTGCGGACCCTACGGGTTCGGGAATGATGTAGACATGACCGAGACGACTCTCTGGTCAATAACCAACAGCGGAACCTGGATGCTCATATTGGTTCCTACATATTCCACGAAGATCTTTATCGGTGAACCTCATATGTTAACATACGTTGTTCCCTTTGTCTGGCGGTATGTTACTTGCCCGAGATTCGATCGTCGGTATCCAATACCTAGTTCAATCTCGTTACCGGCAAGTCTCTTTACTCGTTCCGTAATACATCATCTTGCAACTAACTCTTTAGTCACGGTGCTTGCAAGGCTTCTGTGATGCTGTATTACCGAGAGGGCCCAGAGATACCTCTCCGATAGTCGGAGTGACAAATCCCAATCTTGATCCATGCCAACTCAACAAACACTTTCGGAGATACCTGTAGTGCACCTTTATAATCACCCAGTTACGTTGTGACGTTTGATACACCCAAAGTATTCCTACGGTATCCGGGAGTTGCATGATCTCATGGTCAGAGGAACGTGTATTTGACATAGTGAAAGCAATAGCATTAAACTGAACGGTCATATGCTATGCTGACGGTTGGGTCATGTCCATCACATCATTCTCCTAATGATGTGATCCCGTTATCAAATGACAACTCATGTCCATGGTCAGGAAACCTTGACCATCTTTTGATCAACGAGCTAGTCTATTAGAGGCATACTAGGGACATAGTATTTGTCTATTATCCACACATGTATTTAGTTTCCGGTCAATACAATTCTAGCATGAATAATAAACTATTATCATGAATGGGGAAATATGATAATAACTAATTTATTATTGCCTCTAGGGCATATTTCCAACAGTCTCCCACTTGCACTAGAGTCAATAATCTAGATTACATCTCCATGTAATTAACACTTAGTCAGTTCTAAAGCTGATCATGTTTTGCTTGTGAGAGAGGTTTTAGTCAACGGGTCTGCAATATTCAGATCCGTGTGTTCTTGGCAAATCTCTATGTCATATGTAGATGCTGCTACCACACTCTGCTTGGAGCTACTCCAAAAACGACTGTCCCACTTTACGTATCCGGTCTGAGACTCATAGTCTTCCGGATCGGTGTTTAAAGCTTGCATCGATGTAACCCTTTATGACGAACTCTTTATCACCTCTATTCCCGAGAAATTCTTCCTTAATCCTTTTCAGGTACTTCAGGATATTCTTGACCGCTGTCCAGTGATCTACTCCTGGATCACTTTGGTACCTTCCCACCAAGCTAATAGCGAGGCATACATCAGGTCTAGTACACAGCATGGCATACAAAATAGAGCCTATGGCTGAGGCATAGGGGATGACACTCATCTTCTCTTTGTCTTCTGCCGTGGTCGGGCTTTGAGTCTTACTCAATCTCACACCTTGCAATATAGGCAAGAACCCTTTCTTTGACTGATCCATTTTGAACTTCTTCAAAATCTTGTCAAGGTATGTGCTTCGTGAAAGTCCTATGAGGCGTCTCAATCTATCTCAATAGATTTTGATGCCTAACATGTAAAACAACCTTTACCTAGATTTTCAAGTCTTACTCCACTTCACACCAGGCAAGAACTCATTTCTTTGACTTGATCCTATTTTGAACTTCTTCAAAAAACTCATCAAGATGTGTGAACTTTTATCAGGCGTTTTGATCTATCTCCATAGATCTCGATGCCCAATCTGTGGATAACTCAAAAACAGGTTTTTATTGAAAACCTCCTTTCAATTTTTTATGCTTTCCAGAATTTCTACATCATTTCCAATCAACAATATGTCATCCACATATACTATTAGAAATGCTATAGAGCTCCCACTCACTTTCTTATAAATAAAAGTTTCTCCATAAACTTGTATAAACCCAAACGCTTTGATCACTTCATCAAAGCGAGTATTCCAGCTCCGAGATGCTTGCACCAGTCCATAGATGGATCGCTGGAGCTTGCATATTTTGTTAGCGCCTTTAGGATCGACAAAACCTTCCGGCTGTATCATATACAATTATTCCTTAAGGAGTCCGTAAAGGAATGCTGTTTTGACGTCCATTTGCCAGATTTCATAATCATAAAACGCGGCAATTGCTAATAAAGTTCTGACAGACTTTATCATCGCTACGGGTGAGAAAGTCTCATCGTAGTCAACTCTTTGAACTTGGTGATAACCTTTAGCAACAAGTCGAGCTTTATAGACGGTGATATTACCATCAGCATCCGTCTTCTTCTTAAAGATCCATTTATTTTCAATAGCTCGCCGTTCATCGGGCAAGTCTACCAAAGTCCACACTTTGTTCTCATACATGGATCCAATCTCGGATTTCATGGCCTCAAGCCATTTGTCGGAATCCGGGCCTGCCATCGCTTCTTCCTAGTTCGAAGGTTCACCGTTGTCCAACAACATAACCTCCAAGACTGGATTTCCGTACCACTCTGGTGCGGAACGTGTCCTGGTTGACCTTCGAAGTTCTGTAGCAACTTGATCCGAAGCCTCATGATCATCATCATCAACTTCTTCTCTGGTCTGTGTTGGTGACACAGAAATTTCTTTCTGTGGCGTACTACTATCCAGAGGAGGTACAATTACCTCATCAAGTTCTACTTTCCTCCCACTCACTTCTTTCGAGAGAAACTCCTTCTCTAGAAAGGATCCATTCTTAGCAACGAATACTTTGCCTTCGGATCTGTGGTAGAAGGTGTACCCAACGGTCTCCTTTGGGTATCCTATGAAGACGCACTTATCCGCTTTGGGTTCGAGCTTATCTGGCTGAAGCCTTTTGTCATAAGCATTGCATCCCCAAACTTTCAGAAACGACATCTTAGGTTTCTTGCAAACCACAGTTCATACGGTGTCATCTCAACGGATTTAGACGGTGTCCTTGTTTAAAGTGAATGCAGCTGTCTCTAATGCATAACCCCAAAATGATAGTGGCAAATCGGTAAGAGACATCATAGAACGCACCATATCCAATAGAGTACGATTACGACGTTCGGACACACCATTACGCTGTGGTGTTCCATGTGGCGTGAGCTGTGAAACACTTCCACATTGTCTTAAGTGATTGCCAAACTCGTAACTCAAATATTCTCCTCCACGATCAGATCGTAAGAACTTTATTTTCTTGTTACGATGGTTCTCTACTTCACTCTAAAATTCTGTGAACTTTTCAAATGTTTCAGATTTATGCTTCATCAAGTAGACATAACCATATCTACTCAAATCATCAGTGAACGTGAGAACATAACGATATCCACCACGCGCCTCAACACTCATCAGACCACATACATCGGTATGTATTATTTTCAATAAGTTGGTTGCTCTCTCCATTGTTCCGGAGAACGGAGTTTTAGTCATCTTGCCAATAAGGCACGGTTCACATGTCTCAAATGATTCATAATCAAGAGATTCCAAAAACCCATCTGCATGGAGTTTCTTCATGTGTTTAACACTGATATGACCTAAGCGGCAGTGCCAAAAATATGTGGTACTATCATTATCTTTTGGCATTCGTGTTATGAACATATGTATTACTACGATCAAGATTTAATAAACCTTTCATTTTAAGTGCATGATCATCAATGATATTATCCAAATAGAATAACAATTATTCTCTGAAATTGAATAACCGTCTTGCAATAAACACTATCAGATATAATGTTCATGCTTAACGCAAGCACCAAATAACAATTATTTAGGTTCATCGCTAATCCTGAAGGTAGAGAGAGCGTGGCGATGGTGATCACATCAACCTTGGAGACACTTCCAATGCACATCGTCACCTCGTTCTTTAGCTAGCCCTTGTTTATTCCGAAGCTCCATGTTTCAAGTTGCAAGCAACTGAACAAGTATCAAATACCCAGGTGCTCCTACGAGTACTAGTAAGGTACACATCAATAACATGTATATCAAATATCTTTGTTGACATTGCCAGTCTTATTATCTGCCAGTTACTTTGGGGAAGTTCTGCTCCTTGTGACATTTCCCTTTGCAATGGGAGCACTAAGTCTCGGGTTTGGTTCAGCCTTGGGTTTCTTCGCGTGAGCGGCAACTGTTTTACCGTTCTTCTTGAAGTTCCCTTTTCTTTCCCTTGCCCTTCTTGAAACTAGTGGTCTTATTAACCATCAACACTTGATGCTCCCTTTTTTTGATTTCTACATCCGCAGATTGTAGCATCGCGAATAGCTTAAGGATCTTCTATCCCTTGCATGTTTATAGTTCATCACGAAGATCCAGTAGCTTACTGATAGTGACTGGAGAACTCTATCAATCACCACTTTATTCGGAAGTCTAACTCCCACTTGATTCAAGTGTTTGAAGTACTCAGACATTCTGAGTACATGCTCACTAACGGAGTTGTTCTCCTCCATCTTGTAGCTATAGAACTTGTCGAAGGTTTCATACCTCTCGACCCGGGTGTGAGCTTGAAAAACAAATTTTCAGCTCTTGGAACATCTCATATGCTCCGTGTTGCTCAAAACATATTTGGAGCTCCGGTTCTAAGCCGTAAAGTATGGCGCACTGAACTATCGAGTAGTCATCTTTTCTTGTCTGCCAGACGTTCATAACGTCCTGAGACGAAGCCGTAGGGGTATTTCACTGAGCGGTGCATTAAGGACATAAGCCTTCTGTGCAGCAGTGAGGACAATCCTCAGATCACGGATCTAGTCCGCATAGTTGCTTCCATCAACTTTCCACTTTGTTTTCTCTAGGAACATAATAAAAACAGGGGAACTACAGCGCGGTCTATTGATCTACAACATAAATTTGCTAAGACAAGTAAGACTATGTTCATGACAATTGAAGTTCAATTAATCAAATTACTTAAGAACTCCCACTTAGATTAACATCCCTCAAGTTGTCTAAGTGTAACATGATCCACATCAACTAAACCACGTCCGATCATCACGTGAGGTGGATTAGTTATCAATGGTGAACATCTTTCATGTTGATCATATCTACTATATGACTCATGTTCGACCTTTCGGTCTCTTGTGTTTCGAGGCCATGTCTGTACATGCTAGGCTCGTCAAGTTTAACCCAAGTATTCTGCGTGTGTAAAACTGGCTTACACCCGTTGTATGCGAACGAAAGAATCCATCACACCCGATCATCACGTGGTGCTTAGAAGCGTCGAACCTTCGCAACGGTGCATACTAGGGGAGAACACTTATCTTGAAATTTAGTGAAGGGATCATCTTATAATGCTACCGTCGTCCTAATCAAAATAAGATGCATAAAAGGATTAACATCACATGCAATTCAATATATATGTGACATGATATGGCCATCATCGTCTTGTGCTTTTGATCTCCATCAGCAAAGCACCGTCATGATCTCCATCGTCACCGGGTTGACACCTTGATCTCCATCGTAGCGTCGTGACACCTTGATCTCCATCGTAGCGTCGTGACACCTTGATCTCCATCATAGCGTCGTGGTCGTCTCGCCGATTATTGCTATTACTACTACTACTGCTAACTCATAGCGGTAAAGTAAAGCAATTACATAGCGTTGGCATTGCATACAATAAAGAGACAACCATAAGGCTCCTGCCGGTTGCCTGATAATTTACAAAACATGATCATCTCATACAACAACTTATATCACATCATGTCTTGGCCATATCACATCACCAGCATACCCTGCAAAAACAAGTTAGACGTCCTCTACTTTGTAGTTGCAAGTTTTACGTGGCTGCTACGGGTTTGCAAGAACCGTTCTTACCTACGCAAAACCACAACGTGGTGTAGTGATTGCTTTTTGATCTTCTAAAAGAACCCTCTTCATTGAAACCGATTCAACTAAAGTGAGAGAGACAGACACCCGCCAGTCACCTTTATGCAACGCGTGCACGTAGCGGTGAAACCTGTCTCGCGTAAGCGTACGCGTAATGTCGGTCCGGGCCACTTCATCTCACAATACCGCCGAATCAAGTAACAACTAGTAACGGCAAGCAATATGTATACACCCACGCCCACAACTCACTTGTGTTCTACTCGTGCAAATCACATCTACGCATAGACCTGGCTTGGATGCCACTGTTGGGGAACGGAGCATGAATTTCAAAAATTTCCTACGCTCACGCAAGATCTATCCATGGAGATGCATCGCTACGAGAGGGGAGAGTGTGTCTACGTACCCTCGTAGACCGTTTAGCGGAAGCGTCTCACAACGCGGTTGATGTAGTCGAACAATCCTTCGAGCTCCACCGATCGAGTACCGAACGTACGGCACCTCCGAGTTCTACACACGTGCAGCTCGGTGACGTTCCTCGCCTTCTTGATCCAGCAAGACATCGAGGAAGTAGATGAGTTCCGTCAGCACGACGGCGTGGCGACGGTGACGGTGAAGTGATTCCGGCAGGGCTTCGCCTAAGCTCTCCGAAAATATGACCGAGGTGGAAAACGGAGATCGGGGCACCGCACACGGCTATGGGACAATTGTGTGTCTCCAAGGGGTGCCCCTCCTCCGTATATAAAGGAGGGAGGGAGGAGGCTACTAGGACTCCTTAGTCCTAGTAGGATTCCACCTCCCATACGGAGTAGGAAAGGGGGAAGGGAGAGGGAAAGGAAAGAGGGGGCTGCGCCCCCTCCCCTAGTCCAATTCGGTTTGGGCAAGGGGGGGCGCGTGCCTCCTCACGTGGCCTGCCTCTCCTTTTCCCGTATGGCCCAATAAGGCCCATTACTTCTCCCGGTGAATTCCCGTAACTCCCCGGTACTCCGAAAAATACCCGAATCACTCGGAACCTTTCCGACGTCCGAATATAGCCTTCCAATATATGAATCTTTACCTCTCGACCATTTCGAGACTCCTCGTCATGTCCGTGATCTCATCCGGGACTCCGAACAAACTTCGGCCACCAATCACATAACTCATATAATACTAAATCGTCATCGAACCTTAAGTGTGCGGACCCTACGGGTTCGGGAATGATGTAGACATGACCGAGACGACTCTCCGGTCAATAACCAACAGCGGAACCTGGATGCTCATATTGGTTCCTACATATTTCACGAAGATCTTTATCGGTGAACCTCATATGTCAACATACGTTGTTCCCTTTGTCTGGCGGTATGTTACTTGCCCGAGATTCGATCGTCGGTATCCAATACCTAGTTCAATCTCGTTACCGGCAAGTCTCTTTACTCGTTCCGTAATACATCATCTTGCAACTAACTCTTTAGTCACGGTGCTTGCAAGGCTTCTGTGATGCTGTATTACTGAGAGGGCCCAGAGATACCTCTCCGATAGTCGGAGTGACAAATCCCAATCTTGATCCATGCCAACTCAACAAGCACTTTCGGAGATACCTGTAGTGCACCTTTATAATCACCTAGTTACGTTGTGACGTTTGATACACCCAAAGTATTCCTACGGTATCCGGGAGTTGCATGATCTCATGGTCAGAGGAACGTGTATTTGACATAGTGAAAGCAATAGCATTAAACTGAACGGTCATATGCTATGCTGACGGTTGGGTCATGTCCATCACATCATTCTCCTAATGATGTGATCCCGTTATCAAATGACAACTCATGTCCATGGTCAGGAAACCTTGACCATCTTTTGATCAACGAGCTAGTCTAGTAGAGGCATACTAGGGACATAGTATTTGTCTATTATCCACACATGTATTTAGTTTCCGGTCAATACAATTCTAGCATGAATAATAAACTATTATCATGAACGGGGAAATATGATAATAACTAATTTATTATTGCCTCTAGGGCATATTTCCAACACCGACATCACTAGCGCCGGAGCACCAGGCTTTCGCCCGGCTCCTCTCAGCCACGCCACACCGTGTAGTCCCGAGCACATGCCCACCCCGAGGGAAGGCATGCCGCCGACAAACAAGACCTCTAGAGCATGATCTGGGAATCTCCACTATCGAGGCACCACCGACACCAGGATCACCCAACGCTAGATCCTCCGTCCCCCACCCAACTGGAAGATGCCTCCATCATCGCCACCAAGACGCGTGCTGAGAAAAGCAAACAAGGCGGATCGCCGCCCCGACATCCGAGAACCAAAACTAATGCACCACCACCGCTCTTCAAAGAGGTTCGACCACAGGGGAGAGCCAAGACGACACCAATGGAGAACCTGAACGACACCAACCCATGTTCTCGGTCAAATATGACCATAACTAAGTGCGCTCGCAACCACCCCCACCCCTCATGGACGAGCAGCATCGGCGAAGGAACCCCATCTCTGGAGCAGAGAGAGGACCCTAGCCCCCCTGGTCGCAGCCTCTCTCGGTCAACGACCCTGACTTGCAGTCGGTTCTGGGTATAGGCGAGCTCGAGGGATGGTGGCTCTGCACCATGGGCGGGGGGAAGCAGATGCAAGCCTACCTCACTACGGACAGAGAGCTCCAGGCCGGCGCCCACCTGAGCTGGACGAAGGAGAGAAGGGATCCCTGCGGTGGCGCAACTGCAGAGCTAGGGTTTGGGAGGAGTAAAGGAGAGAGAGCGGGGGAGGGAAAGGAGAAGTGGAGCGGCCCCGCCACCGCCAACCCACGCCGGGGCTTCGCCCGGAAGGGCCTACTGGCGGTGGCAAGAGAAAGGGCGAGGGAGAGGGGAGCAGGCGGCGACGAGATTGGGTGTCCGCCCGTGTCGCCCCCTGAGGGACGATCGCGGGGGCAGGTGCTTAACGTTACTGTAGGGCACCGGTTTCTGCTACCACTTGCAATTATTTCTTAGGTAGTTTTCGGGAGCAGTTCACACCCAGATTTTCGGGAATAATAACACGAGTGAGTTAATATTATTTTTTAGGAAAGTGAGTTAATATTGTTACTGAAACGGTTGGTACCTCATCTGGTTTTGTGGGGACTTAGTCTTGCTCTTAAAAATACCAGGACACACATCAATTTTTTCCAAATGTTTTGGGATAATATAATAAATGTGTTCTGTTTTAGCATTGTGTTTCACATGGAACTATTTATAATGTTTTGAAAATAGAAAATAATTGCTCAGTATGGTTCGAGTACTTGTCGTTATATGGAATTTATATTTCACCATCTTAAGAGCTATGCCATGTGTAGTCCTAAGTAGAAGAAGACTTAAACTCCTGTAACTTATGAAGCAGAACAATATTTCAAGTTGTTTACAATTAGGGTGTAGATGCCTTTAGGCTGCTTTAATCTGACGTGAGTCATGCACATTTGACAAGTCAAGGCAAACCACTAAGATTTTGGCCAAGCCGAATAAAGACATAGACCCCACATGTAAAAGCACCAAGAACACAGGAAATTGACTGGACAGGGAATGAGAATAGCTGACACGAACGTACTCTAGATTTCTATGATGTGTTCGTATTTGAATTAAAGAAAGGGCAAAATGATTGGTCTATGTCTTGATAAAATTTTAAATAAATACCGATAACAGCATATGCACACCACTAATACAGACATGCGCTCACACATGGATGGTAACCTATTTTTTCAGACGGGGGCATTGCCATTTTTTCTCCTCCACTACGGACCTTGAATTGGCTGAACTCAAGGCATGTAGATGGGCTGCTCAGCTTAAGCGTGAACTGGATGTTGCAAAGCTTATCTTAGAGACAGACTCAAAAAACAGCGTCGGCTAAGTTAAGAAGCTCAGAAATGGATAAATCAGCCTATGGGCCTATTGTGAAGGAGGTAAAGGAGGGCATCCGATCAAAGGAGGAGTTCAGGGTGGCATGGGTGAAATGCTTGGTTAATGGAGCTGCTTATCGGCTATCTGATGTCTACTATGCAACTTTATTCTTGTAGATTCATGTTGGGCCTCCAAGCGCAGAGTTTTGTAGGACAGTAGCAATTTTCCCTCAAATGGATGACCTAAGGTTTATCAATCCGTGTGAGGTGTAGGATAAAGATGGTCTCTCTCAAACAACCCTGCAATCAAATACAAGAAATCTCTTGTGTCCCCAACACACCCAATACAATGGCAAATTGTATAGGTGCACTAGTTCGGCGAAGAGATGGTGATACAAGTGCAATATGGATGATAAATATAGGTTTTTGTAATCTGAAAATATAAAAACAGAAAGGTAGCAAGTGTAAAACAGCGAAAAAATGGTGTATAAATGGTGTAAAAATGCTTGGAAATAAGGCCTAGGGTTCATACTTTTGCTAGTGCAATCTCCCAACAATGCTAACATAGTTGAATCATATGATCATCCCTCAACGTGCAACAAGGAATCACTCCAAAGTTCCTATCTAGCGGAGAACAATAAGATGAAATTGGTGTAGGTAGTAGAACCACCTCAAAGTTATTCTTTCCGATCAATCTATTGGGTTATTCCTATAAGTGTCACAAACAGCCCTAGAGTTCCTACTAGAATAACACCAATGATACATATCAATCAACCCTAATGTCACCTAGATACTCCAATGTCACCTCAAGTATCCGTGGGTAAATTATGCGACATGCATCAAACAATTTTAGATTTATCATATTGTACAAACCGCCAACCCCGAGGGTGGACTACTCCCTCGTCGTCATGGCCTCTGCCGGGATGATGATGATGGCCACCGGAGATGATCTACCCTCTCCGGCAGGGTACTGGAACGCCTCCAGATTGGTTTTTCGTCGATATAGAGAGTTTCGGCGACGAAACGAGGAGTATCTTTTTATTTCTGGGGTTTCTGGTATTTATGGGATTTTTCAGCGTTGGAATCACGCCAAACGGAGCCACGTGGGCACCACCACATATCTCACCGCGCCGCTAGGGGAGGCGCAGCCTATTGCGTGGTTGCCCACTGGCACACCCCCTCCGGCAGGTCTTTGCTCCAATATTGCTTATTTCCTCTAGAAAAAATCACAAAAAAGTTTCGGGCGATTCCGGGAACTTTCATTTTGTGCATAAAAACAATACCACGGTAAGTCTGCTGAAAACAGTGTCATTCCGGGTTAGTTCTAAATAAATCATACAAAGTGCATCAAAACCATATAAAAGTATTGTAAACATAGGTGAATATGGCACGAATACTTCATAAATTATTGATACGTTGGAGACGTATCACTATCCAAGGAGTAAATAAAATTATTTGATTCTTTTAGTTGGAGTTGGTGGAACCTTAGGTAGTTCTCGGAAGAATATAGCATTTTTTTATCCATAAAGTCCAACTGAAAGGAACGTATAAACCAATGCTTCCATAGATTCGATCGTGGTTTATTTACAATTATAACTTCCACACCTATTCATTTGTCATTTGGGGTAATTTCCCATATAAAGAAAGAAAGAAAAGAGTCAAAGAAAGGATAGGAGATGCTTCCCATGTCAAATCTAAAAAAAGAGGTGAAAGATACCATAACAGGGTTGTGTGTATATGTTATGTAAAACGTGGGTTAGATACCCGCCGGATTTTTTTGGTGATGTTTGGACTCGGATCATGCTAATGTTGGAAATATGCCCTAGAGGCAATAATAAAATGGTTATTATTATATTTCCTTGTTCATGATAATCGTTTATTATCCATGCTATAATTGTATTGATTGGAAACTCAAATACATGTGTGGATACATAGACAACACTGTGTCCCTAGTGAGCCTCTACTAGACTAGCTCGTTGATCAAAGATGGTCAAGGTTTCCTGGCCATAGACATGAGATGTCATTTGATAACGGGATCACATCATTAGGAGAATGATGTGATGGACAAGACCCAAACTATGAACGTAGCATATGATCGTATCAGTTTATTGCTATTGTTTTCTGCATGTCAAGTATCTGTTCCTATGACCATGAGATCATGCAACTCACTGACACCAGAGGAATACCTTGTGTGTATCAAACGTCGCAACATAACTGGGTGACTATAAAGATGCTCTATAGGTATCTCCGAGGGTGTCTATTGAGCTGGCATGGATCGAGACTGGGATTTGTTACCCCGTGTGACGGAGAGGTATCTCTGGGCCCACTCGGTTTCACAGCATCACAAGAAGCTTGCAAGCAATGTGACTAAGGAGTTAGTCACGGATCTTGTGTTATGGAACGAGTAAAGAGACTTGCCGGTAACGAGATTGAACTAGGTATGGAGATACCGACGATCGAATCTCGGGCAAGTAACATACCGATGAACAAAGGGAACAACGTACGGGATTAACTGAATCCTTGACATAGAGGTTCAACCGATAAAGATCTTTGTAGAATATGTAGGAAACAATATGGGCATCCAGGTCCCGCAATTGGTTATTGACCGTAGAGGTGTCTCGGTCATGTCTACATAGTTCTTGAACCCGCAGGGTCTGCACACTTAATGTTCGGTGATGTTTCGGTATTATTGAGTTATGTATGTTGGTGACGGAAGGTTGTTCGGAGTCCCGGATGAGATCCCGGACGTCACGAGGATCTCCGAAATGGTCCATAGGTAAAGATTTATATATGGGAAGTCATATTTTGGCAACCGGAAAAGTTTCGGGTTTTTCCGGTATTGTACCGGGAAGCTTCTAGAAGGTTCCGGAAACTTTTGGAGGAGTCCGGAAGTCCACCAAGGGTTCCACCACGTCCCAAGGGTTTGCATGGGCTGAGGGGAGGTGCCCTAGCCTTATTGGGCCAGGCGCACAAGTCCCTCAAGGCCCATGTGGCTTGGGAGAGGTGGAAAGTCCACCTGTTTATGGAAAGGGAGGGAATTGGACTAGGAGTTCAACTCCTCCCCCTTGGCTGCGCCCTAGGGCTTGGAGGGGCTGATCTCCACGCCCCTCCACCTATATATAGAGGGGAGGGGGCACCCCAAGAGCACACACGAAGCCCTTGGCGCCCCTCTCTCTCCCTAGATCGTTTTCTCCTCCGTTCGCGGTTTCGGTAGCGCTAGGCGTAGCCCTACCGGGATAGCACCACCACCATCGCCGCCACGCCGTCGCGTTGTCGGAGAACTCATCTACCTCTCTGCTCCCTCTTGATGGATCAAGTAGGCGGAGATCATCATCGAGTTGTACGTGTGCTGAACGCGGAGGTGCCGTCCGTTCGGCACTAGATCGTGATTGGATCGCGGGACGGCTAGCGATTTGGATCGTGAAGACGTTCGACTACATCAACCGCGTTTCTCAACGCTTCCCGCTTAGCGATCTACAAGGGTATGTAGATCCACTCTCCCTCTCGTAGATGCTCATCACCATGGATAGATCTTGCGTGTGCGTAGGAAATTTTTTGTTTCCCATGCAGCGTTCCCCAACAGTGGCATCATGAGCTAGGTCTATGCGTAGATGAGATCACGAGTAGAACACAGAGGAGTTTGTGGGCGTTGATGCTCAGATTGCTTCCTCCCTTGGTCTTTTCTTGATTCAGTGGTATTGTGGGATGAAGCGGCCCGGACCAACCTTACTCGTACGCTTACGAGAGACCGGTTCCATCGACTGGCATGTGACTTTGTTGCATAAAGATGGCTGGCGGGTGTCTGTCTCTCTCACTCTAGTTGGATCGGATTCTACAAAGGCGGTCCTTAAGAAGGTTGAATAGCAATTTGTGTATCACCGTTGTGGTTTTTGCGTAGGTAAGAATCGTTCTTGCTAGATACCCGTAGCAGCCACGTAAAACATGCAACAACAATTGGAGCACGTCTAACTTGTTTTTGCAGGTTATGTTGTGATGTGATATGGCCAATTACATGATGAGATATATGTGATGTATGAGATGATCATGTTTTGTATAGAATACCACAACTTGCATGTCGATGAGTACAGCAACCGGCAGGAGCCATAGGGTTGTCTTTAATTTATATTCACTGTTTTTGCTTTACTTTATCGCTATGAGTTAGCAATAGTCGTAGAAGCAACAGTTGGCACGACAACCTCATGGCGACACATTGATGGAGATCAAGATGATGGAGATCATGGTGTCATGCCGGTGACGATGGAGATCATGCCGGTGCTTTGGAGATGGAGATCAAAAGCACAAGTTCATGGCCATATCATGTCACTTATGATTTGCATGTGATGTTAATCCTTTTATGCATCTTATTTTCCTTAGGACGACGGTAGCATTATAAGGTGATCCCTCACTAAAATTTCAAGATAAAATTGTGTTCTCCCCGAGTGTGCACCGTTGCGAAAGTTCGTCGTTTCGAGACACCACGTGATGATCGGGTGTGATAGACTCTACGTTCACATACAACGGGTGCAAGCCAGTGTTGCACATGCGGAACACTTGGGTTAAACTTGACGAGCCTAGCATGTACAGACATGGCCTCGGAACACAAGAGAATGAAAGGTCGAACATGAGTCATATAGTAGATATGATCAACATGGAGATGTTCACCATTGAAACCACCTCATCTCACGTGATGATCGGACTTGGGTTGGTGAATTTGGATCATGTAACACTCGGATGACCGGAGGGATGTCAATTTGAGTGGGAGTTCTTTAGTAATATGATTAACTGAACTCATTATCATGAACATAGTCAAAATGTCTTTGCAAATTATGTTGTAGATCAATAGCTCGCACTGTAGCTCCCCTGTGTTTTTTATACGTTCCTAGAGAAAATAGAGTTGAAAGATGATGGTAGCAATAATGCGGACTGGGTCTGTGATCTGAGGATTGTCCTCATTGCTGCACAGAAGGCTTATGTCCTTAATGCACTGCTCGGTACGCCACCCCCTCAAGCGTCGTCTGTAGATGTTGTGAACATCTGACAGGCACATTCTGATGACTACTTGATAGTTCAGTGCGTCATGCATTATGGCTTAGAATTGAGGCTCCAAAACGTTTTGAACATCACGGAACATATGAGATGTTCTAAGAGCTGAAATTGGGATTTCAGGCTCGTGCCCGTGTTGAGAGGTATGAGACCTCCAACAAGATTCTTTGCCTGTAAGATGAAGGAGAATAGCTCAGTCGGTGAGCATGTGCTCAGATTGTCTGGGTACTACAATCGCTTGAATCGAGTGGGAGTTGATCTTCCAGATAAGATAGTGGTTGATATAGTTCTCCAAGTCACTGCCACAAAGCTACTAGAGCTTCGTGATGAACTATGAAATGCCAGGGATGGAAATAATGATCCCCGAACTATTCGCGATGTTTGACACCGCGAAGGTAGAAATCAAGAAGGAGCATCAAGTGTTGATGGTTAGTAAAACCACTAGTTTCGAGAAGGGCAAGGGCAAGGAGGGAAACTTCATGGATGGCAAGCCAATTGCTGGTCCAGTAAAGAAACCCAAGGTTGAACCCAAACCCGAGACTGAGTGCTTCTATTATGAGGAGAATGGTCACTGAAGCAGAACTGCCCTAGATACTTGGTAGATAAGAAGGCTGGCAACGTCAACAGAAGTATATTTGATATACGTTTTATGCATGTGTACCTTGCTAGTACTCCTAGTAGCACCTGGGTATTAGATACCGGTTCAGTTGCTAAACGTTGGTAACTCGAAATAAAAGCTACGGAATGAACGGAGACTAGCTAAGGGCGAGGTGACGATGTGTGTTGGAAGTGTTTGCAAGGTTGATGTGATCACCATCGCACGCTCTCTCTACCTTCGAGATTAGTGATGAACCTAAATAAATGTTATTTGGTGTTTGCGTTGAGCATGAACGTGATTAGATCGTGTTTATTGCAATACGGTTATTCATTTAAGTTAGAGAATAATGGTTATTCTGTTTACAAGAATAATACCTTCAGTGGTCATGCACCCAATGAGAATGGTTTATTGAATCTCGATCGTAGTAATACACATGTTCATAATATTGATGCCAAAAGATGCAAAGTTAATAATGATAGTACCACATACTTGTGGCACTGCCGACAAGGTCATATTGGTGTAAAGCACATGAAGAAACTCCATGCTGATGGATCTTTTGACTCACTCGATTTCGAATCGGTTGAGACATGTGGACCATGCCTCATGGGCAAGATGACTAAGACCCCGTTTTCCGGTATGATGGAGCGGGCAAGTGACTTGTTGGAAATGATACATGTTGATGTATGCGGTCCAATGAGTGTTGAAGCGTGCGGTGGATATCGTTATTTTCTTACCTTCACTGATGATTTGAGTAGATATAGGTATATTTACTTAATGAAACACAAGTCTGAAACGTTTGAAAAAGTTCAAGCAATTTCAGAGTGAAGTTTGAGATCATCGTGACAAGAAGATAAAATGTCTTTGATATGATCGTGGAGGTAAATATCCGAGTTACGAGTTTGGTATACAACTCAAGACAATGTGGAAGTTGTTTCACAATTCACGCCACCTGGAACACCATAGTGTGATGGTGTGTCCGAACGTCGTAGTCATGCTCTATTGGATATGGTGTGTACTATGATGTCTCTTATCGATTTGCCACTATCGTTTTGGGGTTATGCATTAGAGACAACTACATTCACTTTAATAGGGCACCATCTAAATCCGTTGAGATGACACCGTATGAATTATGGTTTGGCAGAAACCTAAACTGTCATTTCTTAATGTTTGGGGCTGCGACGCTTATGTGAAAAAGGTTTCAACCTGATGAGCTCGAACCCAAAATGGACAAATGCATCTTCATAGAATACCCTAAGGTAGCAGTTGGGTATACCTTCTATCTCAGATCCAAGCGCAAAGTGTTTGTTGCTAAAACGGATCCTTTCTGGAGAAAGAGTTTCTCTCGAAAGAATTGAGTGGGAGGAAAGTAGAACTTGATAAGGTTATTGAACCGTCACTTCAGTTGGACGGTAGCACGGCGCAGAAAGATGTTTCTGCGGCGCTTGCACCAAATTGAAGAGAAAGCTAATGATGATGATCATGAAACTTCGGATCAAGTTACTACCGAACCTCGTAGGTTGACAAGGACACGTACTGCCCTGAGTGGTACGTCAATCCTGTCTTAGAAATCATGTTCTTAGATAATGATGAGCCTACGGACTATGAAGAAGCGATGGTGGGCCTGGATTCCAGCAAATGGCTAGGAGCCATGAAATCCGAGATAGGATCCATGTATGAGAACCAAGTATGGACTTTGGTAGACTTGCCCGAACGGCAGGCCGTTGAGTACAAATGGACCTTTAAGAAGAAGACAGACGCTGATGGTAAATGTCACAATTTATAAAGCTCGACTTGTCACAAAGTAGTTTCCGACAAGTTCAAGGAGTTGACTACGATGAGACTTTCTCACCCGTAGCGATGCTAAAAGTTTGTTGGAATTATGTTAGCAGTTGCTGCATTTTTCGATTATGAAATCTGGCAGGTGGATGTCAAAACATCGTTTCCTTAACGGTTTCATTGAGGAAAGGTTGTATGTGATACAACCGGAAAGTTTTGTCAGTCCTAAGGATGCTAAAATGTATGCAAGCTCCAGCGATCCTTCTATGGACTAGAGCAAGCATCTCGGAGTTGGAATATACGCTTTGATGAGGTGATCAAAGTTTTTGGATCTATACAAAGTTTATGAGAAACTTGTATTTACAATAAAGTGAGTGGGAGCACTATAGAATTTCTGATAAGTATATGTGGATGACATATTGTTGATCGGAAATGATGTAGAATTTCTGGAAAGCATAAAGGGTTGTTTGAAAGGAGTTTTTCAAAGGAAGACCTGAAATGAAGCTACTTAAATATTGGGCATCAGGATCTATAGAGATAGATCAAGACGCTTGATAAGACTTTCAATGAGTACATACCTTAACAAGATTTTGAAAGAGTTCAAAATGGATCAGTCAAAGAAAGAGTTCTTGCCTGATTTGTAAGGTGTGGAGTTGAGTGAGACTCAAAGCTCGACCACGGCAGAAGAAAGAGAAAGGACGAAGGTCGTCCCCTATGCCTTATCCATAGGCTCTATATAGTATGACATGCTGTGTACCGCACCTGGTGTGTGCCTTGCCATGAGTCTGTCAAGGGGTACAAGAGTGGTCCAGGAGTGGGTCACTGGACAGCGGTCAAAATTATCCTTAGTGACTAGAGGACTAAGGAAATGTTTCTCGATTATGGAGGTGATAAAGAGTTCGTCGTAAAGGGTTACGTCGATGCAAGCTTTGACACCAATCCGGATGACTCTGAGTAGCAATCCAGATACGTATAGTGGAGCAGCCATTTGGAATAGCTCCAAGTGGAGCGTGGTAGCATCTGCAGTATGACATATAGATTTGCAAAGAACACACGGATCTGAATGTTGCAGACCGTTGACTAAAACCTCTCTCACATGCAAAACATGATCAACCCCAGAACTCATTGGGTGTTAGATTCATAACAATGTAAATCACATAGTGATGTGAGCTAGATTATTGACTCTAGTGC
Source organism: Elymus sibiricus (assembly GCA_039707655.1). Lineage (NCBI taxonomy): Eukaryota > Viridiplantae > Streptophyta > Magnoliopsida > Poales > Poaceae > Elymus > Elymus sibiricus. The sequence continues at coordinate 103,341,707 of CM077673.1, forward strand.
AAGTGGGAGACTGTTGGAAATATGCCCTAGAGGCAATAATAAAATGGTTATTATTATATTTCCTTGTTCATGATAATTGTTTATTATCCATGCTATAATTGTATTGATTGGAAACTCAAATACATGTGTGGATACATAGACAACACTGTGTCCCTAGTGAGCCTATACTAGACTAGCTCGTTGATCAAAGATGGTCAAGGTTTCCTGGCCATAGACATGAGATGTCATTTGATAACGGGATCACATCATTAGGAGAATGATGTGATGGACAAGACCCAAACTATGAACGTAGCATATGATCGTATCAGTTTATTGCTATTGTTTTCTGCATGTCAAGTATCTGTTCCTATGACCATGAGATCATGCAACTCACTGACACTAGAGGAATACCTTGTGTGTATCAAACGTCGCAACGTAACTGGGTGACTATAAAGATGCTCTACAGGTATCTCCGAGGGTGTCTGTTGAGCTGGCATGGATCGAGACTGGGATCTGTTACTCCGTGTGACGGAGAGGTATCTCTGGGCCCACTCGGTAACACAGCATCACAAGAAGCTTGCAAACAATGTGACTAAGGAGTTAGTCACGGATCTTGTGTTACAGAACGAGTAAGGAGACTTGCCGGTAACGAGATTGAACTAGGTATGGAGATACCGACGATCGAATCTCGGGCAAGTAACATACCGATGAACAAAGGGAACAACGTACGGGATTAACTGAATCCTTGACATAGAGGTTCAACCGATAAAGATCTTCATAGAATATGTAGGAACCAATATGGGCATCCAGGTCCCGCTATTGGTTATTGACCGTAGAGGTGTCTCGGTCATGTCTACATAGTTCTTGAACCCGCAGGGTCTGCACACTTAACGTTCGGTGACGTTTCAGTATTATTGAGTTATGTATGTTGGTGACCGAAGGTTGTTCGGAGTACCAGCTGAGATCCCGGACGTCACGAGGAGCTCCGGAATGGTCCATAGGTAAAGATTTATATATGGGAAGTCATATTTTGGCGACAGGAAAAGTTTCGGGTTTTTCCGGTATTGTACCGAGAAACTTCTAGAAGGTTCCGAAAACTTCCGGAGGAGTCCGGAAGTCCACCAAGGGTTTGCATGGGCTGAGGGGAGGCATCCTAGCCTTATTGGGACAGGCTCACAAGTCCCTCAAGGCCCATGTGGCTTGGGAGAGGTGGAAAGTCCACCTGTTTATGGAAAGGGAGGGAATTGGACTAGGAGTCCAACTCCTCCCCTTTGGCTGCGTCCTAGGGCTTGGAGGGGCTGATCTCCACGCACCTCCACCTATATATAGAGGGGAGGGGGCACCCCAAGAGCACACACGAAGCCCTTGGCGCCCCTCTCTCTCCCTAGATCGTTTTCTCCTCCGTTCGCGGTTTCGGTAGCGCTAGGCGTAGCCCTACCAGGATAGCACCACCACCATCGCCACCACGCCGTCGCGTTGTCAGAGAACTCATCTACCTCTCCGCTCCCTCTTGCTGGATCAAGTAGGCGGAGATCGTCATCGAGTTGTACGTGTGCTGAACGCGGAGGTGCCGTACGTTCGGCACTAGATCGTGATTGGATCGCGGGACGGCTAGCGATTTGGATCGCGAAGACGTTCGACTACATCAACCGCGTTTCTTAACGCTTCCCGCTTAGCGATCTACAAGGGTATGTAGATCCACTCTCCCTCTCGTAGATGCTCATCACCATGGATAGATCTTGCGTGTGCGTAGGAAATTTTTTGTTTCCCATGCAGCGTTTCCCAACAGCTAAAATGAATGAATACCACACAACCCATTCCAGCCTAAAAATATTTTTTTTGAGTTACGAATAACATATTATTGTGTTTGATAATATGATGTGTGTTAGCTGATTGTCAAAAAAAGATGTGTGTTAGCTGGGAGTCTGAGACGTCATTGTTCTCAGTTATTTTAGCTTCGTGAATAGCATTATAATGTTTTTAAAGCTCGTGGCAACGCACAGGCGTTCTGCTAGTAGTATTAGGACTAAAATAGATGCTTGATTTACCATCGCTTACCAGCTGGCCAGATGAGGGGCACTAAGAATCAAGATAGTTCTTTAGACATGCTGAATTACTTGCACAAGCCTTCATCAAAATGAGGGAGTCGTCAGCAAACATGAGGTGTGACACCGAGGGGGCGTCCCGACACACGAACCTGTTTTAAAACAAACATACATTTTAAACATGTTTTAAAATGTAAAAATTTAAAAACAAAATTTCACACGTATATCTTCATAACATGTGTGCGCGGCATAAAGTTTTGTCAAAAATCTCTTTTTATTTTGGCTCTGTGAAAAAGACAAATTTCAATGCTTCGAAATAGCGTTATATGACAGTCGCAAAAAAACGTTATATGACATTTTTTTGTCTTTTTTGCATAGGACAAAGAAATTTTTTTTCATGTGTGAAACTTTTTGCACTCCCATAGAATGTGAAGATGCATGCGTGAAACTTTTTTCAGAACATTTTGGCATTTCTAAATGAGTTTTTCGAAGTGGATCACATGGGTTCATTCATGTACTTTACCTATGGAGAACCCTTCGTAAAGGCATCTTCAATGTTGACCTCTAAATCGGACACCGTATCTGTCTGCAGACCCGGAGAACAATCTGCGGACATTGATGTGAGAGTCGGCCATCCAACTGTAGCCACATAATACATTTCATGGCGGATCTTAACAATCAGACAAAATTTGGGTGAACCAGATAATTTTCATATAAACCAAACGAAAACATTTACATTTCAGACATATTTCAACTAAACTATAGTGGACTAGGCTATGCAATTCTTAACCTAGTCTACCGCCGGACGCGGCGGATCCTGTCTTCTTCTATGTCCCGCAGCAAGCTCACCGGACCACCCTGAACCCTCGAGGGATTTACTGCAGTGGGAGGGAAAGAGGAGCATCCACTTCCGTGAAGCACGGGTCATAGTTGGTTTTCGGGGGTGGGGGAGGGAAGGAGGAGGGGCGGCAGCCACCGTGACCTACGGCCCCGCGGGGCTAATAGCTCATTGTCAAGTGGGCTCGTTAGTATTTGGTTAGTTTAGTTAGTGGGGCGTGGGCCTCGTTAATGTTAGCTGAGTTTTTTCAATTATTTTAGTGTTAGCTTAGCCCAGTTTCAATGACATGCGGACCCCCAACCCCCCTTTGACTAATCCTTGTTACCCGGGGGTATCTAGACTAGGGGCAAAAATGTCCAAAACAACGCTCCACCATGGTCCGTTGACTGGACATAGCCGTAACGGAAGGGCATTTGGATGAATTTCGAGGTAAAACTAAGGGCAATACTAAGGAAGCTCAAAACGTAAGGGCAAAAACCATGGGTAGGAACCAACTAGGGACGAAAATGCAATTGTCCCTTAAAGAAAACACACTTCATCGTCTCTCTCACACACACGCCAATCCATATAGAAGTTTTTCTATGAAATCCCAACAACACCAGCGAAGCACGCCCACCCTTTGGGTATGTAGTTCTAAAGACCCTCAATGGTGTACAATTCTAAAGCATAGCAGAGTGGCAGCTGCTTTCCACCAGGATCGATCGAGAGAGGGGAAAGAGAGAAAGGGACAAAAGAGAGGAGAGAGATAGGGTAGCTTAGGCTTAGGGGTTAGGGCATTTTTCGGCGAGGCTCGGAAGGCATGGCAAGATGAGTCGGAGTCTTTGACAAGCCAATTTATTTGGAACCGCGCCAGGCTTGGCTCGTCTTTTCCCAAGCCTGACTAAGCTGAGCCGGCTCTTACCATCTGTGCCACCTGGTATGCATTTATACTTGTATAACTGTGACATTTGCATTCTCAATGGTATATAAGAAAATGGTGTTGTAGTTTCTCAAGTTTGTTTTTAGTTCTCTTATTATTGGAGTCAATGCCAGCAACATCAACGAAAAAAAGATATCTTGTAAGAATAAATGCTATGTTCAATCTCCTAGATTAGAAACATGCCAATTATAATAGTATATATATATTATTTGTGCAATTTTTGTCTTCAAATATTCAACTGTTCAAAATATATACTGAAAAGCCTAGAATCAAAAGTTTTGGTTGCACAGAAAATAATGGAAAGTTTGAGAAAGTTCCCACTACACTCATGTGCAACATGAACAAAATACATGAAATAAGAAAGTAAATCGTTGTCTTAGGGCGCGTTTGGTTGCTCGTATTTGGCCCAACCAGGCCCGCGCGGGACGAAAATGAGGTGTTTGGTTGCCTGGGCTACACCCACGTCTCGGCCCGCACGGAACTTAAAGCAGTCCCGGGCCAGGCCCGCGAGCTACTGCCGAATCGACGGTTTCTTTGTAGCCAGGCTCAGCGCGGCCATGCGTGACTCTTCGATGCATGCCTCGGGGAGCGTGGGAGATGGATGGGATGTCTCATAACTCCCCCTCTCTCTCATGTCATCGCCCACTCCCTTTCACAACACGCTTCCTCACTCTCCTCTCACTGCCCGTTACTCTCCTCTCCTCCGATGAGTCGCCGCTGTCGCGCCGTCCGCTGACCACCATCAGCGCCGACAACAATCACATCCATGAGCGATGGGTTGCCGGCCTGGCAAACTCTGAGGTCGATCTCATGAGGGCTCTTTTCGCTCCGTCTCCTCTCTGCACCAGGTCGCCTCGTCTGGCCAATGCGGTGTCGGCTGCTCCGGCTCCGCCGCCATATCCGGACCTCGTGGTCCTGGGTTCGGTTACTCTGTTGGAGGGGGTGGACACCGCGCTACTGCTCGGAACCCCTCTGAGCCGGGGGGGGGTACCCCCATCCGAGGGTTTTTCTCCAGGCAGCGGGACAGGCCCATGGACGATGTGGCCCTCCTCCTTGACCGTGCGCGTGACCACGAGCACCAGGGCAATGCCGACGGCAGTCGGCATTGCCGGCTCCACCTCCTCGTCGCCCGCCATCTCCTTTCCGCCGGGGTTTTCTCCCCGACTGACGTACGCTTGAGCTCCACCCGCTTCGATAAGAATCAAATCTCCCCTCTCCTTGTAGATGTGTAGATTGGGGTTTTCATCATTAGCATGAAAATGAATCGATTGGATTCGATTCGATTCCAATCAAATTGATTCGATCCCTTCGTGCGTGGTACTATTCATAGGTAGGGTAGTGTTCATGCTTGTGTTGTGTTTGATGTGCATGCTTTGCTTAGTGTTCATAGGCAGGGTAGATTTGTGATGTGTTCGATTTTAATGCTTAGTGCTCATGGTGTACAATGTGCTCATGGGCATGCTAGATTGGTGTTGTGTTTGATGTTCATGCTTAGTGCTCATGATGTACAATGTCTTCATGATGCTAGCCATATTGGTGATGTCTTTGATGTTCCTGCTTAGTGTTCATGTGCATGTTATCTAGATTGGTGTGTGTTTGATGTTCATGCTTAGGGTTCATGGGCATGCTAGCTATATTGGTGTTGTCTTTGATGTTTCTGCTTAGTGTTCATGTGCATGTTAGCTAGATTGGTGTTGTGTTTGATGTTCGTGCTTAGGGTTCACGGGCATGCTAGCTAGATTGGTGCTGGCATCGGCATGCTATGCTGCATGATTTTGTTACATGCATGGTTTTCATGGTAGGTAGGACCAATGTGTTTGCTACTTTAGGTACTAGTACAAATATAGCATGCTGCCAATGTTTGATAACCCACAAGTATACGGGATCGCAACAGTCTTCGCGGGTAGTATTACACCCTGATTTATTGATTCGACACAAGGGGAGCCAAAGAATATTTATCGGCCTTAGCAGTTGAGTTGTTGATGTCTACTACGCAACTTTATTCTTGTAGACTCGTGTTGGGCCTCCAAGCGCAGTGTTTTGTAGAACAGTAGCAATTTTCCCTCAAGTGGATGACCTAAGGTTTATCAATCCGTGGGAGGTGTAGGATGAAGGTGGTATCTCTCAAACAACCCTGCAATCAAATACAAGAAATCTCTTGTGTCCCCAACACACCCAATACAATGGCAAATTGTATAGGTGCACTAGTTCGGCGAAGAGATGGTGATACAAGTGCAATATGGATGATAGATATAGGTTTTTGTAATATGAAAATATAAAAACGGCAAGGTAGCAAGTGTAAAACAGCGAGCAAAACTGTGTATAAATGCTTGGAAATAAGACCTAGGGTTCATACTTTCGCTGTGCAATTTCCCAACAATGCTAACATAGTTGAATCATATGATCATCCCTCAACGTGCAACAAAGAATCACTCCAATGTTCGTATCCAGAGGAGAACAATAAGATGAAATTGGTGTAGGTAGTAGAACCACCTCAAAGTTATTCTTTCCGATCAATCTATTGGGCTATTCCTATAAGTGTCACAAACAGCCCTTGAGTTCCTACTAGAATAACACCAATGATACATATCAATCAACCCTAATGTCACCTAGATACTCCAATGTCACCTCAAGTATTTGTGGGTAAATTATACGACATGCATCAAAAAAATTCAGATCTATCATATTCAATCCAACACAAAGAACTTCAAGGAGCACCCCAAGATTTCTATCGGAGAACGTGATATGAAAATGTGCAATCAACCCCTATGCATAGATCCCCTAGGTCACCGGAATCCGCAAGTTGATTGACGTGGCTTGAGACTGCGTCGGTATTTCCCCAAAGAGGAAGGGATGATGCAGCACAGCGACGGTAAGTATTTCCCTCAGTTATGAAACCAAGGTATCGAACCAGTAGGAGGATCACCACCACCCAATAAGCAGGACGTACACACAAATAACAAATAATTGCAACCCAACGCGAAAGAGAGGTTGTCAATCTCTCTACGATAAAAAGATAGATTAGGTAGTAATGGATAGGAGAGATAGATCTCTCAAGAACACAAAATAAAAGGAGCAAATAAAAAGTGCAGCAATATATTTTTGGGTTTTTGGCATAGTAGATATGAAAACAAAGAGGCAAAAAGATAGATCGGAAAGCAATATGTTGGAAAAGTAGACCCGGGGGCCATAGGTTTCACTAGTGGCTTCTCTCATGAGTATAGCACACGGTGGGTGAACAAATTACTGTTGAGCAATTGATAGAAGATCAAATAATCATGAAGATATCCAAGGCGATGATCATTATATAGGCATCACGTCCAAGATAAGTAGACCGACTCCCGCCTGCATCTACCACTATTACTCCACACATCGACCACTATCCAACATGCATCTAGTGTATTAAGTTCATGGAAAAATGAAGTAATGCAATAAGAATGATGACATGATGTAGACAAGATCTATTCATGTAGGAATAGACCCCATCTTGTTATCCTTAATGGCAACGATACATGCGTGCCTTGTTGCCCCTTCTGTCACTGGGAAAGGACACCGCAAGATCGAACCCATCACAAAGCACCTCTTCCCATGGCAAGAAAAATTGATCTAGTCGGCCTAACTAAACCAAAGATTCGAAGAAGAAATACGAGGCTATAAGTAATCATGCATATAAGAGATCAAAGAAGACTCAAATAATATTCATGGATAGAAACTGATCATGAACTCAAAATTCATTGGATCCCAACAAACACACCGCAAAACTTTACATCAAATAGATCTCCAAGAGACCATTGTATTGAGAATCAAAAGAGAGAGAGGAAGCCATCTAGCTACTGTCTACGGACCCGTAGGTCTATGCTGGACTACTCACGCATCATCGGAGAGGCACCTATGAAGAAGATGAACCCCTCCGTGATGGTGTTAGATTGGATCTTGAGGCTCTGTAACTTGCGGCGGCTGGATGTGTTTTTCGTCGACTCCCCTAGGGTTTTCTGAATATTTGGGTATTTATAGGCGTCAGAGGCGGTGGAGGGGCCCCCCGTGGAGGGCACAACCCATCAGGGCGTGCCAGGGGCCCCCTGGCGCGCCCTGGTGGGTTGTGGCCTCCACAGCCCACCTCTCTGGAACTTCTTTGGCCCACTGGGTGTCTTCTGGTCCAGAAAAAATCTTCAAAAACTTTCGTCGCGATTGGACTCCGTTTGGTACTGATATTCCGCGAAGTAAAAAACAGGCAAAAACAGCAACTGGCACTTTGGCACTATGTCAATAGGTTAGTCCCAAAAAATGATATAAAGTTGTTATAAAATGATTGTAAAACATCCAAGAATGATAATATAACATCATGGAACAAGCAAAAATTATAGATACGTTGGAGACGTATCATTGATGCCTCAACATATATCAAGTGAATCAATAGAATACCCCAATGTCACTACGGGTATCCCACACAAGACGTACATCGAGTGTTCTTAAACCATAATATTCAATCCAACATAATTAGATCTCAAAGGTAAAATTCAATTCATCACAACAAGGTAGCAAGGGAATAACATCATATGATCAGACTATATTATAAAAAGCCCGTGATACATCAAGATCATGCCATCTCAAGAACACGAGAGAGAGAGATTGAACACATAGCTATTGGTACAAACCGTCAGCCCCGAGGGTGGACTACTCCCTCCTCGTCATGGCCTCCATCGGGATGATGAAGATGGCCACCGGAGATGATCAACCCTCTTTGACAAGGTACTGGAATGCCTCCAGCTTGGTTTTTCATCGATACAAAGAGTTGCGGTGGCGGAACGAGGAGTATCTCTTTTTTCTAGGGTTTCTGGTATTTATGGGATTTTTCAGCGTTGGAATCACGCCAAACGGAGCTACGAGGGACCCACAAGCCATCTGGCTGCGCTCCCCAGGGGGCGCGGCCGGTTGCGTGGTGGCCTTCTGGTCCACCCCCTCCGGAGGTTCTTTGCTCCAATATTGCTTATTTGGTCCAAAAAATCACCAAAAAGTTTCGGGCGATTTCGAGAACTTTCATTTTCTGCACAAAAACAGCACCACGGTAATTCTGCTGAAAACAGCGTCGGTCCGGGTTAGTTCTAAATAAATCATATAAAGTGCATCAAAACCATATAAAAGTATTGTAAACATAGGTTAATATGGCATGAATACTTCATAAATTATTGATACGTTGGAGACGTATCAGCATCCCCAAGCTTAATTCCTGCTCGTCCTCGAGTAGGTAAATGATAAAAGAAATAATTTATGAAGTGTGAATGCTAGCTTAGTGAATAGTTTTGATCACTGATAATTTCAGTCACTTTTCTAACATCATAACCTGCAACTTTTTCTCATAAAAATCATCATGATAGAGTAGCAATCAATTCACATGTCATGGTTCAAACAATGCATTCTATTGAAACTTAACAATCTATGTTCTTGATCACCCAACAATTTCAATACATCATCAAGTCTAAGTAAGAGCTCCACATACTCAATTATCATATAGTCTTTTATGATTGCTAATACTCAAGGCATATTTTTAGAACGAACAACATCCATCGAACACAGAGAAAGATAGGGGCTTGATGTTTCGCCCACCAACACACTTATCATAAAGATAAGGGATTTCTATTCCTGTGCCCCTGGTTCCTTAGTTGTACTCATTCATCCCCACGCTCTTAATGCTTGCTCACTTTTCCCCACTCTCTTGTCCGAATCCCTCACAAATGGTCACAACGGAGGATGCCGTCGGGCCAATGGTTTGACCGTTAAGTGCTGACGAGTGGGGCCTTGGTTTCGTTGTGCTGTTGGCACGATGCGCGCCGCCACGGTACACAAGCCTGCCATGCATGCCACGTGATCTAGCCTGCATGCGCTGATGCGCGCCGCCACGATACGCCAACTTTACATGCGTCCATCCATTTTTACAGGCACCCGCCACGTCGGGCTGACGGCGTGGCCCCACGCGGACTCGCCGGGAAACCCGACGGTCCGACGGGCGCCTCGACCGTCGGCGCGGTATGAACACCGCGTGGCGCCGCTTCAGATCGCCGTTCGAGGCCATAGCCGGCTATTTAAGCGGCCGATGACCCCCAACCCTATCACATTCTCCTTCTCCCCCCAATGCACCGCCGCCCGAGCCCATCCACCTCCTCTCGCACTTCCCTTGCCGTCAGGATGGTCTGACGCCTCATCACCACCTATGCGCAGCTCACTCCGGAGCGGCGCCTGCAAATCGAGGCGGAGATACAGGCTCGCCGCGCCGCCTGCATCGCTGCGGGTCTCCCTCCGGATTTGCCGGAGATGGAGGAGGAGGAGGAGGAGGAGCAGCCGGCGGCCATGGAGGAGGAGCAGCAGCAGGAGGAGTTCACCGGCGCCCAGTCGAAGGACATGGCAGAGCAGCAGGCCATCCTTGATTCCATCCGGGATGAGGCCAAGGTGGAGGCCAACCGCCGGCTCATCCGACAGAGGCAGGCGGAGGCCGATGCCCTTTTCGACGAGCTGGAGGCAAAGATAGAGGCGGAGGAGGTGGCAGCGGAGCAGCCGCAGACGCCGGAGGGCACGGAGATCGTCGACGTCTCCGACGGAGAGTAGATAGGTTCTTTGTAGTACGTAGGTGCATGATTTTCCATGGATTCACCCTTTTTAATATGAGATGTACGGTTTTGTGGAATGATGCTTTTGAATATAATATAAGCCGTTTTTTACTTGTTGGAGCCCATTTTTTACTTGTTGGTGGCCATACTGCATGAAACAAAACGATGCCACAAACAACATCGTTTGGTTGGCCAATCCACATGATCCGAATTGTATCCCACCCCATGTGGATTATCATCAATAAAGCTTAGCGCTTCCCTAAAAAAATAACGAAACAAAACGATGCAATCAAATAAAAAAAGAAACAGAAAAAATGGTGCAATCAAATCAATAAAGAAAAAGGAAAAACGGTGCAATCAAATTAATAAAGAAAAAAAACGGTGCACTCAAATCATTAAAGAGAAAAAAAACAGAACCAACGCATGCACTGTTTTATAGGCCTCATCTATCTTTGTGGGCCTTCGACAGTCAAGTGCTTGCGAAGGCCCAACCAAGACTTGGTTTTGTTTTGGGCAGACGAGTGGGCGAGCAGAACCAACCTCTCGCGAATCGCCTAACGATCCAACGATGCGGACCCGTCCATGTGATCCAACGGCGCGGAACCAACCTCTCGCGGATCGCCCAATTCCTTCTAGAAGCCCATATCCGAGGGCTGTCGCTTGGCGCTAGGGTATGATCGAACGACTGAAGTTCGTCACTAGGGTTTGAAGAGGTGCTGCGGGGTTTTGAGCCGGTCAGCGGGGTTATCTTAGGTTTGACCCACTTTCAAATGACGTTAACTAATTCAAAAAAAATCAAAAAATAGTAAATCTTCGCGGTTCGTCATTTTATAATACTTAGTTACCATAAAAAATATAACCTTGGTTTAGGGGCATTTTATAATACTTAGTTCGAGAAGAGAGTGATAGTGGGTTTAAGTTTATGATTTTTTTTTAAAAAGAAAACCACCAAATCTTCATTTTAGTGTGAATAAGAAGGATCTGAACTTATTTTTCATTATTGGAATTTTAAATTTTTTTTATAACGATTTACATTAGAAATGGTATGTTTGCCCTAACTTCGGAGCTCATCACCATGCCATATCTCTCATATCAAAGCTTTGTTTATGTGTAATAATTCACATAGGCTAACATGATCATCTAAGATGTGTAATAATTCAAAGGGTTAGTTCAAATTCAAATTAGGATCAACTAACATGTGTAATCACCAAAGCTTTGTTTATGCCCTAATTTAAATATCACATCACAGCACGTTCACGTTCACACATCATATCACCATGCACTAACTTTAATTATACATTAATGCCTTTCTCGCAAAAAAAATTATACATTAATGCCGGCCACAGAGGCCGGCGATACTTCGCAAGTCTGCCAGCCATTTACTAAATACATTAAAACTAAAACATTAAAAACTAAAATGAAAACGAGGAGGCGCGCTGCCCTAGACGTCCTCCTCGTCGTCGCCGTCGGGGCCGGTGAGGTCGACGAGGGTCTCCCTGGCGGTGGCGACGTCGTCTGCTGGTGGCTGCACCACCGCTACCTGGGCTTCGGCACGACGCTCCTCCTCCTCTGCCTCGGCGTCCTTCTCCAGCTCCTCCAGCCGGCTACCTTCGCGACACTCCGCCCGCAGGTGCGTCTGTCGCCACTGCTCCAGGTAGATCTGCTCCTGCTTCGGCGTCGCCATCATCCAGATGGGCGGCGTGCTCACCCACTCCCGCACCAGCCCCTCCCAGACGTACTCCTCGGGCTTGAGTGCGGTCGGCGCCGGCTAGAGCCTAGCGGGGGACGGCGGGGCTAGCGGCGGCATGACGCAGTCACCGGCAGTGGAGAGCGCAATGGCCTCCGCCATCCGCGCCTGGTAAGCCGCCTCCTCCTCCTCCCTGCGCCATTCTTCCTCCTCGCTTTCACGGAGGACAGCTGCCAGCGCTAGCGCCTCCTGGTATGCGGCCTCCACCTCCTGGTCCTCATCGCGCACTATGAGGGGCGGCGGGGTGCCAGCCCGCACGTCGCGAACGCCACGCAGGCGCTGCTCCTCGTGCTGAAACGCAAACCAGACCTCCCAATTGGGAGAGTATGCAGCGTAGGCCGGATTGAGCCGCTGCTCGGGCGTGAGCTGCTGCCACCGGCGCCTCACCTCCTGCGCATGCGCCCACGCCGACCGTGGCACCGCCGGCACTGGGATCCTCTCCGGATCCAAGTGCCAGTAGTGTGGCAGGATCACGTCGGTGTAGGGGAGAGGGATGCTGTGCTCCCAGTGCCACCTCGCCTGATGCACTGGGACGCTAATCCACTGCCGAGGCGGACGAGAAGACGACGACGGGGGTAGCGCGCGCCAAGGGACGGCGGGGGCCTTGCCCTTCTTCTTGCCGGAGCTCGAGCCGGCCCCTGAGAAGATGCCCATGGTGGCTACTGGCTAGGGTTTTGTCGCCGGTGGGCTAGGGTTTGTAGATCCTGCCGGGGGTGGAGGGGGTAGGCGTGGCTCTGGAAGGATGGAAGCTACTGTGCACTGGCCGGTTCCATTTAAAGAAGGACGACGACCCGAACATGGGTGGCTGACAACCGGGCCCGCCGCACGTGCGCATTTACTTTTGGCTGTGGGGGTAGTTGGAAGGCCGCCAAGCGTCCCCCAGGCGGACGAGGAGAAAGCGCGTGCACATCCGTTCGGCATCCGTGTGGCCGGAAATGGGGCGGGACGGACTCGCTCGTCAGGTCCAACGGGCGATGCAGTCCAGCGCGGCCCCACTCGTCAGAGTTAACGGTCAAACCATTGACCCGACGGCATCCTCCGTTGTGACCTTTCGTGAGGGTTTCGGGCTAGGGAGTGGGGAAAAGTGAGCAAAAGTTAAGGACGTGGGGATGAATGAGCACAGCTAAGGAACCAGGGGCACAGATGTAAAAAACCCTAAAGATAATTGTCAACAATAATGAATCATGATCAAATATATTTGAGTGGATATATATGTTTGGGTCTTTCCCCACAACATGGTGCTTGCCAACTAATAGATTGAGGTTGGAATAAGAAGTTGACTCGACATGAAAGTAAGTAACATGAAAGTAAATAGATTGTCCCTTCGCAGAGGGAAGTAGGGATTTGCATATGTGCAAGAGCTCATTGTTTAAAACAGCGATGAATATGCAATTTTGAGTGGTGTGCCTTTCCTGTCAACGTCACAACAGAGTATTCAATATCTTCCATGCTAATCACATTATTGGCAGTTCCCAAACAGAATTTAAATTTTTACTTCCCCTCCACCATTCAAACACATTCCATGGCTGACCGAATCCACGGTTGCCCTCAAAACAATCAACTTTCTAGGGGGAGTTTTGTTTATTTATTTTTGTATTATGCAGGACTAGGAATCCTTTTTACCTGCCTCTCTCGTGCAATGACAAGTGAATAAACACTCACCTTGAGAATAACACGCTTAGCATGGAAGATAATGACCTCCCCATCACTCCATGAGCGGTACGAGCACACAAAACAGATGTTTATTTGAATGTTTAGAGGTGGCACATGCAAATTTACTTGGAATGGCAGTGAAATACCATATATAGGTAGGTATGGTGGAGACTCATGGAAGAAACTTGGCTCAAGGATTTGGATGCACAAGTAGTATCTCTACTTAGTACTAAGTGTTGGCTAGCAAAAGGTTCTAAACAAGCACCACATGTTGGAGGATCCATAACAATATAACCTCTATGCAAATATACCCAAACATAACCATTACATTGTCTTCCTTGTCCAACTTCAACCATTTGATCAAGTTTGAAAATAATTAATGGGTATTCACAATCATAAAAGGTGTCCAAGATAATATATTTGTATGTGAAAGTTCTCTTTCTTATACTAACCATTCATGAATTGCTTGTATGGCCAATTTGATGATTACCAAACTTCAATTGATTTTACTTTATAAACCAGATGTGAAGCTACTACTAAGCATAAAGCACATTGGTAATTTCATATTTATGATATTTCATTCATTCATAATTTACTCTTAGGATATAAGTGAAGCACAAGAGTAAACATCAAACTACTCTCAAAAGATATAAGTGAAGATCAATGAGTAGTCAAACAATAAAGTAGCTATGTGAGGATTCTCTCTCAATAAATATTTTCAATCTAATCATTTTATTTAAACAGCAAGCAAAAGAAAAATAGCACTCCAAGAGTAGCACATATCATGTGGACAAATAAAATTTAGGCTCAACATAGGCTAGCCGATAATTGTTGATGAAGAGAGGTGGGATGCGTAGCATCCCCAAGCTTAGATGCTTGAGACTTATTGAAATATTTACTTAGGGTGCCTTGGGCATCCCCAAGCTTGAGCTTTTGTATCTCGTTCAATCCTCTCATATCCCGGTTTCACCTATTCTCAAAAACTTGAAAATAACTCGTGAGATAGGTTAGTACACATAAAAACAAATCGACACTTCATGTACTACCAAGACAAGTTTCACAATAATTTTCAAACATCATCTACTGTTTACTACCATTTCCACAATTTATATCTACCAATATAGGCTATGGAAACTATAGGATAAGTAGATAACAAAACTATGACAGCAATATGTCCAAACAGAACAGTCTGTTGCAATTTATGAAAACTGTGTACTTATGTACCTCAAAAAATTATGAAAATTTAGGATGTGATAAAGAATTTATATGACAACACTGTGTAAAAATTTCAGAAACTTTCCACCTTCCAGTAAAATATAAAATTGAAACACTACAGTAAAAGTTTCTGTTTTTACACAGCACATATCAAACATGTAACTCAAGCATCCTAAGAGGCAATTCTTGGAAATTTTTATTGAAAAACAAGATTATAAATAACACCTAACAGAAAATAACAAAATATAATGACTATCCAAGCAAAGCACATATTGTGTGACGAATAAAAATTTAGCTCTAAGTAAGATATACCGATAATGTTGAAGACGAAAGAGGGGATGCCTTCCGGGGCATCCCCAAGCTTAGGCGCTTGAGTCTTTGTTGGATATAACCTTCGGGGTGCCTTGGGCATACCCAAGCTTAGGTTCTTTTCACTCCTTATTCTCCTCATATCGGTGTCTCACCCAAAACTTGAAAACTTCAATCACACAAAAATTAGCGGAACTTCGTGAGATAGGTTAGTATAGTAAATATAGATCATTCACTTAGGTACTGTCAAGACAAGATTCATAATTGTTCTCACATAATACCTACTGTATTCTACCATTCCCATAATTTATATCACTAAATATAAGCTATGGAAACACTAAAACAAGCAAACAATGCATGCAAAACAGAATCTGTCAAAAACAGAATAGTCTGTGAAGATCTGTAGTATAACTATATTTCCCTATCTCTAGAAATTCTGAAACATTAGAAAAACGTAACGAATTGGCATATAAATACTGTGTAAAAATTTCAGAATTTTTTGATGCTCCAGTAAAATCAGAGAAATTCTTTACTGGAGGCAAAAGTTTCTGTTTTTGCATAGAATCAAATCAACAAGTATCCATACTATCCCAAAGGCTTTACTTGGTACTTTATTGAAATAAAAGACACAAATCATGATTAATACAATAGCTTAATCATGTTAACACACAAAAACATAAATTAAAAGTGTTGGGTTGTCTCCCAACAAGCGCTTTTCTTTAAAGCCTTTTAGCTAGGCATGATGATTTCAATGATGCTCACGTAGGAATAGTATTTGAAACATGCAAACGAGCATCATGGATCACATGGCAAGCACATTTAAGTCTAACCCACTTTCTATGCATAGGGATTTTGTGAGCAAACAATTTATGGGAGCAAGAATGAACTAGCATAGGAAGGCAAAACAAGCATAACTTTAAAACTTTGAACACATAGAGAGGAAACTTGATATTATTGCAATTCCTACAAGCATATGTTCCTCCCTCATAATAATTTTCAGTAGCATCATGAAGGAATTTCACAATATAACTATCACATAAATCATTCTTTTCATGATCTACAAGCATAGGAAATTTAATACTCTCCACATAAGCATATTTCTTCTCATTCGTAATAGTGGGAGCAAACTCAACAAAATAGCTATCATGAGACACTTGATTGACATAACCACATTCAATATTAAAACCATGATGACAATTTTCATGGTTACTATCACTCTTTATAGCATACATGTCATCATCATAATCATCATAGATAGGAGGCATGCCATCATCATAATAAATTTGCTCATCAAAACTTGGGGGACTAGAAATATCATCTTCATCAAACATAGCATCCCGAGGCTTGTGGCTTTGCATATCATTAGCATCATGGATATTAAGAGAATTCATACTAACAATATTTCTATCATGCTTTTCATTCAAGGAACTATCATGAATCGCTTTATAAATTTCACAATTTTTAGATTCATGATTTTCAAGCAAGACCTCATAAAGATAATCTAGTGAACTCTCACTAGCAATTGTTCCAACATAATTGGGTCTTTTGAAAAGATTAGCAAGTGGGCGAGGATCCATTTATATTTATTTTGTAGTTTTGTTTTATAAAACCAAACTAGTGAAAAACAAGAAACTAAAAGATTAAATTGCAAGATCTAAAGATATACCTTCAAACACTCACCTCCCCGGCAACAGCGCCAGAAAAGAGCTTGATGTCTACTACGCAACTTTATTCTTGTAGACTCGTGTTGGGCCTCCAAGCGCAGAGTTTTGTAGGACAGTAGCAATTTTCCCTCAAGTGGACGACCTAAGGTTTATCAATCCGTGGGAGGTGTAGGATGAAGGTGGTCTCTCTCAAACAACCCTACAATCGAATACAAGAAATCTCTTGTGTCCCCAACTGTAACAGCCCAAGTGCAATCCTTGCCATCTTTGTAATATTTCCATGTGTGAACCTTCAATGTATGCCATCATGTGGGTTGAATAGTAATAAATTACTTCATGTCATTCCTTGTTGCATCATGGCATCATATCATCATCTCATATTTTGCATCATGCTTTGTTGGTGGTGATGTTGTGGGAGTGTATGTGTTGAGGTGTGCTTGTGTGAGGTGGTGTGCTTTGTGGATGCCAAAACAATTTCCTTAAACTATTCCTCCTCTCTCTCTCTTTCATTCAAGTATTTGAGGTGTGATATTTCCCTTGCTCTTTTCAATTCAAATAAATGTTGCAAACCTTCCTCATAATCTGTAGGGTATTTTTAAATTATGCTTAACAATGTTATGCTCTCCATCATTGTATTTCTATTTTGCAAACAACATCCATAGTATTAAATAGGCGGTTTATTTTTTTCTCTAAAAATCCTCAAACAAATTTTATAAAATAATATCTATTTTCAGCATCTCAAAAACTAGTTTTATTTCTCTTTAATTCTTCTCCAAACTTGCTGGGCTTTTAGTTTAGTTTTGTTGTGTTATTTAATAAGGAAAAGGGTTTTCCAGGGGGAGAGAGACTCACTTGGGCCTCTTTCCCCTCCCCGCGGCCCAGAAGCAGCCAGCGCTCGCGCTGCCCAGCCAGCCCGCACGCGTTCGTCTTCAACATGTACGGTCTCCATCCAGAAAGCCACGTTGACTTCCTCCATGATTTGACGGTCGTCTGGCGTCCCCAGCCCTTATATAACACATCCCTGGTGCCCTAGGGTTTCCCCTCGTTCCATTCCTCCCCTAACCTTGCCGCGCCGCCGCTCAGGTAAGTCTCCATGCGCCACGCCGTCGTCACGCCCACCATGCTCCGGCCGAGCAAGAGCTCGTGCTCGGAGTAGCCCCTCCGCTCCGTATTCTTCCTCTCTGGTGGCGTGAATCGAAGACCTGGAGGCCTACAGTCTCCTACATCTATGCACGCGACGCCAACACCCCCCGGAGCTCCCTCACCGTCATCATCCTCTTCTTCCCGTTCGGATCAGAACACCGCTGGATTTCTGTCGATCATTGCGTCACCTCCATCGCCCCTCTGGCCCTAACTTCATGTCCTAGGTATAATAGGTATACCCCTCTCCCACTCTTCCAAATCCCTCGCGCTCTAGTACCATGTACGCGTAGTTATCTTCGTGCCAACTCCGTGTCCTCCGTGCTCTGGCCATAGTTGCAGTGTATGCGTACAATTTTTTGCACTTGTGTTCTTGGTCCCCGCGTGTGCCCGTGCATGCATAGTTGTCTCCCCTGCACCATGGACACCTACTCCTAATCATGCAGGCCCGCCGCTACACCATGGCCACGGCCATCGTTGCATTGCACGCTGGAGACGGCTCGTTGCAGCGTGCACGTGCGCCATGGGGAAGAAAGGTTCAGCGTTTTGGTTCTTAATCTACCCAGCGCACTCCTGTACACAACCTTAGAGCCAGCCGAGTTGGTTAAACCACCTTGTGCACAACCCAGAGGTCCTGGGTTCGATCCCAAGCCCCTCCTCTTGTCTGCTTCTTTGTTATTTTCTTTGTTTTTGGTCAACTTCGGCATATGCCAAATCTGGCATATGACTAGGTTTACTATGTGAGCAGTTTTGCACCTTGTGTGTTTGTGGGTTTTTTCTTAGAAGAACATATGCTTATGATACATGAATTTGGGGTAGAAAAAATCCAACTAATCCATTAGTGACATTGGTTTTATCATTTGAGTAAGTTTGCAAAAAAGTTATTTTGTGATAATGTGCCTTTTTGTCTTTTTCACATGATTTAATTCGTGCATCATATGATAAACTTGTCAACATGAAATATGTTCATTTGTGTATATGCTAGCCCCTGTTATTTTTGCATGCCATGATAGATCATTACATGGGTGGCATTCTTGCTGTCAACATGTCACCAAAATGTTGTTTTCAAGTGCTCAAATTTCTCTAAGTGTTAGAATCTGTTATTTTGTTGCCATGTTGTCTTGATGATTCCCATGATTCGTTTGCTCCTTTGGGTTTGGCACAAATAGATGAATTGATGACCATGTTGTCCTCTAATAGTTTGTGCCAAATGCTTGTAGGTTGAACTATTGCATCCTATTTAAAATTGTTGTCAAACTTGTCATTCCGTTAACATTGTCATGTTTGCCCCTTGTTAAAAAATTCTAAGTCTGTGAGCTGTGCATTCTCAGAATGCCATGTTGGGTGGATGAAAGCCATTGATATATGCATATTCTGAGGTTGCCATAATGTAGTTAATTGTAGTACATGTTGTCCTCTATCACCCTGTCAATTTTCATGCCATGAAATGCCCTCTAGCATATCTAATTGTTGCTGTCAAGATGCCAACATGATAACTCAGAATCTATTAAACTGGAATTTCCACTAAGTCCCTAAAAACTATTTCAACATGCCATCTTGTGAGCTTCATTGCCATTGGTCCATGCTTCCTTTCATGTTGATGTAGATAGATGAGTTGTTGTGCATGCTGTATACTTCATGCCCATGCCTTGGTTGTGATTTAGAACTTTCTGTAGCTCTGGATATGTGTGTGGCAAGATGTCATGTTGATGTTTGTGGACAGATTGTGTGTTGGATTGTTTTGTGACTTGTGGGAGCTATACTCCATTGTTTTGCTTGATATTTAGCTCTATTCTTGCTAGATTTTCATTTCCTATCCAGTGGCATCCTTGGAATACCAAGGAATAGCCCATGGCCTCCCTCTCCTATGTTTTTGTCTCCGTTAACGTTCGTACCTTGCTGTGAGCGTACCGTGAGCTACGTTACTCCGTTTGCAACGTTCTACATATGCATTTGCATCGTTTTTACATGGAGCATTTATATTTGCCATAATAATGCATGTTCAAATAACTAATATTGAGGTTCTGTCCAGAATACTAAAGAACTTAATAATTGCATGAGAAACATAACTAACATAGGGTTGCCATGTTAAATACATCAACTTGGTCATGCATCATCTTGTTTGTGCATTGCACCTTGTTTGTATGTTTATTTGGTGCTGTTTTCTCTTTGGGTAGACGCGAGTGTCGAACCTGCGTACGAGGATCCAGGAGAGTACAACTACGAGGACCCAGCTCTTTGTCCCTCTGAAGACCCAACATGCAAGATGATCATACCCAGATCCTGACACTATTTTTGCTATGCTAGATGTCTCGTTTTACCGTTATGTTTCGTTACCTACCACTTAAGCTATCAACCTCCTAAATTTCCATGAAAGCCTCTAACCCCACCACTACCTAGCAAAACATTGATTGGCTACGTTACCGCTACTCGGCCTTTATCTTATAGCGTTGCTAGTTGCATGTCCAAGCTTTCCATGTGTCAACATGGATATTTGGAGATATCACCTTATTTATTGTTATTTAAATTAATGCACATATATATCTGGCAACGGTGGAAGGCTTGGACTTTTGCCCGCTGTTTTGTTCCGCTTTTGCCGCACTAGTTCCGAGTACCGGTGTTATATTCCATATTTTGCGCTCCTAACATGCTCGGGGTTGTTACGGGGACCCCCTTGACCATTCGTTTTAGATTAAAACTTGTCTGGCAAGACCCAAATTTGGTACTACATTTGCTAAACAACATAATAAAATTGCATAGGGCATAGCTACCCCGTGGATAATTAATCAACAACCCGGGCCAGTGCTCCTCATGAGTGCTGGTCCAAACTAGAGCACCTTGCGGGGCCACCCCGGGGTAAATCGGGAGATGTCTATCAGGCCACCGTACGCTTCGCTTATCCGTCGTGTCCTGAGAACGAGATACGCGGCTCCTATCGGGTTCGTCGAGGCGTCGAGCGGTCTTGCTGGACTTGTTTTACCTTTCTCGAATGTCTTGCGCGAGGAATTGCGATAAGACTTCGGGCTATCTCGAGGTTGCGGTTTTCCAATGGAATTGCCTAGGAAATCACGGGATTCGTAGTTGAGGTTATTCCCACGGCGTGTGGTTAGTTTGTGATGGATGAGTTGGAGCACCCCTGCAGGGTTAAATCTTTCGGAAAGCCGTGCCCGCGGTTACGTGGCAACTTGGAAATTTGTTTAACACTCGGTAATAGTAAACTTGAAGTAAACTCAATAAAATACACCAACCGTGTGCGTAACCGTGACTGTCTCTGCTCGTGAACATGAACCGAGAGAGAACATGGTGGGGTTATGATTGACGTAAGTAGGTGTTCAAGATCACTTAGTGATCATGCTAGTTCACGACCGTCTTACGTAGGCCACCATATTTACATTCATGTTCTCGTAAGTTAGCCACCAAATACATGCTTAGCGCTTGCTGCAGCCTCACCACTTAACCAATTCCTCACCTATTGGCTTACATAGTTTCGGTACCCGGGTTATGAGATTGCTGAGTCCCTGTGGCTCACAGATTACAACAATACATGTACAGGTGTTGACGAGTACATGCCAGATGACTTGTCGCAGCTCTAGTGGGAGTATGATGAAGAATGTAGGCGTATGTATGTTACGTATCCAGATGAGTAGGGAGCTTCGTGGTGGTGTTCCTGGGATAGCAAGACTGTTTTTCATTGCTTCTTTTATCGTTTGATTTCGTCCGTAGCCGGACCTTGTCTTCTGGATGATGTATGAATGATTTGTGTGGACTTGTAAGATAGCTTGTGGTGAGTGTAAGCCAACTCATATACTCATCTCTTCCTACATGTATGCAATGTTTACTGTACTTGCGAAACGACTAGATGCGCTTCTATCCCCGTCGAGGCCCTCGTGTCTTAATAGGGATAGGACCACATCTTGGGCGTTACAAGTTGGTAATCAGAGCCATACCGACCATAGGAGCCCCTTGCTTGATCGAATTTGGCCGAGTCGAGTCTAGTGAAAAAAAAACTATTTTGAGTCTAGTTATATCGAAGAGTAGGATTCTTTTACTCCTCTTCCATACTCTGGTGAGGAATTCGACTTAGGAATTTTAATTCTACTCCTCTTCTCGCTCAAAAAATTTTTAGGATCACGCGAGTATTTTGGAGCCTCTATGATACCGATGTGACGGGAATTCTGTTTTTGGTGCCTTCCGTACGTATGGATTGGACCCGGGGAGTAGAGCTCCAGGGGATTCTTGACACATCGTTATCGTTCAGTTTCCTTAGTACTTAAGAAAGCAGATGTTCGAAATTGCTTCAATACTATTCGTGGTGGGAAGAGTGTGGTGGCACCCAGTACTGGGGAGCGGGATAACATGTACTGCCATCTTTAGTATCGGTTTGATTACGAGGATCTGAGGTAGATGAGTTTCCGAGGTCTTGGGTGTGTGTTGAGGGATGTGATACACTGGAGAGTAGTATTACTGCTAGGAGTTGGGTGATGGATAAAAACTCCGTGTATCCGTGTACCCGATTGCATAACCAAGATTTCGAAAGTTCCTAGGTGGGATTTCCAGTGGTTTCCTAGGATCATCTTCCGACAGATGTATGATGGCTCATACATTTGTTCCGAGCAGCCATAGCTCAATACTTGTTGTGTTATTTCGAGTGGCTTCATGTTCTAATGATGTTATCAAGATCCTGCAGAAAGCGTTCTTACTATTTACAGTTTGAATGCAATTGATGATATTCCGTTGCAAATTCTTTCAAGCCATTGATTCAGCTTATTTCTATCATCTTTGTCAATGGTGTGCTGATAATCTTGTCCATCTTCAGGATGGCGCTAGCAACTCGTGGGAATCAGGGTCGTGATGGAGAGAAGTCTGATCCTCCACCACCCCCACCTCCACATCCAGAAGCTTGGCAAGCTATGATGGCCGCAACCAATGCAAACACTCAGATGTTGCTCAGGTTGCTGCAGGAAAGGGAGCAGGGACAGCAAGGTCATCAAGGGAATTTTCATAATCAGCAGCAGTTCGCCACTTTGAACCAGTTCCTCGCAAATCAACCCAAGTCCTTCACCTGTTGTGATCAGCCTCTCGATGCAGACGATTGGCTCCGTGATATGAACAAGCATTTTGAGTGCAGCAATGTCAGGCCAGATGACTATGTCAAGTTTGCGACTTTCCAGCTCAAGGGTCAGGTAGCAGATTGGTGGCAGCAGTACAAGGATTCCAGGGGTGGCCGTGCAGTCTCTTGGGATGATTTCTGTCGTGACTTCAGAGCTCATCATATCCCGACAAGCTTTGTCGAGGGTATGCGTGAGAAGTTCAGGAACCTGAAGCAGGGGAGTATGTCTGTCTATCAGTACAACTCTGAGTTTCAGAATTTGGCCCGCTATGCTAAGCAAGATGTTCCAGATGAGAAGTCCAAGATTTATCAGTTCAGAGGTGGCCTCAGAGAAGATCTTCAAATTTCTCTCGTCCTTCACGACCCTCTTGTGTTTGATCAGTTCTACAACATGGCTCTAAAGTTTGAGGCAGTTCATCTCAAGCTTGAGAATTCCAGGAAGCGGTTCAGAGACTCCAACCCTTCCTCGTCCAGCTCTCAGGTTGTTCCTAAGCAGCAGAAGTATTGGGTTCCTCCTCCTCCTCCGTTTCGTCCTCCTCAGCAGCAAAAGCAGCACGGTGGTCGTGGACCTTCCCACCCACCCAACCCAGGTTTTCAGCAGAGGCCTCAGGCACCCAAGTCAGCAAATGCTCCTCCTCCAGGCAAGTTCTGTCCGTTCTCAGAGGTTACGTGTCACAAGTGTGGTCAGAAGGGCCATTACTCCAACAAGTGCACCAACTAGCGGCGTCTTCCGCCTCCTCCTCCTATCAGGCCCCAGGCAGTGCTATGGTGAAGCACAATCCCAAGTCCGCAAGAGTGAACATGGTCAATGCAGCTGAAGCAGATGATTCTTCTCAAGTGATAATGGGTAATCTCTTGGTTAATTCTATTCCTGCAAAAGTTTTGTTTGACACTGGTGCATTGCATTGTTTCATGTCAAATCCATTTTTTGTCAAGCATGATTTTCCTTCGGCATCATTGAATAGACCATTGGGTATTATTTCTCCGGGGTCAACTATGAGAACCAATTCGGTGGTTCCGGATGTCTCTATCAAGATGGGCAGTTATTCTTTCCTGGCTTCTCCTTATGTTCTCGGCAATTTGGATATTGATCTTATTCTTGGCATGGATTTTCTGGCAATGAACAAGGCTTATGTTGATTGTCAAGCCAAAGAAGTCAAATTGACTCATTCTTCTGAAGATGTGATCATTTTCGCTGCTCACGATGACACGATTCGTCTATTTTCTCTCAATGAGAAGGGTGAAATTTCTGCCATTTCTCAAATCCCTGTCGTTTCTGAGTATGAAGATGTCTTTCCAGAAGAGTTGCCAGGAATGCCTCCTCATAGGCCAGTTGAGTTTGTGATTGAACTCGAGCCTGGAACTGAAACGGTGTGCAAGCGTCCTTATAAGCTTGGCCCCGAAGAGCTGAAAGAATTGAAGAAACAGCTAGATGAACAAGAGCGTCTGGGTCTGATCAGACCAAGTTCTTCACCTTGGGGTTGTGGTGTTCTGTTTGTCAAGAAGAAGGATGGCACGGACCGACTATGTGTGGATTACCGTCTATTGAATAAGAAGACAATCAGGAACAAGTATCCACTTCCCAACATCAATGAGTTGTTTGAGCAATTGATAGGTGCCAAGGTTTTCTCGAAGTTAGATCTCCGTTTGGGCTATCATCAAATCCGTATTCGTGAAGAAGATATTCCGAAGACTGCTTTCAGGACGAGTTTTGGCTCTTATGAGTACACCGTCATGTCTTTTGGTCTAGCAAATGCGCCTCCGACTTTCTCCAGAATGATGAACTTCATATTCTCTCCTTTCAAGATTGAGTTCGTCTTGGTGTATTTGGATGACATCCTTGATTTCTCGGAGACCGAAGAAGAGCATGCAGAGCATCTCCGACTTGTGCTGGACAAGTTAAGAGAGCATTGGTTTTATGCTAAGTTCTCCAAGTGTGAGTTTTGGCTCAATGAAGTGGTGTACCTTGGGCATGTCATCTCTGCCGAGGGCATTAAAGTACACCCTGAGAAAGTTGAGGCAATTGTGAAGTGGGAGCCTCCTCAGAATGTCAAGCAGCTTCGAAGCTTCCTCGGGCTTGCAAGTTACTGCAGAAGATTCATCGAGAACTTCTCTCAAATTGTTAAGCCTATGTCTAACCTCCTTCAGAAGAGTGTCAAGTATGTGTGGGCTCCTGAGTGTGATGTGGCGTTCAATACACTCAAGGAAAAGCTGACTTCAGCTCCAGTTCTCACTCCTTCAAATGAATCCAAGTCTTTCCAAGTGTTCTGTGATGCTTCCCTCCAAGGTCTTGGTGGTGTTCTCATGCAAGATAAGAAGGTTGTGGCTTATACCTCGCGGCAGCTGAAGCCTAGCGAGAAGAACTACCCTACTCATGATCTTGAGTTGGCGGCGGTTGTTGATGCTCTAATGACTTGGAGACATCTATTGTTGGGAAGACCAGTTGAGGTGTTCACTGACCACAAGAGCCTGAAGTACATTTTCACTCAATCCAATCTCAATCTTCAGCAAACACGTTGGGTGGAAATGATCGAGGAGTACAATCCAAGCATTGAGTATACTCCTGGAAAAGCAAATGTCATTGCAGATGCGCTGAGCAGAAAGGCGTACTGCAACAGTCTCATTCTCAAGACTCTCCAACCCGAGCTTTGTGAAGCATTCCGCAAGCTCAATCTCCAAGTGGTTCCTCAAGGATTTCTTGCCAATCTTCAAGTCTCTCCGACTCTCGAAGATCAGATTCACCAAGCTCAGCTTCTTGATGCTATGGTGAAGAAAGGTATGGCTAAGAGCATTCCAAAGTATAAGTGCTTCCGTGTTGATGACAAAGATACCTTGTTCTTCGAGGACCATCTGGTGGTTCCAAAAGGTGATCTCAGGAAGGTTATCATGGATGAAGCACATAATTCCCTCCTCTCAATTCATCCAGGAAGTTCCAAAATGTATCAGGACCTCAAGCAAACCTTCTGGTGGACTCGTCCGAAACGCGAGATTGCTCAGTTTGTGAATGAGTGTGATGTTTGTCGCAGAGTGAAGGCTGAACATCAACGTCCAGCAGGCCTCCTTCAGCCTTTACCCATACCAGAGTGGAAATTCGATCATGTTGAAATGGATTTCGTCAATGGGTTTCCTAAGTCCAAGAGAGGAAACGATGCCATCTTCGTGGTCATCGACAAGCTCACCAAAGTTGCCCACTTCCTTCCGGTCAAAGAATCTATCTCGACAACTCAGCTAGCAGAGCTGTACACGTCAAGGATAGTTTCTTTGCATGGTGTTCCTAAGCTCATATCCTCAGATCGTGGAAGCATCTTCACTTCCAAGTTTTGGGATTCCTTCCAGACTGCAATGGGGACCAATCTCCGTTTCAGTACAGCTTTCCATCCTCATACTAGTGGTCAAGTTGAGAGAGTTAATCAAATCCTTGAAGATATGCTCAGAGCGTGTGTGATTTCTTTTGGCATGAAGTGGGAAGATTGTCTCCCGTTTGCTAAGTTCTCATACAACAATATCTTCCAAGAAAGTTCCGGCAAAGCTCCTTTCGAGATTCTCTATGGCAGAAAGTGCCACACCCCGCTCAATTGGTCTAAAACCGGTGAGCGTCAAATTCTTGGTAATGACATGATCACTGAAGCAGAAGAAATGTGCCGTGTCATTCGTGAAAATCTCAAAGCAGCTCAATCTCGTCAGAAGAGCTATTATGATAGCAAGCATCGTGACATGACCTTTCAGATCGATGATTTTGTCTATCTCCGAGTGTCTCCCATGAAAGGCACTCAACGCTTTGGCATCAAAGGGAAGCTTGCTCCACGCTTTGTGGGTCCTTTCAAGATTGTGGGCAAGAGGGGTGACCTTGCCTACCAACTCGAGCTTCCTCCCAATTTCTCAAATGTGCATGATGTGTTTCATGTCTCTCAGCTCCGGAAGTGTTTCAAGACTCCCGAGCGCACCGTTGATCTCCAAGACATTGATCTCCAAGCAGACCTATCGTATCATGAGCATCCAGTTGCTATCCTTGAAGAGAGTGAGCGTAAGACTCACAACAAATCAATCAAATTTCTTAAGGTGAAGTGGTCGCATCACTCCGACAAAGAAGCCACTTGGGAACGAGAGGACCTTCTCCATTCCGAATTTCCCGAATTCTTCCGTTCCTATATCTCGGGACAAGATCCTCATGTAGTGGGGGAGAGTTGTAACAGCCCAAGTGCAATCCTTGCCATCTTTGTAATATTTCCATGTGTGAACCTTCAATGTATGCCATCATGTGGGTTGAATAGTAATAAATTGCTTCATGTCATTCCTTGTTGCATCATGGCATCATATCATCATCTCATATTTTGCATCATGCTTTGTTGGTGGTGATGTTGTGGGAGTGTATGTGTTGAGGTGTGCTTGTGTGAGGTGGTGTGCTTTGTAGATGCCAAAACAATTTCCTTAAACTATTCCTCCTTCTCTCTCTCTCTTTCATTCAAGTATTTGAGGTGTGATGTTTCCCTTGCTCTTTTCAATTCAAATAAATGTTGCAAACCTTCCTCATAATCTTTAGGGTATTTTTAAATTATGCTTAACCATGTTATGCTCTCCATCATTGTATTTCTATTTTGCAAACAACATCCATAGTATTAAATAGGCGGTTTATTTTTTCTCTCTAAAAATCCTCAAATCAATTTTATAAAATCAGGTCTATTTTCAGCATCTCAAAAACTATTTTTATTTCTCTTTAATTCTTCTCCAAACTTGCTGGGCTTTTAGTTTTGTTTTGTTGTGTTATTTAATAAGGAAAAGGGTTTTCCAGGGGGAGAGAGACTCACTTGGGCCTCCTTCCCCTCCCCGCGGCCCAGAAGCAGCCAGCGTTCGCGCAGCCCAGCCAGCCCGCACGCGTTCGTCTTCAACCTGTACGGTCTCCATCCAGAAAACCACATCGACTTCCTCCATGATTTGACGGTCGTCCGGCGTCCCTAGCCCTTATATAACACGTCCCCGGTGCCCTAGTGTTTCCCCTTGTTCCATTCATCCCCTAACCTTGCCGCGCCACCGCTCAGGTAAGTCTCCACGCGCCACGCCGTCGTCGCGCCCACCATGCTCCGGCCGAGCAAGAGCTCGTGCTCAGAGTAGCCCCTCCGCTCCATATTCTTCCTCTCTGGTGGCGTGAATCGAAGACCTGGAGGCCTGCAGTCTCTTACATCTACGCACGCGACGCCAACACCCCCCGGAGCTCCCTCACCGTCGTCATCCTCTTCTTCCCATTCGGATCAGAACACCGCCGGATTTCTGTCGACCGTTGCGTAACCTCGATCGCCCCTCTGGCCCTAACTTCATGTCCTAGGTATAATAGGTATACCCCTCTCCCTCTCTTGCAAATCCCTCGCACTCTAGTACCCTGTACGCATAGTTATCTTCGTGTCAAGTCCGTGTCCTCCGTGCTCTGGCCATAGTTGCAGTGTATGCGTACAATTTTTTGCACTTGTGTTCTTGCTCCCCGCGCGTGCCCGTGCATGCATAGTTGTCTCCCCTGCGCCATGGACACCTACTCCTAATCCTGCAGGCCCGCCGCTACACCATGGCCTCAGCCATCGCTACATTGCATGCTGGAGACGGCTCGTTGGAGCATGCACGTGCGCCATGGGGAAGAAAGGTTCAGCGTTTTGGTTCTTAATCTGCCCAGCGCACTCCTGTACACAACCTTAGAGCCAGCCGAGTTGGTTAAACCACCTCGTGCACAACCCAGAGGTCCTGGGTTCGATCCCAAGCCCCTCCTCTTGTCTGCTTCTTTGTTTTTTTCTTTGTTTTTGGTCAACTTCAGCATATGCCAAATCTGGCATATGACTAGGTTTACTATGTGAGCAGTTTTGCACCTTGTGTGTTTGTGGTTTTTTTTCTTAAAAGAACATATGCTTATGATACATGAATTTGGGGTAGAAAAAATCCAAATAATCCATTAGTGACACTGGTTTTATCATTTGAGTAAGTTTGCAAAAAAATTATTTTGTGATAATGTGGCTTTTTGTCTTTCACATGATTTAATTCGTGCATCATATGATAAACTTGTCAACATGAAATATGTTCATTTGTGTATGTGCTAGCCCCTGGTATTTGTGCATGCCATGATAGATAATTACATGGGTGGCATTCTTGCTGTCAACATGTCACCAAAATGTTGTTTTCAAGTGCTCAAATTTCTCTAAGTGTTAGAATCTGTTATTTTGTTGCCATGTTGTCTTGATGATTCCCATGATTCGTTTGCTCCTTTGGGTTTGGCACAAATAGATGAATTGATGACCATGTTGTCCTCTAATAGTTTGTGCCAAATGCTTGTAGGTTGAACTATTGCATCCTATTTAAAATTGCTGTCAAACTTGTCATTCCGTTAACATTGTCATGTTTGCCACTTGTTAAAAATTTCTAAGTCTGTGAGCTGTGCATTCTCAGAATGTCATGTTGGGTGGATGAAAGCCATTGATATATGCATATTCTGAGGTTGCCATAATGTAGTTAATTGTAGTACATGATGTCCTCTATCACCCTGTCAATTTTCATGCCGTGAAATGCCCTCTAGCATATCTAATTGTTGCTGTCAAGATGCCAACATGATAACTCAGAATCTGTTAAACTGGAATTTCCACTAAGTCCCTAAAAACTGTTTCAACATGCCATCTTGTGAGCTTCATTGCCATTGATCCATGATTCCTTTCATGTTGCTGTAGATACATGAGTTGTTGTGCATGCTGTATACTTCATGCCCATGCCTTGGTTGTGATTTAAAACTTTCTGTAGCTCTGGATATGTGTGTGTGGCAAGATGTCATGTTGCTGTTTGTGGACAGATTGTGTGTTGGATTGTTTTGTGACTTGTGGGAGCTATACTCCATTGTTTTGCTTGATCTTTAGCTCTATTCTTGCTAGATTTTCATTTCCTATCCAGTGGCATCCTTGGAATACCAAGGAATAGCCCATGGCCTCCCTCATCTTTGTTTTTGTCTCCGTTAACGTTCGTACCTTACCGTGAGCGTACCGTGAGCTACGTTACTCCGTTTGCAACGTTCTACATATGCATTTGCATCGTTTTTACGTGGAGCATTCATATTTGCCATAATCATGCATGTTCAAATAACTAATATTGAGGTTCTGTCAAGAATACTAAAGAACTTAATAATTGCATGAGAAACATAACTAGCATAGGGTTGCCATGTTAAATACATCAACTTGGTCATGCATCATCTTGTTTGTGCATTGCACCTTGTTTGTATGTTTATTTGGTGCTGTTTTCTCTTTGGGTAGACGCGAGTGTCGAACCTGAGTACGAGGATCCAGGAGAGTACAACTACGAGGACCCAGCTCTTTGTCCCTCTGAAGACCCAACAGGCAAGATGATCATACCCGGATCCCGACACTATTTTTGCTATGCTAGATGTCTCGTTTTACCGTTATGTTTCGTTACCTACCACTTAAGCTGCCAGCCTCCTAAATTGCCATGAAAGCCTCTAACCCCTCCACTACCTAGCAAAACATTGGTTGGCTACGTTACCGCTGCTCAGCCTTTATCTTATAGCGTTGCTAGTTGCAGGTGCAAGCTTTCCATGTGTCAACATGGATATTTGGAGATATCACTTTATTTATTGTTATTTAAATTAATGCACATATATATCTGGCAACGGTGGAAGGCTTGGCCTTTTGCCCGGTGTTTTGTTCCGCTTTTGCCGCACTAGTTCCAAGTACCGGGGTTATATTCCATATTTTGCGCTCCTAACATGCTCGGGGTTGTTATGGGGACCCCCTTGACCATTCGTTTTAGATTAAAACTTGTCTGGCAAGACCCAAATTTGGTACTACATTTGCTAAACAACATAATAAAATTGCATAGGGCATAGCTACCCCGTGGATAATTAATCAACAACCCGGGCCAGTGCTCCTCATGAGTGTTAGTCCAAACTAGAGCACCGTGCGGGGCCACCCCGGGGCAAATCGGGAGATGTCTATCAGGCCACCGTACGCTTCGCTTATCCGTCGTGTCCTGAGAACGAGATACGCGGCTCCTATCGGGTTCGTCGACGCGTCGGGCGGTCTTGCTGGACTTGTTTTACCTTTCTCGAATGTCTTGCGCGAGGAATTCCGATAAGACTTCGGGCTATCTCGAGGTTCCGGTTTTCCAATGGAATTGCCTAGGAAATCACGGGATTCGTGGTCGAGGTTATTCCCACGGCGTGTGGTTAGTTTGTGATGGATGAGTTTGAGCACCCCTGCAGGGTTAAATCTTTCGGAAAGCCGTGCCCGCGGTTACGTGGCAACTTGGAAATTTGTTTAACACCCTGTAATAGTAAACTTGAAGTAAACTCAATAAAATACACCAACCGTGTGCGTAACCGTGACTGTCTCTGCTCGTGAACATGAACCGAGAGAGAACACGGTGGCGTTATGATTGATGTAAGTAGGTGTTCAGGATCACTTAGTGATCATGCTAGTTCACGACCGTCTTACGTAGGCCACCATATTTACATTCATGTTCTCGTAAGTTAGCCACCAAATACATGCTTAGCGCTTGCTGCAGCCTCACCACTTAACCAATTCCTCACCTATTGGCTTATATAGTTTCGGTACCCGGGTTATGAGATTGCTGAGTCCCTGTGGCTCACAGATTACAACAATACATGTACAGGTGTTGACGAGTACGTGCCAGATGACTTGTCGCAGCTCCAGTGGGAGTATGATGAAGAACGTAGGCGTATGTATGTTACGTATCCAGATGAGCAGGGAGCTTCGTGGTGGTGTTCCTGGAATAGCAAGACAATTTTTCATTGCTTCTTTTATCGTTTGATTTCCTCCGTAGGCGGACCCTGTCTTCTGGATGATGTATGAATGATTTGTGTGGACTTGTGAAAGCACAAATGCTCCCTTGGTGGTTTTGATAATTCATGACAACATACATTGTCTCTTGGACTAATACTTTTACCTAGTGTATTTCAAATAAAGTCCACAGAGAGAGTTGGCAAAAGGATTGTGGAGAAACCCCAAGATGCAAGGAAATGGATTGGCAAAGCTTCAAGCAAGAGGACTCTACATTTTACTTTGCGAGAAATCACTTTGAGTCCATAGGAAAGCCAATACTATTAAAAGGGGGTAAGGTACTGTTGGTGAACAAGATTCTCCATGTGCACAAGAGATAGTCACCAAAAACACCCACAAACTCTTCCACAAAAGTCTGTCCAAGCCAAACATCCAAAATCGGTGCAACCAACAATTCCCACTCGGTCCCACCGATTCCCAAACTCAGACAGACTCATGCCAAACCCTAGCCATTCGGTGCAACCGATTCTGCATCGGTGCCACCGAGTTTAGTTGCCAACTTTTTGTTTAGCTATTTTCAGTCTTCGGTACCACCGAGTTTTGCCAGTCGGTCTCACCGAGTTTTTGGACCAACTCCGTGGATAGCCATTCACAAGAATCGGTACCACCGAGAATTGTGAATCGGTCCCACCGAGTTTCTAGACCAACTCTCTGGTTAGCCATGGTCAAGAATCGGTACCACCGAGACGTGAGAATCGACGTCGTTGAGTTGTGCAATCTGACCGTTAGTCACCTTATCGGTACCACCGAGAGTTATATATCGGTCTCACCGAGATTCAAAAGTTACTGCCTTCTGGTCACTTCGGTACCACCGAGATTCACACATCGGTGTCACCGAGTTGGTCACTTTAGGTGTAACGGTTGGATTTTTGGGGATGCCTATATATACCCCTTCACCACCACCCACTCGAAAGAGAAGCACTCAGAACTATTCCATACTTTCCCCATCCTATTTTCTGAGAGAGAGCCACCTACTCATGTGTTGAGATCAAGCTATTCCATTCCTACCATATGAATCTTGATCTCTAGCCTCCCCAAGTTGCTTTCCACCAATCAAATCTCTTTTACCAAGCCAAATCTATGAGAGAGTGATTGTGTGTTGAGGAGTCTATCATCTTGAAGCACAAGAGCAAGGAGTTCATCGACATTGCCGAGCCTATTACCTTTTGGAGGGTGGTGCCTCCTAGATTGGTTAGGTGTCGCTTGGGAGCCTCCTACTTCGTGTTGTGGAGTTGAACCAAGAAGTTTGTACGGGCAAGGAGATCGCCTACTTCGTGAAGATCTACCCATAGTGAGGCTAGTCCTTCGTGGACGGAAGCCGTTATGGAATAGTCAAGGTTGCTACTTCGTGGACCCTTATGGGTGGAGCCCTCCGTGGACTCTCGCGACCATTACCCTTCGTGGGTTGAAGACTCCATAAACGTGGATGTACGATAGCACCACCTATCGGAACCACGAGAAAAATCTTTGTGTCCCTCATGCGTTTGATCTCCCTATCTCAACTCCTTACTTCCATGTGCAATGTCTTTACTTTCCGCTGCCATACTTGTTGACTTGCATGTGTAGGGTGTGTTAGACTTGCTATAATTGCTAAACTCTGCCAACCAATTAACTTGGGAAAAGGTTAGGTTTTTAATTCCTGCTAGTAGTCTATTCACCCCCCCCCCCCTCTAGACATTCTTCTAGTGATCCCTCAATTGGTATCAGAGCATTGGTCTCCATTGCTTCGGTTTCATCACCGTGGAGGAAGATGGATGTGTCTAGTATAGGAAGTTTGAGTTGTAGAGTGCCTATTCTTGATGGGGAGTACTATAGTCAATGGAAACATATGATGCTTGTGCTATTCAATGAATTTCATTTGAGCAAGTATGTTAAGAACCCCTATGTACCTCCCATTGATCCTTTACATCCCACACACGAAGAGGAAGTTGATATGCTATGCAATCTTAGAACTGTAAATCTTATCATTAGAGGATTGCCTAGAATTGTGCTTAATCAAATGAAGCATTTTGAATGTGCTTATACTTTGTGGAATGACTTGGAGAAACGATATCATAGTTATTCATTAAGTAATCTTGATGAAATTCTTCATAAAACTATCGCCGTCCACAAAATGACGCCTAGTGATCCCAAGTTTGATGACTATCTATTTGAGCTTAGAGACCTCATGCGTGCTAAAGGAGATGTCATAACTATCAACAACATCATTGTAGAAGCCATTTGAATTCATAAATTTGAACATTGTCATGATCACAACCTTAATGAATCTCTTGTTCTTTGTGACGAGGATTTCCCACTTGATGATGACAATGTGGAACATGGCTACTATGATGAAGATGAGTTGTTCGACATCGAGCATGAGAAGATCATGAAGAATCTAAGTCCCATGGCAAACTTCAAGGATTACATGTCCGGAGGAAAAGAGTGGATTCTCGATAGTGGATGCACCGATCATATGACCGGAGATAGAGAGATGTTTGAAGAGATCACACCAAACCATGGACCGCGAAGGTATGTAACTTTTGGAGATAACTCTAAGGGTAAGGTACTTGGTCTTGGTAAGGTGGCCATATCCCATGATAGCTCTATTCAAAACGTATTGAATCCCTTGGCTACAATCTTCTTTCCGTATCTAGACTTGCCGACTTTGGTTTTAATGTGCTATTCACGAAAGTAGATTGCCAAGTGTTTCATCAAGATAATCATAACATGGTCTTTACCAGTTTCCGTAGAGGTGATCTATATATTGTCGATTTCACTAAAAGATCCAAACCTCGTACTTGTCTTATTGCAAAATCTTCTAAAGGTTGGCTTTGGCATAGAAGACTAGGACATGTTGGCATGCGTAATCTAGACAAGCTTATCAAAGGTGATCATATACTTGGTGTTAAAGATGTTATCTTTGACAAAGATAGACTTTGTAGTGCTTGTCAAGCTGGAAAACAAGTTGGTGGAAGTCATCCCGTAAAGAATATCATGACTACTAGGAGACCACTCGAGTTACTTCATATGGATCTTTTTGGTCCCGATGCTTACAAGAGCCTCGGTGGAAATTCCTATGGTCTAGTTATAGTTGATGATTTTTCCAGATTTACGTGGGTATTCTTTCTTGATGATAAGTCGCAGGTACAAAAGATCTTCAAGAACTTCGTTCGCAAAGCGCAAAATCAGTTTGAAGTGAAGATCAAGAAGGTTCGGAGCGATAACGGATCGGAGTTCAAGAACACCCATGTAGATACCTTTCTTGACAAAGAAGGTGTTTCACATGAGTTCTCGGCTACGTACACGCCTCAACAAAATGGAGTTGTTGAGAGGAAGAACTGAACTCTTATTGAGATGGCAAGAACGATGCTTGACGAATACAAGACGCCAAGACACTTTTGGGCAGAAGCCGTGGAAACAGCATGCCATGCCACAAACCGACTCTACTTGCACAAGCTTCTCGGTAAAACGACATACGAGCTACTCACGGGTAACAAACCCCAAGTTGGATACTTTCGGGTATTCGGTTCAAAGTGCTACATTCTTGATAAGCATCATCGTACTAAATTTGCTCCTAAATCTCATGAAGGTTTCCTACTCGGTTACGGATCGAACTCTCACACTTACCGTGTCTACAACAACTTCACTCGAAAAGTTGAAGAGATGGTAGATGTGAAGTTTGATGAATCTAATGGTTCGCAAGTCGAACAATTGCCAAATGATGTAGGAGATAAGGTTCCTTCGGAAGCTATCCAAGACTTGTCCATCGGCAAGATTCGTCCCATGGAGGTGAAGGAAAGTACTTCATCAACTCAAGTGGAAGCCCCTACTTCACGTCAAGGTGAACCTCAACATGACGTGGAGGCATCCACAAGCGGTACACGACAAGATGAAGAGGAGGAAGTACATCATGAAGATCCACCACCACCTCAAGGAAACGACACCTTCAACAACAACGAAGATGAAGATGGTGATGATGAAGAAGCTCCACCATCCAACAAGCCTAAGCTACCCCGAGTTCGAGCAAGAGTGACCAAGAACCATCCTCTAAACCAAATCTTTGGTGACATACAAACCGGGAGAATCACTCGCTCTAAAACTCGCTTAGCTAATTTTTGTGAGCATTATTCTTTCATCTCTAGCATTGAACCCTTGAAGGTAGAACAAGCTCTTGAAGACCCGGATTGGGTGAACGCAATGCATGAAGAGCTTCACAACTTCGAGAGGAACGAAGTGTGGACACTCGTGGAGAAGCCCAAGGATGAGCACAACATCATCGGAACCAAATGGGTGTTTCGGAACAAGCAAGATGAAGACGGTCAAGTTGTACGCAACAAGGCGCGTCTTGTAGCCCAAGGATATACGCAAGTCGAAGGTATGGACTACGGTGAGACCTATGCCCCCGTAGCTAGACTTGAAGCTATTCGCATTCTTCTTGCTTATGCTAATCATCATGATATCACGCTTTATCAAATGGACATGAAAAGTGCATTTTTAAATGGTGAGATTGAAGAAGAGGTCTATGTTAAACAACCCCCTGGTTTTGTAAATCCTAAGAAACCTAATCATGTCTACAAGCTTCGTAAAGCTCTTTATG
The DNA here is from genome assembly GCA_039707655.1 of Elymus sibiricus. Taxonomy (NCBI): domain Eukaryota; kingdom Viridiplantae; phylum Streptophyta; class Magnoliopsida; order Poales; family Poaceae; genus Elymus; species Elymus sibiricus. Next base: position 103,378,341 of record CM077673.1, read on the forward strand.
GTCTTAAACAAGCCCCACGTGCTTGGTATAAATGCTTAACGAAGTTTCTCATTGAAAAGGGTTTTCAAATTGGTAAAATTGATGCAACCTTATTCACTAAGAGAGTTAATGGTGAATCATTTGTGTGCCAAATCTATGTGGATGATATTATCTTTGGATCTACTAACCCACAATTTAGTGAAAGATTTGGGAGGTTGATGTCCGAGAAGTATGAGATGTCCATGATGAGTGAGCTGAAATTCTTTCTTGGTTTGCAAATCAAGCAAACGAGAGAAGGAACTTTCATCTCTCAAACCAAGTATACTAAGGACTTGATCAAGAAGTTCAACATGCAAGAGTGTAAAGGTATGAAAACTCCTATGCCTACTAGTGGACATGTTGATCTTACCAAGGAGGACAAACCGGTTGATCAAAAAGTTTATCGTTCTATGATTGGTTCACTGCTATATTTATGTGCCTCCCGTCCCGATATTATGCTTAGTGTTTGCATGTGTGCCAGATATCAAGCAGCACCTAAAGAGTGTCATCTCTTGGCCGTAAAACGTATTGTGAGATATTTGATACAAACACCAAACTTTGGCATTTGGTATCCCAAGGGATCTTCCTTTAACCTTGTTGGCTATTCCGATTCGGACTATGCCGGTGACAAGGTTGATAGAAAATCTACCTCGGGTACATGTCAATTTCTTGGTAGATCTCTTGTGTCTTGGTCCTCCAAGAAACAAAACTCGGTATCTCTATCTACCGCCGAAGCTGAGTATATTGCTACCGGATCGTGTTGTGCACAATTACTATGGATGACACAAATGCTTAAGGATTATGGAATCCATGTGAAAAATGTTCCATTACTTTGTGACAATGAGAGTGCTATTAAAATTGGTCATAATCATGTGCAACATTCTCGAACTAAGCATATTCAAGTTCGACATCATTTCATCTGTGATCATGTTGCCAAAGGAGATATTGATCTTAAGCATGTTCGTACCAACAAACAATTGGCCGATATCTTTACTAATCCACTTGATGAGAAAGTGTTTTGTCACTTGAGGAGTGAATTGAACATCATTGATGCTTCAAACTTGAGCTAAGCTCACTCGGATGCAACCAAGGGGATGAGCTTATTTGACCATTCCATGCCATCATTACCACGAACTTCATATATCTTGGAATTCTATGCTCCCCTGTATTGCATCTAACCTTTTGTAGGTACTTGGAAGAACTTCATTCCACAAGATTGCAAACAACTCCAATCATAAGCAATCTTGTCATGACCAAGAATCCACAACCCCTCTTGATGATGGAAGCAAGAAGACTACTCAAACATATCCTTGACACATATTTGAATATCACATTTGGTATCGTGTCATATCATGTTCTTCCTTGCATGACTAACCTATGTAGGTGATAAGTGAACCAAAACAAGAAGGATTGCTCCCAACTCAAGATGAACCTCATCAACCACGAGCATCCTCAACAAGTTCACCTACAAGCTACGTCATCAACATCACTCGAAGGTATGTACTCATATCCTTGAAAAGGCTTTACTCCAAGTCATGAGCTAAAGCAACTCAAGTGATATGAAAATATTAAAATGCTTAATCGAAAAATGGTAACCCCATTTTGAGCTTAACGATGAGTATGACCTATGATCAAGTATTCTTGCTTGGCTCCTATGTCATTATACTCTAATATAGGTGACCTAGTCACCGCCCATCATCTAGTTAAGTATCTTGTTTGGTTCATTCTTTATTTGCAAGATCTCTTGGAACCACTCAAATCTTCTCTAGTTGATATCTCTTTGTAAAGTCTTTTGCATTTCCTCTGAAGATCCTTTTGATATCTTGTTACAAGTTTTCCAAAATTTGCAAGGTTCTCAAACATTGCCAAGTTTCTGTTTAGCCCTCGGAGCCTCCGACACAAATGACTCGGTTCTACCGATTATGTAGACAGGCTACAAATACACATCTCGGTTCCACCGACTTATTTGCCTCGGAGCCACCGATCTTGCTATCTTCCCTATCCTTTGTTAAACTTAGAAATTCTCCAATTCTTCGATGATCCCTTATTTAAAAAAAGGGGGAGAAATCTCATTCTAGGATCCCTAACTCAAAGGAGGAGAAGTCTTACAAGCTCTCAGATCAGCCAAAAAGGAGAAATTATTTTCCATGATTCCCTCAGTTTTTAATGCTCTCTATAATTTACATTTCCATGATCCCTACATTCTATGACCCTTGTTCTCAAGGATCTCTTCCTACTCCATGATCCCTGTGTCTAACCCTGTGTATGGACCTTTTTGGAAATTAATGCCAAAGGGGGAGAAATACCAAAGCTTCAAAGCTAAAGGGGGAGATACATGCTTCAATGCAAAGGGGGAGATATAATCAAGGGGGAGAATATCATAGCTTATACTTATAGAAACAAGGGGAGACTACCAAAGTAGGGGGAGAAAATTTTGATTGGGAGAAAAATATGTTTATCTCATTTGACTACTCATGTTAGACTTTTCTCACCCTATCCAATCCCAATATCTACATACTAAGATTCAAGGGGAGAGGATGATTTACTATTTTCATATCTAAGGGGAGAAAGTTCTAAATGATTTTGGAGACATATCAATCTTAAGGAATACTATCTTCTATATGTTCTCCATATCTTGGTACTATTGAGCTCTATTGCTTTAGATTGGTAGAATACTCTTGTGTTTCCTAACATTGTTTTCTCAAGTGTATCTCTACTACAAGAATGCTCAAGAACTCAAGGTAAGTATATGCATCATATCTTTGATCAAGATGATCTCTTGCTTCTTGCACATATTATTTGCAAGGGTGAAGTCTTGAACAAGGATACATCTCATTCATATATATATTTGATGCATATAGTCAAGATACACATGAGTCATTATATCCCTTCTACTATATGTGTGTCCATGCATTCCAAAGCAACCATCCTTTAAAGGGATTGCATACATTTAGGGGGAGCAAATCTAAGTCATGTGTCTCTCAAAGTCTTCATTATAGCCATGCATATCTTTATTTGAAGCTTTGATTGTATGTTGTCATCAATTACCAAAAAGGGGGAGATTGAAAGCACAAATGCTCCCTTGGTGGTTTTGATAATTCATGACAACATACATTGTCTCTTGGACTAATACTTTTACCTAGTGTATTTCAGATAAAGTCCACAGAGAGGGTTGGCAAAAGGATTGTGGAGAAACCCCAAGATGCAAGGAAATGAATTGGCAAACCTTCAAGCAAGAGGACTCTACATTTTACTTTGTGAGAAATCACTTTGAGTCCATAGCAAAGCCAATACTATTAAAAGGGGGTAAGGTACTGTTGGTGAACAAGATGCTCCACGTGCACAAGAGATAGTCACCAAAAACACCCACAAACTCTTCCCCAAAAGTCTGTCCAAGCGAAACATCCAAAATCGGTGCAACCAACAATTCCCACTCGGTCCCACCGATTCCCAAACTCAGACAGACTCATGACAAACCCTAGCCATTCGGTGCAACCGACTCTGCATCGGTGCCACCGAGTTCAGTTGCCAACTTTATGTTCAGCTATTTTCAGTCTTCGGTACCACCGAGTTTTGCCAGTCGGTCTCACCGAGTTTTTGGACCAACTCCCTGGATAGCCATTCACAAGAATCGGTACCACCGAGAATTGTGAATCGGTCCCACCGAGTTTCTGGACCAACTCTCTGGTTAGCCATGGTCAAGAATCGGTACCACCGAGACGTGAGAATCGACGTCGCTGAGTTGTGCAATCTGACCGTTGGTCACCTTATCGGTACCACCGAGAGTTATATATCGGTCTCACCGAGATTCGAAAGTTACTACCTTTTGGTCACTTCGGTACCACCGAGATTCACACATCGGTGTCACCGAGTTGGTCACTTTAGGTGTAACGGTTGGATTTTTGGGGATGCCTATATATACCCCTTCACCACCACCCACTCGAAAGAGAAGCACTCAGAACTATTCCATACTTGCCCCATCCTATTTTCTGAGAGAGAGCCACCTACTCATGTGTTGAGATCAAGCTATTCCATTTCTACCATATGAATCTTGATCTCTAGCCTCCCCAAGTTGCTTTCCACCAATCAAATCTCTTCTACCAAGCCAAATCTGTGAGAGAGTGATTGTGTGTTGAGGAGTCTATCATCTTGAAGCACAAGAGCAAGGAGTTCATCGACATTGCCGAGCCTATTACCTTTTGGAGGGTGGTGCCTCCTAGATTGGTTAGGTGTCGCTTGGGAGCCTCCTACTTCGTGTTGTGGAGTTGAACCAAGAAGTTTGTACGGGCAAGGAGATCGCCTACTTCGTGAAGATCTACCCATAGTGAGGCTAGTCCTTCGTGGACGGAAGCCGTTATGGAATAGTCAAGGTTGCTACTTCGTGGACCCTTATGGGTGGAGCCCTCCGTGGACTCTCGCGACCATTACCCTTCGTGGGTTGAAGACTCCATAAACGTGGATGTACGATAGCACCACCTATCGGAACCACGGGAAAAATCTTCGTGTCCCTCATGCGTTTGATCTCCCTATCTCAACTCCTTACTTCCATGTGCAATGTATTTACTTTCCGCTGCCATACTTGTTGACTTGCATGTGTAGGGTGTGTTAGACTTGCTATAATTGCTAAAATCTGCCAACCAATTAACTTGGGAAAAGTTAGGTTTTTAATTCCTGCTAGTAGTCTATTCACCCCCCCCCCCCTCTAGACATTCTTCTAGTGATCCCTCAACTTGTAAGATAGCTTGTGGCGAGTGTAAGCCAACTCATATACTCATCTGTTCCTACATGTATGCAATGTTTACTGTACTTGCGAAACGACTAGATGCGCTTCTATCCCCGTCGAGGCCCTCGTGTCTTAATAGGGATAGGACCGCATCTTGGGCGTTACACCAACACACCCAATACAATGGCAAATTGTATAGGTGCACTAGTTCGGAGAAGAGATGGTGATACAAGTGCAATATGGATGATAGATATAGGTTTTTGTAATCTGAAAATATAAAAACAGCAAGGTAGCAAGTGTAAAACAGCGAGCAAAACGGTGTATAAATGCTTGGAAATAAGGCCTTGGGTTCATACTTTCGCTAGTGCAATCTCCCAACAATGCTAACATAGTTGAATCATATGATCATCCCTCAACGTGCAACAAAGAATCACTCCAAAGTTCCTATCTAGAGGAGAACAATAAGATGAAATTGGTGTAGGTAGTAGAACCACCTCAGAGTTATTCTTTCCGATCAATCTATTGGGCTATTCCTATAAGTGTCACAAACAGCCCTAGAGTTCCTACTAGAATAACACCAATGATACATATCAATCAACCCTAATGTCACCTAGATACTCCAATGTCACCTCAAGTATCCGTGGGTAAATTATGCGACATGCATCAAACAATTTCAGATCTATCATATTCAATCCAACACAAAGAACTTCAAGGAGCACCCCAAGATTTCTATCGGAGAACGTGGTATGAAAACATGCAATCAACCCCTATGCATAGATCCCCTAGGTCACCGGAATCCGCAAGTTGATGCCTCAACATATATCAAGTGAATCAATAGAATACCCCAATGTCACCACGGGTATCCCACACAAGACGTACATCAAGTGTTCTCAAACCATAATATTCAATCCAACATAACGAGATCTCAAAGGTAAAGATTCAATTCATCACAACAAGGTAGCCTGGGAATAACATCATTTGATCCGACTATATTAACAAAGCCCGTGATACATCAAGATCGCGCCATCTCAAGAACACGAGAGAGAGAGAGAGAGAGATTGAACACATAGCTACTTGTACAAACCGTCAGCCCGAGGGTGGACTACTCCCTCCTCGTCATGGCATCCGCCGGGATGATGAAGATGGCTACCAGAGATGATCTACCCTCTCCGGCAGGGTACTGGAACGCCTCCAGAATAGTTTTTCGTCGATACAGAGAGTTGCAGCGGCGGAACGAGGAGTCTCTTTTTTCTGGGGTTTGTGGTATTTATGAGATTTTTCAGCGTTGGAATCACGCCAAACGGAGCTACGAGGGCCCCACAAGCCATCTGTCAGCGTCCCCCTTGGGGCGCGGCCGGTTGCGTGGTGGCCTTTCTGGTCCACCCCCTCCGGAGGTTCTTCACTCCAATATTTCTTATTTGGTCCAGAAAAAATCACCAAGATGTTTTGGGCGATTCCGAGAACTTTCATTTTCTGCACGAAAACAACACCATGGTAATTCTGCTAAAAACAACGTCACTCCGGGTTAGTTCTAAATAAATCATATAAAGTGCTTCAAAAACATATAAAAATATTGTAAACATAGGTGAATATGGCATGAATACTTCATAAATTATTGATACGTTGGAGATGTATCAGTTGTCAATTCAACCACACCTGGGATATCTCTCTGCAGTAAAGATTTAGTAGCACGACAAATAATAGTAGTAACAGTAATAGTGACAACAACAATTTTGTAGCAGTTGTGACAGTAGCAGCAGCAGTAGTAACTTAGCAAGATTTTGTATATGTAAAGCGTAGGCACGTGGACCAGTGATGGATAATTATTTAGATGACATCAATCATGTAACAGTTACACACTAGAGCGACACAGAACTAGCTCCAATTCATCAATGTAATGTAAGCATGTATTCCGTATATAGTCATACGTGCTTGCGATAAGAAATTGTATAACATATTTTGTCCTACCCTCCCGTGGCTGCGGGGTCCTAATGGAAACTAAGGGATATTACGGCCTCCTTTTAATAGAGAACCGGAACAAATCATTAACACATGGTGAATACATGAACTCCTCAAACTACGGCAATCACCAAAAAGAATCCCAATTATTGTCACCCTGGGGTATGCGGGGTCATGACACGTAATAGGTGCATACAACTTGCAAGATAGGATCCAAATCACTCTTATATTCTTGAAAACATAATAGGTTCCATTCTGAAATCATGGCACTAGGGCCCTAGTGACAAGCATTAAGCATTGCAAAGTCATAGCACCATCAATCTCAAAACATAGTGGATACTAGGGATCAAGCCCTATCAAATTAACTCGATTAAATGATCAATCTCATCCAATCCCATTACCGTCCAACAAGCCTACAAAGTAGTTACTCAGTCCCAGTGGTGAGCATCATGACGGTGTTGATGAAGAAGGGTTGGTGATGACGACGACAACGAAACCCCCTCTCCGGAGCCCCAAACAGACTCCAGATCAGCCCTCCCGAAGAAGAACAGGAGTTGGCGGCAGCTCCGTCTCGTAAAACGCGATGAAATCTTCTCTCCAATTTTTTCTCTGAAGATATGAATTCATAGGACTGGAATTAGGGTCGGGGGAGCCACGTGGGCCCCACAAGCTAAAAGGGGAGCCTAGGGGGGGTGGGCACGCCCTGTTGGCTTGTGGCCCACAGGCTGCCCCCCTCCTGCAGGTCTTCACTCCATAATTCTTCACATATTCCAGAAATAATTCAGAAAAAGTTTCGTCCTATTCTGAGAATTTTTATTTCTACACAAAAATAACAACACGGTAGTTCTACTGAAAACAACGTCAATACGGGTTACTTTCATTCAAATCATGTAAATTAGAGTCCAAAACCAGAGCAACATTGTTTGGAAAAGTAGGTACGTTTGAGATGTATCAACTCCCCCAAGCTTAACTCATTGCTTGTCCCCAAGCAATTCAGTTGATAAACTGAAAGTGATAAAGAAAACTTTTACAAACTCTTTTGTTCGTGTTGTTATACATATGCTTAGTGATACGTCTCCAACGTATCTATAATTTTTTATTGTTCCATGCTATTATATTATCTGTTTTGGATGTTTTATATGCATTAATATGCTATTTTATATTATTTTTGGGACTAACCTATTAATATAGAGCCTAGTGCCAGTTTCTGTTTTTTCCTTGTTTTTGAGTATTGCAGATAAGGAATATTAAACGGAGTCCAAATGGAATAAAATCTTCAGAATGATTTTTCTTGGACCAGAAGAAACCCAGCAAACTTGGAGATGAAGGCAGGAGAGCCGCCGTGTGGCGACAAGCCACAGGGGCGCGCCCTAGGGGGAGGCGCCCCCCTGGCTTGTGGCCCCACGGCAGCCCTCCTAACCCTATTCTTCGGCCTATAAATTCCCAAATATTCCCTGGATACTAAAGAGAGCCACGAAAATACTTTTCCGCCGCCGGAAGCCTCTGTTCCCGTGAGATCCAATCTTGGAGCCTTTTCCGGTAATCTGCCGGAGGGGGATTCAATCACGGAGGGCATCTACATCAACTCCATTGCCCCTCCGATGATGCGTGAGTAGTTTACCACAGACCTTCGGGTCCATAGCTAGTAGCTAGATGGCTTCTTCTCTCTCTTTGTTCTTCAATACCATGTTCTTCATGATCTTCATGGAGATCTATCCGATGTAATTCTCTTTTGCGGTGTGTTTGTCGAGATCCGATGAATTGTGGGTTTATGATCAGCTTATCTATGAATATTATTTGAATCTTCTCTGAATTCTTATATGCATGATTTCATATCTTTGCAAGTCTCTTCGAGTTATTGGTTTGGTTTGGCCAACTAGATTGGTAATTCTTGCAATGGGAGAAGTGCTTAGTTTTGGGTTCAATCTTGCGGTGTCCTCGACAAAGTAGGGGTAGCGAGGCACGTATTTGTATTGTTGCCATCAAGGATAAAAAGATGGGGTTTTCATCATATTGCTTGAGTTTATCCCTCTACATCATGTCATCTTACCTAATGCGTTACTCTGTTCTTCATGAACTTAATACTCTAGATGCAGGCAGGAGTCGGTCGATGTGTGGAGTAATAGTAGTAGATGCAGAATCGTTTTGGTCTACTTGACACGGACGTGATGCCTATATGCATAATCATTGCCTTGGATATCTTCATAATTATTCGCTTTTCTATCAATTGCTCGACAGTAATTTGTTCACCCACCGTATTATTTTCCTTCATGAGAGAAGCCTCTAGTGAAACCTATGGTCCCCGGGTCTATTTTCCATATTATACTTTCAGATCTAAAACCAAAAATACCAAAAATATCTCGCTGCATTATTTTTACTTTTGTTTTACTTTACGTTCTAGCAATCTATCATACCTATCTCTATCAGATCTCATCCTTGCAAATAACCGTGAAGGGATTGACAACCCCTTTATAGCGTTGGGTGCAAGTGTTTGATTATTTGTGTAGGTACATCTATTGGGGACTTGCTTGTATCTCCTACTGGATTGATACCTTGGTTCTCAACAACTGAGGGAAATACTTATCTACTTTGCTGCATCACCCTTTCCTCTTCAAGGGAAAACTAACGCATGCTCAAGAAGTAGCAAGAAGGATTTCTGGCGCCGTTGCCGGGGAGATCTACATCAAGCCTACCAAGTACCCATCACAAACTCATCTCTTGCATTTACTTTATTTGCCATTTGCCTCTCGTTTTCCTCTCCCCCACTTCTAAAACGATTTTCAGAAAAACCAAAAAGATTTGCCTTTTTATTCGCCCTTCTTCCGTTCGTCTTTTTGTTTGCTTTTCGTTTGCTTGTGTGCTAGATTGCTTGCTTTGTCACGATGAGTCAAGAGAATACTAAGTTGTGTGACTTCTCCAATACTAATAATAATGATTTTATTAGTACTCCGATTGCTCCCGCCACTAGTGCGGAATCTTATGAAATTAATGCTGCTTTGCTTAATCTTGTTATGAAAGAACAATTTTCCGGCCTTCCTAGTGAAGATGTCGCATCCCATCTAAATACTTTTGTTGAGTTGTGTGATATGCAAAAGAAGAAAGATGTGGATAATGATATTGTTAAATTGAAGCTATTTCCGTTCTCACTACGAGATCATGCTAAAACTTGGTTTTCATCTTTGCCTAAAAATAGTATTGATTCATGGAATAAGTGTAAAGATGCTTTTATTTCCAAGTACTTTCCGCCCGCTAAGATCATCTCCCTTAGGAACGATATAATGAATTTTAAGCAACTTGATCATGAGCATGTTGCGCAATCATGGGAGAGGATGAAACTAATGATTAGAACTTGCCCCGCGCATGGTTTGAGTTTATGGATGATTATATATTTTTTTATGCGGGATTGAATTTTGCTTCTAGAAATCTTTTAGATTCCGCCGCGGGTGGTACTTTTATGGAAATCACATTAGGAGAAGCTACTAAACTCCTAGATAATATTATGGCAAATTACTCTCAATGGCATACCGAAAGATCTCCTACTAGTAAAAAAAGTGCATGCTATTGAAGAAATAAATACTTTGAGTGAAAAGATGGATGAATTGATGAAATTGTTTGCTAGTAAGAGTGCTCCTATTGATCCTAATGATATGCCTTTGTCTTCTTTGATTGGAAATAATAATGAATCTATGGATGTGAATTTTGTTGGTAGGAACAATTTTGGTAATAACGCGTATAGAGGTAATTTCAATCCTAGGCCGTTTCCTAGTAATTCCTCTAATAATTATGGTAATTCCTACAGCAATTCTTATGGAAATTATAATAAGATGCCCTCTGATCTTGAGAATAATATTAAAGAATTTATTAGCTCGCAAAAAGGTTTCAATGCTATGATTGAAGAAAAATTGCTCAAGATTGATAATTTGGCTAGGAACGTTGATAGAATTTCTCTTGAGATTGATTCTTTGAAAATTAGATCTATTCCACCCAAGCATGATACTAATGAGTCTTTAAAAGCTATGAGAATTTCTATTGATGAGTGTAAGGAAAGAACCGCTAGAATACGTGCTAAGCGTGAATGGCTTGAAAAAGTGTGTTCTCGTGATAATAATGATGAAGATGTTAAAGTGATTGATGTGACTCCTATTGAATCTTTGTTTTCTAATGTAAATCTTGATAAAGATGGGACTGGAGATGAGTCAACTTTAGTTAAAAGGCGTCCCAATGATTCGGAGTTTATAGATCTTAATGCTAAGATTGGTAAAAGTGGGATTGAAGAGGTCGAAACTTTAAATAGCAATGAACCCACTCTTTTGGATTTCAAGGACTTTAATTATGATAGTTGTTCTTTGATTCATTGTGTTTCCTTGTTGCAATCCATGTTGAATTCTCCTCATGCTTATAATCAAAATAAAGCTTTTACTAAACATATCGTGGATGCTTTGATGAAATCTTTTGAAGAAAAACTTCAGTTGGAAGTTTCTATACCTAGAAATCTTTATGATGAGTTGGAACCTACTATTAAGATTAAAATTAAAGATTATGAGTGCCATGCTTTGTGTGATTTGGGTGCTAGCGTTTCCACGATTCCAAAAACTTTATGTGATGTGCTAGGTTTCCGTGAATTTGACGATTGTTCTTTAAATTTGCATCTTGCGGATTCCACCATTAAGAAACCTATGGGAAGGATTAATGATGTTCTTATTGTTGCAAATAGGAATTATGTGCCCGTAGATTTCATTGTTCTTGATATAGATTGCAATCCTACATGTCCTATAATTCTTGGTAGACCTTTCCTTAGAACGATTGGTGCAATTATTGATATGAAGGAAGGAAATATTAGATTCCAATTTCCATTAAGGAAAGGTATGGAGCACTTTCCTATAAAGAAAATAAAATTGCCTAATGAATCTATTATGAGAGCTACTTATGGATTGTATACCAAAGATGACAATACCTAGATCTATTGCGTTATGCCTAGCTAGGGGCGTTAAACAATAGCGCTTGTTGCGAGGCAACCAAATTTTATTTTTATGCTTTTGTTTTTGCTTCTGTTTTTGAGTGTTTTACACATTATTACCTCTGTAGTAATTGTGTTTTCTTGTTTAAATTAGTGTTTGAGCCAAGTAAGACCTTTGGGATGGTCTACGGTGTTTGTGATTTGATTTTGCTGAAAAACAGAAACTTTTCCTCTCAGTCCAGGAGTTTTGTAAATTCACTGGAACGTGATTTTGATCTGAATTTTTTACAAAAGATTGATATAAAAATTACCCTGATTGTCCTAATTTTTTAGAATTTTTGGAGTTACAGAAGTATTCTAAGTCTATAGATTGCTACAGACTGTTCTGTTTTAGACAGATTCTGTTTTCTTTGTGTTGATTGCTTATTTTGATATATCTATGGGTTGTATCGGGGGGTATGAACCATGGAGAAGTTATAATACAGTAGATATTACACCAATATAAATAAAGAATGAGTTCACAACAGTACCTAAACTGGTGATTTATTTTTCTTATACTAACGGATCTCATGAGTTTTCTGTTGAGTTTTGTGTTGTGAAGTTTTCATGTTTTGGGTAAAGATTTGATGGACTATGGAATAAGGAGTGGCAAGAGCCTAAGCTTGGGGATTCCCAAGGCACCCCAAGCCATATTCAAGGATACCAAAAAGCCTAAGCTTGGGGATGCCCCGGAAGGCATCCCCTCTTTCGTCTTCAATCCATCGGTAAATTTACTTGAGGCTATATTTTTATTCACCACATGATATGTGTTTTGCTTGGAGCGTCTTGTATGATATGAGTCTTTGATTTTTAGTTTGCCACAATCATCCTTGATGCACACATCTTTTTGAGAGAGACACGCTGAATCGTGAATTTATTAGAATACTCTATGTGCTTCACTTATATCTTTTGAGCTAGGCAATGTTGCTCTAGTACTTCACTTATATCTTTTTAGAGAACGGTGGTGTTTTATTTTGTAGAAATTATTGAACTCTCGTACCTCACTTATATTATTTTGAGAATCTTTAAAACAGCATGGTAATTGGTTTAGGTTATGAATTTAGTCCTAATATAATGGGCATCCAAGAGGGATATAATAAAAACTTTCATATTAAGTGCAGTGAATACTATGAGAAGTTTGATTCCTTGCATATAGTTTTGAGATATGAAGATGGTAATATGAGAGTCATGCTAGTGAGTAATTGTGAATTGGAAGAAGTACTTGTTTTAAAGTTTGTGATTCCTGTAGCATGCACGTATGGTGAACCGTTATGTAACGAAGTCGGAGCATGATTTGTTTAATGATTGTCAACCTTTGTGTGAGGGTCAGGAGCGCGCGATGGTTAACTCCTACCAACCTCTCCCCTAGGAGCATGCGTCTAATGCTTTGTTTCGATAACTAATAGACTTTTGCAATAAGTATGTGAGTTCTTTATGACTAATGTTGAGTCCATGGATTATTCGCACTCTCACCCTTCCACCTTTGCTAGCCTCTCTAGTACCGCGCAACTTTCGCCGGTGCATCAAACCCACCTTCCTCAAAACAGCCACCATATACTTTCCTCAAAACAGCCACCATACCTACCTATTATGGCATTTCCATAGCCATTCCGAGATATATTGCCATGCAACTTCCACCTTTCCGTTTTTCATGACACGCACCATCACTTTCATATTGCATATAGAGTCATATTTTGTTCTAGGTATCGAGTTGTAATTTTTGAGTTGTAAGTAAATAAAAGTGTGATGATTTTCATTATTAGAGCATTTGTCCCGTGAGATAAAAGGATGATGGAAACTATGAATCCCTCACAAGTTGGGATGAGTCTCCGGACTTTACAAATAATAAAAGAGGACAGCGAAGCCCAAATAAAAAAGAGCCCAAAGAAGCCCACCAAAATTTAAAAAAAGAGAGAAAAAAATGAGAGAAAGAGAGAAGGGACAATGCTACTATCTTTTTCCACACTTGTGCTTCAAAGTAGCACCATGATCTTCATGATAGAGAGTCTCCTATTTTGTCACTTCCAAATAACTAGTGGAATTTTTCATCTTTTGCACAACCACTTAGTTTTCTTTTTGAGCTTTCATACACTTATAGCTCTAGTGCATTTGTTGCATGGCAATCCCTACTCACTCACATCGATATCTATTGATGGGCATCTCCATAGCCCGTTGATACGCCTAGTTGATGTGAGACTATCTTCTCCTTTTTCCTTGCAACCGCCACCATATTCTATTCCACCTATAGTGCTATATCCATGGCTCACGCTCATGTATTGCGTGAGAGTTGAAAAGGTTTGAGAACATAAAAAGTGTGAAACAATTGCTTGACTTGTCATCGGGGTTGTGCATGATTTAGATACTTTGTGTGGGGAAGATGGAGCATAGCCAGACCATAATATTTTGTAGGGATAACTTTCTAAGGCCATGTTATTTGAAAAGGACGCAATTGCCTTGTTAGTATGCTTGAAGTATTACTGTTTTTATGTCAATATTAGACTTTTGTTTTGAATCTTACGGATCTGAATATTCATGCCACAATAAAGAATATTACATGGATAAATATGTTAGGTAGCATTCCACATCAAAAATTCTGTTTTTATCATTTACCTACTCGAGGACGAGCAGGAATTAAGCTTGGGGATGCTTGATACGTCTCCAACGTATCTATAATTTTTGATTGTTCCATGCTATTATATTATCTGTTTTGGATGTTTTATATGCATTAATATGCTATTTTATATTATTTTTGGGACTAACCTATTAATCTAGAGCCTAGTGCCAGTTTCTGTTTTTTTCCTTGTTTTTGAGTATTGCAGATAAGGAATATTAAACGGAGTCCAAACAGAATAAAATCTTCGGAATGATTTTTCTTGGACCAGAAGAAACCCAACAAACTTGGAGATGAAGGCAGGAGAGCCGCCGTGTGGCGACAAGCCACAGGGGCGCGCCCTAGGGGGGGGGCGCCCCCCTGGCTTGTGGCCCCACGGCAGCCCTCCTAACCTTATTCTTCGGCCTATAAATTCCCAAATATTCCCTGGATACTAAAGAGAGCCACGAAAATACTTTTCCGCCGCCGGAAGCCTCTGTTCCCGTGAAATCCAATCTTGGAGCCTTTTTCGGTAATCTGCCGGAGGGGGATTCGATCACGGAGGGCATCTACATCAACTCCATTGCCCCTCCGATGATGCGTGAGTAGTTTACCACAGACCTTCGGGTCCATAGCTAGTAGCTAGATGGCTTCTTCTCTCTCTTTGTTCTTCAATACCATGTTCTTCATGATCTTCATGGAGATCTATCCGATGTAATTCTCTTTTGCGGTGTGTTTGTCGAGATCCGATGAATTGTGGGTTTATGATCAGCTTATCTATGAATATTATTTGAATCTTCTCTGAATTATTATATGCATGATTTCATATCTTTGCAAGTCTCTTCGAGTTATTGGTTTGGTTTGGCCAACTAGATTGGTAATTCTTGCAATGGGAGAAGTGCTTAGTTTTGGGTTCAATCTTGCGGTGTCCTCACCCAGTGACAAAGTAGGGGTAGCGAGGCACGTATTTGTATTGTTGCCATCAAGGATAAAAAGATGGGGTTTTCATCATATTGCTTGAGTTTATCCCTCTACATCATGTCATCTTACCTAATGCGTTACTCTGTTCTTCATGAACTTAATACTCTAGATGCAGGCAGGAGTCGGTCGATGTGTGGAGTAATAGTAGTAGATGCAGAATCGTTTTGGTCTACTTGACACGGACGTGATGCCTATATGCATAATCATTGCCTTGGATATCTTCATAATTATTCGCTTTTTTATCAATTGCTCGACAGTAATTTGTTCACCCACCGTATTATTTTCCTTCATGAGAGAAGCCTCTAGTGAAACCTATGGCCCCCGGGTCTATTTTCCATATTATACTTTCAGATCTAAAACCAAAAATACCAAAAATATCTCACTGCATTAATTTTACTTTTTTTTTACTTTACGTTCTAGCAATCTATCATACCTATCTCTATCAGATCTCATCCTTGCAAATAACCGTGAAGGGATTGATAACCCCTTTATAGCGTTGGGTGCTAGTGTTTGATTATTTGTGTAGGCACATCTATTGGGGACTTGCTTGTATCTCCTACTGGATTGATACCTTGGTTCTCAACAACTGAGGGAAATACTTATCTACTTTGCTGCATCACCCTTTCCTCTTCAAGGGAAAACCAACGCATGCTCAAGAAGTAGCACTTAGCTAGTGTTTAGGTTTTCAGCATAAATCATAAATAACCATATCCATGATAACAATTAAACATCATATTTACTCATGGCAATACATAACCAACTAGCGAGCAATAATAAGATAAGTCACATGCCCACAATTTGTCAAAACAATCATGATATAATATGATGACATGGTATTTCGCTAGCCCTTTCTGAGACTGCAAAACATAAATGCAGAGCACCTCTAAGGTTCAAGCGGCGACTAAACATTATAATTCAGGGTAGAAAAGATCCAGTCATGATCACATCCAACATTAACTAAACTCAATGCATAAGAATGACAATAGTGCTCTCCGCTCTAGTGCTTTTAGTAAGAGGATGATGACTCAAGAATAAAATAAAATAACATAAAAGTAAATAGACAGGCCCTTCGCAGAGGGAAGCATCGATTTGCAGAGGTGCGAGAGCTCAAGGTTTAAAACATGATTGAAATTATAATTTTTGGGTGATGCGCTTTTCCTGTCAACATCACAACAAAGGATTTCAGCATTTTCCATGCTAAACACATTCTTGGCGGTTCCCAAGCGGAATTGTAAAGTTTACTCCCATCCACCATACATACACAAGCCATGGCTGACCGAATCCACAGATGCCCTCCAACATTTCAACTATCCCGGGAGTTTTGTTTAATTATTTTTGATTTTGCAGGACTGGACATCCTTTTTACCAGCCTCTCTCATGCAATGACAGGCGAATAAACGCCCATCTTGAGAATAACCCACTTAGCATGGAAGATACTGACCGCCCCGTCGCTCCATGAGCGGTACGAGCGCACAAAACAGATGTTTATTTGAATATTAGAGGTGGCACATGCAAATTTACTTGGAACGGCAGGGTAATACCACATATATGTAGGTATGGTGGACTCATGTGGAACAACTTGGGGTTAGGAGTTTGGATGCACAAGCAGCATTCCCTCTTAGTACAAGTGAAGGCTAGCAATGGATTGAGAACCGACATCTAGAGAGCGAAAACAGTCATAATCATGCATTGCGAACAATTAACATTGAAAATTAGGATGAGTAGGATATGGACACTCTGAATTTAAACATCATGGAGGTTGCATTGGTTTTGAATCAACTACATGTTCGCACATGGGTCAAGTCAAGCCGCTTGAATTACTCAGAGGGAAATATCATACTACTATACCACATCATAACCATTTTAATGCATGTTGACACATAAGATAAATCATTATCCACTCCTAGCTATTTAAGCATGGCATGAGAAACTATAATCTCGAATTGTCATCATAAACATGTTCACTCATGATATACTGAACCGAGATCGAACAAACTAAACATATTTACAAAAATCACAAAACAAGAAGAGTTCACACCAGCTTCCTTTACCACGGTCACTTCATCAAATATTGTCATTATTGCCTTTCACTCGCACGACCAAATAATGTGATAATAATAGTGCAAGAGTGTCGTGGACTAAGCTGGAATCTCCAAGGCAGTTTTATACAAAGGAGAAGACGAGGTAATATTGACTCTTTGTTGGATCAACATTAATGCATATGAGAGCCACTCAACATTTTCATCGTGGTCTCCTCCTTTCAATGACTCAATCAAAACAAAAGAAATTCAAAGAAACACACTAAAATTAACTCGATTACATGATCAAGCCCAGGGGGTGGGCGCGCTGTGTTGGCTTGTGGCCCACAGGCAGCCCCCTCCGGCGGGTCTTCGCTGCATAATTCTTCATATATTTCAGAAATAATTCACAAAAAGTTTCGTCCGATTCCAAGAACTTTTATTTCTGCACAAAAATAACACCACGGTAGTTCTGCTGAAAATAGCGCCAGTCCGAGTTAGTTTCATTCAAATCATGCAAATTAGAGTCCAAAACCAGAGCAAAAGTGTTTGGAAAAGTAGATACGTTTGAGATGTATCAATGTCCTGTTACTAATCCATGTCATCTTACCTAACAAGGTGATGAAGACGGAGTGGGACAGGGCCGGAGCAGGAGCCCATGTCATGTAGTGTATCTCCAGCCTAGGCCTCAAGGTCCAAATCTACAACCACGACAGCTCCATCGGGTGTAGGGTGCGCTGCAGCAGGCATAGTTGCATCGGTGATCTAGCTTTTGCCCTCTGATCTTTGTTAGTATGAACTTTTAGTTAGTTTGCTGCGGTGATGGGGAGAACTTGCTGTGAAACTATTAATATTTTGTCCAGGGTTCAGCACCCTGTGGTGAAGCAGGGGACATGGGATGCCCCTACTGTCTTAAAACTTATGCATGTTAGTAGTATGATTGTTTAGTTGCTTGTTTATTTGTTGTTAGTTGTTGTTTACCTTCTTGTTTTTGTGTTGTTTGCCGCTGTTTACCTGCTGGTTTATCTGCTATTAGTGCTCTGCCTGTCATTGTGCCTAATGTGGTGGTAAGGCCACAACATTTGAATGGGGTGAGCAGAACACAAACATCTATGCAGCCAAACAGCTGTGGTTTGCATCTTCTCACCCCTTAAGCACAAATGCGTGCAACCAAACAGCCGACCCTAAAGTGGCCATTGATGCAATGCAGGCAACCAAATAACATGCAAATGTTGGTTTGTTGCCTATTTTTGCTCAACAAGGTCGGCTCGAGATGTGGCTGAAATGCAGGCACTATTCACTCGGAGCAACCAAACACGCCGCTAGGTTTTGGAAGACAAGAGACGACCTGGAGGCAACTAACTTTTCTCCTTGACTCACCAACGCGGCCTTGGGTGCCCCTGGACTTCGTCGGTCGCTTAGGAGGGGAGGGGAAGGAGGAGGATCACGGATATGTGTGCTAGGTTTGTGTTACATAGGCCTCTCTAGTTATTCGTCATTAGTGAAATCGAGGCATCGACGGCGATGGAAACAATGGTTCCTGCACTTTCCCATGTTGATGTCTGAGGGAGTCCGGGACTAAGGGGTCCTCGGGCCGTTGGTTCATCCCGGTGGGCTAACACGATGGGCCATATGGAGGCAATTACTGGAAGGCTAAGTTACCAGACAATCCCGTGTTCGGAGGGAGGAGTCCTAAAGACTTGGTGTGTCCTCCAAGTAAGAATGGGCGTATCTATGCCCGGATGGGAACCGACCATGTGTAACCCTAGGTACCCCTGGTGTCTATATAAACCAGGGGGATTAGTTCGTAGAGACATGTTAACTAATCTAGGGTTTAGCCCTTTTGATCTCGAGGTAGATCAACTCTGTAACCATCTCACCCATCAATACAATCAAGCAGGACGTAGGGTTTTACCTCCTCATGAGGGCCCGAACCTGGGTAAACACCGTCTCCTTCGTCCTCTGTTACCATCGATCCTAGGTTCATAGTTCGGGACCCCCTACCCGAGATCCGCCGGTTTCGACACCGACATTGGTGCTTTCATTGAGAGTTCCGCTGCGAATCGCCAAAGGATCGATGGTTCGCTTAATCATTAGCGGGGAGATCTGCAACAAGGATGCCTTCGTTCCTGGACAGATCTTCGCTTTCGGAAGCGTCGTGCTTCAAGCCGATCCCACGGGCCGCCTTGGCTAGATCGGAAGCTTTGCCCCTGGTTTGGAAGTCAAGTTCGGGAACCTAGAGTTCGTCAAGACTTGCTGAGTACGATTGTACTCATGTTTGCTTAATAACTATTGCAGAACTCTAAGCATAGCAAGCATAGCAGGTAAGGCACATCAAGGCTCAAGCATCTACCAGGTATGCTAGGTTCCTTGGTCTAGCTATTTACTGTGACAATGACAGGTCATACAGAGGAATGGGTTCAACTACCAAAACAGGTAACAGTTGAATCGTATAGTCTTGATGCAATAAACGAGAGCAGGAGCGAGAGAGTGGGATGTTATCGGAATGATCAATGAGGTTGCTTGCCTTGCATGTTGGCGGGGAGGTACTCTTCTTCAGTGGGATACTCACGGGTATCCGATGGAGTAGAACCTTCCGCGACATAGACGGAGTAACAATCAATACACGGCAAGTGCAACAATATGATGCATGGTCATGACATGGCAACATGATATGAATGGGCCAATGCACCTAGCATCAGGTTTAAATCAAGCTGATTTGAAATTAGGTTCAAATTCAACTCCATGTATTATGTCACATATTGCATATCATGCAAAATGTCAATGTTCTCCTATTTAGGTTGCTCTATCATGCATGATAATAGCACCAATGGATTCTTTGGATTTTTCTGATCATTTTTCATATATAAATTATTTCAATCTGAGTTACTGATTAATTTCTATGAATTTTCTAAGTTTTAACCAATTTCTGGAATTATAATAAATCAGAAAAGTCTTTATTGCGTCAGCACTGCATCAGCTGGTCAAACGACCGTTGCCACATCAAACCTGACCAGTCGGCTCCACTGCTCAGTGACATAGGCACTATAGTGATTAAAATTAAATCTTTATACCTAATTAGTGGGACTGGGCCCACTTTCAGTGGGTGATTAAGTTAATTAATCAATTTAATTATTTTTAACCTAATCTGAAATTAACAAGGGGCTGGGCCCCACCTGTCAGTGACCCAGGGGGGTCAACCCCGTGGTCAAACCGGTCGGGTTCGCCGTCGTTGAGCCGCCGGCGACCACAGACACGGCGGAGGGGGTCGAAAACCCACCTCCGGAGACCATTTCAACGGCGGAAGGCGTCTACGGGTCGAGCATGCATGCGCGCATCCAAC
The DNA here is from genome assembly GCA_039707655.1 of Elymus sibiricus. Classification (NCBI taxonomy): domain Eukaryota; kingdom Viridiplantae; phylum Streptophyta; class Magnoliopsida; order Poales; family Poaceae; genus Elymus; species Elymus sibiricus. The sequence goes on from CM077673.1 coordinate 103,398,969, forward strand.
GGGACAAACCCCAGGGGCGGAGGTGTCACAGAACATCGCCGGCGCCGACCTTGGCGGACGCCGGCGTTTGTACATCGACCAGGCCGACGCCATAGCTAGCTAGGAGAGGAGCCGAAGGCTTCCACGCGCTCCTGGAGTCCTCCTGAGCACGACTACGCGCTCGGGGGTGAGCTCAGGCGCCTGCAGCTGCGGCAGCACCATCGCCGGCGGCGAGGAGCTCTCGGACTTAGGCGAATCAACGACTACGGCAAACTATCGGTTGCGGAAAGAGAGGGAATGGAACCGGGGGCTCACGGCGGTTGCGAGGGTGTCGAGAGCGTGCTCGGGGGAGGCTTGGTGGCGGCAAATCGACGACGGCGAGCTTCGGAGCCGAGGAGGAAGAAGGGGTCGATGGCGTCGATCCAGGTGCTCCGGCGACGCTTGGCTCGGCGGGGACGACCAATAGCTCGAGGCGGAGCTCGGGGGCTAGTCAGAGGGGCAAGGGAGGCGGTGCTGCTACGCGGGCGACGGCGGCGAGTTTTCGGCAACGGCGGCCATGGTGAACAGAGGCGAGGGGAGGAGCAAAGGAGGCGAATGGAGGAGGAGGCGATGCGGACGGCTCTAGCGAGCCTATCCCACTCGCCAGCGCGACGGGGGAGGCCAGGCAGGCAGGAGGTGCGGCGCTCTGGCCGCGCTCACCATGCCTCCCTTCGCCTCTGCCTACTAGCAGAGGTAGCGGACGACTGGCACGGGCCAGATGGGCCGGCCTGCCCCTGGGCCTCAGGTAAGCCTCTCCCTTTTTTATATTTTGTTTCTGTTTTCTGTTTCTGGCATTTGTTTTATTTTTGTTTGGCCAAAATACCTAGCACAAAAATACCAACATATTTTATGGAATGTAGTTTGAATATTTCAAACTTCCACAAAAAGTTTCAGCATTTTTGGACAACTACCATAATTATAGTGCTTTATTTAATACTTTCAGTAGCATTGAAAGGTTATTTAAAAATGCTATATCTGTTGTGAAAAATAAAATGTCCCCTGATATGTTGCTGCCAACATTTATCAGAAATAGTGAACACTTTTGAAGGGCATTTTGGATTCATTGAAAATTCACAACTATTTGAATTGTTTAGTTAGGTGAGGTGCTAGGGTTTTTGTTAATCCCCATTTCATCTTGATGAAATTTAAACATGATGCACACTCTAGCTAGCACAATGCAAGGGGGAAAACTAGGGATGTGACAACTCACCCCCACTCAAAAGAATCTCGTCCCGAGATTTAGAAGTCGTCGGGAAGAGTCCGGGGTACTCTAGTCGAAGGCGGTCCTCTCTTTCCCATGTGGCTTCCTTCTCGGAGTGGTGTGACCACTGAACCATGAGAAACTTGATGTTTCGACGTCGAGTGGTACGCTCAGCTTGATCGACGATATGAACAGGGTATTCTTGATAAGTAAGATTATCTTGGAGATCAAGCGTTTCGTGGTCTACTTCGCGGACAGGATCCGAGAAGCAACGCCTGAGTTGCAAGATGTGGAAGACATCATGAACCTTGGAAAGATGCGGTGGAAGTTCCAATTGGTAGGCAACCTCTCCTCGTTTAGCAAGAATGCGAAAAGGACCAATGTAACGAGGAGCCAACTTGCCCTTGATACCGAATCATTGGGTACCCTTCAGAGGTGTAACCCGAAGGTAAGCCTTCTCGTCAACTTCATAGGTCACAGCCTTATGATGGCGATCATATTGGCTCTTTTGACGAGATTGGGCTGTTTTCAACTTTTCACGAATAATGCGAATTTGCTCCTCTGCATCCTGGATCATATCCGGGCCAAAGAGTTGCCTCTCTCCGGTTTCTGACCAGTTAAGAGGTGTTCGACACCTTCGTCCATAGAGAACTTCAAAAGGGGCTTTGCCCAAGCTTGACTGATAACTATTGTTATAAGCAAATTCAGCAAATGGAAGGCACTTCTCCCAATCCATGCCGAAAGAGATAACACAAGCTCTGAGCATGTCTTCCAGGATTTGATTGACTCACTCTACTTGACCACTTGACTGCGGATGGAAAGTAGTGCTAAAGGATAGATGAGTCCCCATAGCATTCTGGAAGCTTTCCCAGAATCGGGAAGTGAAGATACTTCCACGATCTGAGTTAATCTCCAAACGAACACCATGAAGAGACACTATTTGAGAAATGTATAGATCCGCTAGCTGACTAGCATTTATACTCTCGCGAACAGGAAGAAAATGAGCCACTTTGGAAAGACGGTCAATGACCACAAAGATAGCATTATGCCCTCTCTAGGTCCTGGGAAAACCGGTGATGAAATCCATACCGACTTTATCCCATTTCCATTCAGGAATAGCTAAGGGTTGAAGGGTGCCAGCAGGCCTTTGATGTTCTGCTTTAACGCGACGACAAGCGTCGCAGTTAGCAACGAACTGAGCAATTTCTCTCTTCATTCTGGTCCACCAGAACCTCTGGCGTAGGTCCTGATACATTTTGGTACTACCAGGATGAATCGTGAGAGGAGAGTCATGAGCCTCCTTAAGGATCAGCTATCATAGACGTTTGCTCTTGGGAACCACCAAGCGGTTCTGGAAGAACACAACATCCTGATCGTCCTTGGAGAAATCTTTAGCGTTTCCGCTAGCAATGTTCTCCTTGATCCGAGATATACCCTTATCATACCTCTGAACAGCTATGATTTGATCCCTAAGAGTAGGTTTCGCCACCAAGGTGGAAAGGAATCCTTGAGGAACAATGTGAAGGTTTAGCTTCCGAAATTCCTCATAGAGAAGTGGTTGACCTTGTTGGTACATCAAGTTGTTACAATAAGACTTACGACTTAGTGCATCAGCCATGACATTGGCTTTCCCCGGGGTGTAAGTTATCCCTAAGTCGTAATCTGTGATCAACTCAACCCACCGTCTTTGCCTGAGGTTCAAATCCGGCTGGGTGAAAATATATTTTAGACTTTGGTGATCAGTGTATATCTCGCAACGATTACCCAGAAGGTAATGTCGCCATATTTTAAGTGCATGGACTACAGCTGCAAGCTCAAGATCATGTGTTGGATAATTATCCTCATGTGGACGCAACTATCGAGATGCGTATGCAATCACATGGTGATCTTGCATGAGAATGAAACCTAATCCTTGTCGCGAGGCGTTGCAGTAGATAACAGAGTCCTTAGAAAAATCTGGTGGCACCAATACGGGGGCAGAAGTCAGGCGTCTTTTCAGTTCCTGACAAATGTGCTCGCATTGTGGGGTCCACTCGAACTTTTTATCTTTCTTGAGGAGTTCAGTGAGAGGCTTTGCAACCTTGGAGAAGTTCTCGACAAAGCGGCGACAATAGCTCGCTAAGCCAAGGAAACTCCGAACTTGCTTAACTGATTCAGGTTGAGTCCAATCAAGGACGGCCTAAACTCACTCGGGATTGACAGCAATACCCTTACCAGAGATTACATGGCCTAGGTAGGTCACTTCTGGTAGCCAGAATTCACACTTGGAGAATTTGGCATACAGGCGATGCTCTCGAAGTTTCGTCAATACTAGCCTGAGATGCTCGGCATGATCTTCTTTATTCTTCGAGTATATCAGTATATCGTCGAGGTAGACCACGATGAATTTTTCAAGATACTCCATGAAGATAGAGTTCATCAAGCGGGAGAAGGTGGCTGGAGCATTTGTTAATCCGAAGGATATAACGGTGTACACGTATTGGCCATAACGAGTAACAAAGGCCGTTTATGGAATGTCCCTGTTCTTGATCTTGATTTGATGGTAACCCAACCTCAAATCCATCTTAGAAAAGACCGAGGATCCAGCGAGTTGATCATACAAGTCGTAGATCCTGGGGACCGGATACTTGTTCTTGATTGTGACCAGGTTCACTGGTCAGTAATCTACAACCATCCGATCCGTTCCATCCTTCTCCTTAACGAAGAGGATGGGGCAAGCCCATGGAGAAGAACTAGGGCGGATGAATCCCTTTTTCAAGGCCTCGTCGAGTTGTTTCTTTAGCTCAGCTAGTTCTAAGGGTGCCATCTTATAGGGTCTTCTGGCTATTGGGACAGTCCCTGGAATGAGGTCTATCATAAACTCTACATCCCTGTCAGGTGGAATACCTGGCAGTTCCTCTGGAAAGACATCCGGGAAGTCACGGACCACCGGAATATCTCAAGCTTTGGAAGAGGGCTAGCATTGAGGGCATAGAGCTGGCGCTTAGCCACTCGAGTTGAAAATTGACTATCTCACCTGATGGATGTGTAAGTGGAACATTCCTAGTATGAGTATCAATCTTGGCATAATGAACTGACATCCAGTCCATACCCAAGATGATATTGATGTCCGAAGACTTTAGAGTTATCAGGGAAGCTAAGAAGACTAGCCTATCCACGAGAATCTCATTGTCATAGCTCACTCTAGAAGTTTGCCATTTTGATCCAGGAGTCTGAACTACTAATGGAGTGGGCATATCACAAAAAGTCATGTTATGCAACTGTGCATAACTTTCTGAGATGAATGAATGAGATGCACCAGTGTCAAAAAGAATAGATGCTGGATGACTATTGACAAGGAGCGTACCAAGCACAACGTCGGGGTCATCATGGGCTTCTTCGAGGGTGACGTTGTTCACTCGTTCATGAGCAGGAGTAGGCTTCACGTAATAAGCCTTGCCCGGTTTACCACGTCCAGCAGGCATGGCCTTGTTCTGGGGACACTCACGAGAGTAGTGCCCGGGCTCTCCGCATTTGTAGCAGATCACAATTGAAGACCTCGAAGCAGCATTAGTAGCAGGACCACCATAGGGTTTAGCTGGAGGGTTGGCCTGATTTGGGCGAGGCGCCTCATAGGATGGCCTCGCAGTGTACCTTGATGGCAGGGCGGTGTTGGGCACCCACACCCGGCGCTTATGGGATCCAGAGCCGGATGAGGAGCTGAAGTCACGAGAGTGCTTCTTGGTTGCCTCGTAGTCGGTCTGTCCAGTCTCGGCATTGATAGCCTTGTTGACAAGGCCCTGGAAGGTAGCGCACTCATGCAGGCGCAGATCACGACGGAGCTCGGGGCTAAGTCCCTTGCGGAACCTAGCTTGCTTCTTGGCATCAGTTGACACCTCCTCCGGTGCATAGCGGGCAAGATTGCCGAACTCACGGCTGTAAGCATCCACTGTCAGCTTACCCTGAGTGAAGGCACAGAAATCCTCCCTCTTTCGGTCCATAAGACCTTCTGGAATATGGTGGGTGCGGAAAGCACTGCTGAAGTCAGCCCAGGTTGTTGCTGGACCCTCTGGGCGCAGAGCTTCATAATTTTCCCACCACTGATTAGCGGGGCCCTCAAGGAAGTACGCGGAAAAGCTCACCTTGTCAGCTTCTGCCACATTTGCAGAACGGATCTTGCGAATCATGCTGGAAAGCCAATCATCCACATCGAGGGGGTCGACGGAATGATGGAACTTTGGTGGGTACAGCTTCACAAAGTCATTGAGGGACACTGTATCATTGCGTGGCTGTCGTGCAGTGTTCTGTTCAATACACTCTAGCAGTCGGTTGGTCTCTCTCTTGTTCCTCTCTACCTCAAGCATCACTTCCGCCAAAGATGGCGGGTGAGGCAGGTTCTCTTGCCTTGCTCCACTACCCTCGCCCTGCTCATAAGCAGAAGCAGGGTTGTTCCTAGTGGAAACCATCCTGGGAAGACAAAACCCACATCTTAGACAAGGAAGACATCAACTCTAACATAGGAGATGCGGAATGCATTACAGCTCCTAGAAGAAATCGGACAGCATAAAGGCTGAAAATGCTCAAAACAATTTTGAGACATTCTGCAAAGATTGGATAGCATAACCACTCAACTTTCTAGCTTCAAGATTCTAACCAACTGATTGTCACACAGAAGCAATACTTGAAAACTGGAGTTGACTCATAAGCAACTTAGTCTACAAGTCCATGGTTAGTAACTCATCATCCTGAGAGGTAGATAAGAAGCCTAGCTCTTAACCCCGTAGAAAAGAAGAGGGTGACTCAGAATAGAATGACTCGGGAAGAGGACTAAAAAGAGCCTTACGTTCCCTTCCACAATCAATTCCCTTACATAACTAAAGCATTTCTAGACTCAACTTCGACCAGTTTGGCTTGGTAATCCTACAGTCAGTCAGGCTCTGATACCAACGCTGTCGGGACCCCGATCCCAAGCCATAAGAATCTAGCATGTAACAGATCACATCACATTGCGGCCTCACGCACGGTTATCCCCACGACTGCCACCTTACCTTGGCCGGGACCGTTTGCGTCTTTTGGCTCACCTATGTGAATATGTCGCTAGCATTCAAATGTCAAACAACCCGGGTCGACATGACTAGTCATAGAACCCAAGTGTCACATCCGTACAGGGACAGGCATACGTAACCCAACAATGCAGGTGCCGGTCATCAGCGTGTGTAGACGAGTCATAGCAATCTACCGGGACTCCATTACGTCGTGAGACATATCTGTCATCAACGGTACGTAGACGAGTCGTAGCAGGCTACATGGACTCCATTACACTGCAAGACATTTCCTCGAAGGGACAGACACAGCAGCAAAGAAGGATACATGCCGGTCAAGCAATGTGTCCGGAGAAGTAGCAACCTACCAAGGCTCAGTGGAAGCACAAAGAGGCATTTCCCCGTAAAGAGTACTACTAAGGCACACAACTAGGTGTCGAATCCCATACATACCGTCACACGTCACACGTACGCACGACACGTCCGATATGCATAGATACAACTATGGCATCACAACATAACCATACAACAACACAACATTTATTTAGAAGGCTCAGAAGAGCCTTGCATAATATGTTCATACATGTAGGGGTCACATGACCCGACACTCAAGTCATACAAACAAAGTCTTACAAACCAAGCGGGAGCTTAAAGCTGTCTGGGTACAGACAGATGAAAGGTAAAAGGCATAAAGCCTGACTATCTACAGCCCAACCCAGGGCATCAGATCGTAGCTCGGATACCAGCTACTCGGCGTCGTCGACGTCCAGGTAGAACCCACCAGATGGGTCCTGGTTCTCATCTGCAACAGTTATTAAGCAAACATGAGTACAATCGTACTCAGCAAGTCTTTAAAGCAGACCTAAACAATTCATGCTCATGTTTCAACAAGGGGAGTAGTGGGGTTCATGCAGCAATGCCAGCTTTGACTCTTGGCTAACCTGTACTACGACTACTAGTTCTTTGAACAAGTTTTGAGATAGCACACATGACTCCACTAACACCACATCAATACCCTACCATGGATCCGCTCCCGTCACCTACGAGAGTGCCATCCACGGTACTCACACTTGTCTTGATATTTTTATGAGTAGCCATTAAATTGTCTATGAACAGCATAAGTTTCCAAGTTGTCCATATCCGAGGACGCGGCTATTCGAACAGATTCATACCCTGCAGGGGTGTACTTATTCACACACGCTCTCGCCACTTATCGCTGAGTGCACATAAAAACAGGCACCTCGGCAACCTTCAAGCGGGGAGTTGGCCACGACCGTCAAACACACAACACCCTAGTCCAGGCTATCGCCTATTTGAGACTGAACCCGCACGGAAGTCCGGCCGAAGTTTCCGCTACGGCCCCAAACGATGTGCGCAGGGTTCCCAAGCCCACCATCCGGGTGACCCTTGGTACACCGTGCCACTGCCTACCGCGCCGTAGCCCACCCCTAAGGTCAGCTCTACGCACGGACTCCAGCATAGCTACAAACACCAGAAACAACTTGCAACTCCTGGACCGAGGACTAGGCGGTTGATAGGTCGAGAGGGTCAATTAAGTATGCCAACGTGTGGTAGTAACTAGTCTTGGATCACAAACACGGAACCCAGTTCGTAAGAACGGTCCCGATGAGACAACCCTCTATGTACTCCTACATAGCCTCTCATCACTACCTTTACCAAATCAGATTCATCATTAAGTTCATCACATCAGAACAACACCGTTTCACTCCGGTTCATCACCCAGATGAATCAGACCTGACACAACTCTAAGCATAGCAAGCATAGCAGGTAAGGCACATCAAGGCTCAAGCATCTACCAGGTATGCTAGGTTGCTTGGTTTAGCTATTTACTGTGACAATGACAGGTCATGCAGAGGAATGGGTTCAACTACCAAAACAGGTAACAGTTGAATCATATAGTCCTAATGCAATAAACGAGAGCAGGAGCAAGAGAGTGGGATGTTATCGGAATGATCAATGAGGTTGCTTGCCTTGCTGGTTGGCGGGGAGGTACTCTCCTTCAGTGGGATACTCACGGGTATCCGATGGAGCAGAACCTACCGCGACATAGACGGAGTAACAATCAATACACGGCAAGTGCAACAATATGATGCATGGTCATGACATGGCAACATGATATGAATGGGCTAATGCACCTAGCATCAGGTTTAAATTAAGCTGATTTGAAATTAGGTTCAAATTCAACTCCATGTATTATGCCACATATTGCATCTCATGCAAAATGTCAATGTTCTCCTATTTAGGTTGCTCTATCATGCATGATAATAGCACCAATGGATTCTTTGGATTTTTCTGACCATTTTTCATATATAAATTATTTCAATCTGAGTTACAAATTAATTTCTATGAATTTTCTAAGTTTTAACCAATTTCTGGAATTATTATAAATCAGAAAAGTCTTTATTGCGTCAGCACTGCATCAGCATTGCGTCAGCTGGTCAAACGACCGTTGCCAGGTCAAACCTGACAAGTGGGGTCCACTAGTCAGTGACATAGGCACTAACAGTGATTAAAATTAAATCTTTATACCTAATTAGTGGGACTAGGCCCACTGTCAGTGGGTGATTAAGTTAATTAATCAATTTAATTATTTTTAACCTAATCCGAAATTAACAAGGGGTTGGGCCCCACCTGTCAGTGACCCAGGGGGGTCAACCCCGTGGTCAAAACGGTCGGGCTTGCCCGCGTTGAGCCGCCGGCGACCACAGACACGGCGGAGGGGGTCGGAAACCCACCTCTGGCGACCATTTCAATGGCGGAAGGCGTCTACGGGTCGAGCATGCACGCGCGCATCCAACGGGACAAACCCCAGGGGCGGAGGTGGCCCAGAACATCGCCGGCGACGACCTTGGCGGACACCGGCATTCGGACATCGACCAGGCCGACACCAGAACTAGCTAGGGGAGGAGCCGAAGGCTTCCACGCGCTCCTGGAGTCTTCCTGAGCATGACTACGCGCTCGGGGGTGAGCTCAGGCGCCTGCAGCTGCAGCAGCATCATCGCCGGCGGCGAGGAGCTCTCGGACTTAGGCGAATCAACGGCTACGGCGAGCTATCGGTTGCGGAAAGAGAGGGAATGGAATCGGGGGCTCAGGGCAGTTGCGAGGGCGTCGAGAGCATGCTTGGGGGAGGCTTGGTGGCGGCGAATCGACGACGGCGAGCTTCGGAGCTGAGGAGGAAGAAGGGGTCGATGGCGTCGATCCAGGCGCTCCAGCGAAGCTTGGCTCGGCGGGGACAACCAGTAGCTCGAGGCGGAGCTCGGGGGCTAGTTAGAGGGGCAAGGGAGGTGGTGCTGCTACGCGGGCGATGGCGGCGAGCTTTCGGCTGCGGCGGCCATGGCGAACAGAGGCGAGGGGAGGAGCAGAGGAGGCGAATGGAGGAGGAGGCGATGCGGACGACTCTGGTGAGCCTATCCCACTCGCCAACGTGACGAGGGAAGCCAGGCAGGCAGGAGGTGTGGCGCTCTGGCCGCGCTCGCCGTGCCTCCCTTCGCCGCTGCCTACTGGCAGAGGTAGGGGACAACTGGCACGGGCCAGATGGGCCGGCCTGCCCCTGGGCCTCAGCTAAGCCTCTCCCTTTTTTATATTTTGTTTCTGTTTTCTGTTTCTGACATTTATTTTATTTTTGTTTGGCCAAAATACCTAGCACAAAAATACCAACATATTTTATGAAATGTAGTTTGAATATTGCAAACTTCCACAAAAAGTTTCAGTATTTTTCGACAACTACCATAATTATAATGCTTTATTTATTACTTTCTGTAGCATTGAAAGGTTATTTAAAAATGCTATATCTGTTGTGAAAAATAAAATGTCCCCTGATATGTTGCTGCCAACATTTATCAGAAATAGTGAACACTTTTGAAGGGCATTTTGGATTCATTGAAAATTCACAACTATTTGAATTGTTTAGTTAGGTGAGGTGCTAGGGTTTCTGTTAATCCCCATTTCATCTTGATGAAATTTAAACATGATGCACACTCTAGCTAGCACAATCCAAGGGGGAAAACTAGGGATGTGACAGCCGCGTCCCCCAAGCACGTTGAGGCGAAGACCAGAGGTTTCGCACCAAATCCCATAGCAGAACAAGACCCGGCTGTCCGTGCACCGAACATGCACCTCGCCGGGGCGCGAATTTTTTTCCCACCCACCACTCAGATCGAGCGCTTTAAAAGCGCAAGAGAACCCGGTTCAATGAGCTTACGGGAGGTCAAACAACAACCAGGGGAATCGGTCCATCACTTTTGGGCCAGATTCCTCCTCAGCAAAAACAGGATGATGGGCGTTAACGACCTGGAAATGATTGCAGCCTTCCAGCGGAACTGCCATGATAAGGGAATCCTCAACACCCTTGCCCGTCGTCGCGTCCAAAGCTTCTCCGAGCTAACATACTTGATGGAAAAGTACTTTGCTATGGAGAGTACGCAGGAAGAACAACGCTTTTATATAGAGCCGGTCAACACCGAACAACCTAGACAAGTTCGGAAAAGGCTCATGCCACCACAATACCCGCGCAGGCACGGGCCTGTCGAAAAAAGGAACAAGTACCCCATGAAGGAGAAAATTGTCCTTGATAGATTACTGGACAGTCCTTGCCCAATACATTCCGCCCCGCCAAACGCAAGCTCTTCCCACAGCCTTCGAGCATGCTGGATTGTTAGGCAGGTCACAAAAAGTGGAGAGGCCATCCTCACGGCCTCACCCCTAGGCAGACATTCAATAACACCACCCGAAATTAACGCCGAGGTCCTAACGACCTACGAGACGTTCCCCGCGAAAGGTCAGAGGAAGAGAGCTCTTCGAGAGCTCGATCAGATACACCAGGTGGAATCAAGGAAGTCATGGGCAGATACACCGATAACTTTCAGCGAAAACGACCAACCGATGACCCGCACAGAGCGGGCACCGGCCGCCTTGGTTCTCAACCCAATAATAGATGGTTTTCGGTTGGACAAGGTACTAATGGACGGCGGTAGTGGCCTAAACCTCATCTACGAGGGAACTTTGGACAAGATGCAGTTCGATAAGTCTCGAATCGAGCGAAGCAGCACAACCTTTCGAGGAATCATCCCCAGAAGAGAGGCACGCTGCACGGGTCGAGTAGCCCTCGATGTAGTGTTCGACACTCTCGATAACTACAGATCAGAGGAACTACTCTTTCATATCGTACCCTTTTACAACGGTTATCATGCCCTCTTAGGGCGTGACGCCTTCGCAAGATTTCAGGCCATACCTCATTATGGTTAGATGAAACTTAAAATGTCGGGACCCAACGGTGTGATCACAGTTACAAGCGACCCGGATAGAGCCCTTCGAGCCGAGAATAAAACAGCATCGCTTGCCCTTGAGGCACTAGCTGAGACACTAGCCGTTGAGGAATTGACTCCGCTCCGCTCCATCGTAGATAAGGACGACATGATCCTCGAAAAAAGGCCAAAGTCTACGTCGTTCAAACCCGCAGACGAAATCATAAAATTTCAGGTGCACCCAACGGACCCCAATAAAACGGCGTCCATCGGATCTCAGCTGGACCCCGCGGTCGTTGAAGCACTACGCACGTTCTTATGCGAAAACTGGGATATATTCGCTTGGCACCCATCAGACATGCCCGGAATCCCCCGAAGGTTGGCCGAACACAGTCTGAACATAATCGCAGGCTTCAAGCCGGTTAAACAGACCCTACGTCGATTTTCTGAACCCAAGCGTCAAGCTATGGGCGAAGAACTCGCCAAACTACTTGAAGCCGGATTCATCAGAGAGATCAAGCACCCTGAATGGCTGGCAAACCTGGTCATGGTACCAAAGAAAGACAAATCCTGGCGGCTCTGTGTCGACTTCAAAGACCTTAACAAAGTCTGCCCTAAAGATCCTTTCCCTTTACCCCGTATTGACCAGATCATTGACGCCACTGCTGGACATGACTCACTTTGCTTCCTCGATGCTTATTTCGGATATCATCAGATAAAAATGAAGGAGTCCGACCAAGCCGCAACCGCCTTCATTACCCCCTACGGACCATTCTGCTTCAATACAATGCCTTTCAGGCTAAAAAACGCAGGCGCCATGTACCAGCGCATGATTCAAACATGTCTGGAGAAACAAATCGGCAAAACGGTCGAGGCATACGTAGATGACATGGTCATCAAGACCAAACACGTCAGCCAGCTGGTGGAGGACCTGGGTCAAACATTCGCAAGCCTGCGGGAGTACGATATACGGCTCAACCCGGACAAGTGCGTCTTCGGAGTCCCCGCGGGCAAATTGCTCGGATTCATTGTCTCCCAGACGGGCATAGAAGCTAATCAGGCCAAGATCCAAGCTCTGTCACAACTCACGGTCCCCACAGAGCTAGAACACGTCCAAAGACTAGTCGGTTGTGTGCCGGCGTTAAGCCGCTTCATCTCTCGCCTCGGCGAAAAGGCTCTGCCACTATATAGGCTATTGAAATGAACAAAAAACTTCGAATGGACCGATGAGGCCGCAGCCGCACTAGAGGAAATCAAGTCGCTGCTACCCAGCAACCCCATACTGATAGCACCTGGTACGGGCGAACCGATGTTGCTATACATCTCGGCCACCAACCAGGTCGTCAGCGCAGCACTCATGGTGGAACAGGAGGCCGAGGGCCATAAGCACAGGGTACAGAAACCGGTATACTATGTATCGGAAGTACTTACTCCGTGCAAGACCAGATACCCGCATTATCAGAAGATAGCCTACACGGTGTTCATGGCTTCACGAAAGCTCAGGCACTATTTCCAGGAGTGTTCGGTCACGGTGGCCTCCGAAGCGCCCCTGAACGACATAATCAATAACAGGGACGCCACCGGCCACATAGCCAAGTGGGCCATCGAACTCCTCCCATTCGAAATCAATTATAAACCACGCCGAGCTATTAAATCTCAGGTGTTGGCCGATTTCATCGCCGAATGTACGGAGGCCGAACTCCCTAGAGAATACAAAACATACTCACACTGGACAATGTACTTCGACAGATCCAAGACGCTCGCCGGACTAGGGGCTGGAGTCATCCTCACGTCTCCCACCGGCGACAACATCCGATATGTCCTCTAGATCATGTACGCCGGCTCTAATAATGCGGCCGAGTACGAAGCTCTGTTGCACGGACTCCGGATGGCAACCTCGATGGGTGTACAGCGGCTCGAGGTGCGGGGAGACTCTAATCTCGCCATATCTCAAATAAACGGCGAATTCGATGCTAAGAACCCAAAAATGGCAGCTTACAGAAATGCCGTCCTCAAGATATCTGAAAGATTTGAAGGACTAGAGTTCCACCATGTCTCTAGAGACAACAACCAAGCCACTGACATCCTCGCCCATATGGGCGCCAAATGTGACCCAGTCCCTAAGAACACCTTCCTAGAGAGGCTCTTTAAACCCTCTGTGGTATGGCAGGACGACGGCGGGGACGCTGTAATTAATGGAGATGAGCAGGTCATCCCCCCCACAGTCAAGCCAGATGAGCAAATCGTCGGCGGTTCCAGGATTGAAGAAAATCCCTCGGCCCATGAAGTGATGGCCGTAATCGCACCATGGACAGAACCCTTCCTTTCCTACCTTCTGCGCAAAGAACTCCCTGATGACCAGACGGAGGTGAGGCGCATAATACGGCGATCAAAAGCCTACAAGGTCCATGAAGGAGAATTATACAAAAAGAGCACTACGGGGGCCCTCCAATGGTGCATATCTGAAGAAGAAGGAAGGCAGCTCCTAGCAGAGATACACGCAAGCATGGGCGGCCACCACGCGGCAGCACGGGCCCTGGTAAGCAAGGCCTTTCGAGCCGGGTTCTTCTGGCCCACCGCACGAACTGACGCCCACACACTCGTTCAGCATTGTGTCGGTTGTTAGCTCTTTGCAAATCAAAGCCACATGCCTCCTACGGCTCTTCGGACGATACCCATCACATGACCTTTTGCGGTGTGGGGGTTAGATATGGTCGGACCACTTAAAGGGGGGACCAAGAAAAAGAAATACCTACTGGTCATGGTCGACAAATTCACTAAATGGATCGAAGCAAAACCAGTAAGTTCTGCAAAATCGGGACCGGTCATCGACCAATTATCCGGCGTGGTACACCGTTACGGTGTTCCACATAGTATAATAACCGACAACGGAACCAACTTTACCGCCCAGGAGGTCAAGGACTGGTGCGCGAACCTAGGCATCAAGCTTGATTATGCCTCGGTGTATCACCCCCAAACCAATGGACAGGTCGAACGGGCCAACGGCCTCATTATGAGTGGTATTAAACCTCGCCTGGTCCGATCACTTCACGAGTCTGACTGTCATTGGGTAGAGGAACTTGATTCCGTGCTATGGGGTTTGCGTACAACCCCGAACCGATCAACGGGATACACACCATTTTTTATGGTGTACGGGGCGGAAGCGGTCCTCCCTTGTGACATCATTCACGACGTGCCAAGAGTGCGCATGTACGAGGAAAAAGAAGCTGAGCTGGATCGGCAGGACGACCTAGACACCTTGGAGGGGGAGCACGACATAGCCCGGGCCCGATATACTTTCTATCAACAGCAGGCTCGGCGGTACCAAAGCAAGGAGGTCGAGCCAAAGTCTACAATGTGGGCGAGTTGGTCCTACGCCTCCCAGAGAAACAGAAGCATAAGCTCAAACCGAAGTGGGAGGGCCCTTTCATAATTGACGAAGTACTGACAGGAGGAGCTTACCGCCTTCGCAACCCATAGGACAATCGCCTCGAACCAAACCCATGGAACGCAGCTCGCCTCCGGCGCTTCTACGGATAGACCGGTGTCGCCTTGTTCCCTACCAACCCTTGTATTTCCTTTCTTTTTTCTTTTTTATCTACTTTTGTAGGGATGGCTAGACCTTCTCTCTAAACTTATGTTCGGCTTAACCTAACTATAATCGGTAAAATGTTTTACCCGACAACCACCTGGGGGCTCCGTAATGAAGCCATCTTACTTTCCCTGGCTATTTGTCTTATATGCACTCTTCCAACATTACTCTCACGCCACTTATGCACCAATTAGGCTTAAGAATTAGCCAAGCCGGGTTGCCTTGCTCCTGTGCTTACCCCCTACATTCCAGATTGTTCGGCTAGGGGGTAAAGGGAGCACCTCTGCGATTGCTACGACCGGGTTATCCGGACACGTACCTTAGACGGGCGAAGCCGAAGGTTAGCATTCTTATGATACAAATTGGTCGGCAAGGAAAGAAAAAGGTAGGGTTGGCACTTCTTGCCATACATGGGGGCTATCCCCCCCCCCCCCCCCCGCCCAAACAGCAACATCATCCGCATAATACGGATACACGATTATGACATCTACGGTTCACGTAGTAACCCAAAGAAAGGAACCCATAGAGGAACTATTTTCTTTGGAAGATGTTTCTTACGTTACATAGTAATATAACATACCTCCCCATGCACGTTCCGTCTGTTCGCACCACAAGGTCGGATTGCTTAGTTCCCCGAGACAAGCCCCTGCTACCGCAGGGTGCATAGTCCGGAATACTCCTTAGCTATCGGTGACGGAGGCAGAGGCCGATGACCAGTTAAGACAACGTTTACAGCATGGATAGAGAGGGTTTTGATAAAAAGTACATAGTTACATAGATTCAAAACTCAAGGCTATCACTCAAGATGGTCTATTATGGTGTCCAGGGCACAATCTTCCTGTGACATCCAAGCAGCAGGCATCACTTGGTCGTAAACCAAGCTCATTGGCACCTCTTTACCATCCGGCCCTACAAGCCCAACCCGAGCCATATGCTCTGGGTTGAGTTTGGTAAAGCGCGTCTTGACCATGGCCCATGCCTCTCGGGCTCCCTCTCGGCAAGCGGAAGTCTTCCATAGCTCAAAATGACTCCGAGCTCCCCTGAACTTCTCGGCCAGCTCTGCCATCCCTTCCGGAGGCGTCTGAGTCAGCCATAGGGCTTTAACCATGCTCTTCATAGCCTTCCGAGCCCGCTCGTGCACAACGGAGAGTTCCTTTAATAGATTTCCTGCTTACGAGCTGACTTCTTCCTCGGGACGCCCGGTCAAGAGACCTGGTCAGGAAATAAACAATGCTCCTTACACTCAATATATTACAAAACACTTGGTGGGTTAAAGGTTAGATTTTCACTTATAGTACATGCCACCCTTCAATCTCTGGTTTTCCTGGTAGGATTGTGCCAATTGAGCTCTCAAGCTTTTAATTTCTTCGGCCTGTCGTTGATTTTCCCCTTTGAGCTGGTTTTTATCCTCCAGACTTTGAGTCAATACGCGGTGCCCGGCCTCTAGCTGGGATTCAGCATACCTTTGGGATTTTCGGGAAGCATCCAAATCCTTCTGCAATTGCCCTATGGACTCGGCTGCTACGAAACACTCTCTCGTCAGAAGGGATGTCCTTTAAATAACTCCAGTACAAGAAGCAATACTTTGTACTCACCGTGCGCCTCCCGGGTAAACTTCTTCACCTGTTCGAGCTCGGTCCTAACGTCCTGCAGCTCTGCTCGACTTAACTCGAGGTCTGCAGACAGCTTCTCGTTTTGCTGCTTTGAAACCTACACATGCACGAACATAGTTGTCAGACCCTTGAATTCAGCCGTTCCGACCAAATTAAGGCTCGAGGGCTACTAGGTTACGAATTATGATCGGCCTTCCGAGCCGACCATTTACCTACAGGTTGGCGGATATTATTTTAGCAGCTCCATCAAGTCCCGCTCGAGCGGCCCCGAGGTATGAGTCCACGGAATTGAGGGCATTGAACACCTGGTCGGAAATATGGGGTGATGCAGTGCCTCCCTACGTCGTCGGTGATTCATCGCACTTTCAACCTCGAAGTTGGTAGCCGAGACATTCCCTAGGTCCTCGGGATGTTGGCCCGCGGCAGGAGTTCCGGCATTCACTTCGGCGTATACTCGAGACCTTGGTTGAGGATTGCCCGGCGCTTTCTCAGCGTCTCCGGACGGAGGTGGTTCTACTCGCCTCCTGAGTATATCAGTTAAAAAAAGCATGAATATTCGGAACAAGCAAAAACAGAGACCGAACTACAAGGTTGAATACCTTTTGGTAGGGGGAGTGGTTGGTAAAACTTCCTCTGCAGTCTCTGGCTCGGGAGTCCGGCCATTGTTGGGCGCGGACCCTGATGGAGTAGTTTCCAAGGGTGACCGGCGTGTAGACCGGTGGCCCTTGGGGACGGAGGTCGATGAGATCGGGATTACGGGAGACGAACGTCTCTTCCGAGAGGAAGCTTTCTTCTTGCTGGTCGTAGAGGAAGGGAGTGATCCAGGGTGATCAGCTTGGAGGGCCACCTTGGATCCATCAACGCTCCTCCGATAGAAGGTCCCGTCCTCAAACTCAATTGAAGTTTCTGGATCATCGTGAAATTCGGGATCGTCGCTGCAGGAGTAATCCTCCGGTTGTGGGGCAGGACATTTAACTGTCTCGACCTGACGCCTCCATTGCTGTTTAGGGAAAAACTCATGTTCGGTCAATGAAATCAAGAATTGATGATCCGGGGGAGTGGATTATGAATGGACTTACCCATTCAATAGGGTTATGAGTCGAGTAGCCTTCCCTGGTCGATAGGCGGATGAAATCTTCCTTTTCTCCTTTGAAGAGGTCGGCTAACATGGCCGCCAACACCGCTTGGTCGGCAGGCCCTTGTCTTCGGCAATGGGTTGTGTCACTTGTCCCATTATAGCACCATAGGGGGTGGATCCTCTGTTGCAGGGGCTGAACGCAATGGGTGATAGCGGCAGCCATCACGTCGATAATGGTCAGTTTGTTGTGACCCAACAGCTTCACTTTGGTGGATAGGCACTTTGCTTCGGCGCTCTCCTCTTGAGAAGCGCTCTGCGGACGATAGTTGAATCGCTTCTTTAAAGGAGCCTCGGAGTATTCGGGCAGACCCCTTCGAGCTGGGTCGAATAAGGGAACGTCTTCGATATAGAACCACTCTGAAGCCCACTCTTCGGATTCCTTTTTCGGAGTTCCGATGAGGTACCCCGTCCCGGCTATGCGCCACACCTCGGCTCCGCCCACTTCCCGGATTGATCCTCCCCGAGTTTGGGGGACAAGGCAGAAATATTTTCGCCATAGATCGAAGTGGGGCTCGCAGCCAAGGAACATCTCGCAAAGGACAACAAAGCCCGAGATATGCAGGATGGACCCGGGGGTAAGGTTGTGGAGTTGGATCCCATAAAACTACAATAGGCCTCTCAAGAAGGGTGAATGGGAAAGCCTAGGCCACGTAGGAGGAAGGAGGTAAAGCATACCCTCTCGTCTTGGTGGGGAGCGGGGAAGTTCTCCGCGAAAGCCACGCCGTTCGCAGAGGTCAGCCCTGCGCGAGTGGGTGCCAGATCCGAAGCGGGGAGATATCCCTGCGTCTCGAGACTGCGCAGCCAAAGGAGAGAAACAGAGCAGCTGGCCCAGTCGCCAGGAAGGGGGCCGTGAGGGCGTGAGGAAGAACCTGGGGCGCTCGCCATACCTCCAAAGTTTGTTGATGCTAGAGTTTCTTGGAGACGGACGAGGGAGAAGCGTTTCCTACGACAAGTTTGACTTGCTATAAATAGGCGCTTATCCCTCGGCTTGTCGAGGGTATTTTCGTAAAAGTACTGTTGGGATGCCTGTCTTCTATCGGAGCGCAAGAATCAAGGAGTTTCATTGAGCCTCGGGCAGGGAAATCAATGTTGTGGGCCCGTGCCGATTCTGGCAGTTGGAATTCTTAACGTGGTCAGGTTATCGTCTAACGAATCGAAGAAGAGAAGAACTCGCCTCGCAAGCCGAAGACCCTTGATGAACGAAGCTGCCGAACATGGAGTGCCTCGGTGTTGGAGGCAAGTTCGGGGGCTACTGAGGGAGTCCGGGACTAAGGGGTCCTTGGGCCGTTGGTTCATCCCCGGTGGGCTAACACGATGGGCCATATGGAGGCAATTACTGGAAGGCCGAGTTACCAGACAATCCCGTGTTCGGAGGGAGGAGTCCTGAAGACTTGGTGTGTCCTCCAAGTAAGAATGAGCGTATCTATGCCCGGATGGGAACCGACCATGTGTAACCCTAGGTACCCCTGGTGTTTATATAAACCATGGGGCTTAGTTCGTAGAGACAGATTAATTAATCTAGGATTTAGCCCTTTTGATCTCAAGGTAGATCAACTCTGTAACCATCTCACCCATCAATACAATCAAGCAGGACGTAGGGTTTTACCTCCTCACGAGGGCCCGAACCTGGGTAAACATCGTCTCCTTCGTCCCCTGTTACCATCGATCCTAGGTTCATAGTTCGGGACCCCCTACCCGAGGTCCGCCGGTTTCGACACCGACAATGGCCTTCCTCGTAGGGGCGTCGACGAGTAGAAGGATAGTGTCAATTGTCGAGCATTCGGTCCGGCGTGATTAACATTTTTCTACGATGACGGAAAGAACAGAGGGGTGGTGTTCCGGCATTTTTTTGTTCTCCATTTTCATCTTCGTCCGATGATGCTCAGCCACATAACGGATCTGTCAGTGAACTTGTGAGATATGTGCCACCTCCTCTGACTGACTTTGTGGTTGTTCTTTGGCCCTTATCGGCAACAACTTCTTCGAGACGACGCTCTGTCTAGATGGCGGTCGCCGACATCTTCTGGTCTACATCGACGACTTTTTAGTTGCTGCTTCTACAAGCTCATGAGCTCCAACAAAGTTACTCTGGTAATAGGGGGTCCCAGAGACGGCAACGAGTGTCACTTATGGTGCGCCGCTGAGGGATGCAGAAGGAAGATGGTGTTGTTTCCTTCAAGAACTTACTTGTAACAAATTTCTTATTTTCGTAAGGGAGTTCTTACAAGCGCTAATTTTATGTACTCCTTCTGAGTCATTGTGCCTGAAACGGATGTATCTAGATGGAGTAATATATTTGGCCTTGTGTATTTTTCAAAACAAACATGGAAGAAAAGGAAGGAAATACTACAATTTACTCCATATATGTTTCTTGAACAAAAAAAGAAATACTCATTTTTTTGTGGGTAAACTATGTAACTTTATTGATATTAGACAAAATACATCAGACCGAACAGAAATGAAACAATAAGTGGCCAAAATAAAACAACAAGTTGCATCAAAGTCCGTAGTTATTGACTCTAAGTCCATCTCTTGTATCTCGAGTTTTCCCCATACATCCGGTGAAGAAATTCCAGGAGACCAAAAATGCACAAGCTAGACTAGCCTCAAAGGTTTCAAAGATCGTTGAACCGCCCACCCCAACAGGTGAGAACCTAGGATCGTTGAACACACTATGGCCAGGGACACACCACTTGCAATACAAGTTGTCAGATTACTGCTTCGTTGTCGTTCTGTCACGGAAGAACACTGTGAGCACAAAAGAATGAAGCAACATACCCAGTGACAAAAACATGCTTAACAATACTATCGCCATCGCCATCATCAAGATAGGCCGAAGCGCCAAACGACAGTCCACAAGCATGGGGGCCGTCGATATGCGGGACAGAAACACCACTGGCTCACCAATGTAGGTTGCATCGGCCACGACAAACACAACAATACATGGATAGAACCATGGGGCTTATGTTCCGTACTACACCACCTCCACCAACAAAACTTTGCCGCAAAAGGCACAAGAAACAAACATGGATGAAAAATAAATGTACTTCAAACGTTGATCCGTAGTTTTCCCACCTCTGAAAGCCGAAAAGGAGACCGGAGGCGAGAGGAACCGCCCGAAACCACTAATGCTCATTTCTTTAGAAGAGACACTCATTTTTTTGTAGGGGAAGGAAATACTCACAAGATAAACCTAATAACACCCATAACCAATGTTTTTTATCCCATAAAGCCCACCTCTATTGGTTCTTCCTTCAACAAGGATCAGATCAGACGGTTACAAAAATGAACCGAGGGAAGAAAACCAACCTGTTAGATACATGGCCTGGAAGCATGTGTCGTGGCCTTAGAGCAAGTATAATAACAGTTGTGTAATCCGCTTACATGTCATATTTTTCTATGTGGAGGAAAGAGACATGTAAAAATAAGGAAAGTGAATTGTCATGCGAGAGCCCATCTCTACACATGTTTCTACAAAAATACAATAAATATGCAGAAAATGAAAGAGAAAATATGAAGTAGTGTACTAGTATAATAGCCAACCTTATTATGCGCTTAACTATAGGTGATGGCTCTAAATGAGGTGGTAACAACATATAGTAAGTTTTTTCGTTTTGAAGAGAACAACATGTAGTCAGTTGTCTATACTATTAGCCTTGCTCTTATGACCGGTGGCATGGCTAGTTTCTTTAATAACATTCCACCAATATTGTGAATATAAAATACACGTGGAGAAACTGAAATTGAGAGATGACTTCATATGTCTAACTTTACTAAGGTCGCTAGAAATGAGATAGTCTCTTTTATGCGGGTGTCCTCGCATGTTACTCTTTTTTCGACAAACGGTAATGAAAACCCTCTCTTACAAGGGTGTCCCCCGCGTGTTTTTTTTTAAACCTCACCATATACTAATTAACTTAAACATTCGTACAATCATTCATTACTAAATTTGTCACGCAGGGCGGAACAATATTAAGAAGAATACCATCAAACCTATTATCAAAACTAAACTTTGCAATCTCGTGTGCTACCATATTAGCCCTCCTGTTAATCGCGGAGATCTTTAAATTCACCAGCAGCTTAGATACATTCAACGCCTCCTTCTTTAGGTGAACCAGTAGTGACTTGTCAACACAATCTCTTTCAAAACAGAAGCCACAAAAGAACAATTAGTTTTTAAAATGATGGGCTTGTCAAGAGTGATACCAACATACAGGCCGGAGAGGGTCGCTTTAAGTTTCGCTTCCTCGACGGTATAGCAAGCTGACCAAGCTTCAATATAATCCCAAGAGGATATGATAACTTATCCACAAGGATGTCCCCGCATGTTAACTTGGACACTGCATTGTTCTCCGCTTTTGGTCAACATACTGGCTTGTTTTTCATGGGTGCCCCTAGTTGTTAGTCGGCCACCGCATTTTCTATTCCCTCCTGCTCACATTTGTTATTCAGGACAAACACAAGCCTCTACAAAATTGTAATACGAAGGTTGACGCCTGCCCCGTGCCAGAAGGTCAAGGAGGCCAATGTCCGAAGCCTCGGTCAACAGGATACAAAAATAGAACCAAACTAGGGCGGCCCATCAAGAAAAAAGGTTATCCTCTTGGGGATGCCGCCTTGGGTTCCCCACTCCTTCCAACTTTCAGATTGAAAATCCATGTTTGCTTCGGTGGGCGTAGTGGCGGCGCTTTGTATCGTGACCCTCTTGAGGGCGTCATCAGCGTGGGCAGGTGTCTTTCGATCGCTGCGGCATGTTCGAGATGGTTTGGAGCTCCATCCAGCAACGCCTAAGCTCTGACAGCTAATGTTTGCACCTATCTTTTACTCGTGACGAAATCTTCTCTCTGATGTCTCTGCTTGCCAGCAGGGTCAATGCTCCTCGTCCGGAGTGAGAGGACAGAGGGTCCTCTTCCACAATAGTTTGGTGGGGTGGTGCGACAAAATCCAGTGATTTCTTCTGGGTGTCGCTTGTTCGCTTGTTTGTCGACGGCCTTGGTGGCGTCTTGCGGTGATCTGGCCTCTCTTGTGCTTATTCTAGGCGGTTTGTTGGAGACGGGTAGTAGTGCACACCTGGTACTTGTTAGCTGTTTGGCTTGTTTTGTCGTGACTTTCTTTGATCAGCATGTTTGAGGATTTTCTTAGCACTATGTATCGTTCAGTATTGTGGCTTTATATTTATAAAGCAGACAAAAGATTGTTTCGTTCGAGAGAGAAGACGAAGAGAAGGGTAAAATAGGTAAATCGAAAAGGACCGACGGTGGAAAACCGTCTATGCACCAACCAACCACTTGCGTGGTTATCATGTTTCCAGAAAAGGCGAGCGTAGCCGTAAAGGTACACATCTACCTGCTACCTGTCGTCAGATGACAGAATTAATTCATTTAATTTCTTTCTGGTTTGCGGCGATTCGTCGCATCAGGCATCTATCTATCATATGGTTGATGGCATCAGGCAGGCATTAAGGACAAAGCATCTATGTTGGAAACCTGGGACATCAAGAGTTTATATAGCATCTTTTACTAACAACTTGGCATAGCTGTGATTTGTTTGGTGAACCAAATTATAGTTATTTAACCTCTCAAATTGTTTGGACGCTTGTTAAGAAAGTGAAGGGGTTGGGTGTTGGATCTATCCTCCCCATTGATAGGGACGATTTCTTTTAGAAACTCTGACAAGTGGAGTTTAGATACTCTGGATCAAACTTGTCTGAAAGTGCTCGGGTTAATCGATAACTCTGCTTTCAGCCGTTTAATAAAAGGATAGTCTTTCCATAGTAAATATATTAATTCTCTTTCCGGTGAATTTGCAGTTTTCTGTATTTTGTTACCTACCAGTTACTATTTTCTATAAATCTCAACAACGAAAAAAGTTACTCCTTACTATTTTGTATGACCATGTTGCATGCTGTGTACCTGCTACTTGTTCCAACCCTTATGAGCTGAGCTTTGATATTACTTTGAAATCCATCTTTGACATGTTGGATTGCAACTGCTGAAGAATGCACATAAAACAGTATACATCCTCTGTGCCCCTATCCTTCCCTGTCTCTGAACTTCATTCTTCCTTCAGAGACAGGCCTTGATCACTCACGACTCACGAGTAGCAGCGCCTTGTTTCCGCTTTGTTCTTGATTCACCAGTTCCCTACAAATTTGATCAAGCATATGTTTCAGGGACAGGGGAACCAATGTGGCATCAAGCACAGTTAATCAGCATCAACTGGGCATCTGAAACATTGATGCTTAATGCTCTCGGGGTTGCGACAAAGAGGACACTTCTTTCTTAAAAGATTATCTTTCGTGAGATGATAACACCTAAACTTCCATCTAGAACTTCGCCGAAACCTGACACCATCATGAGATTTCTCGGTATCTTCCAAGACAATGAATGTACTGAAAAATCCTGGGATGTTCCAAACCAACCTGTCGTCGTCATAAGATATCTCACTATCTTCACGTTGCTGACTAATCCTCAACCATGCATTACACCAGATTATACATCTTCGGATGCAGAGCAAAAAAAAACATCAACTAGAGCAAAAATAAAGTTACAACATGTCAGCCATGCAAACTCTTTATCTGCATCCGCGTACATCGTGTCCATAGAATATGAACTATCATGTTTTTCTTGTTTATCTGCTCATAGAAATGAAATCAGTCTAAACATTGTATTTGATAGGTACAAACATACTCATACAGAAATAAACTTCAATTATTGTAAATTAACCTGCCGTCGATTTACCAAATATCCTACGAAGTTCCAATTAACAAAACCGATACAAAGATGTAAATCTTCAAATTAGCAAGTTGTGAGTGCAAGGTTTTCATAAAGTAAATATCCATGTCGTCAGATTACAATTTCAATCCGTAGCAAGATTTTCTTTCGGATCTGCGGCAACGCATCGCAGCAGGCATCAATCATGGATCAGGGCATCAGGCATCAAGGACAGAAGCATATATGTTGGATACCTAGGACATAAAGAGTTTATCCTTCGACAACCTGACATAGCTGTGATTGGTTAGTTCAATCAAATCAGTAATTTTACTGTTGAAATTTTTGGATGATTGATTAGGAAAGTGAAAAAGAAACTCTTGGATGTTGGGTCTATCCCCTGTGGTAGTGACAATTTCTTTAATTTACTCACAAGTGGAGTTCAGATATTTTGTAGATGAACCTGCCAGCAAGTGAATTTATATGCTTGGTATTTATTTTGTTTACTGATAGCTTTGCTTTCTGTTGTTTAATAAGAGGATAACCCTCTCTAGTAAAAATCTATTATTTCACTTTCGGTGAAGCTGCAGCTCTTTGCAAATTGTTGCTATCTATTACCAGTTTTTTACTACTTTTCGGATCAGACTGAGTAGGCACCACTTGTTGATTTTCTACTTCCTTAGTACAGTCTGTGCATTGGGTTGTTGAGTATGACAGCTGAGCAGCCTCTGTTAATATGATTTTTTTTTCAAAATCTGGTAAGAAATTTCCATAGTATATATTCAGCTCCCGATTAGTAATAAATATTAAACTAAACGATGGGAGAACCATCTCTCCAGAGGCCTTTCTGAAGATTATCTTACCCAAATTAAAACTCAAATCATGAAAAAAAGTTGAACAGTTGTAGCTTTCTTCCAGAGATGGCAAATTACACAAAGTTCAAGTGCTGCCATAGCTAATAAGTTGTATGTTTGAGCAATGTCTTTTTGGAGGTGTACTAGGAGCTTTCTACTGTAAATGCTTGGCATATCATTTAATTTCACCCAAAATGAGCATTATGACAGGACAATGACAAGTTGACAACAACTAAATAGGAACAACTTTTATTATGCATCTCAACTTCTCAACAATGCCTCAACAGAATGCCTCACCTCATGTAGGAAAAAATATATTTTCTACAAAGAACACATGCATGTAAAATAGGATCGTTCCAGCTGAAAGCCGGACAAATTCACAGAACCAAAACTAAATGCTTAAGATTCCAAAACCTACTCTAGCTGCTGCTGCTGGTCATCTCCGTGCCAGACCCAGACTATGTCCTTCAGCGCTGGCCGGATGTCCTCCAATAGCTCCCGGTACTCCAGCGGATCACCACTTGTTTGTTTCATCTCAATGAGATGGTGGGAAGCTGTGATCTCGAAGATCTCCATGTCTAACTGAACAGCACCATTCCTTCCCTCCTTCCTCGCTTGCATCTTCACCACGCCATTGTCCTTCTTCCTTACCCTGAGATTCAGCGCCTTCGCAACGTATTCCAGCTTCGAGATGATGGCTGAAGCAGGCTTATCTGAAGTGAACCTTGTCTCCTTTCTGTACTCCTCTTGGATGAATAGGCCGGACAGGTCAAACCCCGTGGAGAAGGAGATTATCTCAAAGGCATTTAAGTTTGTCACCATCAGGGGCTTCACATCTTCATGAGTGTTCTTCCTTGGCCTCACACCAGCTGTAGGAGGAGCATTTGTGGTGATGTTCTCACTGGGAGTTCTCTTCACTGCAAGGGTGCCCCTTGGGCCTTTCCGGAACCAGGTAGACTCTTTTATCTTCTGGATAGATGCCCTGGTGCTTGGATTGGGGTCCAGGATCTTGCACAAAAGGTTCTGGAGTTTGTGTGAGAACAAGCTGGGGCACCTGAAATCTCCTCGCTCAATCTTCCGGTACATGTCCATCAAGTTGGAACCTTGGAAAGGGAGATAACCAGCAACAAGAACAAAAAGGATAACACCACAAGACCAGATATCTGATTTTGCACCATCATAACCTGTCTTGCTAATGACCTCCGGAGCCACATATGCGGGTGTTCCGCAGGTGGTGTGAAGCAAGCCATCTTGTCTCTTTGACTCTGAAAGTGCGCTCAATCCAAAATCTGAGACCTTAAGGTTCTCATTCTCATCCAGGAGCAGGTTCTCCAGCTTGAGATCCCGGTGATACACGCCTTGGCTGTGGCAGTAATCCACTGCACTGATGAGCTGCTGGAAATACTTATGTGCAGCACCCTCTGTGAGCTTGCCACTCTTTGCAACCTTGTCAAAGAGCTCACCGCCTTTCACATATTCCATTACAAAGTATATTTTGTTTCGTGTCGCCATGACCTCATGAAGCTGGACAATGTTCTTGTGTGCCACCAACCGCATGGTTGTGACCTCACGCCTGATTTGCTCCGAGAGCCCAACCTTGAGCACCTTCTCCTTATCCAGCATCTTTATGGCGACGCTTTGGTTCGACTCAAGGCTCCTCGCATAGTGCACCTTGCCGAATGTTCCTTTCCCCAACAATCTTCCCAGCTCATACCGCTCCATTAGAATCTTCCCTCTGTTCGCCATGACTTCCAGCTGTATAAAACCACAGCCTATATTGCGGCTATTATTCAAATGGACTGCAGCACTTCAACCATCCTCTCCAAGGTAGTCTTGATCCACCACAGTGAACAACACTCTCATGTCTTTGTCTCGACGGAGTCTAGATGGTGTAGAGATGATGCAAACAAGATGGTTGCTCGCATAAAGAGTCGACCAGCTCAGCTCCTGTGGAGAAGCGGCAATCTCCTTTATCGCGCAGGTGAAATTTCTTCTAAGCAAGCACATCTTTCAGCATTCCCCGAGGCTTTGAGTGCTTGTTTTGTGTTGGAGTTTTCTGCAAATAAGAAAAGAAATCTTCAGATTCTGCAATTGAAAAATAAAAATACCCTTGTATGGATTACTCAAGAAATAACAGAACATTTAGTAGTTGGTTTTACAACCAGAGAATAAGAAGAATGGTGAAACAAGTTTGATTCTCGCATAATCTTTAGAGGAAACAATCTGACAGGATCAGGGACATGGTGGTCGGTGGTTTATATGAAACAAAACATTTGTTCTGTGCGCACGGCAAACTAGAAACAACAGAAAACGTATCTGTAATTCTTGCTATTTTACTTTAGAATCATCAAGGCTACATACTTGTGCATCCAGTTGAGAATGTAAACATAGGTATGCATAAAGTCAGAGTTCAGAAGCAACTCGCTGGTTTGCAAGATCTTTACCGCTTGGGGAAAAAATCGTGCGTATTTCTAACAAACTATAGACACATGACACGGTTAACAAATTCATGAAGAAAAAGGCCAAATAAGTTCAATTTGCAGATAATTGCGCCACTCCTCCAACCAGTCCAGAAACTAAGAGCATGACAACCTGCAAATTCCCAGATCAATCCAACCGCATGAATGCACCGCCGTAATCGACTGAAAGCAGCCTCGCCGACAATTAAAAGGCCGTAAAATTTTTGCCTCATATGTACTGTACCCAAACTCTGATAGACGGGAAAGAATTACTCCTCCAATGACCCGCCCATACTGGCGAGCGGACTTGGCAAAACTGAAGAAGACGCACAAACTAGCCAAGAAGGATCGACGGCTCGCATTGAGGCTGAACGGAATCAAAGAAGATCAAAGAACGGGGAGGGGAGGGGATTTTGCATACCTTCCGGCGGCGCCAAGAGGGGAGGCTCCGGATCCAAGCTGGGACCTCGAGGCAGTTCTCTCTCTGCCTCTGTGTGAGTTTGGTATCGGTGTGTGTGCTTGTGGAGGAGGAGGCCGCTCTTCTTATATAAAGCAGAGCAGAGCAGGGCAGGGCAGGGCCAGGAGCCGCCGGAGGGAAGGGGAAGGGAGGAGAAGAAACTAGGGAGTAGTTTGTGGTGGATTTGACCAAGATGCCCCTCATGCGTTTCCTGGGCACCGCATCGCAGAGGGGCATATTCCTGGTAGAGTGGTACTACAAATCGCATCATTGTGTCTTCATGATTAGGGGAAGGAGAATTATGCTCGTACGACCCGTGATGTCATATTAGGTAGCACGTATTTATAAAAACATCCTTATAGAAATTGAAAAGTGCATTCAAATCTTTGCGGAACCCAAGTTCTTCCTCTAGCATTCACCTTTTTTTGTGTGTGTGTGTGTGTGTGTGGGGGGGGGGGGGGGGGGGGCACGTCATGAGCAAAGCTCGTTGCCTTCTCTGTCTCTGTAGAAAAAACTTGTTTATCGTTGCCTTCTCTGTCTCTGTAGAAAAAACTTGTTTAAACCTAGGAGCTTATGGAAGCAATGGTCTGAAAATCGTCAATGTAGACCTGAAGATGTCGATGACCGTAATGAGCGTAGCAAATCGTTGGCCCGGAGAAGAAAACGTCATTGAGGGCTTGTATAACGTTCTAGGTTCGGTTAGATGGAGTCGGGAAACACAACTCTCACACGCTCTCTCTCGGAAGGACAAAGTTGGCTAGCCTTCGTCGATCAGAACTGGAGCTGACGGACCAAGACGGAATCGGAGGGGACATCCTAATTTATACTTTGTACATGCTCAAGCTCTCCCTATTAAAAACTGAAAGTTTTGGTCGATGTTTTACTTTCTTATAGGTTGGCCAACAGTAGTCATCATCCTTCTCTCTCTAGATCCTCATGTTCCACCAACGAGGTTGGTGGCTATCCTCACCTCTGTATGCTGCTCCTGCGGTGTGTGTGTGTGTGTGTGTGTGTGTGTGTGTGTGTGTGTGTGTGTTGGGGAGGGGGGTGCGTGTTTGTCGCTTGGAGTTGCAAGGTCAAGGGACCAATGTATCCTAGTGTTCCCTCCCTTGGAGGGGTTCAAGTCACAAATGGAGAGAGGGGACTCCATAAAGGAACGACCAACACTACAAAGGCTCACCTTCTCCTTGAGATATCACCACAAAGGAGAATCTTAACCGGTAGGGGGTAGACCTTGAGGCGAGCTCCAAACCATCACACACGACGGGGCAAATCACAAGTTGATTCCTTCGTCGAGGGCTCTTACCGCCTAGGAGTCTCCAATCTTCAATAGTAAAGCCAAATGATGAAATCAAAGGGAACTCAAATTCCTTTGGTGAGAATGTAGATCAGGGTATCTTCTTTATGTTTTCCCCTTAAAGGACGAATATGGAGGGATTCAAGGTTTAGAGCTTGAAAAGGTGGAGTATGATAAGGAAATATGCTCAACTCTAGTGGGGGAAGAAGAAAACACTCAAGGAGAAGGAGTGGACCTTTATATAGCCCACTCCAAAATGTCCGTTAGGGTTACTTCGACTGCCCGAAGCTATCCTGGAACATCTGTAATAGGGTTTGGACTACCCAGATTCAGGGGATAGGTTCTAGAGATGGTTCCGCAACTGCTTGACCTCTTGGAAGTTATAGGCCAATTTCTTAACACACCCCGGAAGCTAGTTGTAAGTGCATCTACTACCCCTGGTAGATTTTAATGATTACTGACCAAACTTTTAAGGGACTAATGTGCATGTTAAATATGCGGAGGTGAAAGTATGTGAGGATTTAGTTTAACCAAAGGATTACGACCCTAGAAATGTCGAGGAATCATTGAAGTCTTTGGGAATTCAGGTGAAATATTGAAGACCGAAGAGTAGATTGTTATCTACTAGTTTATTTAATTATTCATTGAGTCATAGGAAAAATTGTACTATTAAGGGGGGTCAAAGTGAAGCAAGCCTGAAAGTCTTCATGTGTGTGCTCATTCCAATCCTATCTACACTTGTGAGTGAAGATTTGGAAATCTCCTTCCAAGCAAACCTACTAGATCCCATGATGGAGTTAATTCTTCGAGTCACCCGAATTAGTTTCCTCACTTATGAGTTAAAGAACCTTCCATTGAGGTTGTCCTAGGTTCTACGGAACCCACGCCGCCAGTTCAAATTATAATCGTAGCACGTTGGTGAGTGTATCTCATCCAACGGTCATATTGGTACTCAGGGGTAGTGTGCCAACTATATATATATATATATATATATATATATATATATATATATATATATACCTTACCCTCGTAGATAACGGGTGGTTGCTCGATTGATATTTTGCTATGTTTGCAAAGAGTGTACATCCTCGCACAGATTTGAACCAATCCTAAGTGAGGAAAACCACTGAGGCAAACAACAGAAAGTGGTTGAGCATCACCGTAGAATCAGTTCGATCCTAGCTTGTGATATATTACTCTTGAGGACTTGGCATCCGCTAGACGGTTAGGCATCATTCTATAAGCATCAAAAAGTGTGGATTCACCAAATTACAAGTTTGCATCGGTCCGGAGATCACCGCAAAAGTCTACCTCGAGTATTGGGCACTCAAGGAGAACAAGGTGGGGACTTCTGTGTCCTCGGAGCAGTGTGCTCAGCCTCTTCAACCAAGATGAAGAATTGTTGCCAATAGTTTGAACTTTCTAAAAGAAATCATCGTGTCTTAACCAAGCTTATGGGTTCAGTTTTTTGAAACCTTACTTTCAATACTTTGCCATGTTTTGAGGAGTTTCTCTCTCTAGCCCTCTCTGTAACTGTTGTGACGTCTTTCTGAGCACTTATCTTTCCGCTACTTAATTTTGTTAAGTGTTTCTCAAGTTGTTTACTTTGAAGACTTCGTTCATGTTGCTAGTTAAATTCCTTAGCGTATCTCTCTGCTTTGTTTAATGCTTTCCTAGCTTACCTTGGTCATCACATTGTTGTTTTTACTTAGTCGTTTCCATGCATGCTTGTATGTTTTACTAGTTATCTTCCTAGAATTCTTTGACACGACACTCTATTTTAGTTTCTTATCTATCTTTTCTGCAAAGAATTTCTTTATTTCAAATAGTTTCCACAAACGTCTATTCACCTCTCCCCTCTCTTAGTAGTTCTGATTTTAGAGTATGTTTCAGAGTTGGGTTTTGGAATAACCCAATGCTTATATTACGCCACTTTCAAAACGTAATTTGGATGCTAACCCAGATTGCGTACACTGCGGAATATCCTTCCGGAAGTTCCGAAAAGATGTTTGGGCCATACAAAAACTCGCCTCTAGAATACTTGGAAGTGGAAATCCAATCGAGGCTTTTTTATGGAGTTATGTATGGAACTTAGGATGTGTATTTGGCTATATGTAGGCAACACAATCGTCACTTTAAATCCTCAACAAAAAAATCACTTTTAGGTTCATCATGTGACCACTCTTAATATTGTGGTTATCCTATGACTTGAGATAAAAAAATATACATTTCAAATATGCCGTCTTTCTTCAGGGTTCATCAATCATCTTTGCTCGCAACCTTATGGACTAACACCTTCCATACACTTTGGAAACAAGGTTACTCCTTAATTGACATGTCATGCACACACAAATCCACTTAGGGGAACAAATGCTCTTTCACTCCTAATGCGACCTCTTCCGCCCCAGCTCATGTCTTATGCGACAGGTTGCTACTGCCGCTGCATCCGGGGGGGGGGGGGGGGGGGGGGGGTCCACCCACAGGTCCATGTGGGTGACACAATTGTTGCTCTTCTCATCTTCCTTCTCTCCTCTCATGATGCAACGACCAAGTGAGCGGCAGCAGATTCAATTCAGAAGGATTTTTCTTGAGGGCTCACATGTGTTTATATGTTTCCACGTGGTCTTTCTTGTAAAATGTGGGGACAACTATATCCTACATGTAGCTATTTCTTTTTTTTACATGTCTTTCTCAATTAATACAATCTAAATATTCGTATGGGAACATTAGCTGAAAAATAATAATGAGTACTTTACATTTTTATCGCAAAAAGACCAATGTTTCCTGCAAAAAGAACAGATTAATGTTTTACATTTTTATCGCAAAAAAAAAAAGATGAGTATCTTTTCTATTTTTACCCCCCTCTGTCTTAAAATGTAAGACGTTTTTTACATTAATCATACGTGTTGACTGTCACCCGCCCACCAGAACATGGCTCGATGGAGAGGATTTTATCGCTTTGTCATCTTATTATGCGAATTCAGCCAGATGTTTTGTCCATCGGTTACCATCTGCCTACGTTTCGACACATACAAGGTTCACTCTGACGTTCGTGTATCTACGACACAATACAGCGTTGCAAGTGGACAGGCCGACAGAAGACACGACTAAGTAAAATTCGGCACTTCTCCACACACAAAAAAAGGGTAAAATTGGCCACTTGATAAAAGAGACAGAATTGTGATCGGTTTCAACAGGCAACTGAGACACGGGATCTGGAAGATACGCGGTGCTGCGTCAACAGAGTCGTGGCGCCACATGCAAGATGCAACACCAACCAACAAACCCATTTATTTCAGAGATTAAACTGCCTTCATTTTTTCTTCTCACCTAGCATAGTCTGGTCGTGATGTGGCAAAGAGCGAGAAACACGTGGTGCCTTATTGCCTTGGCCTGTTGGCCATACTGCCTATACACACATATTCTATACCAAACACTAATATTCTGATTTAAGAGACACACAATACATTTATAATAAACAGAAGATGATATGTCATAGGAACCCAAAGTTGCCCACAATTTCCACGGAGAAGAGTGATAGCAGTGGCGGAGCTTGACTGTAATGCTTGGGGGGGCAAAAGACAAAGTATGCATGTTTGGGGGGGCTGGTGAGTAAATTTCTTTCTAACTATGACCCTCCAAAAAAAAATCCTTCAGGAATTGGTCCTTGGTTGGGAGGGCCACAGCCCCCTCAGCAACACACATAGCTCCGCCGATGAGTGATAGGATCATACCACAATGAGCAAAGAACAAAGATGACCCTTCGTCCTAAATTATTTGTCTTGTACTCCATCCGTTCTAAAATAAGTGTCGCAAATTTTTACTAAACTAGTACAAATTTTGTACTTGATCATCGACATTTATTTTAAGACGGAGGGAATACTATATTTGTCTAGATACACATGTATCTAGAGTTTTAAACATATTTTAATATTAGATGCATCCGTATTTCTAAAAATAAATAAACAAGTAATTTAGGACGAAGGTAATACATCACTCTACTACCACGGAGCATTAGACAGACGTGCTGACGCAACATATACTGCCGACAAATCTGGTGTACCAACATTATGTCCAGTGCATGGTCTTCGTTTCTAGATATATCTGTCAGCAATGCAATGTTGTACCGACTACATAATGAGAACTGAATAGCTTCACACACGATGAAATCTTGTCCGATTTTGTTACGACGATGCAATGGGCCGTGAATCTGTGCCGGTCAACGCTGTTTATACTTATATATATATCGTACTCTTCACATAATGTAAGTTGGCCTCCAGTGCTCCTCTATCTTCAGAAGAAAGAAAACTCATAATGTTGCAAGTATTGACCGCGAGAAGAGAGCAAAAGAAGGCACGCGAGAGCGAGAGCAAGATTGCCACAAAGTAATAGCGACATGCAAGGGATTTGGATGGATACGTACGTAACGCACGGCTGCAGCGTCGACAGCGTAGTGGCGCCACATCCAGCACCAACGTACCACCGCTGCTCGTTTGGGGAAAAAACCAGTGACTTCGAGAATACAGCGAGATAATGCATTATTGGGTCTCATCAAACTTGCAAAAACACGTGTGGTCCCATGGCTGGCTGTACATATGATTTTGATTTTGATACTGACCAGTGGTTTTTGACGTAAGACCAAGTCTAATAAGATACATTTAACAGACGGTAAAGAGTAAACTATTATATTTTGGATGAGTTGGATGAGAGAAAAAAAAAAGAGAAGAAAAATGGGTAGTGGATTAACAACCAGCTGGAGGACGGAATTCAAGAAACATTGCGAGAGTGTAAGGTACGTCATGTATTAATTAAGTACTCTTTTTTATCCAAATTTTTGTCGCTCACATGGATGCATCTAGATGTACTAGATACATCCATTTGGGCGATAAGTAATTTGGATCAGGGGAGTAGTACTTCTTAGAAACTAGATACTCCCTCTGTAAAGAAATATAAGAGCGTTTAGAGTTATCTAAACGCTCTTATATTTCTTTACAGAGGGAGTACTATATATGCAAAAGTGTTCTTCCGCTCTCGAGATCAAATGAGCTTGGGTGAACAGTAAAGTCGTAAGAAAATAAAACAAAATTCAAAAAATTCTAATTTATTTGTAGTAAATTTTGACAAATATTTTCTATGCTTCAAAATTCTCATCACGAAATGACATTCATGGAAGTCATGGCAAAAAAATGGTACTTCAAAATGCTTTAAAAAATAGCATTTTTGGAGTATCGATTTTGGTTTTTTTACCACGACTTTCAGAAATGTTCATTCATGATAAATTTTTGCAAGCACATAGAACATTTGTCAAAGGTTACTATAAAAAAATCAGAATTTTTTGAATTTTTTAAATATTTTCCCTGATTTTACTATTCATCGGGAGCATTTGAGTTTGGGTGTAAATACTCCACGTTCATATATATATATATATATATATATATATATATATATATATATATATATATATATATATATATGTTACTACTAGGTTGGTTATATGTAACGTGACAACTTCATATAGCCAATTGTTGGCTATACTATTAATCATGCTCTAAAAAAGGAGTACATACCCAAGAAATGCATGGTCCCTTATTGGTTTTTGTCAGGTTTCTAGAAAAAAAACTGACACCTCTTTATATAAACCCTTTGTTTTTGGTCTAAAATGAAAAGGTAGTGCTTCGGTGGTTCCTTAAAAAAAGGGTCCCGATATTCACCACACGTGTGGCATATTAGACATGCACCCACACACCGTGTGTGGCATACGTAGGAGGCAGCCCACACGGGTCGTGTGTGGGCGAACAATAGAACTGCCCACACATGTGGGCGCGGCTACTTCGTGCCACACACCCAACAAGTAGTAGTCATCCTCACCCGCGTGTGTGGCACGAAGCAAATCTGCCCACATGTCCTCGCGCAGCTACGTTAGTTACCCGTGGGATGGCAACTCTAATTACCCCCGGGGATGGCAACTCTAGTTATCCCGGATGGCAACTGTAGTTGTAAAAGCATGGCAACTCTCTCTGTTTTGGTTAACTATAGTTACCCGCGGGATAACACTTTGGTTATCCGGGGATAGTTGCCATATGTGTTTACCTAGTTGCCGCGTGTGGTTCAACCATAGTTGCCATGTATGGTTAATCGTAGTTGCCATGTGTGTTTAACTGGTTGCCACGTGCGCGCAACTGCAGTTGCCATCTAGCAACGAATCGTAGTTGCCATGTGTGTTTACGTAGTTGTTGCCACGTACGCGCACTGCAGTTGCCATCTAGCAACGTACGAGTGATGTGTGGGCGAAGAGCAGTTCCCCCACACGCGGTGGACTAGCTGATGACTATGTGGGCAGAAACCGGTTCGCCCACACGGCGCAGCTGGCAACCGCGCGTTGTGGGTTGTGTGGGCGAACTCTCCAGCGCCCACACACACGATGACGCCTACGTGGCATAGAAATTCCAACAGATTCCTTTAAGATTCGTGCAAAATAGAATCAACGTGGATAGACACGTGTGGGCGAAATGCAAACTGCCACACGTGTGGGCGTTATCTTTTTCCTAAAAAAAATCCAATATACTCTCCGTTCCCAAATATAAAATGTTCTAACTTTTCTTTTAAATCAGATGTATGCCACATTTTAGTGTTTTTGTTAAGTCATTTCAGTCCATACTGTTTAGAAAATGCCCCAATATTCTTTGAGCTTTTCTACTATACTTTTTTTACGGAAGCTTTCTACTATACTTGGAGGGTTCCAAGAGGTAATATCCTTTTATGTTAAAAATACTCAGACATTTACATGATAAATGCATACATAAAATCGAATTGTGCCATGAAAGAAGTATGGGTAAGATCTATAGGTACTTGTGTGTTTGAGAAGTTGTTCTTTCTGCTTAGCTATGATTTTGCTCTACTGGCCAACATTGATTTCGACGGCACATCATCGAATCTCGGCCAAAATTCTGGCTGTATTCATTGGCTTGTTGCATGTGGGCGTGGTACCACGGCCAGATCACAGTGTACATCGGTCACTTAATCTGGCTAGGATTCGTGGCTTCATACATCACCACCTAGCGAGTACCTAGCTCTCTCAACTTATTTCAGGTTCAATCATGAAGCAGCTCAGGGTCACATCAAAACCCAATAAGAGCATCCACAGTCGGACGCTCCAAACCCGTCTCAAATGTCCGGACGGACGGATTGGTCACCGGTCGTGAAAATTCGATTCAGACGGACACCTCAAACGCTTGGACTGACCGACACCCCTCATATCCAGCTCAAATATGGGACGAATATGGGGCGTCCGAGCACGTCCTGACGCGTCCGTCACGTAGGACTGGCGCTGGAGTCTCACACGAAAACGGTCCCAAACCCGGCGGTCCGAAACTCGTCTCCTCCGTCGGACCGATGTCGCGGCGTGGCGCCGCTCTGGCGGGCCGGCTATTAAGCCAACCGCCGACACCAAAACCCTATCCCTCCATATTTTCCTCCTCCCGTCCGCCGTCGCCACTTTACACTCCCCGTCCGTCACCACTACTGCCATGCCCCCACGCCGCCGCCACTTTGTAAAGCCGGAACAACGGCTGCAGCTCCTAGAGCAGATCGGGGCAAGGCGCGAAGCCCGGATTGCCGCGGGGCTACCTCCGGATGCAGTGGATCCGGAGGAGGAGTTGGAGGGGGGAGGAGGAGGACGACGACGAGGACGAGGAGGATGTTGGGGACGCTGGGGCCGTGGATCTGCAGGCGGAGCAGCAGGCCATCCTCGATTCCATCCACTCGGAGCCGGATGCGGAAGCCATACGCCGTCGTCGACAGGAGATGGAGGCAGAGTAGGTCGCAGAGGAGGTGGAGATGCTCGCCTACATGTATGATGTCGAGGAGGAGGAGCCGGAGCCCTCCTACGCGCCCATCCACCCGGCGCTCGGCACCGCGAGGGACATCATTTCAGTTCCTAGCCATGAACGAACTGGATGCATCCGGTTTTGCGTGATCGGTCTTCCTCGTCGTTCAATCAATCGTGATTTCACGACTCATCGACCTTGTTCCGGAGTTGGCGTTGCTTTCCTGGAAGGGAGATCGGTCTCCTCAATCGTTCCCTCAAGTGATCGGTCACTCCTCGTCCACCTTGTCCACACATTTCCTCTAACCAGAAGAGAGCCGACTAGCTGGATTGCCCTACGGGGTCCGGTCATCTTACCCAACTCGAGTCCGGTCGAGTTGGGCGCCAATACCAATCCCATTTCCTAAAACCTGGTATCCGAAATCCGGATCATAAAAATGCATATCACGATAAGTGGCACAGGGCACTGGTCGGCTTGAGCAAAACTCAGGTCAGGCATGTAGTATGTAATACACATGATTTCTTTTACATGCTCTGCATGGATTTAGGAGTTAAAATATAAAAGACTCGGATGCGGAGTAGCAACTTTAAAGCGTGACCGGTCACTGTCCGCGGGCGTGGCCCGCGGGCGTATAGGGGACAAATTTGTCAGGTCCGGATGTAGATGCTCTAAGCCTGAGAGACTAGGCGAGTGCTGGAGTGCTTTTTTTACAGCACTCGCACCCGTTCTCTAGCCAATGGGAATGCAGCCGGCTTGGCCACTTGACGGACACAATGATCGCTGACGTGCGCCGTCTTGCTTCCTGGCAGATCCCCTGAGCTTCCGGCCATTTGTTGGTCTTTTTCATCTTTCTTGTGTGCTTTCAATTGGGTATGTTTGCGTTGTTGCCCCGCAGACTATTTTATCTTCATTGTGTCACTCAGACTCATTGTATGGGCGTGTTGTATGCTTATTTATAAAGTAGGGCAAAAATCTGTTTCAAGAATTTGTCTTTATGTTTCTTCTCTGTGCATATAATGAGCTTGGATTTCAAAAAGTTAGACACTTTAGAGCATGTTAAGGGCACCTCCAACGCTGATCCGCAAATGGTTCTGATAAATATCTGTTTTCATGTTCGGACATGGTCCACGGACATGATGCTGGAGGGAGCCATCCAATGCTATTCACAAAGTAATCCGGTTGAGAAGAGAGAAAGTAGACGGGGACCATGCATGTGGTGGGATATTGTGGTGTGGTGTTTGGTTGGGAGGAGAGATATGAGAGGGGGATCATGCATGTGAAGATAGAGAAAAGAGAGGAGGACCACATAGAGGTTTTTTGTTGGTCAAGTGCATGTATGGACTCCGACAAAACCCCCATGTTTGCATCAGATTTGCCAGAAAACAGACATCCGGACCACTTCACAGATCGATGGGTCCCCATTGGATGAGCAAGTTAACACAAATGATCCGAACACCAACATCCGGACATATACCAAAGCTTTGAGGGTCTCCTTTGAAGATGCCCTAAGTGAGTATTAATGTGGTACATTGATTTTGGATTTTTAGTTTTTTTCATGGATATTTATTATTGTATTTATTATGGTTGTTCTAGTTTGATGTATTGTAATGTATTTAACTCATTTACTAAAAAATGTCGTGAATGTTTCTCATAAATATTTATTCATGTTTTGTACAACTTCTACATCGATTGATGCACATAAAGCCATATATTATTATTATTTTTAAACGATGAAGGCATTAATGCAGAAAAAATAGTTTACATAAAAGGAAGGAATATCTCAAGGTAATCCATATTGGATCCGCTTTCCAGCAGAAATCCATAGTCCTACATAGCACCCTTTTTTGGGGGGTGGGGGGAGGAGACACAAAACATCTCAAACATAATAAAAAGGGTCTTTTACATTTGTGCCCCTAACTCGAACCCACTGCTCAGATTTACCCCTAATTTTGAAGCGTGCTCAAATTTGCCCCTCTGCCGTTAAGTGACCTTACAGAAATACCCTTTTGTTCCGTTTCCGTCCGGTCAAAGGGGTTTGACCGTTTACCCGACGTTTTCTAGACAATTTTACCCCTCCTTACAGTTGGGCCCTCTTAGAAAAACTCTCTCTCTGTATCACTTACATGTGGGGCTACAAAAAAGAAAAGAAAAAAAATCTCTCCCACCTCTCTCTCTAACTTACAAGTGGGGCCTAACAAAAAATATAAAACAAAATAAATAAAGCATCTCTCTCCCAACCTCACGACATCTCTCACCTCCGGCGAACCAGAGGCCCGGGCATGGTCGCCGCCGTTGCCGCTAGCTCGCCTTGCACCGCCGCTGGACTCCCATGACGCCGCCGCTGGCCTCCCCAGACGCCCTCATTCTCTCTCCCGCCCTCTAGACCTCGCCCGCAAGCACGGCGGAGAGTGTGCCGTCGCCGTTGTCGATTAGTCATGTGGCCAACTGCAACCCCAAGCGTCGCCACCTC
Source organism: Elymus sibiricus (assembly GCA_039707655.1). Lineage (NCBI taxonomy): Eukaryota > Viridiplantae > Streptophyta > Magnoliopsida > Poales > Poaceae > Elymus > Elymus sibiricus. The sequence goes on from CM077673.1 coordinate 103,438,889, forward strand.
GCCATGAAGCTCCTATGAGATGTCCTCGTCATCCCAACCTATGAATTTGACCAGAGAAGGTAAGGACGGAGCTCCATGATGCATCTTCCCCGCCTCCGGCCTCGGACCGCCGCCACCGATTTGGCGCCATTGAAGCTCCCCGGCCGATCCCTTCCACTTCCTGAGCAACCTGAGGTGTCTCAGAAGATGTGGACCTCCTCCACAACAAACTTCTCGACCTCTGGTCATCTTCCCCGCGAGCTCCGAGCACTACCATGGCCGCCATCGTCGAAGTCATCACTCCAGTGTTCCCTGAGCCCCATCGGCGTGGGCATCGTCCTCGTAGTGATCTCCTTAGCCTCGCAAACCAGGTTACCGTCTCCCCCTCGCAATTTTTCTCACCCGCTTGCGCCGCCCTGAGTCGCCACGGGAACGGTCGCCGCCGGTATCTCCGGCGACCATATGGTCTTAAGAGACCAGCTCTGGACGCGGTCGAGCCAAGGCTATCGCCTAGTTCCCTCAAGCGGCCTCCTCGCAGCGTCCTGGCATGCCTCCGTCGCTGGATTTGGTCGCCGCCGGCATCTTCCCACGCATCGCCGTCGTGATTGTGCGCGGGCGCCGGCGTGTTTGACTAGTTTTTAATTAGCACCCGTTTTACAGAAGCTGACCAGTGGGTCCACCCCTCAAAATAATTCAGTAAATAACATTTTAGAAAATAATAGAACAATGACATGTGGGCCCTATATTTTAGAAAATAATAATGACCATGACTTGTGGGCCCTATATCTAGTTTGACCGGTCCTTGTCTAGTTTCCTTTTTCTTTTTATTTGTTAGGGCCCACATGTAATTGTGTGTGTGAGAGAGGGGTGAGACAAAGAGTTTTTTTCCTGAGTGGGTCCCACATGTAAGTGACACATGGATGTAGGGGCAAAATGTACTGGAAACGTCCGGTAGACGGTCAAACAGCTTTGACTCGACGAAAATGGGACGGAAGGGCATTTCTATAAGTGCAACTAATGGCAGAGGGGCAAATTTGAGCAGGCGTTGAAATTAGGGGTAAATCGGAGTAGTGGGTTCGAGTTAGGGACAAAAATGCAAATGGCCCTAATAAAAAGGGACAATTCCATTTCCCCCGCTAACTTGAGCCACCACGTGGCATTTGTCCCTAATTTCCGGGTATGCTAAAAAATATCCCTCTTCCGTATGTGTCTCTTACAGAATTCCCCCTCCATGCCATTTTCTTGGGTCAATGGTGTTTGACCAATATCTGCGCGTTTGTTGGACATGTTTAGCCCCTGGTTCTTACATGTGGGACCGTATCAAAGCCTTATCCCGTTGCTCACTTTGTTTCTTGTACCTTGCGATGGTGAACGGACTAGAGCGAGGTGATTCACCGACGATAGCGTTCTGGAGCTCGGGGAGTGAGGCTGTGTCGATGTGCGCCTCACACATGTCGTCCGCAAGCTCTTGTGTCACCGTTGAGGTAAGTTTTTCTTCTATGATTTGTGGATTTCTCGTTACGATTTAAGCTCAAATTGGGAATTAGCTTGCTCGTAGGTCGATGGGGTCGGCATAGTGCAGTTCTCGTCCGAGTTCTGGATTCCGGATCGGAGTTATTGCAGCCTTGAGAAGCTTTCAAAGCATCGGTGCCCAAGGCATGGGATCGTTCCCACTCGCCGTGTCGCCTGGAGAGGAGAAAGCATGGGGAGACATTTTCTTGGATGCCCACTTGATGTAATTTGGTAGATTATATCTGTTTTGCTACCAATCGGTGCGAAGATTGCATTTTGACGATATTTTTGATGTTGTAGCTTCCTGATGAATGTGAATGGGCTGTTTGGGTTGACCCTCCTCCTCCAGACCTTGTTGGGTGTGCTTTTGAGACACTACATGATGGGCTAGAAGCAAGTTGTCTCAAAGCTCATCGTTTAGAGAAGAGGGTGACACAACCAAAATAGAAAAAGAAGAGCTAAAGTTAGAGTTGAAGAAGAGGCATGCTTAGATGGAAAGATGTGCATTTCTGATGATAATCGTTGACATATGCATTCTGTCCTACTTGTTTGGTTCAAAGAATGCATATTAGTTAGTGATATTGTAATGAATTAGCTTTTTAGGCACTGAATAGAAATTAGCTTGATGTTGTGAACTTTTTAATGATGTGAGTTATTCCTGGTTGTGTAACTTTGATGTTGTGCATCTTTTGCAAAGACACAGTAATTGAGAAGCATCAATTTTATCTTGTGATCTCTATGTCTTTTAATTTTTGTTTGTGATTTTTGTACACCTCTCCGATCCATATTACTTGTCGATCAAACGGTTGTATGTTGATGTAATATGGGTCATGGTCATTAACATGGTCTCGATGACACATGGTCGACATCCATTTGAACGACAACTAATATGTGTCGAAGGAAGTGACTAACGAAACCAATTATCAATGATAATGCATAATTGTGGTCACTTAATATACCAACAATTAAGAACAGAATCAACATCAATGAACAACAACAACAACAAGTTATGACCATGGTCAACATAAAATAATACCAAAAAAATGCCAGGATCAAGCAAGATATGGCCAACAACAACATCACTTAAGATACTTGTACATAATTTCAACAGTAACATCACAAACATGGTCCAGTACATAGTTCACACAACGACATCAACTAAATAATTCAAACGAAGGTAAACATGGTTCAAAGCTTTTGCTACATGGTTCAAATGACATGATCACACAATGTTCACAACAAGTTTCCCCTCTTGCTCCTAGTGTTGCATGTAGGATTAGAAGCGAGCCTGAACTTGCTCCTAGCATCAAGTTCCACCTTCTTAGGAGAGGAAGACATGCTAAGCTGGTTGCTTCCAGTTAAAGAACCACCAGTCGAGAGTGTATCGCCTTTCACCTTCTTCTTTGGTGAAAGAGGTTTGTCACCTGTGTCTACTGACCTTTTATAATTTTTCCTTGGGTTTAGAAGTAACAACATAAGATTTTTATTAGTTAGTAATGAACTGATTTTATAGATAAATCAATTAGTTGTAGTTCAAATAGCAGTTTACCTCACAGTAGTTGCTGCAACACTTGCTACACTTGGTGCATCACTTCCAGGAGCTACATCAGTTGTTTGTGGTGCATGAGTTGGTGCATCATCTACAAGATCCACACTTGCTTCTGTTTCTTCTGCTGCTGCAGGTTCATCTGTTGTTGTAGGTGCTTCTATTTTAGCTGTAGGTTCATATGTTTCAACTAGTGCATCATTGTTTTCAGGTCCATTGTTAGCACCTCAATGCTCATCCTCTTCTCCAAAAGTTGGGTCAATTGACTGTTTGGACTTATTGCTATGGTGACCAAGTCCGCCACATCTAGGACATTTTTTTCCTGCCCCCAAGTCTGTTCCCCTCTGACTTCTTGTGGGATCACTAGAAGGGGTGTCTAGAGGGGGGGGGTGAATAGACTACTTGACAAATTATAAACCTAACAATTTCCAAGTTAATTGGTTGGCAGATTTTATCAATTCTAACAAGTCTAATGCACCCTACACATGCTAGTCAACAAGTATGGCAGCAGAAAGTAAAGATAAGCATATGTAAGAGAGTAGAGATAGGAAGATCAAACGCAATTTGGAGATGCAGAGATTTTTTCCTGGGGTTCTGATAGGTGGTGCTATCGTACGTCCACGTTTATGGAGACTTCAACCCATGGAGGGTAACGGTGGCGAGAGTCCACGGAGGGCTCCACCCACGAAGGGTCCACAAAGTAGCAACCTCGTCTATTCCATGATGGCCCATGTCCAAGGAGGACTAGCCTTACTCGGGGTAGATCTTCATGAAGTAGGCGATCTCCTAGCCCTTACAAACTCTTGGCTCAACCCCACAATCACGAAGAAGGAGGCTCCCAAGCGACACCTAACCAATCTAGGAGGCACCACCCTCCAAAAGGTAATAGATGTGTTAGTATGTTGAACTCCTTGCTCTTGTGCTTCAAAAGATAGTCTCCTCAACACTCAATCACTCTCTCACAGGTTTGGCATGGGTAGAAGAGATTGATTGGATGGAAAGCAACTTGGGGAGGCTAGAAATCAAGATCCATATGGTTGGAGTGGATGATCTTGACCTCAACACAAGGGTAGGTGGTTCTCTCTCAGAAAATTGAATATGGCAAGTGGGTGTATGTTCTGAGTGCTTCTATTGCGAGTGAGTGGTGGTGAAGGGGTATATATAGGCATCTCCAAAAATCCAACTGTTACAACATTATTGCCCAACTCGGTGAAACCGAAGTAGAAACTCGGTGGCACCGACTAGTTCAAAATGTGGCAACTTTGGCGTTTTCGGTGAGACCGATATATGAATCTCGGTGGTACCGATATGGGTGACCTAGGCAGTTACCAAAACTCGATGAGACCGATTCCTCAAACTCGGTGGGGCCGATTTAGAGAAATGGGCTAACAGAAAGTTGGTCCAACTTCTCGGTGGTACCGATTCTCAGAACTCGGTGGGACCGAATCTAGAAAATGGCTAACCAGGAAGTTGGTCAATGATTTAGGTGGCACTGAATGGAAAGCCGGTAGTACCAAGATGCTAGGGTTTGGTTTGGCTTCTGTCTTGGATAAACTCGATGGATCCGAATGGGAATATTGGTGGCACCGAATTTTGACTTTAGGCTTTGGACAGAGGATATGTGTGGGAAAGTGGGTGAGTATTTTTGGTGGCTACCTATAATCACTTGAGCAACCAAATCATCATATTTACCTCATCCCCTTTTAATAGTATTGACTTTCCTATGGACTCAAAGTGATTTCTCACAAAATATAAAATGTAGAGTCCTTGTTCTTGAAGCTTGGCCAATACTATTCCTTCCTTTCCTTGGTGAGATTCTCCACACAATCATTTAGCCAATCCTCTCTATGGACTTCATCTGAAATAAGCTAGATAAAATTATTAGTCCAAGAGACAATGTATGTTGTCATGAATTATCAAAACCACCAAGGGAGCATATATGCTTTCAATCTCCCCCTTTTTGGTAATTGATGACAACATACAATCAAAGCTTCAAATTAAGATATGCAGGAATGTGTGATAGCTTTGAAGGATACATGACTAATACAAGCTCCCCCTAAATGTGTGCAATCCATTTTAAAGGATAGTTGCTTTGGAATGCATGAACACACACATAGTAGAAAGAACATGAGAAGTCATGTATATCTTGGCTATATGCATCAAATATATGTGAGTGAGGTGTTTCCATGTTCAAGACTTCACCCTTGCAAACAATATCTGCAAGAAGCAAGAGATCATCTTGACCAAGGATATGATGCATATACTTACCTTGAAGTTCTTGAGCATTTTAACAGTAGGAACACACTTGAGAAAACAATGTTAGAAAACACAAGATTATTCTACTTATCCAAATGCAAAAAGATTCAAGAGTGCCAAGATATGGAAGACATATGAAGAATAGAGTTTCTTAAGATAGATATGTCTCCCCCAATAGAATATGTAGAACTTTCTCCCCTAAATATGGATTTGTAAATCTTCCTCCCCCCTGAATCTTAGCATGTAGATATTGGGAGTAGGTAGGGTGAGACAAGTCTAGCACTGATAGGCAATCAAATCAAAAAGTTTCTCCCTCTTTCGGTAAGCATGTTCTCCCCCTTGATATATTCTCCCCCTATATACAAGCATAAGCTTTGATATTCTCCTCCTTAATAAATATCTCCCCCTTTGGTATGAGAATAAGCTTTGAAGCTTTGATATTTCTCCCCCTTTGGCATTAATTTCCAAAAAAGGTCACACAGAGGGTTAGATAAAGGGATCATTGAGAGGGAAGGGACCATTGAGAACATTTGAGACTAAGGGATCCTGGAAGACTTTTTGTCCCCCTTTTTATTATCTGAAAAGACTCTTTAAAATTTCTCCCCCTTTGACATAGGGATCCTTGAATAAAGTTTCTCCCCCTTCAAGTTTTTTTACAAAGGGATCCTTGAAGAAATGGGAATTTGCTAAATCTAACAGAGGATACAGAAGATAGCAAAATCGGTGACTTCGAAGAAAATAAATCGGTGGAACCGAATTGTGTATGTGCAGCTTATCTGGATAATCGGTGACGCCGAGTTACTTGAATCGGAGGCTCCGAAAGGTGAAACAGAAACTTGGCAAAGTTTGTCAAAAGCAATTTTTCAGAAAGTCTCAGTAGAATAAAAATGATTGCAGAGAGTTTGAAAAAGAATTTGCAAGAAATTTTCAAGTAGATGGAAATTGAGTGGTTCCAAGAGAGCATGCAACTATAAAATGAACCAAACAAGATATTTCATCTAGATGATGGGCGGTGACTAGGTCACCTATATTAGAGTATATTGACTTAAGGAGCCAAGCAAGAATACTTGATCATAGGTCATACTCTATGTTAAGCTCAAAATGGGGTTACCATATTTTGATTAAGCGTTTTTAATTTTTCATATCACTTGAGTTGCTTTATCTCATAACTTGGAGTAAAGCTATTTCAAGGATATGAACACATACCTTTGAGTGATGTTGATGACGTGGCATGTAGGAGAACTTCTTGTGGATGCTCGAAGTTGATGAAGATCATCTTGAGTTGGGAGAAATCCATCTTTTCTTTGAAGCTAGGTCCTCCTACAAGAGTTAGTCATGCAAGGAAGAACAATGTATATATCCAAATGATAATAGCAAAATTTGTTTATCAAGAGATTGTCAAGGATATGGCTTGGATTGTCTTCTTCCTTTCATCATCAAAGAAGAGTTGTGGATACTTGGCTTTTGACAAGATTGCTTATGATATGAGTTGATGGCAATCTTGTGGAGTGTAGTTCTTCCAAGTACCTACAAAAGGTTAGATGCAATACAAGGGAGCATATATTTCTAAGATATATGATGGTTTCATATCAAGTGTAACATGGAATAGTCATGTAAGCTCATGCCCTTGCATGCATCCGAGTGAGTCTAGCTCAAATTTGAAGCATCAATGATGTTCAACTCACTCCTCAAGTGACAAAACACTTTCTCATCAAGTGGCTTAGTAAAGATATCGGCCAATTGCTTGTTGGTACGAACATGATTGAGATTAATGTCCCCTTTAGCAATATGATCACGAATGAAATGATGACGAACTTGAATATGTTTAGTTTGAGAATGTTGCACCGGATTATGAGCAATCTTAATAGCACTCTCATTGTCACACAATAATTGAACATGTCTCACATGGATTCCATAATTATTAAGAGTTTGAGTCATCCATAGCAATTGAGCACAACATGATCCGACGGCAATGTATTCCGTTTCGGCGGTGGATAAAGATACCGAGTTTTGTTTCTTGGATGACCAAGACACAAGAGATCTACCAAGAAATTGACATGTACCCGAGGTGGATTTTCTATCAATCTTATCTCCGGCATAGTCCGAGTCGGAATAGCCAACAAGGTTAAAGGAAGATCCCATGGGATACCATATGCCAAAGTTTGGTGTTTGTATCAAGTATCTCACAATTCTTTTCACGGCCTTAAGATGACACTCTTTAGGAGCGGCTTGATATCTAGCGCACATGCACACATAAGCATAATATCGGGACGGGAGGCACATAGATATAGCAAAGAACCGATCATTGATCGATAAACCTTTTGATCAACCGGTTTGTCCTCCTTGGTGAGGTCAACATGTCCACTAGTAAGCATAGGAGTTTTCATACCTTTACACTCTTGCATGTTGAACTTCTTGATCAAGTCCTTGGTATACTTGGTTTGAGAGATGAAAGTTCCTTATCTCGTTTGCTTGATTTGCAAACCAAGGAAAAATTTCAGCTCACACATCATGGACATCTCATACTTCTCGGACATCAACCTTCCAAATCTTTCACTAAATTGTGGGTTAGTAGATCCAAAGATAATATCATCCACATAGATTTGGCACATAAATAATTCACCATTAACTCTCTTAGTGAATAAGGTTGCGTCAATTTTACCAATTTCAAAACCCTTTTCAGTGAGAAACTTCGTTACGCATTTATACCAAGCGTGCGGGGCTTGCTTAAGTCCATAAAGTGCTTTACGAAGCTTGTAAACCTGGTTAGGTTTCTTAGGATTCACAAAACCAGGGGGTTATTTAACATAGACCTCTTCTTCAATCTCACCATTTAAGAATGCACTTTTAATGTCCATTTGAAAAAGAGTGATATTATGGTGATTAGCATAAGCAAGAAGAATACAAATAGCTTCAAGTCTAGCAACGGGGGCATAGGTCTCACCGTAGTCCATACCTTCGACTTGGGTGTAGCCTTGAGCCACGAGACGCGCCTTGTTGCGTACGACTTGACCGTCTTCGTCTTGTTTGTTCCGAAACACCCATTTGGTTCCGATGATGTTTTGCTCATCCTTGGGCTTCTCCACTAGTGTCCACACTTTGTTCCTCTCGAAGTTGTGTAGCTCCTCGTGCATAGCATTCACCCAATCCGGATCCTGAAGAGATTATTCTACCTTCAAAGGCTCAATACTAGAGATGAATGAATAATGCTCACAAAAGTTAGCTAGTCGAGTTTTAGAACGAGTTATCCTTCCAGTTTGTATGTCACCGAAGATTGGATCTAGAGGATGATTTTTGTTCACTCTTGCTCGAACTCGTGGTAGCTTTTGCTTGTTGGATGGTGGAGCTTCTTCGTCATCATCTTCTTCTTCATTGTTGTTGAAGGTGTCATCTCCTTGAGGTGGTGGTGAAGAAGGTTGTGGTGGATCATCACGATGAACTTCTTCCTCCTCTTCATATTGTCGCGTACCACTAGTGGATGCCTCCATGTCGTGTTGAGGTTCGCCTTGACGCGAAGTAGGAGCTTCCACTTGGGTCTAAGATATACTTTCCTTCACCTCCATGGGACAGATCTTGCCGATGGACAAGTCTTGGATAGCTTCCGAAGGTTCCTTATCTCCTACATCATTTGGCAATTGTTTTGACTTGCGAACCATTAGATTCATCAAACTTCACATCTACTGTCTCTTCAACTTTTCGAGTGAAGTTGTTGTAGACACAGTAAGTGTGAGAGTTTGATCCGTAACCGAGTAGGAAACCTTCATGAGACTTAGGAGCAAATTTAGAAAGGTGATTCTTATCAAGAATGTAACACTTGGAGCCGAATACCCGAAAGTATCCAACTTGGGGCTTGTTACCGGTGAGTAGCTCGTATGCCGTTTTACCGAGAAGCTTGTGAAGATAGAGTCGGTTCGTAGCATGACAAGCTGTTTCCACGGCCTCCACCCAAAAGTGTCTTGGCGTCTTGTATTCGTCAAGCATCGTTCTAGCCATCTCTATAAGAGTTCGGTTCTTCCTCTCAACAACTCCATTGTTTTTAGGCATGTACGTAGCCGAGAACTCATGTGAAATCCCTTCTACGTCAAGAAAGGAATCCACTTTCGTGTTCTTGAACTCAGATCCATTGTCGCTCCAAACTTTCTTGATCTTCACTTCAAACTGATTTTGCGCTTTGCGAGCGAAGTTCTTAAAGATCTTTTGCACCTGCGACTTATCATGAAGAAAGAATACCCACGTAAATCAGGAAAAATCATCAACTTTAACTAGACCAAAGGAATTTCCACCGAGGCTCTTGTAAGCATCTGGACCAAAAAGATCCATATGAAGCAACTCGAGTGGTCTCCTAGTAGTCATGATATTCTTTACGGGATGACTTCCACCTACTTGCTTTCCATCTCGACAAGCACTACAAAGTCTATCTTTGTCAAAGATAACATCTTTAACACCAAGTATGTGATCACCTTTGATGAGCTTGTCTAGATTACGCATACCAACATGTCCTAGTCTTCTATGCCAAAGCCAACCTTTAGAAGATTTTGCAATAAGACAAGTGCGAGGTTTGGATCTCTTAGTGAAATCAACAATGTATAGATCACCTCTACGAAAATCGGTAAAGACCATGCTATGATTATCTTGACGAAACACTTGGCAATCTACTTTGGTAAATAGCACATTAAAACCGAAGTCGGCAAGTCTAGATACGGAAAGAAGATTGTAGCCAAGGGATTCAACAAGCATGACATTTTGAATGGAGCTATCATGAGATATGGCCACCTTACCAAGACCGAGTACCTTACCCTTGGAGTTATCTCCAAAAGTCACATACCTCCGTGGTCCATGGTTTGGTGTGATCTCTTGAAACATGTCTCTATCTCCGGTCATATGATCGGTACATCCACTATCGAGAATCCACTCTTTTCCTCCGGATATGTAATCCTTGAAGTTTGCCATGAGACTTAGATTCTTCGTAGTCTTCTCATACTCGATGTCGAACAACTCATCTTCATCATAGTAGCCATGTTCCACATTGTCATCATCAAGTGGGAAATCCTAGTCATAAGAAACAAGGGATTCGTTAGAGTTGTGATCATGACAATGTTCAAGATTATGAATGCGAATGGCTTCAACAATGATGTTGTTGATAGTTACGACATCTTCTTTAGCACGCATGAGGTCTCTAAGCTCAAATAAATAATCATCAAACTTAGGATCATTAGGCATCATTTTGTGAAAAGCAATATATTTATGAAGAATTTCATCAAGATTACTCAATGAATAATTTGGATATCATTTCTCCAAATCATTCCACAAAGTATAATCACATTCAAAATTCTTCATTTGATCAAACACAATTCTAGGCAATCCTCTAATGATAAGATTAAAAGTTCTAAGATTACGAAGCATATCAATTTCCTCTTCGTGTGTGGGATGTAAAGGATCAATGGGAGGTATATAGGGGTTCTTAACATACTTGCTCAAATGGAATTCATTGAATAACTCAAGCATTTCATATTTCCATTGACTATAGTACTCCCCATCGAGAACGGGAACTCTACAACTAAGACTCCCCAAACTAGGCACATCCATCTTCCTCCAACGGTGATGAAGCCAAAGCTTTGGAGACCAAAGCTCTGATACCAATTGTGGGATCACTAGAAGGGATGTCTAGAGGGGGGTGAATAGACTACTTGACAAATTAAAAACCTAACCTTTTCCAAGTTAATTGGTTGGCAGATTTTAGCAATTCTAACAAGTCTAATGCACCCTATACATGCTAGTCAACAAGTATGGCAGCGGAAAGTAAAGACAAACATATGTAAGAGAGTAGAGATAGGAAGATCAAACGCAATTTGGAGACGCGGAGATTTTTTCCCGTGGTTCCGATAGGTGGTGCTATCGTACGTCCACGTTTATGGAGACTTCAACCCACGGAGGGTAACGGTCGCGAGAGTCCACGGAGGGCTCCACCCATGAAGGGCCCACGAAGTAGAAACCTCGTCTATTCCATGATGGCCTACGTCCACGGAGGACTAGCCTTACTCGGGGTAGATCTTCACAAAGTAGGTGATCTCCTTGCCCTTACTAACTCTTGGTTCAACTCCACAATCACGAAGAAGGAGGCTCCCAAGCGACACCTACCCAATCTAGGAGGCACCACCCTCCAAAAGGTAATAGATGTGGTAGTATGATGAACTCCTTGCTCTTGTGCTTCAAAAGATAGTCTCCTCAACACTCAATCACTCTCTCACGGGTTTGGCATGGGTAGAAGAGATTGATTGGATGGAAAGCAACTTGGGAAGGCTAGAAATCAAGATCCATATGGTTGGAGTGGATGATCTTGACCTCAACACAAGGGTAGGTGGTTCTCTCTTAGAAAATTGAATATGACAAGTGGGTGTATGTTCTGAGTGCTTCTATTGCGAGTGAGTGGTGATGGAGGGGTATATATAGGCATCTCCAAAAATCCAACCGTTACAACATTATTGCCCAACTCGGTGAAACCGAAGTAGAAACTCGGTGGCACCGACTAGTTCAAAATGTGGCAACTTTGGCTTTTTCGGTGAGACCGATATATGAATCTCGGTGGTACCAATATGGGTGACCTAGGAAGTTCCCAAATCTCGGTGAGACCGATTCCTCAAACTCGGTGGGACCGATTTAGAGAAATGGGCTAACAGAAAGTTGGTCCAACTTCTCGGTGGTACCGATTCTCAGAACTCGGTGGGACCGAATCTAGAAAATGGCTAACCAGGAAGTTGGTCACTGATTTCGGTGGCACCGAATGGAAAGCTAGTAGTACCGAGAAGCTAGGGTTTGGTTTGGCTTTTGTCTTGGATAAACTCGATGGATCCGAATGGGAATATTGGTGGCACCGAATTTTGACTTTAGGCTTTGGACAGAGGATATGTGTGGGAAAGTGGGTGAGTATTTTTGGTGGCTACCTCTAAGCACTTGAGCAACCAGATCATCATATTTACCTCATCCCCTTTTAATAGTATTGGCTTTCTTATGGACTCAAAGTGATTTCTCACAAAATATAAAACGTAGAGTCCTTGTTCTTGAAGCTCGGCCAATCCTATTCCTTCCTTTCCTTGGTGAGGTTCTCCACACAATCCTTTAGCCAATCCCCTCTGTGGACTTCATCTGAAATAAGCTAGATAAAACTATTAGTCCAAGAGACAATGTACGTTGTCATGAATTATCAAAACCACCAAGGGAGCACATGTGCTTTCACTTCTAGGTCTACCCGGGGGGCTGTTTTGTACTGGAGCAGATAGTTTGAACCTAGTGTCAACTATATCCCAATGTTGCTTCCCCTCCATTGCAGGCAAGTTGTCAGCATATGTTTTATTGAACATTTTCACCGACTAATATGGGTGCACATACTGGTCAATCTCACTGTTGGACCTCTCATTGATGTAGTGAAGTACAATGCATACATGCAAGAGGTTGGCATGTAATTTGCCACTTTCTACAAGTACAAGTCTTAGCTTTCAAGTCTACATTATATCTTCACTCCCTCTTTTCTTTGTCAACTACTGTGATCTCAGCCTCATGTGTGTACATCTTTTGACTACGGTCATGTCCAATCCTTTTGATTTTGCAAGCAAAATTTTCGTAACTTTTGGAATTATGACATGGCCAACATATGTTGCTACAACAATGCTATGCCTAATGTCAAATTTCTCCATTATGTACTTTCTAATTTTGTCAAGCAGATCAACAATGTGTAGCCCTTTCCACTTCCTAATCTTAGAATTAAAAGACTCTACAAGATTGTTATCAACATAATCAAGCTTGTAGATTTCATTAAAAGAGACCTTACCCATAACTTAGTGTGGTGCTCCTCTATGCATTCTTGCACACCTGGCTTGATATACAAATGTGTGAGTTCATACTTGTGCTTTTTCAAGCTATAGGTCAAAGAACATGGCCACAAGTTTTTATCAAAGAATTCTCCTCTAAACTTTTTACTGGAATTAGTTGCAAGACGCCTCATGCATTCCCTGTGCTCTACACATGGGAACACGACTTCTACATCAGGCTCAAGTCCCTTGCAAGCATCAGTGTGAATAACCAATCCCTCTGGGTGCCCTATTAGGTCTTTCAAGTTCTAGAAAAACTAAGTCCAATTGTCAATGTTCTCTGTCTCTAGCACTCCATATGCATCTAGAAAGATCCAGTTGCAAGCATCTACAACACAAGCACTAACAAGCTGACCTCTAAACCTTCCATTTAATGTAGTTGCATCTACTGCTAGATATGGCCTACAACCAGAAAGAAAACCTTGCCAAGATGCCTTGAATGATACAAAAACTCTCCTTAAGCACTCTTTGAAACATTTCTGGCCATTGATTTAAACTCTACCATGTGTGTTTGTCAATATTAACCACCCTACCGGGATATGCTTTTTCTACTTCAGCTTTGAAAGTATACAAAAGTTGAAATGAATCAGTCAATTTACCATAGATGTCATCTAGAGCCATTTGATTGCCATAAAATACTCTCATGTAAGGTAGTTGCACCCCACCTTTTCTTCAAATTTGTTTACAAAGTTGGGACTGAAATATTTGAATTCTCCCTCACCCAGTTCTTCATGGCATCTGACACCCACCTACTCTTTGCTGACGTGAGCGTTTTCCTCCTGGTAACACTTGGACATGTGTGAGTTGTCTTGTTCACTTTGACCTGCACCAAATAACAGTAAGAAACAGTTCAGACAATTATGAATGTACAATTATTATTATGAGTTACTATTTACACTAACTACATTAGTCCTACAGAATAATACCTGGAAAAAAGTGTTATTTCTCATTGTGGACGCATGCATCCTCCACTTACACCATTTATATGCACAATGAATAGTTAGTCTACCAGGCTCACTTTTGTTAATTATAAATTCACTCTGGGTCTTGATTGAGAAGGTGGCCAATGCATTCCTACAATCGACTACATCTGAAAGTATAGTTCCTTTTGCTCAAGAAGGATCATCTCTATCATATTGCGCATCAGGCCTAGCCTCATCTTCTATCTCAGAATACCCCATGTCCATGTCCTGCTCTCTCTACTTGTGTGGATTGAATGTAATATTCATCCTGAGTATGTGGTTTCCTAACAACAAGCTTTGGGTGCATTCTTTCATCCTCATCATCTGTGGGCACTTCATCAGGATGCTCCTCTTCTATGATTGGATCAGTCTTTTCTTTGCTATAATTAGGACATGGTTGACTAGGCAAGTTGGCACGTGGTGTTCCTGGTTCATGTACTGTCTTGTGAGTTTTTTCCTCTTCTAAGTTGACTGCTTTCAGGCTCTGAATTTGCAGATGTTTGTTTTCCTTCCTCTAGACTAACAACTTTCAGTCTGTGAACTACCAGCTACTTTCCTTCCCCTTCTCTAGGTTGTGAATAAGTGTCTGCAGATCTTTTTGCTCCTCTGCTCTCTGATTCTCCTCTCTTTTCCTTTGTATGACATTAATTTCTAGCCGCACTGAATTTCTATTAGCATTTGTGGGAACCATAGCTCCTAACTCATCATCAGATTGAACTGCCACCCAGACAATGTTGTTCATATCCCAATATCTACATTCTACAACATAAAAAAATACCCCATGGATATTTATCACTTATAGCATCTCTAATTGCAGAAATGTTGATGTTTTGTCCACCACAAGTGGAAATCTGAAGCCTGTACCGGTTGCTTTGGTGACATCATTGCCTATGATAGTTGTCTCCATTCTATAGTTCAGACAAAACACTCTCTCTGGTTTCATCCTAGGATTACAGCAATAAAAATGCCACTAAGAGCGCATTCAACCGGGGGAAATCGACCTAAATTTACATAAAGCATCAGATCTAGGTCAAGATTGAAAGAAGGGAAACTAACCCTGCTGGAATATGCATTCATCGCGTCTGTGTTGTCTGTGAGGTTGCTCCTTTGCCACCGCCGCATCCACCGGCGGCCGCCATCTCGTGTCGACACCGTCTCCTCCCGCCACGGGAAAGGGAAAAGAAACGGTGGATAATCACCTCCACTCCCACCGCATCTCGACGCCCGAACTGTTATAGATCCTCCACAGCTATGCGCCGCTGGTGCAGAGATTTGGGGCGCTAGGTTTAGGGTTTCGGTCGCCAAGAGGGGAACCAGAGAGAAGAGGCGTGTCGTGAGAGAGAAGAGAGTGAGCAAGGGGATAAGGCCTTGATACGGGCCCACATGTAAGAACCATGGGCTAAAATGTCCAACAAACGCGCAGATACCGGTCAAACGCCATTGGCTCGGCGGAAACAACCTGGAGGGGAATTCTGTAAGGGAAACAAATGGGAGAGGGGTATTTGTGAGCATACGCGAAAATAAGGGGCAAATGCCAGGTGGTGGCTCAAGTTAGGGGGGGTTGTAATTTTTTTTTGAAAAGGAGGTTAAACCCCGGCCTCTGCATCAATCGATGCATGCAACCATCTATATTAATCATTCCACAAAGGTCTGACAAGAACATACATCAATCCAGCCGAAGCCACCACTCACACCTACAAACTCGATAATGTAGAGTGCTCTCACTCCCCATATATAAAACTGGTGTCGTCGCCAATCCATCCACATAACGTATCGGGACCAACAGCCGGTGTAGCAGACTTAAAGCGCACACCACATGCACAAATTTTAGAAGCCGCCATCATCATCGGACCACTAACCCATCTTCAGGAGGGAGATCCGCATCATCCTTGCCAATCCGTACATCTGTCGACGCCACCACGGTGCCCAACGGTGCCACCGTCCTGCGCTCGTCTGTCCAGACACGAAGACTCTGGAAGATCTGTCGTGTGTAGCACCTGCCAACCAGGCATGACACGGTGTAGCACCTGTCGGCCAGGCATGACTTGACAGCTCCACCGAAGCTCCATGCAAGACGAAGCCGCTCCACCTCCTGCCTCTGTCTTCCAGCGCTGCTCCACAAACGATGCTCCCAAGAAAGAAACGGCACCGCAGTACCGTCATCGCCCGATCTGGAAGACCAGATCCTAGGGTTTCCCCCGAAGCAGCACGAGTGGGTCGACAACAGTTACAAGACGATCCCTTCAACAAGGTAACGATGCAAAATGCCGCCATCGCCCGCCCACGGCTCGGTTTTCACCGGCAACTATGTCTCCCAAACTCATAGCTAGGACTAGATGACGGATCTTGAGATCCGACCACCCAGCCTCAGGCCGACAACCTCCGGCGAAGGAGGTAGCCACCACCGCCACGCCCAGGGCCAGAGCCCCCGACGTCCTTATGTTGCAGGTCGAGCCCAGTGGCAACATGTCGTTGACGGAACAGGGATGGTACACGACAGCATCTTGTGCGGCCCGCCGAAGACCAACTGGGATCAGATCCTGCACCCAAGCCGCCGCTGCCGCAGGACCCGTCGTCATACTCCGCCGCCTGCATGCCGAAACTAGCCGCCGCCGCCCCGCGTCACTGCCTTATGTCCGGCCGACGAGGACCGCCGCCCCTAGACCGGATCTGGCCGAGAAGAAACGCCGACGCCACCGCCGCGGCGCACAGGCTTTGCCTGTGAGCCCCCGACGGCGACGACGGTAGGGGAGATGGTGTTGGAGAGGACCGGAGGAAGGGGACGGGGGTGCTCCAGTGCGACGGAGCGGCACCACATGGGAGCGGGAGCGGGGGTAGGGTTAGGAGCCTTCACGGAGGGAGAGGTTCGCGAGAGCCAGGGGTTGTATTTGTCCCTAATAAAAAAAAATAGAGATTCCGAGACCATGGAACGACCACTACTACCGCCGGAACGAACGTTGTTGCAGCTCCCCTACCGAAGCCGGTTTGACCTTGTGGATGAAAGCCGGGAAGTTTTCGTGCACGTGCCCCTAAGGACTAGTGCCCTACAACCGCAGTCATCGCCATTGAACACTTGCATAGATTTAAAGCATCTGACATCAAATCTCCCCACGACGAAAAACCCTAATCTCATCGCCCCAATAAGACGGCAGGAATCTACGCTGGAGCTTCGTCGACTACGTTCAAACGGACGAACTCGGGGAGGATCTAAGGCCGGAAGACAAACTCGAAGAAGCGTCGCACCTGTTAGGACTAAAAAAACCTAACATATACTACTAACTGGAGCGCAGGCATCGGGATTCTCCTTCCCGCTACCGGTCGTCGGAGCGGCAGGCAGAGGGCAGGCGAATCCACGGGCTCGTCCGTGAAGCGTGAAGAAAAAAAATTATTCGTATACACCGAGGGCTAGGAAAGGAAACAAATTGTGCAGCAAGAACAGTCTTGTTGAAGAAAGAAATCTATCTCTCCTCCAGAAAGTACAAACTTGGCAGATTTTCAGAGCAGCCGCAAGCTAGCAATCAGTACCAGCACTAGCTCCCAATCCATGAACGGAAATGAGTAGGGTGGTTGAGCGAGCGAGCGCAGGAAATTGATTGAGCATCTGGACGCGGTGGGTCGCCGCGTCGCAATAATGCCACGACGAACGTACCCTATGTCCATTTCTTCAGATTGTACTCCTACGTGTTGATCCAGGATGGGTCAGTGCCACGCCCCGTCCGCATCTCACACCACCTATCGAACCCGAGCCACCGCATACTCTGCTTTCTTTCTTTGCCCGGCAAAATTGAGATTGATGTTTTCTTCTGGGCTGGGTTGGGTAGATCACCATCTCTGGCTCAGGGATGACTCGGATGCTCATCGCCACATGGATGATGGCAAATCTGTCCGACATACTCCAAAGAAATCCGCAACTTGCAGAATGTGGTGGACTAGATAAACAAGTAAAACAGACGCCAACACAAGGACAGCCACATTTGGTAACATCTAGTGAGGCCGAGATATACATGAACAAAAATTAGGCACAATTCCTTAAAAAACATCCTTGCTGAAATTGAAAAATACATCCAAATTGTTGGGGGTGCCAAAGTCTTCTTCGTCCCGGACCCATGGGTGGCGCGCCGTGCGCAATACTCGTTGCTGCCTTTGGGCCGCTGCCTCGGCGGACCCAAATTGTTTAAAACCAGGAGCTTGTAAAATTAGCGGAAAAGAACTCATTAAATTATATAGGAGCTCCTGGTTTCAGTCAAGGGAATTTTTAGGTATGAAGTATAATGAAAAAGAAATCTTAGTAAAAGTCCTTATTAAATCCATTTCTATGAATCAAAACAAACCACGTAAAAATTCAAAAGAAATTTATCCTCTCAGTTTTTCCATGCAAACCTGGATGAGACCATTAGCGAAAACGACAACTCACTAAGGTAGTGCCTCGAGCTGGATTATGCAGGTAAAGGAGGAAAACAAGATCATGAAAACAAAGGGAAAGCGACATGCTGTCTACAAGATAGGGGAAGGATCTTGGTTCGCCATGATCATTGGAGGTGTTTGGAGCCTTGGTCAGCAGAGCTTATCGCAATGCTGCTCCCTTCATTTTATGTGACTCTGCCCAAGGTATTCTTTTTCCCATGGTACGTACCTGTCATTTTGCACACCCCAATGTGTTTCACCTGTAAATTATTTTCTTCGTTGCCGCCTCGTTGTATGTCCAATTCGACACCATCGAGTCATTCGCGCAGGGGCGCCTTTTATTGCAAACTATTTGATGTAGGGAGTGCCGGCTTGTCTGCTCGTTTTTTTTTAACGATAACAGGAGAGCTGTTATATTCATTATAAAGAAGAAGATGGTACAAGGACCTGAACTGCTCGGTTTATTAAAGGCTTGTCTGCTCGTTTCATTTTCCTGTTTTTGTTTGGTAATGGCTGGTGAAGGGCACCTCGTGCGAAGCGATCAGCATATGACTCAGCTCCATAAGATACTAGTACAAATCAAAAGCGCGTCTCAACTCTTATTTTTTCCAACCATACGTGCGTGCATATACTGCGTCACACGAGGAAACCGTGCCGTTGGTCCGCTTCTTCCACACTGCCGGGTTCTTTTTTCTCTTCACTTTTGAGAATTGATTGAGGTGGTAGTGGTACCGGCGGAAAGAATCTGTTGACTATCCAAATACCCTGTACTAAGGATAAGGAAAACAGTATGGTCCTTGGTCTTGACAAAAGTTGAATGGTGATCAGAGTCTAGAAAATTGGGAATATATCACGTCTAACAGGAATAATTGCCGGGACATAGATGTTATCAACTTGAAAAATGACGCGAGCTAAGTGTAGCTCAGAGAGTTAGGTTCCTTGTGGTGCTCACATCTTCCTGATTTATTTTAGTCTTTTCAGTGATGTTTGTTCAGTGGGAAGAGACGTCTTCGTCGACTGTGAAGACATCGTATGAATAAGATGTGCATGTATGCATTCATAGCGATGGAGTGTATGTATGTAGACGACAATTCATGAGCGTTCTGTGAGAGTGGCTTTTGAAGGAACATTCTCTAGTGACGCCGTTCGCTTAAACAAGCCTCCTGTAGGAAATGCTTGTTCGCACAGATGATCTTGCTGAGGGAATGTCGGCGCGTCCTTGATCATTTGCTGAGGGTGTTTAGGGAATCTATGGTTGGGTTCGATCACCTTGTGGGGTTCTAAACCTATCACTACTTTGATCTTTTCTTTTAGATCATCACTACTTTGATCTGGTATTGTGGGACTGCAGCTATCTTGTAGTCGGTTTGGAATATTGGCTCCTTCCACATCCAGCTGACGCCATATAGCATGCTACGCGTACTTCTTCCTGCAACCTTCTCCCCCCCCCCCCCCCCCCCCCCTTTTTTTTTTGTTGTTGTTGTTGTCGTCGTAAAAAAAGGCCTCCATTGGCATTCTCTGTGAGTCTGTGGGATGCAAACTGTTGCTTGCTGTTCGACCCCGAGCGAGCGCAGCATACAAGAGCACTCAGAAAAAGGCCTCCATTGGTCTTCTGGACTGGTGCCTGGTGTACGGTGAGAAATGCAAGACTTTCCGCACATTTGCAGATCATATCTGAATTCCAGGGGCCTACCAAAGCTTACATCCAAATAACATCATGTGACAGTGAGAGCACACCACTGTAGCACACGCAGCGTAGACTCCCGGACTTCACTTCAGTGAGCTCCCTACCTCTCAAGCTTCTTCAGAGGTTTCAATCTCCCATGACTTGTTTCATTTCAGATTGCAGCAACGTCCATCGCCTCTCACTCTCAAAAAAAGCCAACGAGAGCACATTCCATTTTTCTTCCGCGCAATTATTTTCTCCCCTGTTTCGTCTAAAATGTACGACAAGAACAATGTACTCCCTCTGTAAACTAATATAAGAGCATTTAGATTACTAAAGTAGTGTTCTAAACACTCTTATATTAGTTTACGGAGGGAGTAAAACACAAGCACAACCGTGATGAAGCACAACTATGACTACCTCTGGTTAATTTTTCGACCAACTGTAAATCTAACATCACATACAGTTTAAATTCTGTACCTACCAATTTCATCGAGCATCTAATGTTACTTCAGGCAAGGGGCCTTCCAACACAAAGGCCTCTCCGAGAACCAGACAGATTACACTATCACCACAAAACAACACGAGCTAGGCTAGCTCTTTTTCTTCCCCCCAACAAAGTATCTACATGGCACAGACAGAGATTCAGCTGTGCTTATTCTTTCTTTTTCTTCCTCTTTTCTTTTTTGAGGGAAATGGGGGGACACGATGAGATTCCAGTCACAGCAGGGCAGACTGCGTTCCGGCGGCACGGTGGATCTGATGACGACTGGGGAACAAGTTAAAGTCAGGATGTACATGATGGTGAATTATTTTGTAGATTAACCCTCTGCTACTGCCGCACCGGGTGTGCACGATGTATTCGTATCTTTCTCTTGGCTTGACATGTCTTTGGTACATCACCATCAACTATGTGTTGCGTCAGCTGGAGAGTGGCGGGAAATCGCCGTTGTCCTTGAGATGATATGGCCCACCATTCCTGCAAATTGTACAGCACGCAATTACCAATTGTTAAT